>CM061141.1:192273688-193473688 GCA_030789695.1 Scilla litardierei
CCCAGAATTTACTGAAGAAAATTCATTAATCACCGATAAAAGATTCTTTCTCAACAACTTGCCTTATATAGGCTACAACCTAGCAGAGTTTGTTAGAGTAACAAACTTTCCTCCATCAACGCTCCAGATTGAATTCTCCTTGCATCAAACGGTTGTAATTAATTCCAGACAGCAACGGCTCAAATTACTTATCCCAAATAACCCCTCGTCATCCAATGGCTCACCACCGCTCTTCACCAACAGCTACTTACTTCCCTTCCTATTGACAGCTTCATACCTCACAAGAAGGTGACGTCTCCTAATTAGAAAGCTTGAGAGCTTAGCAACGGCAACATCAGCACCATGTCCCCAACATTCCCTCCCTCTCAAATCGACCTTGTCCTCAAGGTCAAGTGGTGCCAACTTTTCTGACACTTCTCTCTTAGCTCTGTGAAGTAGCTTCTGATCTGTTCTCTCGCTTCCATTGAAGAGAAGGCTGAACTTTCACATTCTAAAGTTGCTACAACAGAGTATCTCAATTATAATGGCCAGACAGAGAATTTAAGCGGCTACGTTCATGGTTTTCCCTACGAAAATGAGCCTCAGTATTCCAGGGCAGTTTACATGCTCATTGTGACTAAGGACATCATTTTTTATGCCCAACTTCCTACTGCACGTGTTAGTCATGCCTTCCCGCATGCCTGTAGCCCTATAGCAAGGAATTCCCCCTATTAATGTAGTCGGGTCACTGCAGAGTTTCCCAACGATTTGGAAGGTTCGGTAAACTCTACCCCACCCAATCCATTACATCTTCCTAGGGGTTTCTTGTTTAATCAAAACCCCATGGTTATGATATCTCCATTACTTCAAATTCTTCTCACATATCATACCCTCCTTCCTCTTAGTTATAGTCTGGAGTAGTGTTATAGAATGTAGCAGTACTGCCCAAACCACTTCCACTTGGCCCAAGTGAGACCGCAAGATAATTCATACACATTTTTCCCTTCCAATTTTCTTTCAATTTTGCAACATACTCAACCAAAAGATCCTGTTACTGTCTGGAGAACACTCTGCAACCTTGATCAACTAAGATAATTGAGTTACCCTTCAAAGTCCAAAAAAACTCTTCATACTGGAATTTGTGCAAGAAATCACTGGTCTTCAGAATTGTTCTGTAGAACTCATTGTTTTCAACCTTCACATTCCACACTACCGTCCCCTTCTCAAGCCCCAAACCACTCTTTTGGTAATCCGGAAAATTTGATTCCACTTCCAAGCTCCACTCTGTCTGGAGAACACTCTCCAATTTGATTCAACTTCCAACCTCTAATCTTGGAACCACCAGGATCAAAAGTGAAACAGATATCACTAATTGTTCGGCATTTACTGGACTTCATGGTCTCCACTTTCTGACTGAATGTAGCAAGTTCCCCCACCAAGCTAACAAAATGCAAGACAGCGCCTAGGGATGATGATACTGCAAAATTCAGAAATCTGAGCATAGTGAGCCACTTACTTGCCATTCGCAACTCCAGTCCCATGGATTCCACCAAGTAATTGAGATAGCTTCTACATATTTTCTTCCCAGGGTCAAATACAAAATACTGGCTGCCTGCATATAGCTTCATTACACAATAAACACACAGTGCAACTCAATAATTCCCTTCACCAATGAACTTCTTCATCTTCACTCGATCAGCACATAGGTGAGTTCCAAGCTTCTTCATTCTCTTCAGTTTAAAGCTAACTTCTTGGTATTCACAGAAAACTGAATTCCCCTTAAAAATCCAGAATAACCCCTGAGACTTGGATCCTCCGGGGTCAAAAATAAAATTTTCTGTTGCAGTCTTCACAGCACGGCATCGGGGCTTGTTAAGGAGATTCACAGATTCAACCCCTACCATATATTCCAGTCTTCTTCAGGAAACCATGTACAAACTGTGGAATGGAATTCCCATGTTCTTGATACTCAGAAGTCTCCATGATATGGCATCATGAACCAAAGTTTTTAAATCCAAACAGCTCCCTTCACCAATGTCTCCTCCCCCTCCAAACTGAAACCCAGCAATAATCTGAGGCTTCAATTGCTTCCCCTTCTCATATGATGTGGCATCTTGAGTAATAGAAATAGAAGCCATGCCATTATCTTGAGTTGGTTACTTTACACCAACATGAATTCCACCAAATTGGAAGGCAAATGATTGACGGACCTTGCTGACAGGAGACAAAGATTCATCTTCATGTCTGGAACCACCTATCAAACCCACCTCATGTATGGCGACATCTTCCTTCTAATCCCTGCCTGGATCCTGGACAATGTTAACCTTTGGAGCTAATACGAAATTTGTGATGTTAACATTCCCAACCTCCATCTTCAAAGGATTCTTAGTCCAGTTACATGGAGCTTCACCTTTAGTGACACCATCATAAAATTTGAGTTCCCTCAAAATAGACCTCTCCTTCTTTGATTCTCCCGGAAGAGGCCAGTTATAACTCGAAGGATCAAATGGAAGATTCCATGTATAATCGTCTATCTTCCGACAAGGTAGTTTACCTCTCACGTCTCCAATCTTATCTTGTAATTCCCTTCTACCTCTAATACCACCAGGATCAAATGAAAGATACCCGGTGAAGCTAGTGATCTCCTGCCTAATTGACCATTTCTTTCTTTTCTGTGGCTTCTTTCCTTTGGTGTATCCAATGAAGTGGATGCCTGTATAGTGCTTAGTGTTGACCTTGTTGCAGTCATCGTTGAGTTCTGAAGCCTTCACCGACTCTCGGCTTGAAACATATGGAAGATCTTGGAAGTGTTGTTATGCAAAACGCTTCTATTTTCTTGATCCTTTACGGTGATGCTGGAAATTTCCAACTCCTCACACTCATGTGTGAAACCCGCAGTCTGAATGGCTCCAACACCTTTGTTGGTAAGACAAGCATTTTGAGAAAAAAGATTACATTCGCCGGCAACAGCTTGCACCTCCACTCGTTTGCCGATGCTTCAAAAGTCTTGACGCTTACCAACAGCATTCTTTTGCTTCCCTTCATGTGGCTGAAGCTCGACAACCTGAAACTGGTCTGTTGTAGCCTCTTGTTGACATATTGAAGTGGAAGGGATTGTAGGAAGATGTATGCCCTTGAGGCATCTATCCTTAGATAATCATCTCGTTCTAATAATAATATGGTATTAATTACTCTAAGTATGAATTCATTGAATCATATACTTAGATAATTTCCTTAGACTTATAGTCAGGCCACTACGTATCCAGATGTAGATCTCGATTATGAGTAGTTAGTGACCGATTAGAAACTTAAGTCTTAAACAGTTCATGGTCATAGATATGTCGAGAATAGGATATCAACACATCGGAAAATTTCTTGAGCGGTCGTGAATCATATACTTAGATAATTTCCTTGGAAAATATGCTCTGTTTAAAATGTGATTTGTTGAGAATGTCTGATTACTGAGGATATGGCTATCAAAGTTGGTGTGCAAAATTTCTTGAGCTGTCGTGAAAACTTCTATATTAATGTGATTATTTGGAAGTTGTCGGTATATATATATATATATATATATAGGGTAAAATGCGCCTGTGCTCATGCTCAGATGGGATTCCTGTGCTCGACCCCTCCTGACCGTCCGATCCGATCAGCGATCATGGTAATATCTGACCTTTTGGTGCAATTACCAAAACGCCCTTTAAGCTCTTTTCAACGCGCCTCTGTACTAAATTACCTTTAAGCCCTTTTGTACTAAAATACAATTGCCACCAATTCTTTTGCTCACTTCCGCGCAAAACGCAGAAGGTGGAGCAATCGCCACCAATTCTTTTGCTCACTCCCGCGCAAAACGCAGAAGCTGGAGTAGATCCCTAGTTTTACACAAGGTCTTCGATTTCAACAGCCCACGCCTAAGATCGCCCCCAAATCCAGGCCTTCACACTCTCGTTGATTCCCCTGTTACTCTCCTCCATCGAGGTAAGGATCGTCATCCCTAATTTGTTTGACATATCATATTGCTCAACGCGCACAACGGTATAAATTTTTGAAGGTTTTTGCGCGGGGAGTAATTTCCAACCTTTGGACGATTAGCGCTGGAAATTCCTCTCCGCGCACAATGGGCTAAAATTTTGTCCCGTTTTGTGCGGTGAGTAATTTCCAAACTAGCGAAGTGTTGCGATGGAAATTACTCTACGCGCACAACCCTTCAAACATATCACCCGTTGTGCACGTTGAGCAATATGAGATGTCCATCAAAACTTACCGAAGCAGCTCATATAGCACAACAACATAGAGCGAATGGCGTACATAATATTGCCCACCGCGCAAAACTATTGTTATGTTTGATTTTTTGATGGATTTGATCCGGTCATCAAATATGATGTAACAATTAGATCAGATTGAAAAAGAATAGATATAATACGCAAGGTTTTAACATGATTAGTAATAGTAGTGTGGTTTCAACTAACAAGCTGATGATGATCTACTGATACTTGGATAGACATGTATAGCAGTCATGTTGCGTCAATATTACTGATATTTTTACTTGTTTCTAATGTAGAAAATAAAAATCGAAGAGAGTGAACCCATTGTGCATAATCAGGAGATGCCAAATGAGATTGAAGTTGAAAATGACAGTGCAAACAGCGTATATCAAGAGGATAGGCATAGTGATAATGAAAAAGGCAGCCCACATGTTGGAATGACATTTCAAACAGAAGAAGATGCGTATCAATTTTATAATACATATGCAGCAATGAAAGGTTTTGCAACCCGAAAGGGATCTACGGGAAAGGGAAAAGATGGCAATACCACGAGGAGGAAGTATACGTGCAACAAAGAAGGGTATAAAAGCTTAAAAGATAAGAGGGAGATAGGGAGGGACGTTAATCGAAGGAAAAACGAGAGAGAAGGCTGTATGGCTCAAATGACAGTTCATAAAATCACCGATGGAGTATGGCGCATAAACTCCTTTATTGATGATCATAATCATGAGTTGATAAAAAGCCCAGCGAAGATCCAGATGCTACGGTCACATAAAAGATCGCATATGGACGGAACATGTAGGAATTTAGTTGATCAGATGCGTAGCTGTGGAGTAGGACCTGCAAAGATTGCAAGGATTTTAAATGCCACGAGTAGTGGTAATGTCAATATTACTACGCAACAATGCATTGATCATGGGAGAGTATATAGAAAGAATAACAGTGGGAAGGAATGCATTAGAGTAATAGAACAATTTATTAAAAGGCAAGTTACAGACTCTCAGTTCTATTATGGTATTGAGCATGATGAAGAGAATGTATGTAGGAGTATATTTTTGGCTGATGGAAGGGCGAGGACATCATACAGCCAGTTTCGAGATGTTGTTGTATTTGATGTCACTTATAAGACAAATAGATTCATGTTGCCTTTTGCACCTTTTACAGGTGTCAATCATCATAAACAGTCTATTTTATTTGGATGTGCTCTTCTTGCTGATGAGAAGGAAGAATTCTTTGTGTGGTTATTCGGACAGTGGTTAACATGTATGTGTGATAAAGCACCAGGAGCTATCATCACCGATCAAGACCCGGCAATATGCAATGCAATCAAAAGAGTTTTTCCAAATACAAAACACAGGTATTGCATATGGCATATCAGTCTGCACCAAGATGAGCATCTAAGTTCATTACGGTCTTCTTATAACCCTGAATTTGAAGAAGACTATGCAAACTGGTGTAAGAACAGTCAAAATGCTGAAGAAGCTGAGAATTGTTGGCACATCTTAATGGAGAAGTACCAAACGGAATTTCAGGAGCCATTGACAGAAAAACAAAAAAATGAAATGAAAGCTTGGAAGTGGTTGCACACGATGCATGAGAAAGCACATCATTGGATTAAGGCATACCTACTGGATACTTTCTTTACGGGTATGAAAATGTTAATACGATAGAGATTGGTGTAAAAATATATGATCAAAATAAACTCAGCACATGGTATTCATTTCTTATTTTGTGTGTAGGCATGGCGTCCAGCCAAAGGAGTGAAAGCATGAACGCGTATTTTGATGGATACGTAAACTGTATGACTCCATTATACGAGTTCATTGATCAATATGATAAAGCCGTAAAATTTCAGCGAGACAAAGAGGAGAGAGAAGATACTTTTTGTATGCGGAACAAACCAGAATTTAGCGGCATGCATGAGTTAGAGGTTCATGCCGCAAAGGTATATACTAGAAACATATTTTCCTTTTTTCAAAATCGTTTCAAAAATACTTTATACTGTCGGCACGAAAGGGTGAGCACGGATGGGGATACGAGCACGTATAGAGTAACTATGCTGATTGATGGAAAGAGCTACGTGCATAATGTTCAATGCAATATATCTAAGGGAATGTTCAGGTGTACGTGTGCAAGGGATGTGACTGAAGGTTTGCTATGCACGCAAATTTTATATATCATGAAGCAAAAGTATGATATGCAAGACATCCCTGAGAGATATATTTTACCCAGGTGGACTCTAAATGCAAGACATAGCATCATGAGTCTTGGGGCCTCGTCGACTAGCAAAGTACACGGAGTGCGTCTAACTCAAATTACTCCACTTCAAGCCTGGAGACTTCGTTCATCATTCGATAAAGTCGTGGAGGCGGTAACAAGAGATCCCCTTCTGTTTTATGTCGTCTTTGGGTGGGCAAACAGTTTTTTGGACCAGCATAATATGACTAATAAAGCGCAAACTGCTTCTTAAGAGCCAAGATCACAGGTGGGGTCCAGTGCACCTATCAAACAAGAAGTGTGAGTAAATGATGTCATTATGCATGATCCTGCAAAAGCAAGAACTAAAGGCCGACCACGAGTGGCATCAAGGATTTCGTCTGGAATACAAGTCTCACAAGAATAAAGTCAAACAAGAACAAGGACATGCAGTGTTTGTGTAGAAAAGGGTCATGACATGAGAACTTGTCGTATGAGCACAGCTGGTAGAAAGAAGGTATATATGAGCACAGCTGGTTACTATTTTATATACTAGTATAAATTATTTTAACATCATTGCTCCATAATCTATGTAGGAAAAATCTTCGCCCGATGACTTAACAAGGCCGTGATATGAAGGCCGACATTTTTATATCCTATAGGTAACAATTTTGTATTAGCTTGGAAGAAATATACTACATGCATCTGTCACGGACATATCAGTGTAAATGGGTTGTAAGTAAACTGGTTCTCTTTAAAAATGGTCATCTGAAAACGGCAGCCTCCTATATTTTAGGCCAAAATGCATCCATCGTGGAGTTGAATTAATAGGGCTGGGGGTCCAAATTGAACATTAAAACACAAAGTCTTGGTTATAAGCCTATGAGGATGATGCCTATCATTCGAGACCTATATCCGATGCTGCGGATCTCATATCTTATAATTTCTCTGTTGCTGCAGAACCTGACAATTGTCAAGAAAATTAATGGGATTAAGGAGTAAGAAGCAGAAGCAGAAGAGCTGAAGGGAATGAAGATTCAAGAGAATGAGGCATGTAGCTGTCCGCGATGAGTAATGGTGGGTAATTGTATACAGTTTAGCTCCGCGCACACAACGTTTACAACTTTTACCAGTTGTGCGCGCTGAGCGAAACTTGGTAATAAGCGCACACAACGTTCAATAATGTTACGGATGTGCGTGCTGAGTAATATGGGTAATTGTAAACAATTAAGCTCCACTCGCACAACGGTTAATAACTTTGACGGTTATGCTCGGTGAGTAAATGTTGGTAATCGTAGACAGTTGTGCTCAGCTCGCATAACGGTCAATGCTGTTGCCGTTGGTGCGAGTTGAGTAATTGTGGGTACTTCAAGTTAGCATCACACAATTTTGTAATGTGATGCAATTGCGCCAAATTTAATGACATTGTATTAAGATCTGTATTCCAACATGCTACAACATTTATGCATTCAAATGTACATAACACAACAAAGTATAAACTACATCTAAACATTTTGCAACATCACAGTTTTTGCCCGACTAAGCAATTAAAGCACTGGACTATACTAGGGATACAGGGATTCCCACCATGAAAAAAAATTTAAACTTTGTTGCCATTTATGAGCTGCTCCATCAGCTGCATCAGTGTCACTTGCTTCTTTGTATCTTGGCCATCCGTCCCCCTGTCTACGTTGAAGAAGAATCAGTGATGAACAAATAACAAAGCATAATTAAGTAAAAATATTGTACGGGTAGACTTAGAATATGATAGAACGTTTAGTATCATCAAGCAGTGATGTCTGCGACTAAGTATCAAAGAACATATACAAGCAGTGAAGAAACGGGTGTGCATGGAAGGTGATAGCTTCAATGACGACAAACAGAACATATGAAGGAGTAAAGAACATCTTCGAATCAATATATATGTGATGTATTCAATTTCTGCATCACATCACTAGACGCTAGTATATTGTCCATCTTTGAGTGTGGAGGACGCAGCAGTGATGAAGGAAAAAATGCAATGTTGTAGAGAAAATATCATATAACTAGAATCAGATAGAATAAGATAGAATAATATCATCAAGAAGTGTAGTGGTTGACGAGGGCTTGTGGGAAGGGAAGCCATTTATAGACGACTTTGGATGCCATTGGATGAGGATGAGACTACAGTAGAGTTACTGGAAGGCAACACAAGAGACCCCGTGAGTCTACAGTAAATTGCTTGTGATTATACAGAAGAATGCCCATGAATCTACAGCAGATTGATAGCAGCCAGTGTTGTTCCCCATAATGTATGACTGTGGTGGTGCACGTTAAGCAAACAAAATAGCTCAACGCGCACAACCGGCAAGAATATGGCCGTTGTGCACGGAGAGCAAATAATTTAGGAAGATAAGCGCGATGAATAAAATCTTATGTACATTCACGATCACTGCTTTATAGACTCACGGGGTCTCTTCTGTAGACTCACGGGGTCTCTTCTGTAGACTCACGATCACTCTACTGTAGACTCATCCTCATCCAAGGGCAGTCTAATTCGTCTATAAAATGGCTTCCCTATGCACAAGCCCTCTTCAACCTCTACACTTCGAGTGATGTTTATCAGTCATGAGGAAGGAGTAATGCTACACTCGACTGTAGGCTCATCCTCATCCAAGGGCAGTCCAATTCGTCTATAAATGGCTTCCATACCCACAAAGTATATTCAACCACAACACTTCGAGTGCTATGAAAGGCATGAGAAAGAAGTAACCTTGCTCAAATATTACTCTGACCATATTCAAGAAACCCCCTCCCAAACAACCAGAGACCATAGCTTAAACAAACCATCACCGGTTTGCTACAGCAGTGATGATGGCCACCCAACTGAGGTTGAAGCTTTTCATAGACAAGAGGATGAAGAGAGTGTTATTCGCTGAAGCTGGAAAAGATTTTGTCAATTTCCTCTTCAGCCTTTTGGCCAAGCCTGTGGGCTCAGTCATCAAGCTCATCACCAAAGAAAAAGTGGTAGTGGTATGAAAAGCATTTATGTAATGAAGCCCATCATTGAAAACTGAATCTCTTGAAAACTGTATCTATGAAAAATGATTTATCTTGTATTTTAGTTCAAAATGCAGCTAGTGTGGCTTTGAATTCCTAGGTCTGCGGGTACAAACTAAAACTTAATACCCAAAGTTTTAATTATGAGAGTATGATGATGATGCCTATCATTCGAGAAATCTATATGATGATGTCGATCTCATATCTTATAATTTATCTGTTGCAGGAGGTCACGCCAATTGTCAAGAAATAATTCGAGAAATTGTTTCCATTGATTAAAAATATCTCCAAGTACAACGAACAAAAAGGAGAAACAAAAAAGGGTTCGATCCACCTATGATGCAGGAGCTCGCGAAGAGGCGTCCCCAGGCGATTCGTCTTCTCCCGAACCAGTAGGGTGACCAGGGACAACCGGAGGTCGGGGAAGCATTCTTCGGACCCGCACCACGAACGCTGCCAAACCATCCCGGAAGGATCTCTCGATCTGAGCAGCAAAAATGGCCGAGAACGCCTGGAATCCCTCACGGATAGACTCCGTGATCTTCAGAGCCAGGACATCCACATAGTCCCTCTGGACCTCAGCTACGATCCGACCATGGGCCACTTCCCGCAGGTCGCCTATATCGGCCCAAAGAGTGCCTTTTGCCGTTCTATGCTCCTCCCGTACAAGGGCCAGTGCATCCTCAGCATACTTGGCCGAACTCTTGGCGACAGCCAGAGCCTCCGTCAAACAACCCACCTTCGAGGTGAGCTTTAGAACTCTCAGTTTGAACTGGTGGGCCTCCTTGGCTGATTGCTCAGCCGCCTCAGCCCTCAGGCGCTCCTGCGCCAAGGCCGCCTCAAGACCATCTACATCAACCGGGGAAACCTGCAAGACCGAAGGGGTGAATGTCGCCATCAACAAAACAGTCGTTGAAAAAAAAGGGTCCGACATGCTGGATATGCCATACCAGAGAGTCTACCAGTTTCTCCCGGAAGGAGCGGTCACTCGGAAGGACAGCTGGACCACTCTCACTCCTCTTCTTCTTCCCCTCGGGACCTTCAGACCACGAGGGAGAGCGTATCTTCTTCTCCTCATTACCGGTTAACAGACGGGAACCCTGCTCGACGGCCGCCTCGTCCCCCTCTTCGAGGTCGAGACCGGAGGGCGAATCAATCTGATTCACCACGAAGGGGGAAGGTTCGGCCGTGCCCAAGGGTGGATGGTGAGCAACGTCTTGACTGAAATCCCAACCCGCCATCTGAGCAAAAATGATGAAAATCAGGGTAACGAGCAATGGGTAAAGCAGAATTTAAAAGGAGAAAGGCTTTATACTGAAGGTCCCTTCAAATCCAAGCCATCAGTAGGGGACACGTGTCAAAGTCTCACATAGGCGGCACTTCGAATCCCACTCCCCATGGGCGGGAGAATTCGTTCGACTGGCCTTCATTCAATGCGACCCGGTCCCCGGGATATCCGATAAGTACGAACCCGTATCATGTATTCCCGAAAAGACGAGTGTTTTTACGTAGAAAGAAAGAAAAGAAGAGAGCAGAAAGAACACTGCAGGTACTACGCACTTGCTTGGAAGTACAAGTAAAACTCCATCACTGATAAAAACACTGAGAAAATAACACAATATTCCATTTTAATGATACATTGATACATCTTATACATACACTAACATCTTCATATTCACAACTCACTCGAAAAAGGAAGGGCAAACGTACAAGTCTCTCATCATACATCAAATCATAACACTAACACTCTTAGATGATGACTATATGCAGCGCAAAATTGCGGTGCATGCAATTATAATTTGCTAAAAAGGGAGAATGTACATGTTTGCGTGTATTATTTGACACTTTGAATTGATTTTTTTTGTATCTCAATGATTGAATGCACCTCAGTCTTGACATACACTCTGCCTGTTGCATGTGTGGATCCATTGTTGTACACCTTGCCTGTTGCACGTGCACGCTTTCACATGTTCATAAGTATAGTTGTTACTTCCTTTACTACAGTAGATGTATATGCCATGACATACACTCTACCTGCTGACATGCACCATTTCCAAACTTTATGTAAGGACTAGTTGTGACATGGAATTTCTTAACAATTATGCAACGGTGATACGAATAATAAATTTACCCGTTCACATGTAAACGTGGATGGGAAAAAATGGTTGTGTGCGGTGAGCAATTGTGAGTTTTGAGTGGGCGTGTGCGGAGAGCAATTATAGGGTTTGAGTCGTTTTGTGCGATGAGCAATTACCCCATGCCTTTTCGGGCGCCGTACACGGGTTCAACATTGGCCCCCGTGATTCGTTCTCGATTAATAACGTGGATCGAGGCCGAATGATGGGTAATTTCATTTAATAGGGCACATCATTCGAATCATCTAATTTGATTTAGGCCACCAAAACCTTTCGCATATCTCAACCGTTGTTTTGCCAAAATTCCGACACGTGTCGATCATCTTGTCATATTCGTTCGCATAATAAAAGAAATTGGAGGTGAAGCTAATGGCTTTTGCGCTCCGAGGAAATCTCATCATCTTATTATTTCTTCCAGAAACAAAAATGGCGAGAGGAGCATACAGAGAGGTTACTTCAGCGATGGAGCGGGCCAATGAAGAAGGCCGTAAGAGGAAGAGTGATGAGGAGGAAGAGGAGGAAGAGGAGGAATCGGAGGAATCAGGGAACCTCATGCTGGAGTTGGGGGAGGCTGGATGCTCCTCAAGTCAAGCTACACGCTCTTTGATGGCGGCTCCTTATGATCCTCGAGTTGGGGGAGCATCGTCCTCCAGCACGCCACACGACGGGTGGCCATACGAGGACATTGTTCCTCCGGTCCCTTCCGTCGGCCCCATATCTCCAGAGTTCGGCCACCTTCTGCAGTCGAAACCGCATTGGGTCTGGCCATCATGGGGAGATTCAGGGGGAGACCTATCGGCCATCGTACATCATGGGGACGGCCGAGTCGGCCCTCCTGGACTTTGGGACGGGGGCGCGTCTGGCGGAGAATATCACTCTGCCAAGGGATGTCGATTTCCTGAATGGGGTCGATCTTGAGACGATGGCCAACTGCTTCATTCACAGTGGCCTTCAGGTTCGTTTCCAATGTGCATTCCGAATTTTGCTTCCCCTTCTGGTTTTGCTGATTGTCGCCATCTGCAGGTGACCATTTTCGGGGCAGGTCTGCGCTGCAGGGCCCGCGAACTGATCGAGGGGCAGCGCCGGGTGGCGGATGCCGAGAACGAGGCTTCTGAGCTCAGAGCTTAGGTGAAGAAGCTGGAGGAAGATTTGGGGAAGATAATGGCCGCTAAGGGCAAGTCGGATTGGGCGGCCTCGGAGGCGACATCCAGCCTCGTCGCCTTGTCAAGCGCCAAGAAGCAGTTAGAAGATCAGTGGTGTAGAGAGCGATCTCAACTCCGAGCTGATCTTGAGGCATCGAGGAAGGAGGTTGCTGACCTTCAGGACAAGCTTCTTGAGAATGAGCAAGAGGTCGACGCTTTCAAAGCTCGGGCCACCACCAAGATGGAAAGGGTGTCGAGAGCGATAAATGACATGTTTACAACCGACGGTGCATCGTCTTCCTAAATTTTACGAATCGTTACTTTTGTAAGACTGCTGCTCGCGAGCGAGTCATATGTATTTTTTCATAATTTAATGAAGGGAATTTTTGCAACAGACGCCGAGTGAGAGCGTTTACTTCCTCTCCCCCTGATTCCAGGTCGACACCCAGGAACCCTGTTGGACGGCCGACACGGCCCCGTCGTCGAGGACGAGACTGGCAGGAGAATGACCATCCGTATATGATCGCGATGAGTAATTGTGTGTACTGTGTAATTGTATACAGTTTAGCTCCGAGCGCACAACGGATTGTTAAATAACACCGTTGCACGCGACGAGCAAAACTCGGTAATTGTAGAAAGCGTTGCTTAGCGCGTACAACTTTCATTTCTGTTTGCAAGTTGTGCACGCTGAGCAATTATGTGGGATGATTAATTAGTGTCCAAGGGTAAATGGAAGCTGGTATAAACAAAAGTAGCACTTCTACTAAATAAAAGTCAACAGATGATTTCTCGGGAATATACAGAATAATCTTGTACCTCGGGTATTTTTTGTATATATTACACAGATGCTATTCCCAATAATGATCCACTGACGTGCTGAGCGATGAGCATAATCGTTGGCCTCGATCAAAATTTCTAAACGCGCACAACGTTCACGACGTTTGCCAGTTGTGCGCGCTGTGTAAATGTAATGTATATTACTTTCACTAATTTTTCCCATTAAATTTCATTGTTGGAATTTGATTAAGTAAGCATCAATGTATATATCACCAATCACAAGTTTGTAATGGGCTACAAATGTGTCACATTAAATGACATTATATTTAGGTCTGAATTCCAACATACTACAACATTTATGCATTCCAATGAACATAACACACCATCTCCGCCGTTCTCTTGTTCGCTCCATCTTCTGCTTTATACTTCTTTGCCTCTAGGAACATCCTTTCAATCTCCTCCTGGGTCAACCTGGCACTTATCGTTAGTGATAGTGATCTTATTTTTCTGCACACGTCTTTTCCTCTGCAGAGGCATTCAAGATACCGTCGGCATCTATCTCAAGGCAAACAATGACACTTCGAACACCCTTGGGAGCAGGAGGGATACCAGCAAGTACAAACTCCCCGAGGAAAAGATAGAATAAAAAAGTAAATATAATTAGACTTAGATAGATATAAGATAGAACCGTTGTTATCATCAAGCAGTTATGTATGCAATGAATCTGAACGGAACTTACGAAGGGTCAAAGAATATCTGCAAGTTGGCATGGACGAGAATGAAGCTGTTATGGTTGCAAGAACATCTTCGCCTTCATGTGATGTTTGTAATGAAGATGAACAGATCATGCGAAGAGGAGCAAAAGAACATCTTCGTCGCCATATAAAGGTGATGTATTCAATTTCTGCATCACGGCACTTGCCGCTAGTATATTGGCCATCTTTGTGTGCTGTAGACGACACACTCATGAACAACACCAAAATTACAAATTTGAAGAAAAAACATTGTATAAGAAGAATCAGAGAGAATCAGATAAAGGAACTATATTCACCTGGGGTAGTGGTTGATGAGGTCTGGTGGGTATGGAAACCATATACAGACGAGTTGGACGGACCAAGTACGAGGATGGAAACACTATAGAGTAACTGTTTGTGCTCATGAATATATGGCAGATGGATACCAGCCAGACGTTGTTCCAAATTGTATTCGACTGTGGTGGTGCGCGAAGAGAAAAATTGCTTGAAGGTATACCTTTTTATACTCAATGCGCACAACGGCAAAAAAAACATCTGGTTTCGATTAGCAAAGAGCAAAATCTAAATACACCGATACTCTTGCGGTGCTTGTCCAAGTTTTTCCAAAAAAACATACAGCATCATCTCAGAAGACAATAACTGTAAAAATCACAGTATTGTAAATATTTTTGCTTAGTGTACACAAAGGTCACTACTTTTGCACGTAGGGCGGGCTGATTAACTTTGAGCAATGGAATACAGTTTTGCTCATACGACAAGTTCTCATGCCGTGACCGTGTCTCATGTGGATATTGCAGTTATGAGCAGCTCAAAAAGAGATTCTTCACATTTTTGCACTGGTATGAAATGCAATAATGGCACTCGTAAGAAATTCTTCTAAGCATGGAGAGAAATGAGGATGCACAGTTTCGGAGAAGATTGCGCAGTTTGAGAGCCGATACCTTGGTGGCACCTTCAGGCTGATGGCAATGTGAAGCATTCGAAAACATCGTGTGCTTCTTCTGAAGGAGCCAACACCATTGTTGATGATATCTGAAGTAGCAGACTCCATCTTTGATGCCCATATAAATGTGACGAATTCAATTTCAGCATCACGGCAATTGCCGCAAGTTTATTGGCTGGCCATCTTTGTGTGTCGTAGACGAAGCATTCATTAGTAAGAACAAAAATTTAGCATGTAAAAGAAAAAATATTGTATAGGTATAACCATATAGAACACTATCATCGAGAGGAGTAGTGGTTGACGATGTGTAGAGGGAAGTGAATCACTATATATAGACGAATTGGACTGGGTATGGTCCGCATGGATGAGGCTGAGACTATAGTTGGGTTACTGTGGGCTACAGAAATTTCCGCTAACAACATTGATTGCGTCTAAGAAATTGCTCAACGCGCAAAACAGGTAAAAATATGGCAGTTGTGCGAGTTGAGCAAATTATTTATGTTTATACAATATTACTCATAAATCCATTTATAGCGATGTGAACACCTCAAATCAAACAGCGTGACCCATGAGTATCATTCAAATAGATATAAGTTGTCTTATTCTGTAAACAGTAAGATATGTGTTAGCTTATCACTTAAATGTCTGTACACCCATCAATCTGAACATTATTTAATTCTCCCCCAATTTTCTGTTTTCTTTATTATTGGGATTTTTATTGAACGTTGTGCGCGCTGAAGTAATTAATTATGGGAATTTTGTATTGAACGTTGTGCGCGCAGAGTAATTATTTGTTACGACCGTTTTGCTCAATGCGCACAGCTGGGTGTATTTTGATCCGTTGTGTGCGCTGTATTATTTATCCAAAATGTATACCTTTTTAAATACCCCGCACTAAGACTCAAATTTAAACAAATCAAAGAAATGTGAATATTTTTGCTGTCTTATTCTGTAAACTATCGGATATGTGTTGTCTTATCACTTAAATGTCTTTATACCCATCAATCAACTGCTGCACATTATATTTGCATCAATTTTGATTTTTTTATTTGTCATGTCAGTCTGAACATTAATTAATTCTCCCAAAATTTTGTGTTTCTTCTTTATTATTGGGATTTTTTATTGAATGTTGTGCGTGCTGAAGTAATTAATTATGTGAATTTTGTATTAAACGATGTGCGCGCATAGTAATTATTCGTTACGACCGTTTTGCTCAACGCGTACAGCTGGGTGTAATTTGATCCGTTGTGCGCGCTGTATTATATATCCAAAATGTATACCTTTTTAAATACCCCGCACTAAGAGTCAAATTTTAACAAATCAAAGAAATGTGAATATTTTTGCTGTCTTATTCTGTAAACTGTCGGATAAGTGTTGTCTTATCACTTAAATGTCTTTACACCCATCAATCAACTGCTGCGCATTATATTTGCATCAATTTTGATTTTTTTATCTGGCATGTCAGTCTGAACAGTAATTAATTCTCACCCAATTTTGTGTTTCTTCTTTATTATTGGGATTTTTTATTGAACGTTGTGCACGCTGAAGTTATTAATTATGGGGATTTTGTATTGAACGTTGTGCGCTCAGAGTAATTATTCGTTACGACTGTTTTGCTCAACGCGCACAGCTGGGTGTATTTTGATCCGTTGTGCGCGCTGTATTATATATCCAAAATGTATACCTAATTACATACCGCGCACTACGGGTCAAATTTTAACAAATCAAAGAAATGTAGATATTTTTGTCATATTCTGTAAACAGTAGGATATGTGTTGTCTTATCACTTAAATGTCGTTACACCCATCAATCAACTGCTGCGCATCAGATTTGCATCAATTTTGATTTTTTAAATAATGTTAGACTGAACATTATTTAATTCTCCCTCCATTTTATGTTTCTTCTATATTTTGGGATTTTTTATTGACCGTTGTGCACACTGAGTAATTATTCATTACGACCGTTTTGCTCAACGCGCCCAGGTGGGTGTAATTTGATCAGTGCTCGCAATCTTACCTTATGTTGCCAATATGACGGGATGATTAACTGTGGGTAATGGAGCATGTAATACAGTTTTGCTCAGCACGCACAACGGTCATGGCATCTGACTGTTGTGTGCGATGGTCTATTGTGTTTAATTACATACAGTTTGGCTCTGCGCGCAAAAGGGTCATACCTACGTCCAGTTGTGTGATTTGAGTAATTGTGGATAACCAGATACGGTTTTGCTCAGCGCACAGCGGTCAAACAAATCGGTGTGAACATTGTGCATGCTAGTAACTGTGTGCACACGTAAATAGTTTATCACAACATATAGCATGAGCCTGTTGTGCGCCCTGGGGAATTTATAGTTCGATGAACAGTGTTTGCTCAGTAATATCTATGTCGGACATTGATTCAAGTAAGCATCAATGTATATATCACCTTATATCAATTTTGTATTGTCCTGTAATTGTATCAAATTAAATGACATAGTATTAAGGTCTGAATTCTAACATACTACAGCATTATGCATTATAATGTACATAATGCATAAATGTAATTTATAGTTCGGCAAATAATTTCGCTCAGTAATATCAATGTCGGACATATATATCACCTATATCATTTTATTATTGTCCTGCAATTGTAACAAATAAAATGACATTGAATTAGGGTCTGAATTCCAAAATACTACAACATTTATGCATTATAATGTACATTACACAACAAAGTTGAAACTACAGCTAAACTTTTTCTTTTTCAACTTCACATTTTGTAACTGGTATGAAATTCAATCACGGGAATATCCTAATGGTACATTAGGATACATTGAATCCATATAGAAAAACTGTTCCAAGTGATGCTGAACAGCTCAAGCAAGATGGCATTTATGATCAGCTCCAATAGCGCGCACAATAATCACTAGCATCCAGATCGTCCATAACGGTATAAGTAGCCACTCCTTTAACGAAGTTGGATGATCTGGATTCTTCAGCGCATGCCCCTGTATGCGTTGAAGAAGCATCAATTATGAACGCTAAAAAGCATATTTAAGTAAAAAATGGGGTATAATGACATGCAACTTTACGTGTAGGCACTGATATAAAAATATATCACGGTTGCTTCTTCTCAGAAGAATCCGCTGCTGTAGAACATATGAAGGAGCAAATAACATCTTCCAGTACACGTCAATTGCCGGTAGTATATTGTTCATCTTTGTGCGTTGAAGATGAAGCAGTGATGAACAACATGATATATTTAGCATGGCAAAGAAAAAATATTGTATGAAGTAGAACCAGATAGAATCAGTTAGAATACTATCATCAAGAAGTGCAGTGGTTGACACGGTCTAGTGGGAAGAGAGGCTATTTATAGACGAATTGGACTGGCCCATTGATGAGAATGATAGACTACAGTACAGTAGAGTGATATTGTATTGGACATAAAGACGAGTGAATCTACAATAGATTGTTACCAGCCAGATGATGTTCACAAGAATGTTTGACCTTTACGGTGCGCGTTGAGCAAACTTGATGGCCTATAACAAAATTGCTCAACGCGTACAACGGGAAAAAATTATGGCTGTTGTGCAACTTGAGCAAATTATTTACGTTTGTACAATATTACTCATAATAGGATGTTACAAAATGGGACACCATCAAATCCAACTGCGTGACACATGAGTATCATTCACAAAGATATATGGTGTCTTATTCTGTAAACAGTAAGATATATGTTGTCTTTTCACTTATATGTATACTAGAAATTTCCCGTGCAAATTGTGCACGGAGCAAAAATAATTCCCCATGAACACGATAGCGATTAACACGCGAAACTGGGAAGGAGAGGAAAGTGTGGGTGTGCGTGTCGTCAGCGTCGGTGGGTTAAAACTTAAAAGGGACCAAACACGTAAATACGGATGCCAAAAGGACATGACCTAAATACAAAAGGGGAAGGAGTATGTATCTACACCCATCAATCAACCGACCGTCTGCGCATTATAATTGCTTCAATGTGGATATATTTATTTCGCATGTCAGTCTGAAAATTAAATCTCCACCGATTTTGTGATTTTTCTTAATTATTGTGATTTTTTAGTTACGACAGTTTTACAAATCGCGCACAGGTGGGTGAAATTTTAGCAGTTGTGCGAGTTGAATTATGTTCGAAAGGTATACCTTTTTACACACCGCGCAGGACGGGATGAATAATTGTGGGTAGTGGATTATGTAATACAGTTTTGCTCAGCCCGCACAACGGTCATGGCATCTGAAGTTTGGTTGCGATGAAATATTGTCGTTTTAATTGCATACTAGCCATAATCCGTGCCCGCGGGAACGGTGCAAAATCTTTGTCCCAAAAAATTATTTGTCCCAAAAAAATATTTCTACAGCCAAAATGTAAAAGAACAACAAATTAGCGTAAAAAAATTTAGAGGCACGGCCGTCTTCGGCGAGGGACAATAAATTAGGTGCGGGCGCCTTTGATGCAGAACAACATATTAGCGTCTAAAAATTTAGCGGGTGACTTCGACGAGGGCGCCTTCTGCGCGAATGGGTTGGTCAGACAGCTTGACGACCATAAAGCTCAGCCCGCCTCTTTGAATGCACTTTCACTGTGTTTTTTTTGGGTTTCAATTTTTTTGAGTCGGCCGAAATAAGGTTCTCTTTCGCATACTTGTAATTTAAGTTGCATATTTTTTGAGTTTCATTTTCTGTGTGTGTTTTTTTTTGGGTTTCATTTTTTTGGGTCTCGGTTTTTTGGGTCATTTTTTGAATGAAGGGTATTAAGACTTAAGTGCTAATGCTACCAATTTCAAAAAAGAAAAGCTTTTGTATTCTCCCAACTAATTTCTCTTCAATGCTTTTGTGTATTCCCAACATATTTTCTCAATCCAAGAAATTTCCCCCCAAAACTTGACTTGACACTGCCACATAGGACAAATTCAAAAGCTTCCCTCAATTGTAATATAGAATAGTTTGGCTCCGTGCGCAAAAAGGTCACAATTAGGTGCAGTTGTGTGATCTGAGTAATTATGGATAACCAGATACTGGTATGCTCACAGCCCACACATCAGTCAAACACATTATGTGACAGTTGTGCGCGCTGAGTAATTGTGTGCAAACGTAAATGTTTTATCACAACGTATATCATGACGGTCATAATTTATGCCCGTTGTGCGTGCTGGGTAAATCATATATCGGTAAAAAGTTTTTAAATAGGTAATTTCAATTTCGGACATTGATTCAAGTAAGCATCGATGTATATATCACATATATCAATTTCGTAATGTCATGCAATTGTATCAAATTAAATGACAGTGTATTTTGGTCTGAATTCTATCATACTACAACATGTATACGTTATAATGTACATACCACAACAAATTTGAAACTACATTTCGTACATAACGACATAAAACACCAAATAATATCTACCCACAAACACTCTTCTCCGTCGATGATCAAAAAGACATTATAAGACAAGAGAAAGGCTTGTGCGCCAAAGGCCGGGCCACCTCAAAAACCTGGGGGAGGAGGAGGTGGTGGTGGTGGTGATGGTGGGGCAACAGTACTGATGTCTCTAGGAGAGGGCACCAGAGTCTCCATCTTATCTTGTATGTTCGACATTATGAGCATCATAGTGTCGAAGTCGCTACGCAGAAGTGAGATCGCCAGATTGGTGTTGGAGAGATTTGTTTCAATATCTCCTAATCTACGAGTAAAGTTCACCGGCTGATGGGAGGAGGATGATGGAGCAGATACGGGGCTTACATTGCCTATGAGTATATCCTTAAGCTGACGTTGTTCATCTATAAGTACAGAGACAGACGTAGTAAGCGCCTCGAGTTTGCTACGGAGGTTGCGCAGAACAGAGTCCTGACGGCGAGACATCCCAACCATAGAGCGGAGGCCATTACTGATGTCCTTGAGTGGGAATTTTTCAGCCGAAGATGGAACTGATGAACCTGCATGTAAAGGAGGAAACCCAGGAGGAGGCAACAGCACATTGTGTTCACCTTGAGTAGGACCAAGCGAAAGCGAATCACGCAGAATGGGTCTATTGGCCGGGAACGATGAGGGAATGGGATCATCATGTTCAGGTGACGTTGAATCATCATCACTAAATCTCCAAGAGTCAGAAGAACTTGACTCACGAGATCGTTTTGGCGGCATGAAGAAACCCTAGTACGAAATGCGAGAGTGTTGAGATGAAGAAGAAAACGGAACGACAGACCAAAGAGAAGAGGAATGAAATTTTCCGCGAAACCCCTGGTCTACTGATTCCACATATATATAACGATTGGTTATTTTAATCTCAGCCACTGGATTACATAGGGAAGTGGAACTGACTAAAACGATCTCATCAGACGGCAGGGGTAAAGCATCCGTTCGGATGGCCAAAAAATCGTAATGAAGGGCTTACACGGAAACCGAGGTTCTACTTGACTCATTCTCCAGTTTCCACACGTGAACAATGTTGAGAAGAAAGCAGAATCATTTAAAATGTTCGGTATTTCGTACGTCCGAAATGAGATTGTACGAGGTGGCGGTTGTACTTTCATCATTACGTGGCATACCGATTGCGTCTCGCAACCGATCTATAAATATCTATTGTTTAGTGGCCCCTGCACATTCTGTCTAGCCTTGAGCGGCTTGGCACCCGATCTATTACCTCGGGCTCCACCTTTACGGCTGTAGTCCTCTCTCTAGACAGGGATTCATGATTATCAGGCGGGAACTGATATAATGGAGCCGGTTCAAGGTATAAGCGATGTGTATTCAAAGGAAAGTAAATGCCAATGAGGTGCACGTATATCTGTCCAGCCTTGAGCGGCTTGGCACCCGATCTATTACCTCGGGCTCCACCTTTACGGCAGTAGTCCTCTCTCTTGACAGGGATTCATGATTATCATACGGGAACTGATATAATGGAGCCGGTGCAAGGCATAAGTGATGTGTATTCAAACGGAAAGTAAATGCCAATGAGGTGCACGTATATCTGTCCAGCCTTGAGTGGCTTTGCACCCGATCTATTACCTTGGGCTCCGCCTTTACGAAAATAGTCCTCTCTCTTGACAGAGATTCATGATTATCATGCGGGAACAGATATAATAGAGCCGGTGCAAGGCAGAAGCGAGGTGTATTCAAACGGAAAGTAAATGCCCATGAGGTGCACGTATATCTGTCCAGCCTTGAGTGGCTTGGCACCCGATCTATTACCTCGGGCTCCACCTTTACGGCTGCAGTCCTCTCTCTAGACAGGGATTCATGATTATCAGGCGGGAACTGATATAATGGAGCCGGTGCAAGGCACAAGAGATGTGTATTCAAACAGAAAGTAAATGCTAATTAGGTGGACGTATATCTGTCCAGCCTTGAGCTGCTTGGTACCCGATCTATTACCTCAGGCTCCACCTTTACGGCAGTAGTCCTCTCTCTTGACAGGGATTCATGATTATCATGCGGGAACTGATATAATGGCGCCGGTGCAAGGCATAAGCGATGTGTATTCAAACGGAAAGTAAATTCCAATGAGGTGCACGTATATCTGTCCAGCCTTGAGCGGCTTGGCACCCGATCTATTACATAGGGATCCACCTTTACGGATGTAGTCCTCTCTCTTGACAGTGATTCATGACTATCAGGCGGGAACTGATATAATGGAGCCGGTCCAAGGCATAAGCGATGTGTATTCAAACGTAAAGTAAATGCCAATAAGGTGCCTGTATATCTGTCCAGCCTTGAGCGGCTTGGCACCCGATCAATTACCTCGGGCTCCAACATTACGGCAGTAGTTCTCTCTCTTGAAAGGGATTCATGATTATCATGCTGGAACTGATATAATGGAGCCGGTGCAAGGCAGAAACGATGTGTATTCAAACGGAAAGTAAATGCCAATGAGGTGCACGTATATCTGTCCAACCTTGAGAGGCTTGGCACCTGATCTATTACCTCGGGCTCCACCTTTACGGCCGCAGTCCTCTCTAATGACAGGGATTCATGATTTTCAGGCGGAAGCTGATATAATGGAGCCGGTGCAAGGCACATGCAATGTGTATTCAAACGGAAAGTAAATGCCAATGAGTTGCCCGTTCTGTCCAGCCTTGAGCGACTTGGCACCCGATCTATTACCTCGGGCTCCACCTTTACGGCTGTAGTCCTCTCTCTTGACAAGGATTCATGATTATCATGCGGGAACTGATATAATGGCGTCGGTGCAAGGCAGAAGCAATGTGTATTCAAACGGAAAGTAAATGCCAATGAGGTGCACGTATATCTGTCCAGCCTTGAGCGGCTTGGCACCCGATCTATTACCTCGGGCTCCACCTTTACGACAGTAGTCCTCTCTCTTGACAGGGATTCATGATTATCAGGCGGGAACTGATATAATAGAGCCGGTGCAAGGCACAATCGATGCGTATTCAAACGAAAAGTAAATGCCCATGAGGTGCACGTATATCTGTCCAGCCTTGAGCAACTTGGCACCCGATATGTTACCTCGGGCTCCACCTTTACGGCTGTAGTCCTCTCTCTAGACAGGGATTCATGATTATCAGGCGGGAACTGATATAATGGAGCTGGTGCAAGGCACAAGCGATGTATATTCAAACGGAAAGTAAATGCCCAAGAGTTGCACATATATCTGTCCAGCCTTGAGCGGTTTGACACCTGATCTATTACCTTGGGCTTCACCTTGGCAGTAGTCCTCTCTCTTGACAGGGATTCATGATTATCATGCGGGAACTGATATAATGGAGCCGATGCAAGGCATAAGCGATGTGTATTCAAACAGAAAGTAAATGCCAATGAGGTGCACATATATCTGTCCAGCCTTGAGCGGCTTGGCACCCGATCTATTACCTCGGGCTCCACCATTGCGGCTGCAGTCCTCTCTCTTTACAGGGATTCGTGATTATCAGGCGGGAACTGATATAATGGAGCCGGTGCAAGGCACAAGCGATGTGTATTCAAACGGAAAGTAAATGCCAATTAGGTGCCCGTTCTGTCCAGCCTTGAGCGGCTTGGCACCCGATCTATTACCTCGGGCTCCACCTTTACGGCCGCAGTCCTCTCTATTGACAGTGATTCATGATTATCTGGCGGAAGCTGATATAATGGGGCCGGTGCAAGACACAAGCAATGAGTATTCAAACGGAAAGTAAATGCCAATGAGGTACCCGTTCTGTCCAGCCTTGAGCGACTTGGTACCCGATCTATTACCTCGGGCTCCACCTTTACGGCTGTAGTCCTCTCTCTTGACAGGGATTCATGATTATTATGCGGGAACTGATATAATGGCGACGGTGCAAGGAAGAAGCAATGTTTATTCAAACGGAAAGTAAATGCCAATGAGGTGCACGTATATCTGTCCAGCATTGAGCGGTTTGGCACCCGATCTATTACCTCGGGCTCCACCTTTATGATAGTAGTCCTCTCTCTTGACATGGATTCATGATTTTCAGGCGGGAACTGATATAATGGAGCCGGTGCAAGGCACAATCGATGTGTATTCAAACGAAAAGTAAATGCCCATGACGTGCACGTATATCTGTCCAGCCTTGAGTAGCTTGGCACCCGATCTATTACCTCGGGCTCCACCTTTACGGCTGTAGTCCTCTCTCTAGACAGGGATTCATGATTATCAAGCGGGAACTGATATAATGGAGCTGGTGCACTGCACAAGCGATGTATATTCAAACGGTAAGTAAATGCCCAAAAGGTGCACATATATCTGTCCAGCCTTGAGCGACTTGGCACCTGATCTATTAACTCGGGCTTCACCTTGGCAGTAGTCCTCTCTCTTAATAGGGATTCATGATTATCATGCGGGAACTGATATAATGGAGCCGGTGCAAGGCATAAGCGATGTGTATTCAAACGGAAAGTAAATGCCATTGAGGTGCACATATATCTGTCCAGCCTTGAGCGGCTTGTCACCCGATCTATTACCTCGGGCTCCACCTTTGCGGCAGTAGTCCTCTCTCTTGACAGTGATTCATGATTATCATGCGGGAGCTGATATAATGGAGCCGGTGCAAGGCATAAGCGATGTGTATTCAAACGAAAAGTAAATGCCGATGAGGTGCACGTATATCTGTCCAGCCTTGAGTGGCTTGGCTCCCGATCTATTACCTCGGGCTCCACCTTTACGGCAGTAGTCCTCTCTCTAAACAGGGATTCTTGATTATCAGGCGGGAACTGATTTAATGGAGCCGGTGAAAGGCATAAGCGATGTGTATTCAAACAGAAAGTAAATACCAATGAGGTGCATGTATATCTGTCAAGCCTTGAGCGGCTTGGCACCTGATCTATTACCTCGGGCTCCACCTTTACGAAAGTAGTCCTCTCTCTTGACAGGGATTCATGATTATCATGCGGGAACTGATAGAATGGAGCCGGTCCAAGACATAAGCGATGTGTATTCAAACAGAAAGTAAATGCCAATGAGTTGCATGTATATCTATCCAGACTTGAGCGTCTTGACACCTGATCTATTACCTCGGGCTCCACCTTTACGGCAGTAGTCCTCTCTCTTGACAGGAATTCATGATTATCATACGGGAACTGATATAATGGAGCTGGTGCAAGGCAGAAGCGATGTGTATTCAAACGGAAAGTAAATGCCAATGAGGTGCACATATATCTGTCCAGCTTTGAGCGGCTTAGCACCGAATCTATTACCTCGGGCTCCACCTTTACGTCTGCAGTCCTCTCTATTGACAGGGATTCATGATTATCAGGCGGGAACTGATATAATGGAGCCGGTGCAAGGCACAAGAGATGTGTATTCAAACAGAAAGTAAATGCCAATGAGGTGCCCGTTCTGTCCAGCCTTGAGCAGCTTGGCACCCGATCTATTACCTCGGGCTCCACCTTTACGGCTGTAGTCCTCTCTCTTGACAGTGATTCATGATTATCATGCGGGAACTGATATAATTTAGCCGGTGCAAGGCAGAAGCGATGTGTATTGAAACGGAAAGTAAATGCCAATGAGGTGCACGTATATCTGTCCGGCCTTGAGCGGCTTGGCACCCGATCTATTACCTCGGGCTCCACCTTTTCGGTAGTAGTCCTCTGTCTTGATAGGGATTCATGATTATCAGGCGGGAACTGATATAATAGAGCCGGTGCAAGGAACAATAGATGTGTATTCAAACGGAAAGTAAATGCCCATGAGGTGCACGTATATCTGTCCAGTTTTGAGCATCTTGGCACCCGATCTATTACCTCGGGCTCCACCTTTACGGCTGTAGTCTCCTCTCTTTATAGGGATTCATGACTATCAGGCGGGAACTGATATAATGGAGTCGGTGCAAGGCAGAAGCGATGTGTATTCAAACGAAAAGTAAATGCCCATGAGGAGCACGTATATCTGTCCAGCCTTGAGCGGCTTGGCACCCGATCTATTACCTCGGGCTCCACGTTTACGACTGCAGTCCTCTCTATTGACAGGGATTCATGATTATCAGGCGGGAACTGATATAATAGAGCCGGTGCAAGGCACATGCGATGTGTATTCAAACAAAAAGTAAATTCTCATGACGTGCACGTATATATGTCCAGCCTTGAGCGGCTTGGCACCCGATCTATGACCTCGGGCTCCACCTTTACGGCAGTAGTCCTCTCTCTTGACCGGTATTCATGATTATCAGGCGGGAACTGATATAATGGAGCCGGTGCAAGGCATAAGCGATGTGTATTCAAACGGTAAGTAAATGCCAATGAGGTGCACGTATATCTGTCCAGCCTTGAGTGGCTTGGCACCCGATCTATTACCTCGGGCTCCACCTTTACGGCAGTAGTCCTCTCTCTTGATAGGGATTTATGATTATCATGCGGGAACTGATATAATGGAGCCGGTGCAAGGCACAAGCGATGTGTATTCAAACGGAAAGTAAATGCCCATGAGGTGCACGTATATCTGTCCAACCTTGAGCGGCTTGGCACCCGATCTATTACCTCGGGCTCCACCTTTACGGCTGTAGTCCTCTCTCTTGACAGGGATTCGTGATTATCATGCGGGAACTGATATAATGGAGCCGGTGTGTAACGACCACTTTCTGGTCGTACGTATTTTAGTGAGTATGTTGTTTGTGGTGCGTATCTCGTTATCGGTTGCGTATTTTCTTTTTGCGTTTGGTTTGATTATTTTATTCCGTAGCTCAGGCGCGTGACCGGACTCCGTACCTACGTCACTCTCGGAGGCGCGATCGCCCCAATATCTTGCTTATAAATTTTTGGACGGCATCGTGTCGAATGGCGTAATCATAATTATTAGCAACTAAGTTATAGCTATATTTAATTTTCCATATCTGAACTTGATATCCTAATCTCTGTTAATTTTTTTCAAATGGAAAAAAAAAGAGGATAATAAAATAGAACTTAACGTTTGACAAAGTACCTATATAAATAATGAAGGGATCTTTTCATGCTTAAATCTTGTTAACAGAACCATCCTAACTCATCCTAGCCTAAATACTAGCACTTACTGTTAATTTCATGAATCAAACCCTCTTGAATTTCAGACCGTTAGACACATTTCCATCAGGGAATGAATCAAATCTCTTTAATAATTAAAAAAAGGAATATCAAATCCTAACAACCCCTACCCCCATTATCTCTCCTCATCCCACGTCACATACCCAAAACTGCCCCACGTTCACAACCCCCACACTCAAGCTTCTATAGTGAGTAACTTTAGGGCCAGGGATAGATTCTTCACGTGCATCCTATGTTTAAACCATAGCTATTATAAATAAAAACCCTATGTTCCTACACAAGACCCTAGGTTTATTTTTTACTACAACCCTCCTCTTTCTACACTTCCCCGTACTCTACAGCATGCCTACACAAACCCTAGCTATTATAATAAGGCCTAGCACCGCAACTACTTTCTATATAAAACAACTAAAAACCTAGGTCCCTCATACACCAGCCATACAAACTTTATAAACCCTAATATTTTATAAAACCCTAGTTTTCTACCTAACCCAAGGACAGCCGCCCCAATCATTTTTTCTCCACGCGGAAGAGCAGCACACGCAACTCCTATTCCCTTTCTTCTTCTTCGTATCAACTCCCACACCCCGCAGCTTCTTTCCTCCGAGATCCAAACATAGCAAGTCGCAGACCCCCTTCCTCCTTCTTCATCCACGCAAGGGCGGCAACACATACAACTCGCGAGCAGCCCCCTCCTCCACGCGAACTCAGCCGCGACCTTCACCTTCTCAGCACCCCAAGGCCAAGCCCCGACGCCATCTTCTTCCGCCCAGATCGTCGCAAGCCGCCAAGCTCCCTTACGGCCCTCAGCCCCACGCACGGCTTCTCCCCGTCGCTGATCGCCGTGTGGACCCAACGGATCAGATCCACGCACTCGAGAGCCGCACACAACCGTTCTTCTTCCATCCCGAATCTTTTACGCCGCTGTTCCAGGACCCGACACGTCGCCGTTGCCGTTGTCGTCATCCGATCACTCGCTACACTTACGGTCAGTAGATCTATCCTTTAACAACTCTTAACCCCCACCATAGGACAGAAAACCTAATAAAAACGAATCGCTAGACGTCGTAGGGGCTTTTGCAAATCTGTCCTGAACAAGAAACGCAATTTCTGATTTTATGTTCTTCCAAAACAGCGAACCAAACCCTCCATAGCATAGTACACATCGAGACGATTCCAACGACACCAAGAACGTCGAAAACAGGCGAGTATTTGATTTTATATGAATTTTTGAAGTTTCGGAACTTTTGCGTCACTTTTAATTATGGATGTGTACCTTGAAAACTAGATGTGAAATTACGCATGAAATTACGCAAAAGAACATCTTCGCCGCCATATAAAGGTGATGTATTCAATTTCTGCATCACGGCACTTGCCGCTAGTATATTGGCCATCTTTGTGTGCTGTAGACGACGCACTCATGAACAACAAAAAAATTACAAATTTGAAGAAAAAAACAATGTATAAGAAGAATCAGAGAGAATCAGATAAAGGAACTATATTCACCTGGGGTAGTGGTTGATGAGGTCTGGTGGGTATGGAAACCATATACAGACGAGTTGGACGGACCAAGTACGAGGATGGAAACACCGTAGAGTAACTGTTCGTGCTCGTGAATATATGGAAGATGGATACCAGCCAGACGTTGTTCCAAATAGTATTCGACTGTGGTGGTGCGCGAAGAGAAAAATTGCTTGAAAGTATACCTTTTTACACTCAACGCGCACAACGGTAAAAAAACATCTGGTTTCGATTAGCAAAGAGCAAAATCTAAATACACCGATACTCATGCGGTGCTTGTCCAAGTTTTTCCAAAAAAACATACATCATCATCTCAGAAGACAATAACTGTAACAAATCACAGTATTGTAAATATTTTTGCTTAGTAGACACAAAGGTCACTACTTTTGCACGTAGGGCGGGCTGATTACCTTTGAGCAATGGAATACAGTTTTGCTCATACGACAAGTTCTCATGCCGTAACCGTGTCTCCTGTGGATATTGCAGTTATGAGCAGCTCCAATGGAGATTCTTCACATTTTTGCACTGGTATGAAATCTAATAATGGCACTCGTAAGAAATTCTTCTGAGCATGGAGAGAAATGAGGATGCACAGTTTCGGAGAAGATTGCGCAGTTTGAGAGCCGATACCTTGGTGGCACCTCCGGGCTGATGGCAATGTAAAGCATTCGAAAACAACATGTGCTTCTTCTGAAGGAGCCAACACCATCGTTGATGATATCTGAAGTAGCAGACTCCATCTTTGATGCCCTTATAAATGTGACGAATTCAATTTCAGCATCACGGCAATTGCCGCAAGTTTATTGGTTGGCCATCTTTGTGTGTCGTAGACGAAGCATTCAGTAGTAAGAACAAAAATTTAGCATGTAAAAGAAAAAATATTGTATAGGTATAACCATATAGAACACTATCATCGAGAGGAGTAGTGGTTGACGATGTCTAGAGGGAAGTGAATCACTTTATATAGACGAATTGGACTGGGTATGGTCCGCATGGATGAGGCTGAGACTACAGTTGGGTTACTGTGGGCTACAAAAATTGTCGCTAACAAAATTGATTGCCTCTAAGAAATTGCTCAACGTGCAAAACGGGTAAAAATATGGCAGTTGTGCGAGTTGAGCAAATTATTTATGTTTATACAATATTACTCATAAATCCATTTATAGCGATGTGAACACCTCAAATCAAACAGCGTGACCCATGAGTATCATAGAAATAGATATACGTTGTCTTATTCTGTAAACAGTAAGATACGTGTTGTCTTATCACTTAAATGTCTGTACACACATCAGTCTAAACATTATTTAATTCTCCCCCAATTTTGTGTTTTCTTTATTATTGGGATTTTTTATTGAACGTTGTGCGCGCTGAAGTAATTAATTATGGGAATTTTGTATTGAACGTTGTGCGCGCAGAGTAATTATTCGTTACAACTGTTTTGCTCAACGCGCACAGCTGGGTGTATTTTGATCCGTTGTGCGCGCTGTATTATATATCCAAAATGTATACCTTTTTAAATACCCCGCACTAAGACTCAAATTTAAACAAATCAAAGAAATGTGAATATTTTTGCTGTCTTATTCTGTAAACTGTCGGATATGTGTTGGCTTATCACTTAAATGTCTTTACACCCATCAATCAACTGCTGCGCATTATATTTGCATCAATTTTGATTTTTTTATCTGTCATGTCAGTCTGAACATTAATTAATTCTTCCCCAATTTTGTGTTTCTTCTTTATTATTGGGATTTTTTATTGAACGTTGTGCGCGCTGAAGTAATTAATTATGAGAATTTCGTATTGAACGTTGTGCACGCAGAGTAATTATTCGTTACGACTGTTTTGCTCAACGCACATAGCTGGGTGTAATTTGATCCGTTGTGCGCGCTGTATTATATATCCAAAATGTATACCTTTTTAAATACACCGCACTAAGGGTCAAATTTTAACAAATCAAAGAAATGTGAATATTTTTGCTGTCTTATTCTGTAAACTGTCGGATAAGTGTTGTCTTATCACTTAAATGTCTTTACACCCATCAATCAACTACAGCGCATTATATTTGCATCAATTTGGATTTTTTTATCTTGCATGTCAGTCTGAACAGTAATTAATTCTCCACCAATTTTGTGTTTCTTCTTTATTATTGGGATTTTTTATTGAACATTGTGCGCGCTGAAGTTATTAATTATGGGGATTTTGTATTGAACGTTGTGCGTGCAGAGTAATTATTCGTTACGACTGTTTTGCTCAACGCGCACAGCTGGGTGTATATTGATCCGTTGTTCGCGCTGTATTATATATCCAAAATGTATACCTTATTACATACCGCGCACTACGAGTCAAATTTTAACAAATCAAAGAAATGTAGATATTTTTGCTGTCATATTCTGTAAACAGTAGGATATATGTTGTCTTATCACTTAAATGTCGTTACACCCATCAATCAACTGCTGCGCATCAAATTTGCATCAATTTTGATTTTTTAAATAATGTCAGACTGAACATTATTTAATTCTCCCTCCATTTTGTGTTTCTTCTATATTTTAGGATTTTTTATTGACCGTTGTGCGCACTGAGTAATTATTCGTTACGACCGTTTTGCTCAACGTGCCCAGGTGGGTGTAATTTGAACAGTGCTCGCAACCTACCTTATGTTGCCAATATGACGGGATGATTAACTGTGGGTAATGTAGCATGTAATACAGTTTTGCTCAGCACGCACAACGGTCATGGCATCTGACTGTTGTGTGCGATGGTCTATTGTGTTTAATTACATACAGTTTGGCTCTGCGCGCAAAAGGGTCACACCTACCTCCAGTTGTGTGATTTGAGTAATTGTGGATAACCAGATACGGTTTTGCTCAGCGCACACAGTGGTAAAACAAATCGGTGTGAACGTTGTGCATGCTAGTAACTGTGTGCACACGTAAATAGTTTATCACAACATATAGCATGAGCCTGTTGTGCGCCCTGGGGAATTTATAGTTCGGTGAACAGTGTTTGCTCAGTAATATCTATGTCGGACATTGATTCAAGTAAGCATCAATGTATATATCACCTTATATCAATTTTGTATTGTCTTGTAATTGTATCAAATTAAATGACATAGTATTAAGGTCTGAATTCTAACATACTACAACATTATGCATTATAATGTACATAATGCATAAATGTAATTTATAGTTCGGTAAACAATTTCGCTCAGTAATATCAATGTCGGACATATATATCACCTATATCATTTTATTATTGTCCTGCAATTGTAACAAATAAAATGACATTGAATTAGGGTCTGAATTCCAAAATACTACAACATTTATGCATTATAATGTACATTACACAACAAAGTTGAAACTACAGCTAAACTTTTTCAACTTCACATTTTGTAACTGGTATGAAATTCAATCACGGGAATATCCTAATGGTACATTATGATACATTGAATCCCTATACGAAAAACTATTCCAAGTGATGCTGAACAGATCAAGCAAGATGGCATTTATGATCAGCTCCAATAGTGCGCACCATAATCACTAGCATTCAGATCGTCCATAACGGTATAAGTAGCCACTCCTTTAACGAAGTTGGATGATCCAGATTCTTCAGCGCATGCCCCTGTATGCGTTGAAGAAGCATCAATTATGAACGCTAAAAAGCATATTTAAGTAAAAAATAGGGTATAAAGACATGCAACTTTACGTGTAGGCACTGATATAAAAATATATCACGGTTGCTTCTTCTCAGAAGAATCCGCTGCTGTAGAACATATGAAGGAGAAAATAACATCTTCCAGTACACGTCAATTGCAGGTAGTATATTGTTCATCTTTGTGCGTTGAAGACGAAGCAGTGATGAACAACAGGATATATTTAGCATGGCGAAGAAAAAATATTGTATGAAGTAGAAACAGATAGAATCAGTTAGAATACTATCATCAAGAAGTGCAGTGGTTGACAAGGTCTAGTGGGAAGAGAGGCTATTTATAGACGAATTGGACTGGCCCGTTGATGATGACGATAGACTATAGTACAGTAGAGTGATATTGTATTGGACATAAAGACGAGTGAATCTACAACAGATTGTTACCAGCCAGATGATGTTCACAAGAATGTTTGACCTTTACGGTGCACGTTGAGCAAACTTGATGGCCTATAACAAAATTGCTCAACACGCACAACGGGAAAAATTATGGCTGTTGTGCAAGTTGAGCAAATTATTTATGTTTGTACAATATTGCTCATAATAGGATGTTACAAAATGGGACACCATCAAATCCAACAGCGTGACACATGAGTATCATTCACAAAGATATATGGTGTCTTATTCTGTAAACAGTAAGATATGTGTTGTCTTTTCAGTTTCATGTATACTAGAAATTTCCCGTGCAAATTGTGCACGGAGCAAAAATAATTCCCCATGAACACGATAGCGATTAACACGCAAAACTGGGAAGGAGAGGAAAGTGTGGGTGTGCGTGTCGTCAGCGTTGGGGGGGTTAAAACTTAAAAGGGACCAAACACATAAATACGGATGCCAAAAGGATAGGACCTAAATACAAAAGGGGAAGGAGTATGTATCTACACCCATCAATCAACCGACCATCTGCGCATTATATTTGCTTCAATGTGGATATATTTATTTCGCATGTCAGTCTGAACATTAAATCTCCATCGATTTTGTGATTTTTCTTAATTATTGTGATTTTTTAGTTACGACAGTTTTACAAATCGCGCACAAGTGGGTGAAATTTTAGCAGTTGTGCGAGCTGAATTATATTTCCGAAAGGTATACCTTTTTACACACCGCACAGGACGGGATGAATAATTGTGGGTAATGGATTATGTAATACATTTTTACTCAGCCCGCACAACGGTCATGGCATCTGAAGTTTGGTTGCGATGAAATATTGTCGTTTTAATTGCATACTAGCCATAATCCGTGCCCGCGGGAACGGTGCAAAATTTTTGTCCCAAAAAAATATTTGTCCCAAAAAAATATTTCTACAGCCAAAATGTAAAAGAACAACAAATTAGCGTAAAAAAATTTAGAGGCACGACCGTCTTCGGCGAGGGACAATAAATTAGGTGCGGGCGCCTTCGATGCAGAACAACAAATTAGCGTCTAAAATTTTAGCGGGTGACTTCGTCGAGGGCGCCTTCTGCGCGAATGGGTTGGTTAGACAGCTTGATGACCATAAAGCTCATCCCGCCTCTTTGAATGCACTTTCACTGTGTTTTTTTGGGTTTCAATTTTTTTGAGTCGGCCGAAATAAGCTCAGCCGATATAAAGTTCTCTTTCGCATACTTGTAATTTAAGTTGCATATTTTTTGAGTTTCATTTTCTGTGTGTGTATTTTTTTTGGTTTCATTTTTTTGGGTCTCGGTTTTTTGGGTCATTTTTTGAATGAAGGGTATTAAGACTTAAGTGCTAATGCTACCAATTTCAAAAAAGAAAAGCTTTTGTATTCTTCCAACTAATTTCTCTTCAATGCTTTTGTGTATTCCCAACATATTTTCTCAATCCAAGAAATTTCCACCCAAAACTTGACATGACACTGTCACATAGGACAAATTCAAAAGCTTCCCTCAATTGTAATATAGAATAGTTTGGCTCCAAGCGCAAAAAGGTCACAATTACGTGCAGTTGTGTGATCTGAGTAATTGTGGATAACCAGATACTGGTATGCTCACAGCCCGCACATCGGTCAAACACATTATGTGACCTTTGTGCGCGTTGAGTAATTGTGTGCAAACGTAAATGTTTTATCACAACGTATATCATGACGGTCACAATTTATGCCCGTTGTGCGCGCTAGGGTAAATCATATATCGGTAAAAAGTTTTTAAATAGGTAATTTCAATTTCGGACAATGATTCAAGTAAGCATCGATGTTTATATCACATATATCAATTTCGTAAGGTCATGCAATTGTATCAAATTAAATGACAGTGTATTAAGGTCTAAATTCTATCATACTACAACATGTATACGTTATAATGTACATACCACAACAAATTTGAAACTACATTTCGTACATAATGACATAAAACACCAAAGAATATCTACCCACAAACACTCTTCTCCATCGATGATCAAAAATACATTATAAGACAAGAGAAAGGCTTGTGCTCCAAAGGCCCGGCCACCTCAAAAACCTGGAGGAGGAGGAGGTGGTGGTGGTGGTGATGGTGGGGCAACAGTACAGATGTCTCTAGGAGAGGGCACCAGAATCTCCATCTTCTCTTGTATGTTCGACATTTTGAGCATTATAGTGTCGAAGTCGCTACGTAGAAGTGAGATCGCCAAATTGGTGTTGGAGAGATTTGTTTCAATTTCTCCTAATCTACGAGTAAAGTTCACCGGCTGATGGGAGGAGGATGAAGGAGCAGATGCGGGGCTTACATTGCCTATGAGTATATCCTTAAGCTGACGTTGTTCATCTGTAAGTACAGAGACAGACGTAGTAAGCACCTCGAGTTTGCTATGGAGGTTGTGCAGAACAGAGTCCTGACAGCGAGACATCCCAACCAAAGAGCGGAGGCTGTTGCTGATGTCCTCAAGTGTGGCTTTTTCAGCCGGAGATGGAACTGATGAACCTGCATGTAAAGGAGGAAACCCAGGAGGAGGCAACAGCACATTGTGTTCACCTTGAGTTGGACCAAGCAAAAGCGAATCACGCAGAATGGGTCTGTTGGCCGGGAACGATGAGGGAAGGGGATCATCGTGTTCAGGTGACGTTGAATCATCATCACTAAATCTCCAAGAGTCAGAAGAACTCGACTCACGAGATCATTTTGGCGACATGAAGAAACCCTAGTGCGAAACGCGAGAGTGTTGAGATGAAGAAGAAAAAGGAACGACAGACCAAAGAGAAGAGGAATGAAATTTTCCGCGAAACCACTGGTCTACTGATTCCACATATATATAACGATAGGTCATTTTAATCTCAGCCGCTGGATTACATAAGGAAGTGGAACTGACTAAAACGATCTCATCAGACGGCTGGGGTAAAGCATCCGTTCGGATGGCTAAAAAAATCGTAATGAAGGGCTTACACGGAAACCGAGGTTCTACTTGACTCATTCTCCAGTTTCCACACGTAAACAATGTTGAGAAGAAAGCAGAATCATTTAAAATGCCCGGTATTTCATACCTCCGAAATGAGATTGTACGAGGTGGCGGTTGTACTTTCATCATTACGTGGCATACCGATTGCGTCTCGCAACCGATCTAAAAATATCTATTGTTTAGTGGTCACTGCACGTTCTGTCCAGCCTTGAGCGGCTTGGCACCCGATCTATTACCTTGGGCTCCACCTTTACAGCTGTAGTCCTCTCTCTAGACAGGGATTCATGATTATCAGGCGGGAACTGATATAATGGAGCCGGTGCAAGGCAGAAGCGATGTGTATTCAAACGAAAAGTAAATGCCAATGAGGTGCACGTATATCTGTCCAGCCTTGAGTGGCTTGGAACCCGATCTATTACCTCGGTCTCCACCTTTACGGCAGTAGTCCTCTCTCTTGACAGGGATTCATGATTATCATGCGGGAACTGATATAATGGAGCCGGTGCAAGGCATAAGCGATGTGTTTTCAAATGGAAAGTAAATGCCAATGAGGTGAACATATATATGTCTAGCCTTGAGCTGCTTGGCACCCGATTTATTACATCAGGCTCCACCTTTACGACAGTAGTCCTCTCTCTTGACAAGGATTCATGAATATCATGCGGGAACTGATATAATGGAGCCGGTGCAAGGCACAAGCGATGTGTATTCAAACGGAAAGTAAATGCCCATGAGGTGCACGTATATCTATCCAGCCTTGAGCGGCTTGGCTCCCGATCTATTACCTCGGGCTCCACCTTTACGGCTGTAGTCCTCTCTCTAGACAGGGATTCATGATTATCAGGAGGGAACTGATATAATGGAGCCGGTGCAAGGCATAAGCGATGTGTATTCAAACGGAAAGTAAATGCCAATGAGGTGCATGTATATCTGTCCAGCCTTGAGCGGCTTGGCACCCGATCTATTACATCAGGCTCCACCTTTACGGCTGTAGTCCTCTCTCTTGACAGTGATTCATGACTATCAGGTGGGAACTGATATAATGGAAGTCGTTACAACGTATTGCACACACGCCCCCGATCTTATCGTTGCACACGTCAGTGTTCTAAATATCGGTCCGCTATCCGCAATATCGGCCGCTATAGCAGAAAAATTACAAGCCTGTTACGATATGTGCTAGTTCATATCGTTTTCCGCTTTTCAAGGGAGTAGCGGCCGTTATCCGCTATATCAGCCGATATTTCGGCCGATATGGCGGCTGGAAATATCGGCCGATATACGACAAATTTTTTTGCACTTTGTTAATTGGTTATGGGTCGGGTCCTTGGCATAGTTGATCCGACCCGACCCTATACCCGAAAACATTCACTTAATAGTTAATATCCATCGTTGCATTCGATCGTGAGAGAATTCGATCTGAAAACCCACCTAAAACCCCGCTGTCTGCTCCTCTTCCCCCATCTTCCTGTGAAGCTGATTACTTCGTCGTCTGCGGGAGATTAACGAAAGTCGGAGGAGCTGCTTTCGAGGAAATCAGCTTATCGACGTGTGCTCGTGGACTTTCCATCTTCAGCCGCTCTCGTGGACTCTCGCTGTCTACTCTCGAGGAAGCTATCGTGGACTTTCCATCTTCAGCCGCTCTCGTGGACTCTCGTCGTCTGCTGATCGGAGCTGCGGAGCTGACTTCATTGCCAGTGGAGCTGCGTGAGCTGATCGAAGCTCGGAAAGGTATGTTATTTCGATTTTTTTTCTTTTTTCCGCCCTTTTCTGTTTTCGTTTTTCTCTATTTTAATTTTTTTTTCATGTTCTCGTTTTTTTCTGTTTTTGTTTTTTTCTTACTCCATCTCTCTTCTCCCCTTACTCTCTCTTCTCCCCTCAGGAAATTGCATCCATTCAAATAGATGCTTGGAGATTCCTCAGTGCTCTTCCTCTAGGTAAAAAAATTTAATTTTTTTTGAGATTTCTGATGAGTTTTGTAGTTTTATACATTGTTTTCATTGTTTTTTCAGTAACAGTAATTTATGCGGTACTTATTTAATTTTTTCAGTAGCTTAATTAACTAACAATCTATTGCTTATACTAATCATCATCATCATCATTATGTCATCTGGGAAGGAAGAAAAGAGAACAACAAAAAACAAGCCCACTCACGGCCTATCATTAGGGAAGTAATCTGCACTGGAGCTTCTTACAATCTGCACTTGCGTAGTTTGGCCGTAACATATCTGAAATTATAAAGATGCATCACCATAAAGAATACAATACTGAAAATAGAAACAAAATTGCAGAAGAATGTTGATTAACTACTGAAGCTGCTAATGACATCTGAAACCAAAAGGCTGGCTGGCAGAAACTGAGTGGCTCGCTCCACAGACCATCTCCTCATTGCTTTTGTTAATGATACTAATACAGTAATACATCCTACATTTGATTTGCTATAGATATGAATTTATGAATAAACTTGCATGTTGCGTTATTTTTGCATATTCCAATTCTTTTGCATGATCATGTCCATGTGTAATTCTCGTTGCTACAAGCCTGCAAAAAAAATTCAAAGAAAAGTTAGAACACATAAGTAAATACATCGATAAGTTACATTACATGAAAAATACATAATAAAATGTTAAGAATGCAAACTTCGATTATCAATGTAGAATTGCATTTTGACAATATTCAATTACTATTTATTTGTTGCATTGTTGTTTTGTTTTATTTCATTTATTAATATTTTATGTATTTTTGGCGTATGATTCTTAAGGTACAAGATTTATAGTGTGTGAAGATGGCGTCGTCTGGAGCTTCTAGCAAAAGTGTTCCAAAAGGGGACACTTGCCGGGCTTATGGCAAGCAAGTGGATAGCAATAGTACGTCTAAGATCCAATGCAACTATTGCAATCAAATTGTTAATGGAGGAATTACCCGGTTCAAGGCACATCTTGCGGGAAGAAGGGGAAATGTGAGGCCATGTGGTAGTGTCCCGGATGATGTGAAGAGCAATGTGTTAGAAATTCTTGCCAAGCTTGACTAGGAAAAGGACCGCAAGGTGACGTGGGTGCAAGCTTTAATGGATGACGTTAACATTGGTGGAGAGGAACATGTCCAAGAGGAACGAGTGGGACCCGCCAAGAGTCTTCATCATGATCGAGTGTTTTTTCTTCATTTAAGAAGATATGACCGATGGATAGGTATGCCACTCAAGCTCCAGCAGATTTGGATGTTGCTATGGGAAAGACAAAGCAGACTACACTTGATTCGAAGGAGAGAAAGAAGAGGAGGGAGAACACGATCCGATATATGGCAAGGTGGTTCTTCGAAGCCGGAATTTCTTTTAATGCTGCAACACTTGGATCATTTCAGCAAATGTTGCAGGCTGTTGGTCAATTTGGGCCAGGCTTGGAGGCTCCCACTCCTTATGAGCTAGGAGAGATGTGTCTTGAAAAGGAGGTGGAGGAGACGACTGAAAGATTGAAATCTTTCAGAGAGAGCTGTAGCATTCATGGATGCTCCATTATGACCGATGCTTGGTACGATCGAAAGCAACGGAGCATCATGAACATAGTGGTGCACTGCCCAGCAGGGATTGCTTTCTTTGACTCGGAGGATGTTTCGGCCGAGCGTCATACCGGTCTGTTTATTCATGCTTTTGTTGATAGGGCTATTGAGAAGCTGGGAGATGATAATGTTGTTCAGATAATTACAGACAATGCATCTAATAATATGGCAGCGGCAAAGATAGTGACAGTGAAGAGGCCAAGAATCTTTTGGACGAGTTGTGCTGCACACACCGTTAATTTGATGCTCATGGACATCGCCAAAATCAAGCCTATCAGGAGTGCCATTACAATGGGCAGAGATGTCTTTGTTTTCATTTATAGTCACACCATCAGTCTGAGCTTGATGAGAGATTTTACAAAAGGAGACATAGTTAGGCCAGGTGCGACTAGATTTGCCACTGCCTTCTTATCTTTGAGTTCACTGAGAGATAAGAAAAAAGAATTGAAGCAGATGTTTAGTTCTGAACAATGGGAAGTGTGTGAACTTTCTAGCAAGCCTGTAGGAAGAAAGGTAATCATAATTAAAATTTATTTACATTGATATAAGATTATTTTATCAATTTTTAATCGTAACTGAATTATTAATCCTTGCTTTGTAGGTTCAAGAGATTGTTCTGAGTAACAAGTTTTGGGATAATGTTGATCTAGCTTTAAAGGTTTTCTCTCCTTTGGTGAAAGTTTTGAGGAGAGTGTATGGCGATAAAGTCCCATCGATGGGCTTTGTGTATGGGGATTTGGTTGAAATCAAGGCTGAAATTGCATCGGCCCTTGCCCAGAAGGAGAAGATGTATCTTCCAATATGGAAGATAATAGATAAAAGATGGGATGAGAAGCTCAAGTCTTCTTTGCATAAGACAGGGTATTACTTGAACCCTTATTACTATTACCCTAATAAGGAATCTATTGAAAAGGGTAATATTTTTGATGGTTTTGTGGAGTGTATGCATATCATGTATGGGAATGACCATGATATTATGTAGAATATTGGAGAGTAGCTCTATCTCTATCAAAACCAAAAGGGTTCATTTGGTCGTGATTTTGCAAAGAATGCTGCAAAAAATCCAAAAATTAACCCAGGTATAAATATTTTCATTATTTACCAATTTTTTTAAATAAACACATGTTAAGCGATGATTTTTATATTTGTTAATTTGACAGTCACATGGTGGAGTTTCTATGGGACCGATGCTCCAGAATTGAAACAAATGACATTGAGTGTCCTTAATTTGGCAACTAGCTCTTCTGGGTGTGAAAGAAACTGGAGCACATTTGAGATGGTAAATAGTAAAATATTTTCATCATATATTTATATTCTAAAACTTTTAATTTATTGAAAAATAGTCAGTTTATGATAATTTGCTTATCTTTTGTAGACTCATACCAAGAAGAGAAATAGACTAAGTCATAGCAAGCAACATGACTTAGTCTTCGTCAAGTTCAATGCCGAGTTGAAAAATAAACATGAGAATAAAGATAGGGATCCTTTGGCTGCCTATAATGATAATGAAAAGGTTTCCGATTGGTTGGTATCAAAAAATGATGGTGCTTTAATTTCTGATATCGATGATGAGGTGTTTCCAGGTGAGCAGTTGACTTGGAGACAAGTTGCCAGAGCTATGGGAGCTAAGCCTAAAAGAAAGAAGAGCTCAAGAACGGTGACATACAAAAGAACAAAGAAAGGAGCATCTTCTTCGTCCAAAGGAAAGGAACCGGCTATGGAAGAAGAATAGTTTGAATTATCATCAGAATCTTCATCGGAGGATGAGCTAGATGAGGGCAATGATGATTCCGATCATGGAGATGATTATTGATGACTTTGATGTTTGAGAGACTCGGACATGTTTTAAATTTATGGACTGATATTATCTTCTGCCTTTAATATGATTGTTTTTTTACTTTTTATTGTATGACAATTTGAATTAGTTTGTCATTGTAGCAGGTTTGGCCTAATCATATGATTCATATTGCAAATGTTAAATTATTCATGTTTATTGTTTATTAATTTTTAACGCATGCCTAGTTGTCTACTGATTTTATTATCATATTTTGTAGGTATTTAACTCGCTTGGTTCGTGATCACTTACAGAAATATTCTATCAAGTGGATGGCTGGTATTCACGTTTAATGAGGTAAGTATACTGAAAACATACTTTTATTTGAGTTTCTATAATGTATATTATCTTAGACACATATATGCTTTTATTTGTCATCATATTAACCTCTGAGATGAATGTCACTTTAATACCGATATTTGATCAATATCTCTGATATTCATGTTTAACGAGAGAAGTATAACCAAAATATACTTTAATTTGAGTTAGTATGGTTTATATCTTATTAGATACATTTATGTGTGCAAATGACATCATTTTAAGCATCGATATGGCACTCCGATATTTAGTCAATATCCCCGATATATCCCCGATATCCGCAATCCGATATCAAATTTCCTAGGCTGATACGCGACCGATATCCGCAATCCGATATCAAATTTCCTAGGCCGATACGTGACCAATATCCGCAATCCGATATCAAATTTCCTAGGCCGATACATCGGGCTCCACATTTACGGCTGTAGTCCTCTCTCTTGACAGTGATTCATGACAATCAGGTGGGAACTTATATAATGGAAGTCGTTACACACGTATTGCACACACGCCCCCGATCTTATCGTTGCACACGTATTGCACGCAACACGGGGGGCGTCAGTAAGTCGTTACCAATCCAATCCAGGGCAAGTACACTGGAAAGCGGTTAAGAGGATAATGCGATATCTTAAAGGGACTGTGGACTATGCTTTATGCTATCAAGGAGATGCCTTGAGGCTCGAAGGCTACACTGATGCTGATTGGGCGGGTGATCTCGATGAGCGATGATCGACCTCAGGATATATTTTTCTACTCGGATCTGGTGCAATATCCTGGATTAGCAAGAAACAATCCTGCATCGCACTTTTAACTATGGAAGCCGAGTTTGTAGCATTTAGCATGGCAGTCCAAGAAGCTGTTTGGCTTAGGAAGTTCTTAGACAGGCTAATTGATGCAAGTGACTCAGGTGCTGTACCAATATACAGTGACAGTCAAGCATCTATAGCATATGTCAAAGATCCAAAATTCCATTGTAAGCCAAACACATTGATATCCGCTACAAATTTGCAAAAGACTATGATAAGAACAAGAAGGTAGACATTAGGTACATATCTATGCATGAGATGATAGCGGATCCGCTTACGAAGGCGATCCCCAGAGATGTGTTTTACAGACACTTATCATCCCAAGGATTGCGTAAGAGCTGAGTTGTACCAATGTATATTCCCATGTCTATGAAAGATCAAATTTAATAAAAAGAATAAGTTCTTTTTGCCATTGCATATGAGTTTCTAGAAAATGTTTGTGTACATTTTAAAATCTCAGCTGTATTTTTAGTATGTCGGACAGATTAAGGTTGGCTCTCTCACATGAGCAACCGCCTTAATTCTATCAGACGGATAAAATAAATATGAGACCTGTTTAAAGTCAAAATCGTCAGACGGATGATTTAGAGTCATGACTTAAACAAAATGGTCGTATGAAAGATCTGCATCATATGGATGCTTTCAAAAGGATCTAAGAGGATTTTTTGAAATCATATCTGTCTTATGCAGGATGTGGGTCCAGAAGATTATTTGAGTAGTAAAAGGGACTCAAAGTCAGACATTGTGGTGTCTGATCATCATCCTTACAACATCATTAAGACATACTCTCCCTGGAAAAGGAGTGATGTTGTAATACGTATTCATACTACGTATGCATTTGACCATCGGGTTAGAATAGTAATTGTATTTGCTATCATGTGAGACCCAAAGACCACATGGGTCTTAACTTCTTACCCTTATGGACTCTAATTGGTTCCTTTAGATTTGACTGGGTGATCTCTATCTTAGCATGTTGCTTATGGACTATAGTCAATTCAGTCCGGCGGGGCATGTTAGAAAAGCGAGTCAAGTCAAGATCGAAAGGATCGCAAGAAGAGGAAGATTAATTTCATATTCACATTTGGACTTTAAAGATTCAAAGCTGCCCAGCCAATTGTAATCCAGATGGGATTCAATTATTGAATATAAAGTATAAGAAATGTGAAGCAATAATCTAGGGTAAAACTGTCGGATCCTGCCAAAACAGAGTTAGGATCGATAATAAAAGTTGAGACTTACGCTTGCGTATGCGGCACGGTAGTCTCGGAACTTTACCTTCGGATTCGCCACGACGGATCGAGTCTTCTCACGAACGGAGTAAGGCTACTAAATACAAAATCTAAATCTCTACTTTAGATTAAGAACTTGGATAGAGGGAGAGGAAGTATTTCGGCAGAGCTTCGCTAGGATGAAGATGCATGCATGAATGCCATGCAAAAGGTGTAAGAAATGGCTTACCCTTGGGTCTTATTTATAGCCCCCAAGGTAGTTATTTTAGGGTAAATTGTTCCTTTGGAACAATTTAACTAAGGTGTACCATGGTACATGGCAAATTATAAGCTTAAGTTGTACCATATGCATGGTACAACATAAGCTTAAGATATTCCCCCTTTATTAGCCATATGTCGCATGCACTTATGCATATATAATGCGACTTTCATACTCATCCAGAGATCCTCTCCGCAAGGGAACAGATTCCCTTTGCGTACGACTTCGTGTACGCGACGTTCGAGGTCCGTATTCCCTCGTACATCCCCCACAAGGGTGTACAAACGTCTTCCATATCCAACATCTCCCACTCACACTTGAGGGGATTGTAAGAGAACGTCTTTCTCTTAGTTCTTTCATCTATCATACCGAGAAATAGACCGTGCGACCGTCATGCGCGTAGAGTCTGTTGTTGTGCACTTGTTAGAGATACACAACGACCTCGAAGGTGCAAAGTTGAGTAGTTCAACGCATGCTTTACCCTAGATTATTTCTTCACATTTCTTATACTTTATATTCAACAATTGAATCCCATCTGGATTACAATTGGCTGTCCAGCTTTGAATTATTAAAGTCCAAATGCGAACATGAAATCAATATTCCTCTTCTTGCGAACCTTCTGATCTTGACTTGATTCGCTTTTCTAACGTGTCCCGCCGAGCCGAATTATCATAGCCCATTAGTAACACGCTAAGATAGCGATCATCTCGTCAAATCTAAAGGAACCAATTGGAGTCCTTGAGGGTAAGAGTTAAGACCCGTATGGCCTTTCAGTCTCACATAATAGCAAACACTATTGCTACTAACTCAGTGGTCGAAATGCATACGTGGTATGAACACGTACTACAACATCACTCCTTTCCCAGGGAGAGTATGTCTTAATGATGTTGTACAGATGAAAAGTTTAGACACCACAGTGCCTATCTTTTTGAGTCCCCTTACTACTCGTGAAATATTCACGGACTCTCATCCTGTATAAGACAGATAGGAAAAAATCCTATGAGATCTCTTTCAAATATCCTTGTGATACAGATCTCAGATCTTTTGTAAGCATCCATATGATGCAGATCTTTCATTCGACTATCTTGTTTAAGTCACGACTCTAAATCATTTGTCTAATGATTTTGACTTTAAACTAGTCTCATCTCTATCTTATCCATCTGATAAGATAAGGCGGTTGCTCATGTGAGAGAGCCAACCTTAATCTGTCCGACATTCACACAATAAAATAGCTGAGACTTAAACACAAATGTATATAAAATCATTTGTAAGAAACTTGTATGCAAATTAAATTTTGATCTTCTATAGACATGTGAAATATTACATGATACAGCTCAGCACCTACGCATTCCCATAGACGATAAGTGTTTGAAAAACACATCTCTGGGGATCGCCTTAGTAAGGGGATCCGCTATCATCTCATGCGTGGATATGTATCCTATGTCTACTTCCTTCCGTTTGTCATAGTCCTTCGCAAATTTGAATCGAATGTCAATGTGTTTGGTCTTACAATGAAATTTAGGATCTTTGACATAGGCAATCGAAGCTTGACTATCACTGTATATAGGAACAGTGCTCGAGTCAGTGGCATTCGTCAGCCTGTCTAAGAATTTCCTAAGCCAAACAGCTTCTTGGACCGCCATGCTGAATGCTACGAATTCGGCTTCCATGGTTGATAGGGCGATGCAGGTTTGCTTCTTGCTGCTCCAGGATATTGCACCATTCCCGAGCAAGAAAACAAAGCCTGAGGTAGATCTTCGCTCGTCGAGATCACCTGCCCAATCAGCATCGGTATAGCCTTCGAGTCTCAAGGTATTGCCTTGATAGCATAACGCATAGTCCGCAGTCCCTTTGAGGTACCTTAATATCCTCTTCACCGCTTTCCAGTGAGCTTGTCCTGGGTTGGATTGGTAACGGCTTACCATACCAACACCATAGCAAATGTCCAGTCTGGTACACATCATAGCGTACATCAGACTCCCGACAGCACTGGAGTATGGAACCTTTTCCATAGCTTTCTTTTCTTTTGGATCTTTGGGACACATTTCCAAACATAGACCCTCGCCTTTGCTTATTGGAGTATCAATTGGCTTGCAGTCCTGCATATTAAACCGTTCTAAAACTTTCTTTATATATGTCTCTTGAGAGAGAGAAAGAAGTTTCTTGGAACGATTCCTTGAGATCTTAACCCCAAGGATATATGCAGCTTCACCCATGTCTTTCATCTCAAAGACGGATGAAAGCCAAGCTTTGATATCCAAGATAAGACGCTTATCATTGCCGGCTATAAGTATGTCATCTACATAAAGAGACATAATTACATACTTGTTTTTAATCCTCCTAATATATACGCAGTTGTCTTCGTCGAGCATGGAGAAACCATACGACAAAACGACTTCTTGAAAGCGCATATACCACTGCCTTGAGGATTGTTTAAGACCATATATGGATTTACGAAGTTTACAAACCTTATGTTTGTTTTCTTCTTGTACAAACCCGTTTGGTTGTTCCATGTAGATCTCCTCATCTAGTTCTCCGTTAAGAAAAGCAGTCTTTACATCCATCTGATGTAACTCGAGGTCCAAACAAGCCACCATTGCCAGAATTAAGCGAATGGAGGTAAAACGCACGACAAGAGAGAAAGTCTCTTCGTAGTCTATTCCTTCCTGTTGCGTGAAACCTTTCGCAACAAGGCGAGCTTTATATTTCTCGATGGAGCCATCAGCCTTATGATTGATTTTGAGAACCCACTTGTTCCCAATGGCTCTACGTCCCTTAGGTAAATCAACCAAGTCCCAGACTTGGTTTGTTTTCATGGATTGAAGTTCTTCTTCCATTGCTGCTATCCATTTATCTTTAGCAGGGCATGTGACGACCTGTTTGAAATTTGCAGGTTCGTCATCATCTTGTAGTAATGTCATGAATGTTTGAGGAAATTCATCCTCAAATCTCAGAGGTGTTAGCCTCGTTCGATTACTACGTCTTGTTTGAGTTTGATCACTCCCACTTGGAATGACATCACTCCCACTTGGAATAATATCACTCCCACTCGGAATAGGATTGGTATCGTTCGTATCATCCATTGGTGAAGTTTGAAACGTATTTTCTTCTTCACCAAGAATTCTCCCACTCGAACGTTCCGATCCTTCTTGATCCCAAGTCTCAAACAAGGATAAGTCTTGACTTATCTCACCCTGTCTTGGAAACTCATTTTCCAAGAAGACAACATCCCTCGATTCGAATTCTATAAGGCCCCCATTGTCCTCTTGACCGACAAAAACATATCCTTTTGAGTTTTCAGCGTATCGGATGAAGATACACTTCCTCCCACGTGGCCCAAGTTTGCCATATTTGTGAGAGGATAAATGTGCATAAGAGGCACAACCCCAAGGTTTTAGAATGCTTAAGTCTGGAGTTCTATTGTTCCACAACTCATAAGGAGTAGAACTTACCGACTTCGAGGGTACACGGTTTAAGATGAACGCTGCCGTCAATAATGCATCACCCCAAAAGGTGATAGGCAAATTTGCCTGAGACATCATTGATCGGACCATTTCCATCAATGTCCTATTTCTTCTTTCCGCAACACCATTTTGTTGCGGAGTATAAGACATAGTTATTTGATGAACTATGCCTTTTTCATCACAGAGTTCCTTAAAACTCGTTGATTGATATTCTCCACCCCGATCGGTTCGCAAGACCTTTATCTTGCGATCTAGTTGATTTTCCACTAAACTCATATAGTTTTTGAAGCAAGTTAAAGCTTCATGTTTGTGGGAAATCAAATAAATGTGACCGAAACGGGTGAAGTCATCAATAAATGTGATGAAATAGGACTTCCCGCGTCTTGTCTTAACATTCATTGGACCGCAAATGTCCGAATGGATAAGCTGTAATGGAACTTCGGCCCTTGTGCCAGTTCCAAACGGCTTGCGACAAGTTTTCCCTACAAGACAATGTTCGCAAGTTGACATTTCAACTTTTGAAACATTATATAGCAAGCCACTTTTGGCAAGTCTATCCATTCTAGTTGGTCCAATATGACCAAGTCTTGCATGCCAACAAATGATCTCAGATTCAGAGTTAGAAGCATTTGTCAAATGGAAACTTTCATTAATGGAAGGAGAATCATCATACATTGTATTTAAAACAATTAGTCCATTACAAACATTACCAGATCCAATTAAAGAACTATTACAAACAATGTCAACTTTCTGTTTATAGAACCTCCATTCATAATCTAAAGACATTAACATGACCACGGATACGATATTTCTTCTAATATCTGGAGCAAAGAAGACGTCGTGCAATAATAAAGTCCGGCCGTTGTCGAGAACTAGCTTGCATGTTCCGACGCCTTTGACTTCAACACGAGTGTTGTTGCCGACGTATATCCACTTTGTTCCTTGAGTTATCCTTCGATACTCTACGAAGAACCTTCTGTCCTTCGCTACGTGGTCTGTGGCCCCTGAATCAATCAACCAAAAATAGTTAGATTCAGCAAGAAACATGGAAGTAGAAACACATATGTAACTAGCCCTACAAGTTACCTTATCACTTCCATCCGTACATGTACGGGTGAAGTGATCGTACTTGTTGCACTTAAAGCACTTGATCTTCTTCAAGTTTTTCTTCTTTGAGTGCACATTCTTTTGCCACTTTTTGTTCTTTGTCTTCTTTGAGGTTTCCGGTTCTTGCTTTCGTTCGTTCACAAACCTTAAGCGTTTATTCTTCCGCTTATTTCCTCCATGTGAGGAACTAGCGGCCACGTGCACTTCTGCACTTGGTTTTGCGGCTTGAATCCGCTCTTCCTCGAGTTCGAGGTGTTTTGAAACATCGCTTAACGTTTTAATGCACTCATTATGAGTGAGGTGCATTTTCATGTTGTCCCAGCTCTCTGGGAGTGAACGAATGACTGCTTGGATCTGCTGTTCGTCAGACAGCGTAACACCCGCATCCTTTAATTCAGATATGAGATTCGCCATGTGGCGGAGATGCTTTTTCATAGAATGATCTCGCCGCATCTTGTACGAATCAAATTGAATATTTAAGGAGCGGAGTTTGGCAACCGAAGTTCCACCAAACTTTATCTCTAGCTCAGACCATATGTCTTTGGCTAGGTCGAATTCCCGAAATAGACGCATTATGTCATTGTCCATTGCGGACAGTAACGTAATACGTGCTATTTTGTTCTTTCGAGTCCAAGTATCATAAGCTTCCCGGTCCCTCTTATGTTGGGCCGTATTGCCCAACTCAGGTTCTTCCATTATGTTTTGGAGTGTTTCGAGCACATCTTGCTCCTCCAAAACATATTGGATTTTTATTGACCAAAGTTTATAATTGTCGCCGTTGAGCTTTTCACCTTTGTTAAGCTCTGCGACAATGTTCTTAGAAGCGGTAGACATATTCGATTCAAAAAACTGCAAAGAAAATGAAAAACACGATCAAAATTCTATGCATAAAGTTTCGATTCTTTAAACACTTGATAAGTTCCTTGGATGCGTTGAAATGTTACTCTAGAATCGAGAAGTTCACTACGTTCCCAACTACCATCTAGAAGTAACTTTCAAAGTATCCCTCTTACTTATCTCAAGTAAAAATAAATCAGAAATAATACTCGTATGGTATTAGCAGCGGAAAAATACTTTGAAAAACATATCTTTCAAAATGGAATAGGTGAGAGTTTGCGCAAAGAATTTTAGCGCAACAATTGCCAAGCCACGAGACCTGTTCTACACACCCATGGGTTAGATAACCATGGCCGGATCGTGGTAGGACTTGGAATTCTAAATTGCACTATCCCGATTAAGGACGGGACATAACCTATTTGGAAACACCTTTTTCAAAAAAAAAATTTGAAAGCACGTTGGCTAATCTCCGTAGAGTAGAGCACAACGTCATAAGTACATTGGCTAATCTCCGTAGAGTAGAGCACAATGACATGGCTAATCTCGCATGAAGTAGAGCACTATGGCTAATCTTCAAGGAGTAGAGCCCAAGGAAAAAACATAATTAAAAAAGTTAGTCCCGTATGAACTAGTCGGCACTGTGGTTAGCCCCGTATGGGCTAATCGACACATTCGAGTTTGACCAAGGCCTTTTGTCACCCCGTATGGGTCAGTGGGCAAGTTTGCAATCGACCCAGACCTTCTGTCGGATTGGTCGACCAAAAATACCAAATTGGTCGACCAATTTTGGCCTGCAACATCTTCCCGGCCAGGGCCTCTGCCCTGGCCGGGGCTTGGCCAAGGGCCGGCCAGGGCCTCTGCCCTGGCCGAGGCCGGCCAGGCCGGCCCTGGCCTCTGCCAGGGCCGGCCAGGCCCTGGCCGAGGCCAGGGCGCCGGCCCTGGCCTCTGCCAGGGCCGGCCAGGCCGGCTTGGCCTTGGCCGGCCACTGCCGGCCTGGCCATGGCCGGCCATGGCCTGGCCATGGCCGGTCATGGCCAAGGCCATTTTGGGCATTGGCCGGCCATGGCCGGCCACCCCCTTTGAATGGGGTTGTCGCACACACTCCTCCCCCTTGATGGGGTGGTCGCCGGTGGTTATTGGTCGTAGCCAACCCCCTCCGCTTGGGGAGGGGGGGTGCATGGCCTTCATAGCCCATTTGGCCATGGTGCACATGCACCAAATTTCATCTTCCCCGATGGAAATAACTACCACCTTCTTCCTCGATGAAGCACCCGTTCGTCGATGAAGCACCCGTTCGTCGAGAAATTAGTTATTTCCTAATGGCCGTGTGCCAAAAATGAATAACGTACTACGTGAACGGTCGGTTCTTCCCGTCACGGAGAGTTCCTACCATATCCGTAATGATAGGAGACCCTGACGTGAAAAGAACAACCGCTGCGTTCTCTCCGTCACGAAGCGTTCCTACCATATCCGTAATGGTAGGAGACCCATTCGTGAAAAAGACAACGACTCGTTCATAGTTTCGACGGGGCGGTGGTTTGATCGGGGCGAACCCATATGGCTCTGATACCAATGTCGGATCCTGCCAAAACAGAGTTAGGATCGATAATAAAAGTTGAGACTTACGCTTGCGTATGCGGCACGGTAGTCTCGGAACTTTGCCTTCGGATTCGCCATAACGGATCGAGTCTTCTCACGAACGGAGTAATGCTACTAAATCCACAATCTAAATCTCTACTTTAGATTAAGAACTTGGATAGAGGGAGAGGAAGTATTTCGGCAGAGCTTCGCTAGGATGAAGATGCATGCATGAATGCCATGCAAAAGGTGTAAGAAATGGCTTACCCTTGGGTCTTATTTATAGCCCCCAAGGTAGTTATTTTAGGGTAAATTGTTCCTTTGGAACAATTTAGCTAAGGTGTACCATGGTACATGGCACATTATAAGCTTAAGTTGTACCATATGCATGGTACAACATAAGCTTAAGATATTCCCGCTTTATTAGCCATATGTCGCATGCACTTATGCATATATAATGCGACTTTCCTACTCATCCAGAGATCCTCTCCGCAAGGGAACAGATTCCCTTTGCGTACGACTTCGTGTACGCGACGTTCGAGGTCCGTATTACCTCGTACATCCCCCACAAGGGTGTACAAACGTCTTCCATATCCAACAAAAACATGCGTTGATCTACTCAACTTTGCACCTCGAGGAGTGTTGTGTATCTCTAAGAAGTGCACAATAGCGGACTCTATGCGCATGACAGTCACACGGTCTATTTCTCAGTATGATAAACAGAAGAGCTAAAGGAAAAGATGTTTCCTTTCAATCCCCTCAAGTGTGAGTGGGAGATGTTGGATATGGACGACATGTATACACCCATGAGGGGATGTATGAGGGTCTATGGACCTCAGATGTCGCGTGCATGAAAGCATGTGCGAAGGAACCTTTTCATGTGTGAAAAGGACCACTCGATAAGTGGAAAAAGTCACTTTATAAGTGCATAAAGGCACTTGATATGTTCATGAAGAAGAGGATAAGTAAAAGTGCTAATATAGGCTAATAAGCTTATATGTAGTTATTTCCTACAATAACTATCCCTAAAGCCTATAAATAGGACCCAAGGGTAAGGCTTTTACACCATGCAATCCATGCCATAAGTTTAAATAAGGAAACTTATGTTCTTCTTCTCCCTTTCCATTAAATTCTTCTTTTAAACAGAGATTTAGATGGTGAAACGCTTCTTCGATCCTCCGTGACGAAGTACCGACCGTTGTGGCGAATCCGAGGGCGGAGTTCAAAGACTACGGTGCCGCGTACACGAACGTAAGTCTCTCCTCTTCATTCGATCCTAACATCATTGTTTTGACAGGATCCTACATATATCCCGCCAAATTTGGGGATATGTAACCATTCGTGTTGATTTGTGCCTTCACTGCAGATATGGCTGAGAAATCGTGTCAGTGGGACAAATAAACTTTGCAAGGTCAGTCTTCAGGGGGAAGAAGAGACGGTGATGTAGATGTTACCCGATCCCTTCATGACATAGGGGATGTGCGACCACAGTTGCCTGAGACTCATCTAAGGGATACGTGGCCATGTGGAGGTCTCGTTCCGGCAGGCTATGTCCTCCCCGGAGTACGAGGGGGCATTGCTGTTGAATCCGCCCACTGACGTTCCATCGGAAGGTACTAGGGGAACAGTCACCAACCTTTCTTCACTGTCTGGGACGGCGAGTCTGCATTGGTTGATAAGGGATGGCCAGTCGGCTGGTGCAGAACTCCATCATTCCCACTGACCAAAGTGTCCTGTGTCAAATTGACATTGAAAGGCTCGCTAACTCAGTCGTTTATGGTAGTTACCAAGTTAAATACTAATGTCTTCTCTTTGTGTTGTTGCCTTACTTTTACTGATCCTTGATTCCCTGCAGACATCATTGGTCGGGTCGGAATTGCGTCGCAGAGTGGTACAATTGTTGATGGCCAATCGAAAAAAGGCGGCTACATTCGAATCTCAAGTTAAGGATTTGAAGGATCAGCTGACGAAAGAGAGGGACCGCAGATCTCAGGCGGATTGGGAGGTTGCGAAAGCTAAAGATCGGGCGGCCTCAATGTCAGCGGTTTGGAAGAGCTCCGAAGAGTGATGGAACGTATAGAAGAGCAGTCTCATGGCTCGTATAGCAGAGTTGGAGAGAAATCCTCTTCCTCCAAACTCGATCGAAGACGTTAGGTAGGAGGCTGAGGTGAGGAAGCGTTAGCGATCTGGTCGGGAGTCCGGTGGAGGATCGGCCCAAATGTAGGATGGTTTGGCTACCAACGAGCCCTCCAGCGATGCGTCTGTGTGAATCGTGGCATCTTAGTACAGCAAATGTTTTTGGTAGTTTTATATTTTGAGAGGTGAACATGATGGTGTATGCGTTGGTAATGAACCCCAAACATTCAATTGGTAATGAACACCGTCTGGTGCATTCTTTTACCTATTGTTACTTGTTAGTATAAATAGCTGTTTGCCGACCATTAGGGAACTTCGTACACCGATTGCTTAATTTCTGGTGTCTATTAAAACTATTAGCATAACTCCATCACAGAAATGGACATGGATGGTGTGAAATGTCGAAGGTGCCAGGGAATATACATAGTTCACGTGAATGTGCATAGGAATTGAGGTGAGCATCACAGTGTACCAGATATACAATTTTCTCAGTGCGCAAAACGGTCACACCTTTTGCCTGATATGTATGTATGAATCTGATTTGTCAGTGTGTTCGTTGACATTTAGCATTCCCATTACCATAGGCTCTACATGCATCGACATTGTTTACGTGTAGAATTTTCTTTTAAACGAACTTGGGCTATTGGACTTCTGCCATAAATTCAAGAAGACCAAGCGTCAAGGAGACCAAGAGTCAAGAATACCAAGAGGTAGAAATCAATTCATGCAACATAAATACCACCCTTAATGCAGTATACCATAGGTCTTCATCATCAATAACATACCAAAGGACACAATTATTCAACCAACTCTTAGCATTCTACTTTATGGCCTTTGTGCACAGTGAGCAAATTTTTAATGCTGTCACTAACTTGCTCAAAGCGCACAACTGGCAAAATTAAGCCAGTGGTGCGCATTTAGCAATTTTGTATCCCTTAACCTAAATGCTTAACGCGCACAATAAGCAAAGACATTATGGCGCGTTGAGTTTCCGTTGTGCACAAATCCCAAAAATTCTGTACACAAATACCAAAAATTTCATTATATACTTACATTATAAACTCAGACACTACATTAGCACAAAACTGTACATTCAATCACCTGATGATATAGTATGTACAGTGGGATATTTGCCTACATCTTTACCGATTAATTTCTCGAATTGTCGCATCCTCTCTTCAAGGCCTTCCACCCATCCTTTGGCCGCAAAAAAGTGGTAATCCTTCCAATGCCATATTACTGGTGGGACCGGGCTTCCATTTTTAAGTTGAATCTTTACAAAGTGATTATTATTTACAAACCCTATGGTGAAGGGACCACGTTTCTTACCTTGGTCTAGTCCGGATCTTAAAGGGAAAAATGACTGACAATGTTGCGTTGACAGCAGATGTATTACACAGTTGTAACAACGTTAGATTATATGTCCAACTTCTGGGAATGTCATCCAATATTGCTTCGGGGGGTGGTCATCCATATAGCTAATTTTCTCTTTTTTTTCTTGTGCAATTTCCTTAACCATCACCCGACTGTACACATCATAGTGGTCAAGCAGATCTACATGCAACTGTTTTCTGACCATCTTCCAATTGTCCTCTCATATGCCTAGATGAGAAGATAAAGTCATGTAACCACATTTCCCATCTGCCTTCACATCTGTGACGTTCGATATATATTTGGTGATTGTAGCGGGGAATTACTCAATATAAGGTATGCCTGCCTCAACGGCTCTAGAATCATTAGCTGCATAATTTGCTGATGCAAATGAAGCTGTAGCAGAAACGCCATAAAAACTGCTAGATGGCATGGGTATGATAGTTGGTTTCTTTCTAGCACGTTAAGGAGGATTTGGAGCATATGTATTTTTGAGCCGTTGGGACCGTCTCGGCTGGACAAGGCCGACGCTTTCTTGTTTCAATGAGACTTCAATTGGAGTTGGAGCAGAGAAACTAATTGCATCGGCTAAGACATGATCAAAATGAGCTGGTTCAATGGAGGTGGATGTATCTGCATTTTTCAAATTATTCCCCATTTTTCTTCTACCACTCAAAGGGACATTAACTTGCAGCTCCGTAATCAGATTTGTCGCCGGGGTAGCTATCTCCTTCAACTTAATTAACAACTCCTTCTTCCTCGTCCCATCAAGTTGAATATAGACATTGTGTATGAACTCTAATTCAGCATGCATAAGCACATCTTCTTCAGACATCAATTCCGACTTAGCCTCCATGTCTAGCTTCTTCCAATGAGCATTTACGGCATCTAAGGGAATGTGGCGATTTTCCCTTCTGAATTCGCCAATCTAATTGGCACATGGTACTCCATAAATCATTCTTGCTAGACAATCACCTGCGCATTGGTTCGTCCCCATAGATTCAGATTTATCAGCTTCCACAGACATTATCTTCAACGCCGCAGCGGATGTAAATCTTATCAGCTCCCTGAACAAGAACACATGCACTTTATGTTGCAACAAGATCTTAGATTTCTCGAATGAGGCCTTGATCTCGATATGCTGCCCCTCTAATGGTTCATGTATGGTTGGCCAAGAAGAGGAGAAACTGTAGGCCGATGAACCCAATGCCTTTTTATGCTTAGAATGTTCAGTCTGGGCTCTTTTGGTATGCGCTCTGTTGGTACTGATAATTTTCAAAGTGCAGATTGCTATCTGTCCATACAGAAATAAACTTCTCCTTGTACTTGTCCAGCCAAGATGTCTTCACATAGCTCACGGCACTTATGTAATCTTTATACCCTGTCTCTAATGCCTTCAGTTTTGCAACATACTCCTCCTCCTTGCGTGCCCCCGCCAATAAATTCCAGCTAGAGATGAAACCTAACCATTTTTCGTGATCTTCAAAAAAGGGCTGGCAATTTTTGGTAATATTTTTGGATATGTGCACTTTACATAATTGGTGCACCGAGAGGAAAATACATGGCTAATGGCATTCATAGGTGCTGGCTCCTGTGCTGTCAAAATTACATGTGGAATCCTGTATCCATGTAGCAATAAGCTCAACTTCTCTAGGGCCCACAAGTAGTTATCCTCCCGTACGGACACCGTGTGACAAAATGCATCTGCGAACGGAATATCTGTGGATGTCACCCCATCCATCTCCATCAATGGTGGCCTGTTGCGGTTGGGCTTCAACGCGCAGTCCTTAACCAGAATCTCTGGAAATCTTCGTAATAAAGCAACCGACTGTAGATGTGCCCAAAATATATTCATCACTGCATTTGTCTCTTCGGCCACTTCATGATACACAATGTAATTAGGCTCTCTCAATAGATTAATGAAGAGCTGCATTTCTACTCTCCCGGCCATTTCCCCTGACTTCTTCCTCTGTCTGGCTTTATATATAGTGTTGATTGTGGTAGATGTTGCCTTATCATTTTCCTTCAGGCATTTCAAGGTTTCCCTTGGCCTAAGCAAACTATTTGACAAGTCTCTCACTATGTCCATCTCCCCCCTAACCTCCTGTCATTGGATGTCACTCGATGTACATTACGGGTTTATGGTTGCGATTGCCACGTACAACTGTCAAAATCCACTTATCTGTTGCCACCCCATTAGCCCTCAAGTAGAAGGGACATGAACACTTCTTGCTTCGAGTTGCTTTTTTGGCCGATATATCCGGCTTGTGTAGCTGATATGTCCCACTTCTGTCATAACAAAAATAATAAGTTGGGACCCTATTGCCCTTCGTACTCATATTAGATGATTTTGTAACAGCCACATTCCCTGTTTTCACACCGACCGCTTTTACCCATTTACCAAGCTCTTCTATGCTGGCGAAAATTTTATTTGTTGTGAACTGATTTGTATAATATTCATTAACCTCTGATCCTTCAACAATACACTGAATTTAGTACCACATACCAACATAATCATTAAATGTTTTCCTTTATTTTCTAGTAAATTAATCAGTTAACAAAGTGAAATAATTTCTAACATTTTCTTCTTTGTCCGCTTCATCAAAGATCCCCTCAATGTGTATCAAGTCCATCTCAATCTTCGTAATTTCTATGAATTAATTTACCAACAGTACATTGCAGCAATCAATTTCCGAAATTATTAATAAATGCCAAATTAATTCGCATCAATTAATGGCTTACCAACTCTACGATGCATGCGTCTGCAGTCGACTATTTTAGGGGCACCCTAATGACACAAATCTTTAGCTCTGCCTTAAGGATCTTCGTTTGATCTAAGCAAGAACTCTTATAGTCTTTATAGATCAGCGAATTAGAATAATTTCTGTTGATCAACCCTTATCTCGTTAGCTTTTTGTGCCTTAGGTCACAAAACTGCTCGCATATGGAAGCTTTTATGATGCCTTTGTATATACGGATGAGTAAAAATATTGTTCCATATTGTAAATTACTCATCGCAAACAATGGGATGGCCAAAAGGTAAAAGTTCTCCTCCTATGAACCGTCTAGCTGGTTGCTCCGCGCACACAACCACTCAAAACTCACACTTGAACACCGCACAAACGACTCAAAACTCAGAATTCCTCACAGCCCATAACCATTTTGAACTCAGAATTGCTCAATGCACAAAACCAATCAAAACTCAAAATTGCGACCGCACACAACCTTTCAAAACTCAGAATTGCTCACTGCACACAACCATTTTGGTCAAGTCCACGTGCACATGAGGACGGGTTATTTCCTAGTAATATTTCAAACTAAACTTGTTTACTCAACCTGCACAACAGGTAAATTATTGTGGACTCGTTATGACCCGATAGGACCCGAAATTGCCCTGTGATAACTTCTACTTGCAGCGAATTGATAGACAATTCCACAGATTTCTCACGGCGGAATATCAAACGGCAAGTTTTGTCAAAGATTACTCAAGTTGCCCAGACCGAATTCCAAAAGATTTGATTTTTATTTCATTGCTCGAAAGATACATCACATAGTCAACTGCTGCGATCAAACAAAGTGTTGAATCGAGAGCAATCGATTTAGGGGGTTTTTTGTCCGAAATCGAATCTTTGGTAAGTCTATACTTTTAAGTACATTTTAGTTGCCATTCTTATTTTAATTTTACATGCATGCATCCACGGTTGAGATTGATGGAGATGGTACAAAAATCCAAGGTAATATTGATTTATCTTCTCGGCAATAATGCATTAAATCTTTGAGGATCAGGTTATGAATTGTTTGATACAGGATAACATGGATTTTACAAACGACTTTACCACCAAGCAACTGTTTAAGGATAGAAAAGAGCTGTTTTAGTGGATAAAGAACGTCAGGTTAAGACATGGGTATGTGATTGTTACATGTTCCGGGAGATTAAGTAAAACAGCCAAAGGGCATAATGCTGTGTACTTTGCACGTGAAAGAAGCAGTTAATATAAGGGACGCCGAATCCTAAAAAAGACCACCAGGCCTATTAAAACCAAGAAGTGTTCATGTCCGTTCTCATTGCGTGGTTATATGGTGGGCGTGGGCGTTGAGGAGTGGAAGTTAACAGTCGTTTGTGGCAGGCACAACCATGAAGCAGCTACATTTTTCGATGGCCATTTCGATGAAGGGATGTTGCAGAGAATGGAGATGGAAATAGTGTGTGACTTGGTAAATAACAAGGTTAGGTCAGCTGAAATTTTGAAAGTACTGAAGGAAAATAAAACCTTCAGTGCAACCTCAATAAAAGCAATTTATAATGCATGAAACCGGTTACAACGGGGGAAGAAGGTTGGTATTGTAAAACAGTTGAAGGAGTTAGCATCAGCTGATAAAATTATGGGTGATGAGCATATGAAGGCTGTGAATAATGAGGTGGAGGATCAGAAGGTGGGGGAGGATCAGAAGGTGGGGGGAGGCGTTTTCAGAGAATGCAGTACCTGCTGAGTTGTAAGAGGAGGTCATACTAGGAAGATGGATGGAGAGGTTGATTAGGTGGATCGTAATGAGGCGGAGTAGACTGCTGAGATGGAGGAGGATGAAAATGCAGTGGCGAAGGATTTTTGAGAAGGAGCATGTGGGTCTACGTCTACAAATTTCTACACTGTTTGCGGTGATTGCTAAGCAGCATGCTGAGATGACGGATATGCCTACATTGAAGTGTAAGCCGGGTAAGGGAAGAAGTAGACCGGTATGGAAACATACAATAAAGAAGCCGAAACAATCAATTCCACATGATGATAGTGATGAGGACTTGGCTGCCGACATAAGAATACCTTATTGGAACGCTTTTCCTGAGTGTCTATGACCCCTTATAGTGTACATCGTAGATGTGAAAGCAGATGGAAACTGTGGGTATATGGATGTGGCAGATCAATTGGGACTAGGTGAGGACGAATGGAGGCATGTCAAATATGACTTGCGAGAAGAGATGAAGAACCACAACGGCTTGTACCGGTAAGTTATGGGTGCCGTGGAATTTAAAAAGAATGTAGTCGCACTGGGCCATTTGTTAGACCGTCCAAAAGATAAATGGTGGATGCAGCTGGCAGAAATGGCACATGTCATTGCCTCATGCTACGACTGTGTAGTACATATTCTTGCACCTCATCAGTGTGAGACATATTTTCCTTTAAGAACTCCTCCGGTACCCATATCCTCCAAACTCCACATAACATTGGGTCATGTGAACTATAATCACTATGTTATTGTTAAACTTGCCCCAGCTGGTCCTGTCCCCCCCCCCCAACTTCAAGTACGTGGCTAAGATACCATTCCGATGTGTCAAAAGGAAGGTGTCACGCCCCGCTTCCCAAAAATATGGAGGCGAAGCGTGAGAAGGTCCGCTCAGACTTGAAGCTACAAAGCTGCAAGTCCGATAAGCGTCAATCAAATTTAAAACTGCAGGTCCTTGCAATGCGAACGAAACAAGATAATAATAATTAAATGAGACAAAAGAATAATCTCAGAATATCCATAAATATAAATTCCAACATCGCAGAAAAGCCACCAGGCTGAATAGAAAAAGAGTGTCTAAAGCCCACACATGGCCAACAAAAGTACAACGTACAAAACAAAGGTGCCACGCACCGACGGCTAACAACAAAACCTAAAAGAACTCAGCAAAATCACCCAGAAAGGTCACCGGTGTCCACAAAATCCTCCTGGGCAGACAAGGACTCAGGCTCAGCGTCAGCAACACATCACGTACACAGCAACGGTCTCTGGCTCAGGTCTAACATGTGACACCCAAAAGAGCAAGGGGCACATGTCAGCAAGTCTACAAGAGACTTGTGCAAGGAAACTGAAGGTAGGTAAAAGTAAAGCAACCTAACAGTTCTAGCATGAATGCGATGACATGGCAGTTAAAGTATGAGTGCAACAGGTAAAGTAAAGTAAAGTAAAGTACGAGCATGGCATGGCATTCACAAGACAAGTACAGGACAAGTAAAGTAAGCACCTCGTGCACAGAGATTCCGTCTTTTGGCTGGAGGGCTGATCAGGCCACTCCTAAGCTCAAGTAACCGTTTATCCCTACCCCTCCATGTGTATCGAGCCAGGGCCTTACCCCCGAACTTGGAATGCTCGCTTCTGGATCACGTGCCAGGAAGTGTTTTTAACAAGTGTGGCATAGGGGTGCACCTAGCCGGTAACACGGAAACACGGATTTGTACAGGTATTTTGTAGCGTGTGCTACGATGTAACAATCAATTTGGATGACATGTAAGATGCAATGCATGGCAGTTAAAAGTGCGTACAGTTAAGGAAAGTAAACGTGACAGTTTAGTATGCATGAACAACAAGTTTAAAGAGTTGGATCTAGCTTCGTTGTCAAACTAGATCAATTAGGTGACGGATCTAGTTTCGTTGTCAAACTAGATCAAGTAGGCGTCTAGCCAGCTATCATTTCACTGACTAGTCTCTTTTACGCTAGGAACAAGGACGTGGCCTAAAAACATGGCCCTACACAAGAGTTGGCAAGTTTCGCTTGCCTGCAAGTACGACGTCTAAGCACACCGTCCAATGAGTCCAAAAATCACAATTATCCTACGTGCACAAGTCCACCGGCCTAAAGTCCATATTTTTAATCTTGATTTGTGAACGTAAAACATTTAAAATACTTTAAAAATACTGATTTTAGTCTTGATTAGCATGCATTGGGTTGGGGTCCTAAGGGTGCGAAGCGTTACCTCAACACGACGCGAAAGCTACACCGGCGTCGGGTAGCGACGCCGGGGGTTGGAATAAAAGATCGCGCTCCAAGTCCAGATTCCAATTAGATTCCTCGCTGGAAATTTTAGAGCAATCAACCCGGGCGACGATTCCAGATTCCAAAGCTCGCACGTGCGACGACGGGCTACGACGTGCGACGACGTCGTACGCGACAAGTCGTCGAAGAGAACGCACCTAGGTGGGGCCCACAGTAGTCCTAGGGACCTTTGGGGGACCCATAATACCTCTGGAGAACTTGGGGGGCCCACGGTGGCAAGCGATGCGACGGGTGCGGGGTTGCGACGTTTGCTCTCGGTCGTACTCAGCCAAATGCGGGGATCTCCATCGGTCGCTGCGGGGGAACGGGCTTGGTGCAGCGCTTGGTCGGTCGCGAGCCTTGGATGCGGGGCTTTGCTTCGGTCGGAGCGGGGGACAGCGTCGGTCGGGCGCTGTGGATGCGGGGTTGCAACGTTGCAACGTTGCAACGTTGCAACATCGATCGGTGCGGGCGGCCCGCTCGGTCAGACACGAGCGGAGGCGGGCGACAGAAGCGGGTCGGTGCGGAGGGTTGGTGCGGAGCGGGGATGCGGCGACAGCGGGGGCGGCCATCGGTCTGACCGAGAGAATCTCGCGGTCAGGCACGGAGAAGCGGGGCGATGGCTGCTGCAGCGATGCGGAGCGGCTAGGATGCGGGTGGAGCTGCCGGCCAGAGCGGGGAAAAAGAGGCCGTTCTCTCGGTCGGTGCGGGGGCTGAACGTCGCAACGTTGCGACGAATCGTCGCAACGTCCAATTTGGGTTTTGGAAGAGGCTAGGGCTAATTTCTTGCGAAAATGGGTCTTCCTAGGGGTTGTTTATATAGTGTAGATGGGTTGACTTGGTCTAGGGCTAAATCTAATAGGATTAGAAGTTTAAAATAATTTAAAATTTGAATCTCAATTTCTCCAACTCACCCAAGGATTTGACTTGGTCCAAATGAGCTGGAAATTGGCTCAAAAATTCTTTAATACGTTTAAATCTCAAATAAATTTTATTTGGCCGAAATTAATTTAAAAATTAATTATTAAAAATAATATAAAACTTGTTAAAAATATAAAAGTGGTCAAATAAACTCCAAAAATTATAAAATAAATATTGGGGTGATCGTGATGACGAATGTGAGCTAACTAAGAAGACGGATCTCAAATTCGACGTCGGACGACGAAACTAAAAATAGAAACGTCTCCCGTCAAGAGTGATAATCACCACGTCTCATCGAGTAAGATTAAATTGTGGGAAAACGACTCGAGAAACGTCGTTCCGAATTAGTGCCACTATTTAATACTCTCAGAGACGTTCACAACGGCATATCACACGAAAGTGTTCACAAATGAATAAAGTCTAAAATAAACACGTGCACGGCCAAAAGCACGTGCACGAACAACGTACAACGAAAAGTGGTCGTTACATCCTCCCCACCTTAGAATAAAGTCCGTCCTCGGACTTTCTAATATAGCTAGTCACTCTAGTAACTACCCCAATCAAGCCACATTATAATTCAAACCAAGTATAGTCATTACAAGTGCTTATATATGCACTAGGCAGTCAAACATTAACACTACCAACACTTATATATATACATTCACATACGTATACACTTATACCTATTATAGTCAGTCAAATTTATACATGTATTTCAATCATATATATATAAACATACATCCCTTATATAACTACCACCTAGTATAAAACAATAGTTCAGATACTCACATAAGGATAGTCTCACACTTAACCAATACAATCATTGCTCTACCTATAGGTAGCTACCTATGTACAAACATCAAGGGTATACTACCCTCTAATATTTCCTAGTATACATCCAATACTAAGCACATCCACATAAGCAGTCACACCATACCATTTTAAGTCAAATTTTACTATATCTAATATATATTCACTACTACCATATTTCACTCATTATATAGTCATTCAATGCATGCAAATAGTTCACCATATATTCTCATCGCATACGGTCCTATAACTGTATTAACGACACGCCACGTATATCATAGTCATCAAAACCTATAACTAAGCACATACTTACCCGTGCATGGTGCACACCCATACACGCTAACATTTCATTTACACATACCAATCATATCATTATATAACTAGCACACCTGCTCACCTAGTTTAGCTAGTACTCATACGTTCACACGAGCAAGTCCTTAGTAAATAACTATACCACAAGACCAACCCTATAACTATATACTGGTATAGCGACCCACAATCATGTGCGTAACACAACCAGACACAAACACTTCTATCACTATACATACATCAAGCATTGCTATATTCAAATTTCAAACATACATTCAATATACTTAGAGTATACTCACTCAAGCTTGAGTGAGACTCAATACACATATCAGAATATTCCATATACGTAACACGACATTCATACCTATGCCAATACCACTCCCATATATATACATCTACCAATACAACCATATACATTCCATAAATCGATCACACTTAATATTTAGTCAGATAACACCCACATAGTTCAATCTAATTATATACCATAATAATAATATTACAGACATCAGCACCCACATATATATAATACCCTCCCTAGTACAAACATTCACCGTATAGTCACACATAAGTAATGTATATATTCACACCATAGCCTACCACCTATATTTAGTATACTAACACATCCATACATACATAATTAAGATGTGCAATAGTCGTGTATACCTCACGGTATGCACACATGCAACATCCCGAAAAGCAAGCAATACCAATCAAAATTATAATCCTACTACCATATGCATAACACTTATATACTCATACAACGAACATAACCACTTACGTCTAAGCACAATACATATCTACCTACGAGCACATACTCATACGTAATAATATATATGGGTCACTCAATAGGCCTACTTACTTAACTATACATACACTTATTATTATCACACCTAGCACACCTATAGCTTTACCAATCATTTATTTCAACCATTATAAGTATCTCTAACTACATACACAACTTAGATATTTCAACGCTAACTCTAATACACACCGGCATCCCTAGTATAGTATAGCTATCCACACAAAAATCTATAACTCCTAACCCACGACAACTTCATAATATCACGAATAACTCCGAGTATATATATATATATATATATCACACAATAGGCAAGCACCAATATACTATGGGAATTCTCATTCAAGCCCACGTACACAACTTAGGTACGTGCACCACGACAACCTCACAAGGGTCCAAGGGTCTACTAACAACTAAGAGTTGACACAGACATTGAAGGACCCTAAGGCCTAAGCAATAAAGAGAGGTCGAGAGCGTGACGAGGGAAGGATTGATAAGCACGAGTTCAGATAGGACGAATACAAGGAGACAGCTTGGTTAGACGAAACATTGACTCAATGGTGATGTTTAGGTTAAGGGAAAAGGGAGATGTAGTGATGCTTATATAGGAGGGGAAAAAGAAAATGTGGTAAGTAGCACAAGCTAAAATACGTGAAATCTGAAAACTGTTGTTCTTCAAAATTAAAATCCTCGTCTGAAAAGAAATATTTGGGGATCGATAAAACGAGTTGTTCAAAATAAGTTTGAGTCGAATATTCATGATAAGGGGAAATGTTTTATTGACTTATTGCAAATCATCAAGAGAAGGAAGTAAAATCATTTACAAGAATATTAAGGACATGGTTTAGAAAATTTTATACGTCAGCAATTTAATATAATGTTGTCAAAAAGTTTTGGGATGTCAAAGAATGAAATCAAGTAACGGAAGAATTTTAACTCATGCTTTCAAAACTTTTAGGCTATGGAGAAATTTAAAATGATCGGTTTGAAACTACTTTTAGAGAACCCGGGTTTGCCAAAAATGAGAAACTGATTTACACAGGGTTCTTAATATACGAGCACAACAGGTCTGGCACGGATATAAAAATAGTTGAAAGTATGTACGGTGCACGGAAAAATAATATTATCTTAGTAGTAGAATTATCGAAATCGAATAGCAAGTCTTTAAAATCAAATCATGGAGGGTCGAAATCAGGAAGTGGTTATGAAAATAGTAATTTTGCAAAAATCTGAAATAGCGAGAACGACCAACTTGCTGAAAGCTGAAATTACATGTGTCTTGAAAAGTACATGAATGGCATAAATCAGGAGGGAAAATTACAAGTTGGAATAAAAGTACGATTCAGAATAAAATTATTATATGAAGGAACGACACATTTGCATAAGTACGAAAACATAGGCTGGGAAAATACTATAAACTAGTATTCAAAAATTCCGACAAGCGTTTTAAAATTTAAATCAATGAAGGAGTATGAAGTATAAGTATATTGAAATTTTGAACAAAATTAAACTTAGTGGAAGGGAAGATTGAAAAAAAATATTTTCAGAAAGGTTCAAGATTTGCAATGGAGATATTTGAAAATTGACGACGATCGTCATGAGGCAATCCCGTGAATCGAGGCAAGGAAATTTGGTCAGGTGATCAGAACATACATACGCCTAGGATATGATTCTGAAGGATCTACGGGGAAACTCCTACGGTTGACCAACTAAAGATTTGGAACTAGGCACTAAGACCTTCTAAGGGGCTGGACGGTAATGAAATGCGTTCAGCTTGGTCCGAAATCGATGAACCCAAGTGAACGACAAAAGGAAATTTTAGAGGTCTAATATGGTCAGGGTTAGGCAATAACCACTAAGGTAACTCCTACGACGATTAAATCAATTGCTGGCAGGGAGTCTAACTAACAAATAGAGGCCTCTAACTAGCAAGCACAGACGTCTAACTAAGTCTTCTTATCACCTAGTGTCATAAGAAAACGACTAAACTAAGGGCTTATTACTCGGATGTTGCAATTTATTTAATGGACATTCCGTTATTATCGTTGTTCCGTTAATTCGCAATTGCAAGACCGGACCTGCATGGGCCACCAACAAAACCTGTCACGCCTCGCTTCCCAAAAATATGGAGGCGAAGCGTGAGAAGGTCCGTTAAGACTTGAAGCTACAAAGCTGCAAGTCCGATAAGCGTCAATCAAATTTAAAACTGCAGGTCCTTGCAATGCGAACGAAACAAGATAATAATAATGAAATGAGACAAAAGAATAATCTCAGAATATCCATAAATATAAATTCCAACATCGCAGAAAAGCCACCAGGCAGAATAGAAATAGAGTGTCTAAAGCCCACACATGGCCAACAAAAGTACAACGTACAAAACAAAGGTGCCACGCACCGACGGCTAACAACAAAACCTAAAAGAACTCAGCAAAATCACCCAGAAAGGTCACCGGTGTCCACAAAATCCTCATGGGCAGACAAGGACTCAGGCTCAGCGTCAGCAACACATCACGTACACAGCAACGGTCTCTGGCTCAGGTCTAACATGTGACACCCAAAAGAGCAAGGGGCACATGTCAGCAAGTCTACAAGAGACTTATGCAAGGAAACTGAAGGTAGGTAAAAGTAAAGCAACCTAACAGTTCTAGCATGAATGCGATGACATGGCAGTTAAAGTATGAGTGCAACAGGTAAAGTAAAGTAAAGTAAAGTACGAGCATGGCATGGCATTCACAAGACAAGTACAGGACAAGTAAAGTAAGCCCCTCATGCACATAGATTCCGTCTTTTGGCTGGAGGGCTGATCAGGCCACTCCTAAGCTCAAGTAACCGTTTATCCCTACCCCTCCACGTGTATCGAGCCAGGGACTTACCCCCGAACTTGGAATGCTCGCTTCTGGATCACGAGGCAGGAAGTGTTTTTAACAAGTGTGGCATAGGGGTGCACCTAGCCGGTAACACGGAAACACGGATTTGTACAGGTATTTTGTAGCGTGTGCTACGATGCAACAATCAATTTGGATGACATGTAAGATGCAATGCATGGCAGTTAAAAGTGCGTACATTTAAGGAAAGTAAACGTGACAGTTTAGTATGCATGAACAACAAGTTTAAAGAGTTGGATCTAGCTTCGTTGTCAAGCTAGATCAATTAGGTGACGGATCTAGTTTCGTTGTCAAACTAGATCAAGTAGGCGTTAGCCAGCTATCATTTCACTGACTAGTATCTTTTACGCTAGGAACAAGGACGTGGCCTAAAAACATGGCCCTACACAAGAGTTGGCAAGTTTCGCTTGCCTGCAAGTACGACGTCTGAGCACACCGTCCAATGAGTCCAAAAATCACAATTATCCTACGTGCACAAGTCCACCGGCCTAAAGGCCATATTTTTAATCTTGATTAGTGAACGTAAAACATTTAAAATACTTTAAAAATACTGATTTTAGTCTTGATTAGCATGCATTGGGTTGGGGGTCCTAAGGGTGCGAAGCGTTACCTCAACACGACGCGAAAGCTACACCGGCGTCGGGTAGCGACCCCGGGGGTTGGAATAAAAGATCGCGCTCCAAGTCCAGATTCCAATTAGATTCCTCGCTGGAAATTTTAGAGCAATCAACCTGGGCGACGATTCCAGATTCCAAAGCTCGCACGTGCGACGACGGGCTACGACGTGCGACGACGTCGTACGTGGCAAGTCGTCGAAGAGAACGCACCTAGGTGGGGCCCACAGTAGTCCTAGGGACCTTTGGGGGACCCACAATACCTCTGGAGAACTTGGGGGCCCACGGTGGCAAGCGATGCGACGGGTACGGGGTTGCGACGTTTGCTCTCGGTCGTACTCAGCCAAATGCGGGGATCTCCATCGGTCGCTGCGGGGGAACGGGCTTGGTGCAGCGCTTGGTCGGTCGCGAGCCTTGGATGCGGGGCTTTGCTTCGGTCGGAGCGGGGGACAGCGCCGGTCGGGCGCTGTGGATGCGGGGTTGCAACGTTGCAACGTTGCAACATCGATCGGTGCGGGCGGCCCGCTCGGTCAGACACGATCGGAGGCGGGCGACAGAAGCGGGTCGGTGCGGAGGGTTGGTGCGGAGCGGGGATGCGGCGACAGCGGGGGCGGCCATCGGTCTGACCGAGAGAATCTCGCGATCAGGCACGGAGAAGCGGGTCGATGGCTGTTGCAGCGATGCGGAGCGGCTAGGATGCGGGTTGAGCTGCCGGTCAGAGCGGGGAAAAAGAGGCCGTTCTCTCGGTCGGTGCGGGGGCTGAACGTCGCAACGTTGCGACGAATCGTCGCAACGTCCAATTTGGGTTTTGGAAGAGGCTAGGGTTAATTTCTTGCGAAAATGAGTCTTCCTAGGGGTTGTTTATATAGTGTAGATGGGTTGACTTGGTCTAGGGCTAAATCTAATAGGATTAGAAGTTTAAAATAATTTAAAATTTGAATCTCAACTTCTCCAACTCACCCAAGGATTTGACTTGGTCCAAATGAGCTGGAAATTGGTTCAAAAATTCTTTAATACGTTTAAAACTCAAATAAATTTTATTTGGCCGAAATTAATTTAAAAATTAATTATTAAAAATAATATAAAACTTGTTAAAAATATAAAAGTGGTCAAATGAACTCCAAAAATTATAAAATAAATATCGGGGTGATCGTGATGACGAATGTGAGCTAACTAAGAAGACGGATCTCAAATTCAACGTCGGACGACGAAACTAAAAATAGAAACGTCTCCCGTTAAGAGTGATAATCGCCACGTCTCATCGAGTAAGATTAAATTGTGGGAAAACGACTCGAGAAACGTCGTTCCGAATTAGTGCCACTATTTAATACTCTCAGAGACGTTCACAACGGCATATCACATGAAAGTGTTCACAAACGAATAAAGTCTAAAATAAACACGTGCACGGCCAAAAGCACGTGCACGAACAACGTACAACGAAAAGTGGTCGTTACAGATGGCCGGCTGCTTATGAGGATATGATGCATCAATTCCAGTATTTGGTCACGATATTGCAACCGTTGAAGTTATTGAAATATTGTAGGATAAAACGGTGTATCATTGTAATATAGATTGTTTATTTCATATTGACAGATTGGTAGCATGAAATTTTATCATGTCTGCCAAAATGTGCAAATGTTATCATTTGTATGGCTTGCTGTGGTGTATCATATCAATTACTCAGGTCGCAAAACGGCAGTAATATTGACCGTTTTGTGCGTTGAGTAAATATGTCTACCTACAAAATTGCTCAATGCGCAAATCTGTCAATATAAGTACCGGTTTTGCACTCTGAGTAATTTTCTTTAACATCAGAGAAAACTCCAAATTGGTCAGAGATTTGAATGTATCTTTGTTATTGTGTCATATAGTTCATTGTATCATAATGTATCATTTTTATTGTATCATATAGTTCAATGGAGCACAGTCTAGCGTAGTGTATCAGATATGTAATACGAAATTGCGTTGCCGAGATTGTTTTGCGCTATGGGTAAACCCATATGTTCATAAGAAATTACTCAGAGCGTAAAAAACCGTCACTAATACTGTCGGGTTTACTCGTTCATTAAATATTTCCGTACAGTCAAAATCACTCAATGCGCAAAACGTGCAATATTTGTAGTGTCGGTTTGCGCAATGAGTAATTTTCTATAAACGCGCAAAACACCAAATTGATAAGCGATGTGAATGTATCATTGTTATGGTATCAAATATTTCAATTTAGCATAGTGTATTCCTATTGTATGCCAAAATTGCTCACCAAGCACTACCAACGATATGTTTTGCCGTTGTGCGACAGCAGCAATTATGTTATTGGTTATAAATTTGCTCAACGCGCACATCAACTATAATGTTGGCATGTTTGGCACATTGAGCAATTTTGTTAGTAAGAAACAAAATTGCAACGCGCACACTCAATTCACTATAAGTTATGCTCAACGATAGACCTGCTAATCAAGTTTGCCTCATACTAACTATTTGGTGAACTAGTACAAACGGATATATACTAAATTTTGTATGCTTAATAACAGACGCAATCTATCCAGTATTTCTTAAGGCTATTAATTAATACAAATTAAGATAGTTAAAACGTTGATATTATAATTTTATTAGTATCAGTAATGTTGTTAACATCGGCATAAGAATATGAGTAATCCAATAGAATATATTTAAAAACAAAATTCATGTATAATTGAGTGGGTTAAGGGGAGTAAAGTACTCACCGCGCACAACGACATGTAAAACTAGTCAAGATTTGACCTGTGGTGCTCGTCTAGTAAATACCATTCTATCGATAAAAATTTGTTCAGCTCGCTCAACGTCCTACGTTAGAACGCGGTTTGTGCATTAGGTAAAAAGGGTTAGAGAGGAGTTGATTACTCAGCGCGCACAACCGGGCAAAATCGTTCTGAGCATCGCGATTAATAACGATTACCGTTACTGATGTCAATCCGTGTAAGATTACTCAGCGCTCAAAATGGTTCAAATCAAATTAAAATTATAACCGTTGTGCGTGCTGAGTAAAATATGCAAACTAAACTACAGAATTTACTCGAAGCGCACAATGGGTTAAAATTTTGACCCGATATGACCCAATTTCAACCCTTGATAAATTCTGCTCACTGGGCACAGACATACCCTTCCAAAGATTGCTCAAGGCGGAAAATCAAACGGCAAGGTTTTGATAGATTGCTCAAGGTGCACAGACCGAATTTCTAAAGATTTGATTTTTATTACTGGGCTCGAAAGATACATCACATTGTCAACTGCTGCGGTCAAACAATTTAGTGAAGCGATAGCAATCGATTTAGGGGTTTTAAACCTAAATTTGTTGAAATCGAGATTTGGTAAGTATATTCTGTTAAGTACATTTTATTTGATATTCTTATTCCAATGTGTAGAAATAGAAGTAGAAATTTTTTGATTTTACTTGCATGCAGACACAGTTGAGATTGATGGATATGCTTAAAAATTCCGAGGTAATATTGATTTATCTTTTCGGCAATAATGCAATAAATTTTTGGTTCCAGGTCCAATTAGTTGTATGAATTGTTTGATACATGTTTATTTGGATTATACAGACAACTTTACAACGATGCAACTTTTTAATAGTATAGACGAGCTCTTTTAGTGGATAAAGAGCGTCGGGGGACAATAGGGGCATGTGATTGTTACCAGTGCGTCGAGTATGAGTAAATCATCCAATAGGACTCATGCTGCTTACTATGCATGTGCAAGAAGCCGGGAATGCAGGGGGACACCGACCGGTAAAAAAGACTAACAGGCAAGTTAGAACCAACAAGTGTGGATGTCCGTTCAAATTGCGTGGTAATCAGGTGGGCGATGGTGTTGAGTGTAGGTTAACAGTTGTTGATGGCAGGCACAACCATCAAGCTGCTAATTATGTCGAGGGCCATTCCGATGACGGGAAGTTACAGGGAATGGTGGTGGAAGCATTGTGAGACTTGGCAAATAGAAAGGTGCCTCCGTCAGCAATTTTGAAAGGCCTGAAGGAAACTAAATCCTTCAAGGAAATACCAATCAAAGCAATTTATAATGCACGTAACCAATTACTGAGGGGGCAGAGTGTGGGTATTGTAAACAAGTTGAAGGAGTTAGCATCTCCATATAGAATTGTGGGTGATGAGCTTGTGGAGTATGTGGATAATGCTATGACTATGCAGAAGGGGGATGAGTAGAAGGTGGATGAGACTGAGGAGGCGAATGCAGTGGCTTCTTATTGGCAGGATGAGGAGGTGGCTCGTAATACGATGGAGCAGACTGCTGAGAAGGTGGCTCTTAGTGGGCAGGAGCAGAATGCGGAGGAGGAGGATGATAAAGCAGCGGAGGAGAATGTGGAGCCGAGGGTGCATGAGGTGAATGGGGAGGATGAGGCTGAGTATGCAGTGGCTGCTGAGTTAAATGTAGAGGATTTTGTTATTGGTGAGTTGGTGGAGACGGTGGAGACGGTGGAGACGGTTGCTCTTCATATAAAAGAGCAAAATGCAGAGGAGGAGGGGGAGGAGGATAATGCAGCGAAGGAGAATGTGGAGCCGAGGGTGCAGAGGTGAATGGGGAGGATGAGGCTGAGAATGCAGTGGCTGCTGAGTTGAAATTAGAGGATATTTTATTGGTGAGTTGGTGAAGACGGTGGAAATGGTGGAGACGGTTGCTCTTAATGTGGAGGAGCAGAATGCAGAGGAGGAGGATAATGCAGCGGAGGAGAATGTGGAGCCGAGGGTGCATGAGGTGAATGGAGAGGATGAGGCTGAGAATGCAGTGGCTGCTGAGTTGAATGTAGAGGATTTTATTATTGGTGAGTTGGTGGAGACGGTTGCTCTTAATATGGAGGTACAGAATACAGAGGAGGAGGAGGAGGATAATGCAGCGGAGGAGAATGTGGATCCAAATGTGTATGAGGAGAAGGAAAATGAGGAGGTTGATAAGGCAATGGCTACTGATTTAAATGCTGAGGAGCATACTGGGATGTTGGTGGATACGGAGGGGATGGTGGAACGTATGTGGATGAGCAGACTGCTGAGATGGATGAGGGGGAGAATGCAGCTGGGGTGAATGAGGAGCCGAAGGTGGATGAGGTGACTGTGGATCATGTGGAGGATGAGAAGATAGTGGATGCTGAGTTGATGCAAGCTGAACGTACGTTGGAGTTAGGGGCGACGGTGGAGACGGCGGATCATAATGTGGATGATCAGACTGCTGAGAGAGAGGAGGAGACGGCTGTGGCTATGTATTTTGATGAGCACGAGTGGCATAAGATGGATGACATGCTTACGAAAATTTCTCCACTGGTTGATGTGATTACTGAGCAGCTTTCAGATGAGACGAAGAAGCCTACATTGACGAGGAAGCATGTTAAGGCTCCACGGTTGCATTCGATTGTGTAGCATATGGCGGCGGTGAAGGAGAAGCCTAAATTGAAGAGGAAGCATGTGAAGGAACGTAGTAGGCGTGCGAAACTTCAAATAAAGAAGCCGAAACCTTCAATTGCCCATGATGATTATGATGATGAATTGCCTGTCAATTACCTAATACCATTTTGGTTGGATTTTCCTGACTGTCTACGACCCCTTATAGTGGGCGTCGTAGTTGTGAAAGCAGATGGCAACTGTAGGTACAAGGCTGTGGAAGTTCAATTGGGCCTGGATGAGGCCTTATGGATGCGGGTCAGATATGACTTGCTCAGTGAGATGTAGACATACAGCGTCTTGTACTTGCATGTTATGGATGCGGCTGTATATAATGTGAATTTAGAGGAAGTGACATATTTTATTGATGCACCTGCAGGACGGGATAAATGGATGCAGATGCCAGAAATGGCACATATCATTGCCTCACGCTACGACTGTGTAGTACATATGCTTGCACCTCAGATGTGTGTGACATTGTTTCCCTTGAGAACTCCTCCAGTACCCCATCCTCCAGAAGCCACATAGCGTTGGGTCAAGTGAATAATAATCACTTTGTTTGCGTTAAACTTGACCCAACTGGTGACGTCCCTCCGACTTCACTTGTGTGGATAAGAAAACATGACGATGTGGCAGAAGGATGGTCGGCTGGTTATGAGCGACGGATGCAGTTATTCGGTAAGATGTCGAAGCTAAGGGTATTGCTACCGTTGTTGATATTTAGTATTTCTAAGATATACCGTTTGATCAATGTAATATGTTTTTTGTATACATATTGACCACTTGGTAGCATGAAACATGGCTTCTGAAATGTGCAAATGTTATCATCGGTCTGGATTGATGTTGTGTATCATACCAATTACACAAAGCACAAAACTGCAGTAATATTGCCCGTTTTGCGTGTTGAGTAACTATGTCTTTACCTACAAAATTGCTCAACGCGCAAAACTGACAATATTAGTGCGGGTTTTGCGCTCTGAGTATTTTTTATGACATCAACCTTTTGTTCCAAATTGTTATGCGATGAGAAGGTATCATTGTTATTGTGACAAATAGTTCAAGTTAGCAAAGGGTTAATGTATCATACATGTTATTGTCTGACAAAATTGCTTACCACAAACTCCCATTGATAAGTTTTGCCCGTTGAGCGCCTTTAGACATTTTTGTTAGTGGTTACTACAATTGCTCACCACGATCAAAACAAATAATTTTGACCTGTTGTGCGCGGTGAGCAATTTTGTTAGTGAGAAACAAAATTGCTACTCGCCCACTCAATTTTATTTGTTGGTATCTCCATATTAATTCGAACAGCTATCTTCACATATAAAAGCATGAAGAAACGACATGTAATAAGGAACATACCCGTCTTGTTTCAGTGCAAGAGAAATGAGGCTTCCAGTTATAATTCTCATATTTACAATCATGCCCGACATGGTATGAAATTCAATCCCACGACTATATCCTATGTAAACATGTCTACCCACTATGCAAAAAAAGTTACCATCTTATGAGCAGCACAAATAATAACATTTCACTGTGACCTAACGAAGACAAGTCAGGGTTTTACTTGGTAACTTTCTCTTCAGGGGAGCAATCGTCAACAGCTTGATCCGGGACCAACAAGCCACGGTTATTCGAGAACTAAATGATAGCACGGTGATCACTGATTGGAGCACGTCAAGTAATCGTGTATGTGAAGAGGGAGAGTACAGGCCAGGGCGCTTCGTGCATACATTATCATAGACATCAGGAATGCATATCTCGCTTTCAATCTTCAAAATATAACTCAAAAATGTAACCACACATGATAAATGATTTTGGAAGTGAATAAAATTGCTCAACACGCAGAACCAACAAATATCTTGTCGTCGTGCGATTTGAACAAATTTTCAATGGTTAACAAAATTGCTCAAAGCGCACAACGTGGATATATTTGGAAATTTAGTCTACCTAAGAGACCCTGTGAATCTACAGACCAATGCTCGTGAATATATAGAGGTGTGATCGAGAATATACCACAGATTGATACCAGCCAGATGTTCTACGTAATAATGATTAATGACTGACTAAGTGGTGTCCGTTGAGATAAACTGATAGCCACTAACAAAATTGCTCAACACGCACAACTGGCATAATTATGCACTTTGTGCTTGGTGACAATTCCATACGGGAATACAAATTTCATCACCGCACAAAACAAAAAATGAAGCAAGTCATGCGCATTTAGCAATTTTCAATGTCATAACATAATTGATCAACGCGCACAACAAGCAAAGCCAGGTGTTCGCTTTTTGAGCATATAATGTATTTTATGAACAATTGTTAAATGCAAACAAATAGCATAATTATGCCCGTTGTGCGCGTTGATCTAAAGTTGCAGAGATAACAAATTTTCTCAACGCGCCCCACGGGAATAATTTTGCCTGTTGTGCGCTTTGAGCATATTTGTTAGATGCTATAATTTTTGTTCAAACAGTCAATCAATCACATTCCAATTTTCATCATACTAAATGTGATTCTCAAACAGGCCTACATGCAAACTTTTAGATTAAGTCTGATACTTATTCAATCTGAAGACATTTTAGATTAAATCTGATACATATTCAATCAAATTCAGAAACTGCTTGTAAACTTTTAGATTAATTCTGATACATATTCAAACGGATGACATTTTCAAAATGACCCACCTATTCAAATATATTGAAGTACATACAGATACAGATCCAAATTGATAGATTTGCCTTCACTCTTACAAACTGATACATATGATTGTCTTCGTAGATGTTTGTAATGAAGTGACGCTTGATTTGCGTGCTTCCCCCTTCATCTTCTGCGAGTTCAATGGGCGACCATATTCGTTGCGTTTATTACCGTGGTTGCCAATTTTCTGCCATCATAGGCTGGATATGAGTGTCGCGTTGTTGTAAAATGCAATCAAGTATGTAGCCGGGTCAAACACAACGGCTGGTACGTCAATTCCCTTGTGGAGATGTACCACACGAGTGATGCGATCAGCAGCTACGTTGGAATTATTAACGTCATTGCCGATTTTCTGCCCTGATCTGCTGAAGATGATTGTCGTCGTAGATGTTTGCATTGAAGTGGCACTTTGTCCTTTGTAGGAGACGACGTGAATTGGACAGTCGACAGTCCGATTGCAGGCATTGTTGTAACCTGAATTCAAGTAAAAAAGACACCAAGTGGAACTCCAATTCCTGAGGCGATGTAAAACAACACAGTGTTGCATAACAAGATGTGTTTGTGCATGTAAGAGATCAGAAAGGCCAGGTGGGAGGGTTTGTGCGTCATAGACGAGGTATAGTGAAAAGAAAGGGTTTGATGGAGGAGATGGAGTGTAAAGACGAGATGGATGTAACGAGGAGATGGAGATGGATATGGAGTGTATAGTCGAGGAGTGAAGGAAAAATTCTCTCATCTGGAATTCATTCGTCGGGCATGCTTGATTATATAAATGGATGATAGCCCTACGTTGCGTTTATTACCGTCATTGCGTAAGTTTCCAACATCAACCATTTATCTTTACGAGAAAAGATGACTGGATGAATGCTCTCGTCCATTTCTATATCAAGCATGCACGAACATCAGAAGAACTTATGGTTTCCATATGGAGTTTGTGTGGGCAAATAAAGAAGAAGAGAAGAAGAAAGTAGAGAAATTTTTGAGAAGATGAGGGGTCGTTGTTAGCCATTTATAGTGGAATTGGACCAATCAAAATGAAGACTAAGTCTGTGATCCTACAGTAATACAATGGATCTCGGGAATCAATATTTATTTACTCAACGTGCAAACCGCGTAATCCCAACGCGAAAAACGCGTAATCCCAACGCGAAAAACGCGTAATCCCAAGTATTTTAGACCGTGGTGAGAAATAGGTTAATTACTCTCTACGCAAAACAAGGAAACTGAACGGTTTTTCGCCTTGATCAACAATGATGCTAATAAGAAAATTAATCCCAGTAATAATACTCTCCACTCGCCCTTTTTAATACATTTTATTCGACGCGCACAACATGCTAATTAATAGCGTGTTGAGCGCGATGAGAAATTTTTCTCGTAGCAAAGTTATTATTCGACACGCAAAACGATCTAAATCTGGAGAAATTTTACAATTGGCGTAAAATTTAATCCACGTGGATTATAACTTTACATGCCATTGTGCGCGTGGTGTAATTTAACCACAGCAACATGTTGTTACCCGACGCGCTCAACAGGGTATAATTTTACCCGTTATGCGCGCGGATAAATATTACTTCAAACCAAGGCTATTAACCCGTGCTCACAACGGAGTGTACGCTCTGAGTAATAATATCACCAACTCGCCTTTTTTATAACCCCGCACAATGCGTTATTGTTTACCACGTTGTGCGCGGTGAGAAAATTTTTCTCCCAGCCATGTTTCTATTCGACGTGCACCATGATCTAAATATGGAGAAATTTTACATCTTGCGTATAATCTTAATCTGCACAATTTTCTTGGTCATGTAAGACGGGAAAATGTCGAGTGAGTATACAGAAGAGTGCATGTGAGTCTACAGAATTTAGAACGTGTGCGTCCACTAGAGTCATTGTAATTCTACACAGAAGCGAGTAACTGTCAGAATTGCTCACCGTGCAAAATGGATGGAAAACGGGAATTGCTCAATGCGCACAATGCACAACGCACAATGCACAACGCATAGAATCGAATTGTTTTGGTTGAGGATGATGAGAATGCAGTAGAGTTATTCTGTGGCTACATCGAAGACCCGTCATGCTACAGCGGAGTTCTCGTGAATATACAAAAGACAGCACGTAAATCTACAACAGATTGAAACCAGACAGATAATTTTCACAAGAATGTTTGTCCGTTAGGAAGCATGTTGGAAAAAGTATAGCCGCGAACAAAATTGCTCAACCCGCAACCAACAAATATATGACCGTTGTGCGCTGTGAGCAAATATTTAATGATTAAAATAATTGCTCAAAGCGCACATCGTCGATATATTTGGACCTTTAGTCTACCTAAGAGATCCCTCGAGTCTACAGAGCCAACTTTTAGATTAAGTCTGATACTTATTCAATCTGAAAACATTGTAGATTAAATCTGATTCAAAAACTACATGCAAACTTTTAGATTAAATCTGATGCTTATTCAATCTGAAGACATTTTAGATTAAATCGGATACATATTCAATCGAATTCAGAAACTGCTTGCAAAATTTTAGATTAAATCTCATACATATTCAAATTGATGACATTTTAAAAATGACCCAGCCATTCAAATATATTGATGTACATACTGATACAGATCCAAACTGATACATTTGCCTAAGATCTTACAAACTGATACCTATGATTTCCTTCGTAGATGTTTGCAATGAAGTGGCGCTTGATCTGCGTGCTTCCCCCTTCAACTTCAACGAGTTCATCGGGCGACCATCTTCGTTGCGTTTATTACCGTCGTTGCCGATTTTCTACCATCATAGGCTGGATATGAGTGTCGTGTTGTTGTAACCTGCAGTCAAGTATGTAGCTAGGTCAAACATAACGGCTGGTACACCGATTCCCCTGTGGCGATGTACCACACGGGTGATGCGCTCAGCAGTTACGTTGCAGTTATTAACGTCGTTGTCGATTTTCTGCCCAGATCTGGTGAAGATGATTATCATCGTAGATGTTTGCATTGAAGTGGCACTTTGTCCTTTGAAGGAGACGCCGAGAAATGGAAAGTCGGCAGTCCGATTGCAGGCGTCGGTGTAACCTGAAGTCAAGTAAAAAGACACCAAGTGGAGCTCCGATTCCCGATGCGATGTAAAACAAAACAGGGTTGCATAACAAGTTGTGTTTGAGGGCGTGTTTGGGTGTCATAGACGAGGTATAGTGAAAAGATGAAGGGTTTGATGGAGGAGATGGAGTGTAAAGAGGAGATGGAGATGGAGATGGAGTGTATAGTCGAGGAGTGGAAGGCGAAATGCTCACATATGGAAGTCCTTCATCGGGCATGCTTGATTATATAAATGGACGATAGCCCTTCATTGCATTTATTACCGTCATTGCGTAAGTTTCCAACATCAACCAGTTACCTTTACGTGAAAAGACTACTGGATGAATGCTATCGTCCATTTCTATATCAAGCATGCACAAACATCAGAAGAACTTATTGTTTCCATATGGAGTTTGTGTGGGAAAATAAAGAAGAAGAGGAGAAGAAAGTAGAGAAAGTTGTGAGAAGATGAGGGGTCGTTGTCAGCCATTTATAAGGGAATTGGACCAATCAAAATGAAGAGTAAGTTCGTGATCCTATAGTAATGCACTGGATCTCGAGAATCAACATTTATTTACTCAACGCGCAAACCGCGTAATCCCAACGCGAAAAACGCATAATCCCAAGTATTTTAGACTGTGGTGAGAAATATGTTAATTACCCTTTGTGCAAAACAAGGAAACTGAACGGTTTTTTGCCTTGATCAACATTGATGCTAATAGGAAAATTACTCCTAGCAATAATACTCTCCACTCGCCTTTTTAATACATTTTATTCGACGCGCACAACGTGCTAATTAATAGCACGTTGTGCGCGATGAGAAATTTTTCTCGTAGCAAAGTTTTTATTCGACGCGCACAACGATTTAAATATGGAGAAATTTTACATTTGACGTATAATCTTAATCTACGTGGAATAAAATTTAATCCACGTGGATTATAACTTTACATGCCGTTGTGCGTGTGTTGTAATTAACCACTGCAACTATTTTTACCCGACGTGCCCAACGGGGTATAATTTTACCAGTTATGCGCGCAGATGAATATCACTTGAAACCAATGCTATTAACCCGCACTCACAACGGGGTGTGCGCTTTGAGTAATAATACCACCAACTCATCTTTTTTAATACCCTGCACAATGCGTCATTGTTTAGCATGTTGTACGCGGTGAGTAAATTTTTCTGCCAACCTTGTTTTTATTCGACGTGCACCACGATCTAAATATGGAGAAATTTTACATTTTGCATATAATCTTAATCAGCCCTATATTCTTGGTCATGTAAGACGGGGAAATGGCACGTGAGTATACAGAAGAGTGCATGTGAGTCTACAGAATTTAGAACGTGTGCGTCCACTAGAGTCCTCTAATTCTACACAGAAGTGAGTAAATATCATAATTGCTCACTGCACAAAATGGATGGAAAACGGGAATTGCTCAATGCGCACAACGTACAACGCATGAAATCGAATTGTTTTGGTTGATGAGGATGAGAATGCAGTAGAGTTACTCTGTGGCTACATCGAAGACCCTGTCATACTACAGCAGAGTTCTCGTGAATATACAAAAGACTGCACGTGAATCTACAGCAGATTGATACCAGACAGATGATTTTTCCAAGAATGTTTGTCTATAGGGAAGCGCGTTGGAAAAAGTATAGCCGCGAACAAAATTGCTCAACGCACAGAACCAACAAATAAATGACTGTTGGGCGATGTGAGCAAATATTTAATGGTTAACATAATTGCTCAAAGCACACAACGGTGATATATTTGGACCTTTAGTCTACCTAAGAGACCCCTCGAGTCTACAGAGCCAACTTTTAGATTAAGTCTGATTCTTATTCAATCTGAAAACATTGTAGATTAAATCTGATACTTATTCAATCCGATTCGAGCAACTCCAACCCAAATCTATAAACATCCCCCTTCAAAATGGAATATCTCTAAAAGATGCCATTTTGGAGGATGGGTAACTTCAACCCACCATCTTCAAATCCTATTTTCTCTTTGTTTAAGCTTTACTAATGAAAAATATTTATCATTAAAATGGGTTAATCTAATACATTATTTCTCTTTGTTTATGCTTTACTAATGAAAAATATTTTTTTAAAATTTTAAGTATTTAGTATTTCTTGTTATAATATAAATATTTTAAATATGATCGAAAAATATCCAATATTGGTCTCATTTTGTAAGGATAATTGAGATATTTCCAATGGTACTAAAATTATTAAATTTGGTCATATAAATTGTAAAATACATTAGTTATAAATAATCATAAGTATTTTAATTAAGGGCTAAGTTGTCATTAATGAGAAGTTTAGAGATTTGGAGGGGTGCACAGTGCCCCTCCAAATATGGAGAGGCACTGTTGCAAATCTCTATCCCGATCTCCATTTTGGAGATGGGTTGGAGAAACTTCAATCTCCATTATGGAGTTATAGAGAAGGGTTGGAGATGCATATTCAATCAAATTTGTAGATTAAATTTGATACTTATTCAATCTGAAGACATTTTAGATTAAATCGGATACATATTCAATCAAATTCAGAAACTGCTTGGAAAATTTTAGATTAAATCTCAAACATATTCAAATTGATGACATTTTCAAAACGACCCAGCCATTGAAATATATTGATATACATACTGATACAGATCCAAACTGATACATTTGCATATGCTCTTACAAACTGATACATTGTCTTCGTAGATGTTTGCACTGAAGTGGCGCTTGATCTGTGTGCTTCCCGCTTCAACTTCCGCAAGTTCATCGAGCGAACATCTTCGTTGCATTTATTACCGTCATTACTGATTTTCTGCCATCATATGCTAGATAGGAGTGTCGTCATAGTAGGCGTCATTGTAACCTGCAGTCAAGTATGACGCCAGTTCAAAGACACCGAGAGGATCTCCGATTCCCATGAGGCGGTGAACAACAACACAGGTTTGCATAAGAAATAGAATGAGCTTTTCATCTTCGAGCTCGGAAAGGACATGAGGGAGTGTTTGTATGTCATAGACGAGGTATAGTGAAAAGATGAAGGGTTTAATGGAGGAGATGGAGTGTAAAGGCGAGATCGCCGTTCCACAGGCATGCTTGATTATAAATGGACGATAACCCTTCGTTGCGTTTATTACCGTCATTGCGTAAGTTTCAAACATCAACCATTTATCTTTACGTGAAAAGAGTACTGGTTGAATTCTATCGTCCATTTCTATCTCAAGCACTATGCTGAACAGAAGAAGACCATTTCCTCGTTACACTCCATATCCATCTCCATCTCGTCCATTTCTATCTCAAGCATCTTGGACGAACAGAAGAAGACCTTATTGTTTCCATACGGAGGTTGTGTGGGCAGATAAAGAAGAAGATGATAGAAGAAAGTAGAGGAAGTTGTGAGAAGATGTGGGCTCGTTGTCAGCCATTTATATTGGAATTGGTCCAATCAAAATGAAGAGTATAATAAGTCCGTGATCCTATAGTAATGCAATGGATCTCGGGAATCAACATTTATTTAATCAACACGCAAAACACGTAATACCAAAGTGAAATATGCGTAATCCCAATTATTTTATCTTGTGGATCAAAATAGGTTAATTACTCTCCGCACAAAACAAGGAAACTGAACGGTTTTACGCCTTGATCAAGATTAATGCTAATAGGAAAATTACTCCTAGCAATAATACTCCCCACTCGCCTTTTTTTAATACCGCGCACAACCTGCTATTGTTTAGCACGTTGTGCGGGTGGAGTAAATTTACTCAGAGATGAGCCCGTGTGTGTACAGTGGAGGCCTCGTGATTATACAGAATAGAGCCAGTAAAACAAAACGTATCAGAATTTACTCAGCGTGCACAACTGAAAAGATTGGAAAATTACTCACCGCGCAAACCACCCATCCGATTTGTCTCTTTGTGCGCTTTAAGAAATATGAGATTACCCTCAAAGATTACTCATCGTGCAACATTTGTATATTCTGTATATTCACGAGCACAACAACTGTAGACTCATGGGTTCTTTTCGTAGACACATTGTAACTCAACTGTAGTCTCATCCTCATCCATGGGCAGTCCAATTCGTCTATATATGGATTCCATACCAACAAGACCTCATCAACCACTACACTTCGTGATGATAGTATTATATCTGAATCTATCTGATTCTACTTGTACAATATTTTTTTTCTTCAACATACTATTTTTTTTGTTCTTGAATGCTTCGACTACAACACACAAAGATGGCCAATATACTAGAGGCAAGTGACATGATGCTGAAATTGAATACAACACTTATATATTGACTCGAAGATGTTCTTTGCTTCTTCATATTTTCTTTTCTGCTTCATTACAATGCCAGTAGTTTCAGTTTCCATCCTGCAGCGCTCAACTGGCATCTTCTCTCTAACTGTGCATACACCGTCTATCTAACTATGTACTTATCTGGACATATTATTTTAGTTATATGTTATTTCTCAGTTTAATAGTACAAATTATAACCATTACTTCATTCTGCTTGATGTAGATATATACCATAGTAATGGAAGACAAATTGAAAGTTACTCCTACAATTTCAATGTGGCACATATCCTTCATGATGTAGATGCATGTAAAGATAATGTCAAGGCGGTAGAAAATGACTCCAATGAAATCAGCCTAACTACGTAATAAAAATGCACCTTCAAATCTTCCCAGGATATCTCAGCGGTCAGCGGACCTTCTAGGATAAAGGAGCATTTGCATGATTTCATGCGTCTGAATGTAATGATCTTCGAGATTTTCCATTTGGTAAGTATATATTTTTAAGTACACTGTACTTGAAATTCTTATTCAAATGGGTAGAAAATGATGTAGAAATTTGGTGATTTTACATGGATGCATATACGGTTGAGATTGATGGAGAAGGTACAAAAATCCAAGGTACTATTGATTTATCTTTTCTGCGATAATGCAGTAAATCTTTGATTCCAAGTCCAATTAGTTGTATGAATTGTTTGATACAGGATAATGTGGATTTTACAAACGAATTTACTACCGCGCAAATTTTTAAGAGTAGAGACGAACTGTTTGAGTGGATAAAGAACGTCGGCCGGACACATGGGCATGTGATTGTTACCAAGTCGACGAGTTTGAGTAAAACGTCCAATAGGATTCCTGCTGTTTACTTTGCATATGAAAGAACGGGGTTTATAGGGGACACCGAAAGTAAAAAAAGACAGACATGCCAGTTAAAACCAATAAGTGTCAATGTCCGTTCTCATTGCGTGTAATATGGTGGGCGTCGGCGTTGGCGTTGAGGAGTGGAAGTTAACCTTCGTTTTTGGCAAGCATAACCATCAATCAAGAAATTATGTCGAGGGCCATTCCGATGAAGGGAAGTTTCAGGGAATGGAGATGGAATCATTGAGAGATTGGGCAAATAACACGCTGAGGCCAGCCAAAATTTTGAAAGTCCTGAAGGAAAATCCAACCTTCAATGCAATCTCCATCAAATCAATTTATAATGCACGTCACCGATTAAAAAGGGACAAGAATGTTGATAATGAAAAAAGTTGAAGGAGTTATCAACGCCGTATAAAATTGTGGGCGATGAGCATGTTGGGTTTTGTGCAAAATAATCACTTTGTTTATGTTAAACTTAATCCAGGTGGTCATGTCCCTCTGACTTCAGTTATTTGGCAAATAAGCCATTACGGTGTGGCAGTAGGATGGCCGGCTGGGTATGAGGTGGATGCAGAAATTCAAAGATATTTTAGTAAGTCAGGATATTGCTACCATTGATGACATTGGTTTATTGTAAGATATAATGGTGTATCAATGTAACATGATTTTTTGTATCATATTGACCACTTGGTAGCATGAAATTTTATACTGGCTGCCGAAATGTGCCCATGTATGATGTATCATCTGTAAGGCTTGATGTTGTTATCGGACTAGGTCTTTTAACCCCCGCGCACAACGCGCACAACTGGCATAATTTTACCCGTCGTGTGCGCGGATGAATATTGTTTCAGACTAGGCCTTTTAACCCCCGCGCACAACACGAACAACGGGGCATAATTTTACCCTTCGTGCATGCGGAATAATATTACTTCACACTAGGTCTTTTAACCCATGCGCACAACGGGTTGTGCGCTGTGATGAATATTACAGCCCTATAAACTTTTTTATTACCATGCACGACGTGTTAGACTGTACCGCGTTGTGCGCGGGGAGTAATTTAATCCAACGAAACCGTTTTTACCCGACGCACATAACGGGGCAAAACTTAACTCGTCGTGCGCACATAATTTAACCCGACGTGCGCACGGATGAATATTGCTTCAGACTTGGTCTTTTAACCCCCGTGCACAACGCGCACAACGGGGCATAATTTAACCAGTCGTGTGCGTGGATGAATATTGTTTCACACTAGGGCTTTTAACCCACGCGTACAATGGGTTGTGCACGGTGATGGTCCTATAAACTTTTTTATTAACGCGCACGATACGTATAACTGTAGCGCATTGTGCATGGGGAGTAATTTAATCAACCGAAACCGTTTTTACCCGACGCGCATAATAAGGCATAATTTAACACGTCGTGCACGCGGATGAATATTGCTTCAAACAAGGTCCTTTAACCCCCGCGCACAACGCGCACAGCGCGCACAACGCGGCATAATTTTACCTGTCGTGCGTGCGGATGAATATTGATTCAGACTAGGTCCTTTAACCCTCGTGCACAACGGTGTGTGCTTTAATGAATACATCCCTATAAACTTTTTTATTACCGTGCATGACGCGTTAGACTGTAGCGCGTTGTATGTGGGAAGTAATTTAATCTACCGGAAACGTTTTTACCCGACGGGCACAACAAGGCATTATGTAACCCGTCGTACATGCGGATTAATATTTCTTCAAACTAGGTCCTTTAACCCCCGCACACAACATGCACAATGGTGCATAATTTTACCCGTCGTGCGCACGAATGAATATTGATTCAGACTAGGTCCTTTAACACCCGCGAACAACGTGCACAACGGGGCATAATTTTACCCGTCGTGCACGCGGATGAACATTGATTCAGACTAGGTCCTTTAACCCCCGCGCACAACGCACAGAACGGGCATAATTTAACACATCGTGCTCGCGGATGAATATTTCTTCAGACTAGGTCTTTTAACCACCACGCACAATGGGGCATAATTTAACCCATCGTGCTCGGGGATGAATATTACCTCACACTAGGTCATTTAATCGACACACACAACGGGTTGTGCACGGTGATGGCCCTATAAAAATTTTTATTACCGCTTACAACGTGTATGACTGTAGCGCGTTGTGCGCGGGGAGTAATTTAATCAACCGGAACCGTTTTTACCCGACGCGCACAACAAGGCATAATTTAACCCGTCGTGCGCGCGGATGAATATTGCTTCAAACAAGGTCCTTTAACCTCGTGCACAACCCGCACAAAGGTGCATAATTTTACTCGTCGTGCGCGCGGATGAATATTGATTCAGACTAGGTCCTTTAACCACCGCACACATTGCGCACAACGGGGCATAATTTTTTCCGTCGTGCACGCGGATGAATATTGATTCAGACTAGGTTTTTTAACCCCCACGCAAAACGCGCACAACGGGGCATAATTTTACCGGTTGTGTGCACAGATGAATATTGCTTCAGACTAGGTCTTTTAACCCCAGCGCACAACGAGGCATAATTTAACCCGTCGTGCATGCAGATGAATATTGCTTCAGACTAGGTCTTTTAACCCAGAGCACAAAGCGCACAACGGGGCATAATTTAACCCGTCGTTCGCACGGATGAATATTGCTTCACACTAGGTCTTTTAACCCACGGGCACAACGGGTTGTGCGCGGTGATGGCTCTATAAACTTTTTTATTAACGCGCATGACGCGTATGACTGTAGCGCGTTGTGCACGTGGAGTAATTTAAGCAATCAGACCAATTTTTACCCGACGCACACAAAAAGGCATAATTTAGCCCGTCGTGCAAGCTGCTGAATATTGCTTCACACGAGGTCATTTAACCCCCGCGCACAACGCGTCAACCCGGCAAAATTTTACCCGTCGTGCGCGTGGATGAATACTGATTCAAACAAGGTCCTTTAACCCCCGGGCACAACGATATGCGCTGTGATGAATAATACTGCCCTATAAACATTTTTATTACCGCGAACGACGCGTTAGACTGTAGAGTGTTGTACGTGGGGAGTAATTTAATCTACCGGAACAGTTCTTACCCGACGTGCACAACAAGACATATTTTAACCCATCGTGCGCGCAGATTAATATTGCTTCAAACTAGGTCCTTTAACCCCCGCGCACAACATGTACAACGGTGCTTAATTTTATCCGTTGTGAGCGCAGATGAATATTGTTTCAGACTAGGTCCTTTAACCCCCGTGCCCAAGGTCCATAACGGGGCATAATTCTACCCGTTGTGCACGCGGATGAATATTGATTCAGACTAGGTCCTTTAACCTCCGTGCACAATGCGCACAACGGGGCATAATTTAACCCATTGTGCACGCGGATGAATATTCCTTCAGACTAGGTCTTTTAACCCCCGCACACAACGGGGCATAATTTAACCCGTCGTGCGAGCGGATGAATATTACTTCACACTAGGTCTTTTAATCCGTGCGCACAACTGGTTGTGCGCGGTGATGGCCCTATAAACTTTTTTTTGCCGTGCACGATGCGTATGACTGTAGTGAGTAGTGCGCGGGGAGTAATTTAATCCACCGGAACCGTTTTTACCCGACGTGCAAAACAAGGCATAATTTAACCCGTCGTACGTGCGGATGAATATTGCTTCAAACTAGGTCCTTTAACCCCCACGCACAACGTGCACAACAGTGCATAATTTTACCCATCATGCACGTAGATGAATATTGATTCAGACTAGGTCCTCTAACCCCCGCACACAACGCACACAACGGGGCATAATATTACCCGTCGTGCGCGCGGATGAATATTGATTCAGACTAGGTCCTTTAACCCCAGTGCACAACGCGTACAACGGGGCATAATTTTACACGTCGTGCCCGCGGATGAATATTGCTTCAGACTAGGTATTTTTACCCCAGCGCATAACGGGGCATAATTTAACCCGTCGTGCGCACGGATAAATATTGCTTCAAAATTGGTCTTTTAACCCCTACGCACAACGTGCATAACGGGGCATAATTTAACACGTCCTTCACGCGGATCAATATTGATTCACACTAGGTCTTTTAACCCACGTGCACAACGGGTTGTGCGCGGTGATTGCCATATAAACTTTTTTATTAACGCGCACGATGCGTAAGACTGTAGCGCATTGTACGCGGGGAGTAATTTAATCAACCGGAACTGTTTTTACACGATGCGCACAACAATGCATAATTTAACCCGTCATGCGCGCGGATAAATATTGCTCAAACTAGGTCCTTTAACCCCCGCGCACAATGCACACAACATGGCATAATTTTACCCGTCGTACGCGCGGATGTATATTGATTCAGACTAGGCCCTTTAACCCCGCATACAACGGTGTGCGCTGTGATGAATAATACATCCCTATAAACTTTTTGATTACCGTGTGCGAACCGTTAGACTGTAGCGCGTTGTGCACGGGGAGTAATTTAATCTACCGAAACCATTTTTACCCGACGTGCGCAACAATGCATAATTTAACCTGTCGTACACGCGGATGAATATTGCTTCAAACTAGGTCCTTTAACCCCCACACACAACGAGCCCAACGGTGCATAATTTTATCCGTCGTGCGCGCGGTTGAATATTGATTCAGACTAGGTCATTTAACCCCCGCCCACAACGTGCACAACGTGTCATAATTTTACCCGTAGTGCGCACGGATGAAAATTGATTCAGACTAGGTCCTTTAACTCCCACGCACAACACACACAAGGGGGCATAATTTAATCTGTCATGCGCACGGATGAATATTCCTTCATACTATTTCTTTTAACCCCCGCGCATAACGGGGCATAATTTAACGCGTCGTGCGCGCGGATGAACATTACTTCACAGCAGGTCTTTTAAACCACGCACACAACATGTTGTGCGTGGTGATGGCCCTATAAACTTTTTTATTACCGCGCACGACGCGTATGGCTGTAGCGCGTTGTGCACGGAGAGTAATTTAATCAACCGGAACTGTTTTTCCCCGGCGTGCACAACAAGGCATAATTTAACCCGTCATGCACGCGGATGAATATTGCTTCGAACTAGGTCCTTTTACCCCCGCGTACAACGCGTACAACGGTGCATAATTTTACCTGTCGTGCGCGAGGATGATTATTGATTCAGACTAGGTACTTTAACCCCCGCGCACAACGCGCACAACGGGACATAATTTTACCCGTCGTGCGGGCGGATGAATATTGATTCAGACTAGGTCCTTTAACCCTGCACACAATGTGCACAACGGGGCATAATTTCACCTGTCATGTGCTGATCGGTCCATATTTTACAACTTTTTTGTGCTTATTTGCATGCCATTATGATTGCTCATATTGCAATTTTGATTATTATTCGATGATATTTCGTTACTTTTCACTATTTATTGTTTTCGTCTGATTTCAGGAAATATGGAGCAATCGGGATCAAAAATGAGCTTAAAGGACATGTACGCGTACCGCAGCATCGCTCATGGCCTTATTGAGGGGCTAACGGCACTGGACGATGAGCGAGAGAAGAAGAAGATCGATAGAATCGTGGAGGAGGCAAGGAGGAGAAGGAAGATTTCATAAACAGGCCACTCGACCGAGTCACGCTAGTTTCTCGCCCGAGTGAAGCAGTGTACTCGGCCGAGTATGACTGATACAAAGAACATCTGCCTGACCTGAGTGCCACAATGCACTCGGCCGAGTGGTGAATTCCACTAGTCCGAGTAGATAACTCCACTCACCCAAGTGAGGTCAACTTCTGAAGGAAATTGAACCAGACTCTTTGGAATACTGGGGACCACAGTAGAAGACCCACTTGGCCGAGTGATGAATCCCACTCAGTCGAGTGACGCAGAGCGCCAGGGTGCCCAAACCCCGAATTCGAAGCAGACTCTCTAGTAATTTTGGGAGAAGGTCAGACGACCCTACTCGGTCGAGCAGAGAAGTCCACTTGCCCGAGTGAAGAATCACACTCGGCCGAGTGACGCCGATGACATGAGCGCCCAGATTTTTCGACAGCCTCCCATTCTTTTGAAATCTACTATAATTCAAGTGGGCAAATTATTTTTCTCATATTTGTTATAGATTGTATACATCATGACGACTTCAATGCAATCAAGAACGTGTCAATTGGAGGTCGGATGAAATCTGGAGAATTTCTGCAAGTTGATGCTGCAGTGCTGAAATTCGCATATCAGTGTCACTCGGCCGAGTGACACTTTCACTCGGTCGAGTGAGCTTTCCACTCGGCCAATTGACCAGTTTTTGATAGTTTTTGACTGAGTGCTATTTTTTGGAGTTTCTGCAGGAATTCTCACTCGGCCGAGTGAGCTTTCCACTCGGCCGAGTCGCTACTGGCCCAGAACATAAGTTATGCGCAGATCTGATTTTGGTCGTGGGTTTCAGAGGGGTTTTAGGGGTTTTTTCTAGGGTTTTGAGGGGGCTATATAAGATATTTGTAGCCGTCATTAGAGGGGAGTTCCATGATGTTTTCTTAGGGATTATTTCAGAGGTTAGGCCATGCCTTATGCCCCCTCTTGGATCGAGAAGCTTGTATTTGGATTGGATTTCTTCATAAGAGCTAAGTATCTTTGTTCTTGTTATTTTGAATCCTTGATTTGATATCTTTTTGTATGCAAGCTATGTTTTTTATTGGTTCCCATATCGTTATTGCTATGCTTGAGTAGATTCACTGTTTTAGGGCACGGGGATGAACCCTATGGATTCGGATTTAGAATTATGATGAATGGGTTCATATGTTGCTAGAATTGCTAAAGATGTTAGGTTGTGATTGATTTATCATGAATAGCTAGGAATTTCCATCGATTTGGGGTTTGCAAGAGATTGGATTCCTATCGATAGGAAGGCCTAGATATTCGAATTAGGTTTATAATCGAAATCCACTAGACTTGGTTTGTAAGGGATTGGACCAAAGCTAGCATTTTTATTATAACTCTATACCCATATTCATTTGCAAGAGATTGGACGAATACGAACTATCACAACCTAGATTGTAACTCGAGTTTGCACGAGAGTGGGCTCGAGGTGCGATTGGACGATGATGTCGATCTTCATGCTAGCGGCTTAGGTTAGGGTTTGCACGAGAGTGGGCCCAAATCTAGGTTTCTATAGACCGGCAATAGCGCGAGAGCGTGAGCTTGGTTCTATATTCAGGTACGACTAGTTCACCTCAACACAAGTCTAGTAATATTGAGATTCACTATTTACAATGATTTATGAAGATCCGTAGTGGGGATTTCCTAGCCCTAGACACTTTTATTATATTGTATTTGAATCGATATTTGACCAGCATATTTATCACCGACACCAACATCCACCACCATTTCCTTTATATCATACCATAACCATCTCCACCAATAATACATTCGTAGTCAAACCAACCAAGGATAGATTAGAGCCAACACCACCTCCTTGTGTTCGATACCCACTTGCCACTACATCGTGCACTTGCAGTAAAACTACAATCGTTTTTCGGGTGTATATCCGAGGTCGATCAAGTTTTTGGCGCCGTTGCCGGGGAGGTGTTTCCCGTTGGATGCCAATTTGGCACAATTAGGTTGATTAGACTACGAAAAAAATTTAATTAATTGAAAAAAGAAATTTTCACCCCCGCCACCATTATTATCATTTCTATATTCTTTTGTGCCACTGATATTTTTCTCCGGGTATTTATCTTTGTTGATCAGGCGTTATGGATGATATTATGTGGACCACAGATTTTGAGGAGAAAGCATTTCAGAACTTATTGGAGGGCCTCTTGGAGTCAGTGAGGTTCACCGATTCATAGAGCGTTACATCAGGTGATGCATTTGATCTACGATTTGCAGATTTTGTTATGAACCGTGTTTCAGCTGCTGGAACAATTGAGAGAATATCCATGTCAGTCTTGAGTGGGATAGGCTAAATTTTTTGATTGCTTGCGGGCATTCCCCTCCACATGATGCATCCCACAAGTTGACACACATGAGCAGCCAGCATCACCATTCCAAAGAGAGCCTACATTGATAGTTGATAAGAAGGCAAAAGTGCACCCTATCGATCCAGAGCATATTGACGAGGAGGCCTCACATGCGGAGCCAGAGCATTACATTACGGAGGCAGTACTTTGGGATGAGGGTAACTTCATTCAGATAAATCCAGAGTCTTGCCCACCTGCAGTTAAGTTTTCGCACCACCTCTACCTTCAACTGAGGCTGTGATCATATGGACTACACATTTTTATGCGTACCTGGATGAGATTCTTGCACACAGGCTAAGGACATTGATGCTTCTACATCTGAGGAGACAACGATACCAGGCACAGATGCAGCCACTTCTGATGAGAGAACTGCGATGAGACACTTGGGACATATTGCTGCAGAGTCGGGTTGCACCATTGTCACTCCCCCACCCACCGATACAGCTAGTCCATACGATGATGGATGTACGAAGATGATTCAGATGGAGAAGACATTGAGGTTATTTACCTCGTGGATCTAGAGCATGTTTTAAAGGAGGCCTTACACACGGAGCTAGAGCTTATCGACGAGGAGGTCGTGCATCGGGACGAGGACCCAGCCATTCCTGAGGATCCCGAGCATTATCCTCCTCCATTAGAGCTTCCGTAGCAACCTCATCCTTCCATCGACGTCGAGGACTATCCCAGAGAGCTTACTGCTCCCACTTAGAGAGATAATTTTACACATTCCATTTCTGAATCATGTATTCCATTTGATATTTATTTTGATTCAGAAGTTTTTGACACGTCGAACCTTTTGCAGCACACATATAATTATGGACCGGAGGTATGCTTGGACGTGTCATATCTAAACGAACCTGTCGAGGAGGTCCACACCTTTGATCCAGAGTTACCTTAGCAGCTGAGAGAGGACACCACGGAGATAGCTATCAAAGCACAAGAGGATATTGAATTATTTCCCGGGAAGTATTGTCCACCACTATTTATTTCATATATTTCTATAGACGATCCTCTTTGGAATACTTTTATTATGAGGGTGAAATTTTTGCATCGAACTGATGCATCCTATTCTCTGCAGGGTACAGGTGGAGTCCTTGTGGGAATGCTGGAGGACGCATTACTGGAGTTCGTTGGTGTTCGTGGACACACGCGCCAGGCGAAGCCATGGAAGGAGCAGTTGGAGCAGTTGCCTTCACCGGTAAAGATACTGGATCCGCCTTTTGCTATAGGTGATATCAGTAGTGTAGCAATAGCGTAAAATTTTATGCTTTCAATAAACACGAATTATCTCGACAGCGAGAGGACCGTATAGATTTGCTTGAATAAATATCACCTCATGTGACGGTAATAAAAATCTTTTACGCCCCAAACCATTATATATATTAATTGCACCTTCATATTTTGATACGCCACATCCTTTTTCTCACCACCATCGAGCATTTCTTTCAAGTGAAACCTTCCTTTCTTATTTGTTTTGCTTGATCTTGCTTAGTGAAGCCATGACATTTTTGATTAAGTCATTTGAATAGGATTGTTTGGTATAAGCTTGGGGGAAGGCGCTCTCATGCATCATTGCATGTGCATGCAGTTGCATTAGGATTTCATGTCATTCATTTTATCATTTTTCATTTACCTCCCTCATATTTATCGGTGTTCCTCATATTTTTCCTATTATGATCACATTGAGGACAAATGTGAAGTTTAAGCTTGGGGGAGTGGATTTCCATGCCATTTAGTTGCACTTTTACTATAATTTTAAGGCATTTAGAATTTTTCAAAATTTTTGCATCATCTTTTTTATTTTTCCATCCTATTTTCCTTTTATGTGTGTTCATGCATCATAATGTGTTCTTGTTTTGCTTTTCTTTCATCTCTTTTATTTTTTTCTCTATTTTCTTTTCCTTCTTTTCCTAGATTTGCTCCTTATAATGATATCTCTTATTGCTTTAGCAACCATTACGATGCTTATTATTCCTTACCATGCTACTTAGAGTATTCCATAGTCTTGCTATTCACATGTGCTTGCAAATCTATTTCTTTTGATGACACCTCTAAGTAATTTCATGGTATTCATTGAAACTGAATGTATGGATTAATATTTAGTATGCTTTTGTTTGAAGTGCACCAAGATTCACGCATCAATTGTATATCGGAAGCATCTGCCTCATTGTCTTATTCACCTTCTGTTGCATGCCTGATATGATTGTACCCTTTACTGCTTGTGTAACGACTGGTTTTCATGTATCTGGATTTATTATATTATAATATATGTTTTGGTGGATTTTTCTTCTCATGTGTGGTTTTCGTCTCCGTAACTTTCATTTTCGATCGTTTCGTCGTGTTTTCTCGTTTCTTCCTTAGGATCATCGATTTCGGAGTAAGTCATTCGTGACGGGCTTCATAACGGTCGTATCTTACTGTTAGATCAAGCCTAGGAGTCTTAGGAATCGATCCCGGAGCTCCGCGCTCCGTATCGGATCTTTTGGTGCTTATTAGCCGGTGTAAGAAGGGGCACCGACCGACTAGATGACGATCCAGTCGGTCGGCAATCCTTCTTGAACCGACTAGTTGGCTTTCTAAATTATTCAGGAGTTACTGTTTATAGTTAGTCGGTCTAAGAACGTTGGTTGACCGACTAGGTTGCAAACTAGTCGGTCAGCAATGCTTCTTTAACCGACTAACTCTTCAACTAATTTTTGGTATCAATACTGTTCACTCTTAGTCGGTCCAAGAACGTTCATCGACTGACTAGATGCCAAACTAGTCGGTCAGTAGTTGTTCTTTGACCGACTAACTCTTAGTTCCTGTTTTCGACTGAAGCTACTGTTTACACCTAGTCGGTCTACGTTGGTCGACCGACCGACTAGTTTCCAAACTAGTCGGTCAGTGGTTGTTCTTTGACCGACTAACCAGTGATGTAAACCCTAGTTTTGCCCTAGCCGCCACCAAACTCTATAAATACCCCTCCAAACGTTTTCCTCTTCTCCCTCACGACCTAAAACCCTAATTTCTCCCCCATTGAGCCCCCATCTTCCTCAAGCCATTAATCCTTCATCCTAAGCTCATCCTCCATCATCCAAACCCTCCCTTGTCACAACCCAACTCTCATCTACCCCAAACCTTCATCAAAACCCCAAAATCCACCTCCAAACCCATTTCTCCAGATTTTTCCCTCATTTCCAGATCTGAGCCGGATCGTTCTTCCGTTGCCGTGTTTGCTCGGCATCGCTCCTCCGCCTCTTCACGGTAATACTCGATTCCTTTAGTTTTAGCATAACCACCATTGACATGTGTGAAACCCTAATAAAATGGATTATTAGAAAGTTAGGATTCTAATAAGAAATCGATTTAGAATCATTGTTCTAATGATTGTTTTGCCATAACAGCGACCTATTCCGTAGTTAGCTTGTGACGATCTTCATTGCTCGTCAACCCCGGTATCAGGCAAGTGAAACTTGCAACTCTTGAATTGGGCCATGTCTTAGGCCATTTCCCTTGCTTTAGCGTAAAAGAGACTAGACGGTGAAAGGATAGCCGTATAGACGCCTTTGACCTAGCTTGACAACGAAGCTTGGTCCGTCACCCTCATCATGCTTGTATGACACATTTACTTTAAATTAACGGTACGTGAATATGTTCATGTCATTGAATTTTGCCTGTCACGTTTAAATTCAATTAACGGTACGCAAATACCTGTTCCTGGCATTGCATATTGATTTCTCATCGTGATTGCGTAGCACACGCTACAATGCTATTATTTTCCTGGCCCGTGTTCCAGAAGCGAGCCCTGTAGTTGGAAACCCCAACGCTCGACACATATGGGTGGGGTAAGAGATAAGCGGCCACCTGAGCCCCGAGTTGGCCTGATCCGCCACTCCGGCCAGCAGGCGAAATCTCTAGTGTACAAGTGATTAATAGTGATAGAGATAAGCGGCCTGAGCCACGAGCTGGCCAGCAGGTGGACTCTCTATGCACTAAGTGATAAACAGTGATAAGTGAATAGTGATTAGTGAATTGGTAGCTTTGGCTACATAGTGCGTGCTTGCCTCTCTTTTAAACTGTTGCATCATACTTAACTGCCATGTCATTGCTTAATATTACAAGTGCTAGGTTGTTAGTTACTTTCAGTTTCCTTGCTCAAGTCTTTTAGACTTGCTGACATGTGTCCCTTTCTCTTTTGGGTGACGCATGTTAGACCTTGAGCCCGAGTTACTTGCTGAGGGTGAGGTGTTTGCGGATGCCGAGCTTGCGCCCGTGTTGGACGAGGACTTCGTAGACACTGGAGATCAGTCTTAGTGTCTACGTCTAGTTTCGTTAGATCCTTTGGGTTGTCGGTGCATGGCACCTAGTTTGATACTCTGTTATATTCGTCTTTTGTTTGGCCTTGTTCTGGGCCTTTAGACTCTTTCTTTTAGCCTAGTGGCTTTTCTGTGATGTTGAATATTTTGTGGACAAACTGTGGGATTGGTATTTCATATCCGTCTCATATTATTATTATTATTATTGTTGTTGTTTACAGGGACATGCTTATACTAAATTTACACTTATCAGGCGTGCAGCTTCACAGCTCCACGTTTGAGCGGACCTTCTCACGTCTCGCCTCCATTTAAGGGAAGCGGGTCGTGACAGGTTTTAGTGGTGGCCCATGCAGGTCCTTCTGTAACTGCAATTATCGGGATAACGATAATAATACAAGATTGTCCAACAAATAAGTTCGTCATCTGAGCCCTAAGCTATGAGTCTAATTGTTTCGTTTTCTATGTCATTAGATGGCAGGAAGGCGAATCACCCGTGGTGGTGGTAGTGGTGCGCCCCCTCATGACGAGGAGCCTGAGCGGGAGCCCACTAATGGAGAGATGATGCGGATGATGTTGCAGATGATGCAGGTTCAGTAGGGTGTGCTTCTGCAGGTACAGAATGCTCCGGTGGCTCGAGCTGCTCGGGTGGTGGAAGCCCCTCACCCTGAGCCTGGGGTGAAGCAGTTCAGAGAGCTGGGTCCTGCATATTTTGATGGAACCGAAGGTCCACTAGCTGCTGATGAATGGATGAGGAATATCGAAGACAATCTGAAGATGTCCAAGGTCAACGAAGTTAGTTGGGTTGACTTGTCGAAGCGCCAGCTGAGGGATAACGCCAGGAATTGGTGGGATGCTGAAGAGAAGATGTTGGAGGAGCCGATCGTCTGGGCTACCTTCAAGGCCAGATTTGATGGTGAGTTCTTCCCGAAAGCTGCCAGGGAAGAGATGCTGCAGCGTTTTATCGATTTGAAGCAAGGAAGCTCGTCGGTGGACCGATATCACCAAGAGTTCATGAGGCTGAGTCGGTTTGCACCAAAGATGGTGCAGGACGCAGAGGAGAGAGCTCAGAGGTTCCTGCAGGGACTTGCTTTGGAGCTCCAGAGTTTTGTGACCTCTTCTGACCGGGAATCTTATCAGAAGGTTTTAGTAGCAGCCAAGAGGCAGGAGCTGCTCGTGATCCAAATGAGGGGGTCTATTGTTGGTGCTGGGAAGAGGCATGTGGAACAGGCGAGAGCTGTGGTTAGACCTGGATTCAGGCCGAACCAGCCTGTTCAGTTTAAGAGGCCAGGAGGGCCCGTTCTGAGGACTTGCCATTTCTGTGGCAAGGAGGGCCATATCAAGGAATCGTGTAGGAAGTTCATGGGGCAATGTATTGCCTGTGGAGATCCCGCCCATGCTCTCAGGGAGTGCCCGAGGTTGAAGTAGCCTTGGAAGGCACCTATTGCTGCCCCGCCGTTGCAGCAGAGAGCCCCGGTGCCTGCTAGTCATGGGGTACCCCTTGTTCCGCAAGGGCATGACTTTCGACAGGCGGTTCCACCTAGGAGGCATGCATTTCTGATGACCGAGGAGGAGGTTTTGGCCATGGATGAGGTCATTGCAGGTAACTTTCAATCTAGTTGTCCCTTCCCTAATTAGTTGATTGTTAAAATTATGTTGGATGCTTGTGTATGAATGTTGCTAGAGTAAGATTCGATTGATTAGACTGTTTGTTAGTTGTGGTTTTGGTTTGCACGTTCCCTGCCTGAGTCCTCTTTGACTCAGGTGCGTCGATGTGTATTTTGGCCCAGAGCTTCGTGGAGAAGCATTCCTTGTCGACGTCCCCTCTCTCCAAGAGTTGGAACATCGTTACAGGGAATGGAGTAGTCACGGTGCATCGTGGGTGCAGTCCTTGCTCTGTGGTGGTTTGTGGACATGAGCTTTATGCTGATTTTATTGTCCACAATATCACCAACTACGATGCGGTCTTTGGGATGGATTGGCTTGCGAGCTTCTATGCTACGATCGACTGCAGGAGGAAGAAGGTGGTGTTCGAGATTCCCGGACATCCGGTGTTTGAGTTCAGCCGTGGTAGCAGTTCGCTTGGTCCTGTCAGATTTTGGGCCAAGCCGGTGGAGGTTGTGGCTATGCAGATGGAGATGGAGTGGCCAGCTGTGGTGCAAGATTTTGACGACGTCTTCCCCGAGGAGATGTCTGGTTTGCCACCTGATCGAGCTCTAGAATTTTCTATTGATCTTGTTCCGGGAGCGCAGCCGAGTTCGAAGGCGCCGTATCGTATGGCACATGCAGAATTGGAAGAGTTGCGGAAGCAGTTGGATGAGCTTTTGCAGAAGGGTTATATCAATCCTAGTGTGTCTCCGTGGGGAGCACCGGTGTTGTTGGTGAAGAAGAAGGATGGTTCGCGTCGTATGTGCGTGGACTATCGGGAGTTGAATGCGGTGACCATCAAGAATAAATACCCGTTGCCTCGCATCGATGATATTTTTGATCAGCTTGGATGTTCGAGGGTGTTTTCTAAATTGGATTTGAGGAGTGGTTACCATCAGTTGAAGGTGAAGAAGGGAGATGTTCCAAAGACAGTGTTCAGGACGAAGTATGGACACTATGAGTTTGTGGTTATGCCTTTCGGCGTAACTAACGCACCCGCAGTTTTCATGAATCTGATGAACCTGATTTTCTACGACTTTTTAGATAAGTTTGTCGTTATCTTTATTGACGACATTCTGATCTACTCGAAGTCGGAGGAAGAGCATGCCTCGCACTTGAGGATGGTATTGGAGATTCTGAGGATGCATCGTTTGTAAGCTAAGTTTTCGAAGTGTGAGTTCTGGCTGGATAGAGTTGCTTTTCTCGGGCATGTGGTGACTGGAGATGGTATTTCTGTGGATCCCGAGAAGATTAGGGTCATCAGGGAGTGGCCTGTTCCGTCGTCAGTGTCCGAGATTCGGAGTTTCCTTGGACTTGCTGGTTACTATCGGCGATTCATTAAGGACTTTTCCTGTATTGCCGAGCCGATGACCAGATTGACGCGGAAGGATGTACCTTTTGTTTGGTCGGGTGATTGTGAGAGTGCTTTTGGTGTTCTGAGAGAGCGTCTGACGACAACCCCTATTCTTGTTGTGCCTGATCGCAGCGGTGGATTTGAGATCTTTTGCGATGCTTCTGGCAAGGGTCTCGGTTGTGTGTTGCATCAGCACGGGCATGTTGTGGCTTATGCTTCTCGTCAGCTGAAGGTTCATGAGAAGAATTACCCGACGCATGATTTGGAGTTGGCTGCCGTGGTGTTTGCTCTTAAGATTTGGAGGCACTTCCTGCTGAGTGAGAAAGTTAAGATTTTCACCGATCACAAAAGCTTGAAGTATATTTTTACTCAGAAGGAGCTCAACATGCGACAGCGTCGATGGTTGGAGCTTATGACAGATTATGAGATTGATTTGCAGTATCACCCTGGCAAGGTGAATGTGGTTCCAGATGCTTTGAGTAGGCTTCTCGCGGTGATGATGTTGACCTCGCAGTGGAGATTGCAGCAGGATTTTTGCGAGTCTGGTGTGGAGACTGTCCTTCCTGGGAAGGATTCGTCGTTGAGGTACATGGAGGTACAGTCGACGAATCGGATTAAGGCTGGCCAGGCTGAGGATCCGAAGCTGGTGAAGATTCGGGAGCAGGTGGAAGCCGGTCTGCGGACTGACTTTTTGGTTCATAAGGATGGCTCGCTGAGGTTTGGAGCCAGGTTATGTGTGCCAGCTGGGGATATTAGAGAGGAGTTGATGGTGGAGGCACACAGTTCGCCGTATTCTGTGCATCCTGGTAGCACCAAGATGTACCAGGATCTTCGTCTGAATTTTTGGTGGCATGGCATGAAGAGGAGTGTGGCTCGGAGTGTGGCCAAGTGTTTGGTTTGCCAGCAAGTGAAGGCAGAGCATCAGCGTGCGGCCGGGTTGCTACAACCGCTTCCGATTCCGGAGTGGAAGTGGCAACACATCACTATGGATTTCGTGACTGGACTACCTCAGAGTCCGAAGCAGAATGACGCGATTTGGGTGATCGTGGATCGATTGACCAAATCCGTGCACTTTATTCCATTCCGAGTGGGACAGTCCACTGAGGCGCTAGCAAGGAGATACATGGAGGTAAAATTCTTTTACTCTCCGTTTTATGTCCTTTTCCTAGTTTGGATAGTGATGTAACGTGAATCGTGCAGGAGGTCGTGCGACTTCACGGAGTCCCCGTGAGTATCGTGTCTGACAGAGACACGAGGTTCACATCTCAGTTTTGGCAGAGTTTGCAGAAAAGTTTGGGTACGCGTCTGAGTTTCAGCACGGCGTACCATCCGCAGACGGATGGCCAGTCCGAGAGGACGATTCAGATTTTGGAAGACATGCTGAGAGCGTGCATGTTGTATTTCAAGGGTTCGTGGGAGGACCATCTACACTTGGTAGAGTTCTCTTACAACAACAGCTTCCCGGCATCTATTGGCATGGCGCCTTTCGCCGCTTTGTATGGAAGGAAATGTCGATCGCCATTGAGTTGGGATGACGTTGGTGACCGGGAGCTGTTGGGACCTGAGATGATCGTACCGTGGATATTGTCAGGAACATTCGGGAGAGGTTGAGGATTGCTCAGGACCGTTTTAAGCATTGGGCGGATGCTAAACGTCGTCCTTTGGAGTTTCAGCCGGGCGACCATGTGTTTCTGAGGATTTCCCCGAATCGTGGAGTGATTCGTTTTGGGAAGCGAGGGAAGTTGAGCCCGCGATACATTGGACCATTTGATGTTTTGGAGAGGGTCAGCGAAGTAGCTTATCGCTTAGCCTTGCCGCCATCTTTGGAAGGAGTCTATGATGTTTTCCATGTGTCGCAGCTTCGTCGATACATCAGCGATCCATCTCATGCCGTGGATTTCTCGGAGATCGCCGTTCGCTCAGATTTGACGTATGACCAGCATCCAGTGCAGATTCTGGACAGGCGTTAGAAGTCACTTCGAAACAAGGTCGTCGATCTTGTTAGAGTGATGTGGCGGCACGGTTCGCCAGGAGAGTCCACTTGGGAGAGAGAAGATGAGATGCGAGAGCGTTTACCACTTTTGTTTCCGGACACGTGAGTGTTTGGAAATTCCGAGGACGGAATTTTCTTAAGTTGGGGAGGATGTAACGAATGGTTTTCATGTATCTGGATTTATTATATTATAATATATGTTTTGGTGGATTTTTCTTCTCATGTGTGGTTTTCGTCTCCGTAACTTTCATTTTCGATCGTTTCGTCGTGTTTTCTCGTTTCTTCCTTAGGATCGTCGATTTCGGAGTAAGTCATTCGTGACGGGCTTCATAACGGTCGTATCTTACTGTTAGATCAAGCCTAGGAGTCTTAGGAATCGATCCCGAAGCTCCGCGCTCCGTATCGGATCTTTTGGTGCTTATTAGCCGGTGTAAGAAGGGGCACCGACCGACTAGATGACGATCCAGTCGGTCGGCAATCCTTCTTGAACCGACTAGTTGGCTTTCTAAATTATTCAGGAGTTACTGTTTATAGTTAGTCGGTCTAAGAACGTTGGTTGACCGACTAGGTTGCAAACTAGTCGGTCAGCAATGCTTCTTTAACCGACTAACTCTTCAACTAATTTTTGGTATCAATACTGTTCACTCTTAGTCGGTCCAAGAACGTTCATCGACCGACTAGATGCCAAACTAGTCGGTCAGTAGTTGTTCTTTGACCGACTAACTCTTAGTTCAGGTTTTCGACTGAAGATACTGTTTACACCTAGTCGGTCTACGTTGGTCGACCGACCGACTAGTTTCCAAACTAGTCGGTCAGTGGTTGTTCTTTGACCTACTAACCAGTGCTGTAAACCCTAGTTTTGCCCTAGCCGCCACCAAACTCTAAAAATACCCCTCCAAACGTTTTCCTCTTCTCCCTCACGACCTAAAACCCTAATTTCTCCCCCATTGAGCCCCCATCTTCCTCAAGCCATTAATCCTTCATCCCAAGCTCATCCTCCATCATCCAAACCCTCCCTTGTCACAACCCAACTCTCATCTTCCCCAAACCTTCATCAAAACCCCAAAATCCACCTCCAAACCCATTTCTCCAGATTTTTCCCTCGTTTCCAGATCCGAGTCGGATCGTTCTTCCGTTGCCGTGGTTGGTCGGCATCGCTCCTCCGCCTCTTCACGGTAATACTCGATTCCTTTAGTTTTAGCATAACCACCATTGACATGTGTTAAAACCTAATAAAATGGATTATTAGAAAGTTAGGATTCTAATAAGAAATCGATTTAGAATCATTGTTCTAATGATTGTTTTGCCATAACAGCGACCTATTCCGTAGTTAGCTTGTGACGATCTTCATTGCTCGTCAACCCTGGTATTAGGCAAGTGAAACTTGCAACTCTTGAATTGGGCCATGTCTTAGGCCATTTCCCTTGCTTTAGCGTAAAAGAGACTAGACGGTGAAAGGATAGACGTATAGACGCCTTTGACCTAGCTTGACAACGAAGCTTGGTCCGTCACCCTCATCATGCTTGTATGACACATTTACTTTAAATTAACAGTACGCGAATATGTTCATGTCATTGCATTTTGCCTGTCACGTTTAAATTCAATTAACGGTACGCAAATACCTGTTCCTGGCATTGCATATTGATTTCTCATCGTGATTGCGTAGCACACGCTACAATGCTATTATTTTCCTGGCCCGTGTTCCAGAAGCGAGCCCTATAGTTGGAAACCCCAACGCTCGACACATATGGGTGGGGTAAGAGATAAGCGGCCACCTGAGCCCCAAGTTGGCCTGATCCGCCACTCCGGCCAGCAGGCGAAATCTCTAGTGTACAAGTGATTAATAGTGATAGAGATAAACGGCCTGAGCCACGAGCTGGCCAGCTGGTGGACTCTCTATGCACTAAGTGATAAACAGTGATAAGTGAATAGTGATTAGTGAATTGGTAGCTTTGGCTACATAGTGCGTGCTTGCCTCTCTTTTAAACTGTTGCATCATACTTAACTGCCATGTCATTGCTTAATATTACAAGTGCTAGGTTGTTAGTTACTTTCAGTTTCCTTGCTCAAGTCTTTTAGACTTGCTGACATGTGCACCTTTCTCTTTTGGGTGACGCATGTTAGACCTTGAGCCTGAGTTACTTGCTGAGGGTGAGGTGTTTGCGGACGCCGAGCTTGCGCCCGTGTTGGACGAGGACTTCGTAGACACTGGAGATCAGTCTTAGTTTCTACGTCTAGTTTCGTTAGATCCTTTGGGTTGTCGGTGCGTGGCACCTAGTTTGATACTCTGTTATATTCGTCTTTTGTTTGGCATTGTTCTGGGCCTTTAGACTCTTTCTTTTAGCCTGGTGGCTTTTCTTTGATGTTGAATATTTTGTGGACAAACTGTGGGATTGGTATTTCATATCCGTCTCATATTATTATTATTATTGTTGTTGTTTCGTTTGCAATTACAGGGACCTGCTTATACTAAATTTACGCTTATCAGGCGTGCAGCTTCACAGCTCCACGATTGAGCGGACCTTCTCACGTCTCGCCTCCATTTAAGGGAAGCGGGTCGTGACAGCTTGACTTCACTATTTACTGAAATGATTGAGAATATCCATGCTTACATTTGATTTTAGTTGATGTATTTTCTTATTAAACCATTTGTGCACATCTTAGAGTGAACCGAGCGTTACACCATTCCCTTGTCCACATATATCTTTTTATTCTCTACATGTCACTTGAGTTCACCTCTTAAAGCTACTTATATCGCATCTATTTCACAAAAATTCCATACAAAAGAAAAGGTTAGCTCCAAAAAAAGTCCAAAACGCCAAAAAGGAGCCAAAAACCAAAAATACAAATCAAATAGCTCCTACAAAAATCCAAAAAGAAAAATGAGAAACAAAAAGTTCAAAAGAAAAAGAAAGACATTTCTCTATCTTATTATTGGAGCCGTAAAACACTTGGGAAAACCAAGGCAAAAAATCCCATTTTCCGCTATCATATTCCTTTAAATGCGATGCCTCAAGCTAAGCTTGGGGGTGTGTGTAACGGTCGGTTTTCGATCGTACTTTCTTCGTGCACGTGCTTTTGATCGTGCACGTATTTATCTTAGACTTGTTTGATTTTGAACACTTTTGTGTGATATGTCGTTGTGATCGTCTCTGAGAGTATTAAATAGCGGCACTATTTTGGAACGACATTTCTCGGGTCGTTCTCCCACGATTTGATCATATTTGAAGTGACGTCACGAATTTCAGTTTTGGTGAGAGACGTTTCTATTTTTAGTTTCGTCCCTCGACGTCGAAATTTAGATCCGTCTTCTTATTCCTCTATCTTTCGACGTCTCGAGCACCCCATATTTATTTTACAATTTTTGGACTTCATTTGACCTATTTTCTATTTTTGACTAAGTTTGTAATATTTTTTAAACCCTACTTTTATAAGTATTTTAATCCTAATAAAATTCCTATTTCATAATAACTCTCCAAAATAATTCTTGACCCAAGCCATAGCCTTAGCCGCATCTCCATGCGTGAGAGAGGGTGAGGGCGAATTATTTTAAGTATTTTAAGTATTTTAATTAATTTTAATAATTTCCTAAACCCTAGACCTAGCCCTAACCCCCGCCTCTATTTAAATAAGCCCTAGGTTACGTTATTTTCGCACACACCAAAACCCTAGCCGTCAAGATCCCCCCTCCGCACCCCGCTCCGCACCCCGCTCCGTTCCGCTACAGCCCGCAGCGCCCAACCGACGCCCCCCATCGGTCTGACCGACTCGCTCCCCCGCACCGTCGCTCCGTTGCAACCCGCTCGCTGCAAGCCCCGCTCCGCAGCGCCCGACCGACAGATTCCCCCGCATTTGCCCGCTACGACCGAGAGAACCCCCGCTCAGCACCAAGCCCGCCTCCGCTGCGCTGCTAGCCGCCTGACCGAGAGCTTCTCTCGGTCTGACCGAGAGAATTCTCCACAGCGGCTCGGTCTGACCGAGCGACGTTCGTCGCAACGTCGCAACTCTCGCAACGCTTGCCACCGTGGGCCCCCCAAGTTCTCCAGAAGTGTTGTGGGTCCCCCATTGACCCCTAGCACTACTGTGGGCCCCACTTTGGTGATCTTCTTCGTGGATTTGCCGACTACGACGTTACGACACGTCGTAGCCCTTCGTCGCAAGATCAAGCTTTTGGAATCTTGTTCGCGATTCAGATTTGACGACGAGGAATTTTTCGCCACTACATTCATTCTATTCCAGACTCCGGAAAAGGTTGGTTCCTGAACTCGTAGCAACCCCCACCGTAGCTATAATCAGACCCTAAACTAAAAGTTGACAACTTTAATTAAATTTTATTTTCGCTCTTTTAAAACGTTGTGCAAACATAGAAAAATCGACGAATGGATTTGATGACTGTGCACATATGATAGATCGTCGAATAGGGCTGGACATCAAAAAATGTGATTTCTGACGAATAAGATAGTCCCGATAACCTAGCCACGAACCCTAATAGGAATTACTGAAAACGAGACCTGACACCGTCGACGTGACACTATTTCAGACGGACTTCCGCTGACGAGACGCTTGGACGAGACGCTCCGGGAGGACAACACACTCGCCACCACAGGCAAGTGTATCCACTTGCACTTTTGGCTGTGCTTAGGCCTTAGTTTTGTTAGAACTGTTAACTATGACTAAAGAGAAACGGACGTGAAATGATAGCGTCCGGGACATCCCTTGACGACTCAGACTTGACGACGACGTCTGAGCCCAACAAACAACATCTTTTTGACACCGTAGGATTATCCTGTGTGTGTGTGTGTGTGGACACCCTCGAATAACCTTTCCTGTCTTGTCACGTCCCGTCCCGTCTTGCACAGCCCAGAGGGCAATAGGGCACTCTCCGAGTGATCCCTTGTCTTGATACACTGCCCAGAGGACAATAGGGCACTCTCCGAGTGATCCCTTGTCGTGATACACAGCCCAGAGGGCAATAGGGCACTCGCCAAGCTATAGCGAGTGATCCCTTGTCTTGTCATGTCTTGAATACTTGGGGTTGGGGTAGGGTTGAGCGTGCACACGGGAAGAGGGTCTGATCCCCCTCGACCCGTAAGGCGTGAACCCTTTCGTGTCACACTTGTCTTGTCTTGTCCTGCCATGTCCCGATTTGTCTTGACACCTGTTAGGCTAGTCCCATAGTTGGTAGCACACGCTACGACTACTACTTGTCACGTTTTACTTTCCTGCTGTGTTTACTTTCTTTTGTTCCTCTGTTATAACCTCAGCATGCTAATCAACCAGTAAACCATTGTTAAATAGTCGGTACACTTGCAGTTTGGTCTGACCCTTTTTGTAGACCTTACCTGACGTACAGTTCCTTCGTTTGGTGTTGTACGTCAGGTGTTGAGCCAGAGTACGTCGACTAGGCGGACTTGTTAGCAGACGTGGAGCCGGAGGATACTGATCCAGAGTACAACCCAGAGAAGGACCAGAGTTAGAGCCCTCTCGTTGCTGTTCCGGAGTTTTCTGTTCCAGTTTAGATTGGGTGCGTAGCACCTTTTGTTTTCTTGTCTAGGTTGGGTGCTTGCATAAGTAGTTTTCTTTTCTGTAGTTGTAGCCCTTCAGGCGTTTTAGACTCTCAGTACTTTGGAAGATTATTTTTGGAATAAAATGATATGCTTTTCCTTTTAGTACTTGTATTTTTCTGCACTAACTTGCAGGGACCTGTACCTTCGTTTTGGAATACCAAAGACGCTTATTGGGTCTGAGCTCTCAGCTCCAGCCTAAGCGGGCCTTAGTCACGCTTCACCTCCGTACTTTTGGGAAGCGGGGCATGACAGGTTTTAGTGGTGGCCCATGCAAGTCCCACCCTTTCTGCAAATTCAGAACAATCAAAGTATTGAACTTCATTTTATTATCATCCAGTAATTGTACGATTCTAATCTATGTCTTTCTGTCAATAGGATGGCAGGACGACGTACTACCCGATCGGGGAGCTCAGGAGATGGAGTTCCGGAAGACCAGGGCGGAGAGTTCCGTCAGTTTCTGGGCGTGATGAGAGAGATGCTGGATATGTAGCATCAGTTGGTTCAGCAGTCCCAGAGTGCTGCCCAGGCTCCCCAGTTGCACCACCACCTCCTCCACCTGCCCCTCGAGCTGCTCCAGGAGTGAAGCAGTTCAATGAGCTTCAGCCGAGGACATTTTCTGGGAAGGAAGGACCCCTAGCTGCCGATGAGTGGATCCAGAGCACTGAGGAGAAGTTGGTAGCAGCGAAGATCCCTGATGATACTCGAGTCGAGATAGCAAAGATGCAGCTGATGTAGAATGCAAGGAACTGGTGGCACATTGAGAAGAGGCGTCTTGAGAAGCCAGTGGAGTGGAAGACCTTCAGATCGATGTTCAAGGATAAGTATTTCACCAAGTCTGCTAGGAGGGAGCTGTTGAGCAGGTTTATAGATCTGAAGCAGGGGAATATGACTGTCGAGGAGTAGAAAGCAGAGTTCGAGATGCTGAGTCATTTTTCCCCACATATGGTAAGGAAGGAGGAGAAGCGAGCTGATCGCTTTCGTCAGGGACTGCATCCGAAGATTCAGGCTTCTATGTCTTCGGTGGATTTCACGACTATGAGAGCTGTGCTAGATGCTGCGAAGAATCATGCGATTATATTGCGTCTACCTGACCCTTCAGATGATAGAGGGAAGCGTCCTATGGAGCAGTACTGGCCACCTGCTAGGCCGACGATGAGGCCAGTTCAGAAGGTGCCATTCAAGAGGCCTGGAGCACCAGTGTAGAATCAGAACAAGGGCCCGTGCCACTTCTGCGGCAAGCCAGGGCATGTTCAGGTCAACTGTAGAAGGAAGTTGGGACTGTGCTTAGTTTGTTGAGATGCATCGCATGCTACGAAGGATTTTTCGAGAGCCCGTAATGCTATAATTGGAGCGCCAGCCCCGCTACAGATGAGAGCGCCTGCCCCAGTCCAGAGAGGACCTGCTATTCGTGGACCACCCTTGGTGCCACAGAGGCAGATGTTTCAGCGAGCAGCGCAACCCCAGAGGCCGGCTTATACCATGACAGTTGTTGAGACTGAGGAGCTGGAGGGAGTTATTGCAGGTAACTCTTTAATTCTAGTCCTTCATTTCATAGTTTAGATATTATTGTTGGTGTTGCTTGCTCGACTTGTTTGTTAGAGTAGCTTGGTTTGACTGTAGTTCTTTATATCTTAGGCACCATTCTAGTGTCCTCTCACCCTGCCTTGGCTTTGTTCAACTCCGGTGCATCCATGTGCATCATATCTCGGAGCTTTGTAACAAGGCACTCCATTCCCACCCATACACTCCCTAAGTTTTGGGACATCACCACAGGGAATAGAGTGGTGACAGTGAACTTGGGTTGTCGATCGATTCCATTGGTGGTCAGTGGACACGAGTTTTTCGCGTATTTCATTGTCCATGACCTGCCACATTTCGATGACATTCTTGGCATCGATTGGTTGGGAGATTTCCATGCCTCGATCGATTGTCACAGCAAGAGGGTAGTATTCAGGATTCCAGGCCATCCGGAGTTCGAGTTCCGTAGCAGAGATGAGTCGCTTTGGCCCATCAGATATCGGGCCAAGCCTGAGGTGCCGATTGTTGCAGCTTTGCAGATGGAGATGGAGTTCGAGCGACCAACAGTCGTCAGAGACTTCGACGACGTCTTTTCGGAAGATATCTCGGTTCTGCCACCCGACCGAGCTCTAGAATTTGGTATTGATCTTATGCCAGGAGCGCAACCGATATCGAAGACGCCGTACCGTATGGCTCCCGCTGAGCTCGAGGAGCTGCGGAAGCAGTTAGATGAGTTGCTGCAGAAGGGTTTCATCCACCCTAGTGTATCACCATGGTGTGCACCAGTTTTGCTTGTGAAGAAGAAGGATGGGTCCCGCAGGATGTGCATGGACTATCGAGGGCTGAATGCTGTCACAGTGAAGAATAAGTACCCGCTTCCGCGCATCGACGATATTTTTGATCAGCTGGGAGGTTCGAGAGTTTTCTCGAAGTTAGACTTGATGAGCGGATACCATCAGTTGAAGGTGAAGAAGGATGATGTTCCGAAGACAGCTCTCCAGACGAAGTACGGACATTATGAGTTCGTGGTTATGCCCTTCGGCGTAACCAATGCCCCAGCTGTGTTCATGAATTTGATGAATTTGATATTCTACGACTTCCTGGATAAGTTTGTCGTTATTTTCATAGATGACATTCTTATTTACTCGAAGTCTGAGGAGGAGCACAGCTGTCATTTGAGGACGGTGCTGGAGATGCAGAGGCGACATAAGCTATATGCCAAGTATAGTAAGTGCGAGTTCTGGCTGGACAGAGTCATGTTCCTGGGACACGGGTCTCCGGTGATAGCATATCTGTAGATCCGGAGAAGGTCAGAGCAGTCAGAGATTGGCCGACTCTGTAGTCAGCGTCAGATATCAGGAGTTTTCTTGGCTTAGCAGGCTATTATCGGCCGTTCATCAAGGATTTCTCGAAGATTGCTGAGCCGATGACGAAGCTGACGAGGAAGGATGTGGAGTTCCTTTCGTCAGATGCTAGTGAGGAGGCCTTCAGTATTTTGAAGACGAGATTGACCACAGCACCGGTGTTGGCAGTGCCGGATCGAAGCGGAGGCTTCGAAGTATATTGTGATGCGTCAGGGAAGGGCCAAGGATGCATCTTGCATCAGCATGGCCACGTGGTCGCATATGCTTCTCGTCAGTTGAGGACTTATGAGATGAATTTCCTGACGCACGATCTGGAGTTAGCAGCGGTGATTTTTGCACTGAAGATCTGGAGGCACTTCTTGCTAAGTGAGAGCTTGAAGATTTTCACCGATCACAAGAGCTTGAAGTACATCTTTACACAGAAGGAGCTCAACATGCGTCTGAGACGATGGTTAGAGCTGATGGTTGACTACGAGATAGACTTGCAGTATCATCCGGGGAAGGTGAATGAAGTGCCGGATGCCTTGAGTAGACTTCCCACTGCTATGATGCATACGGCTGACTGGAGGATTCAGCAGGAGCTGAGAGAGATGGATTTGGAGGTCGTCCTACCTGGTGTTGTTCTTTCATTCATGAATTTGCAGATTTAGTCCACGATCGTGGATCGGATCAAGGCAGCACAGGCAGGAGATCCGAAGCTACAGAGGATCAGGAGGCAGGTTGAAGCTGGACTACGGACGGAGTTCGTGATTCATGAGGATGGTTCGCTGCGGTACGGCAACAGACTCTGCGTACCTGCAGGTGATGTTCGGGAGGAGCTGTTGAGCGAGGCTCATAGCTCGCCATATTCTATACATCCTGGAGGCACCAAGATGTATACGGACCTCCGTCTGAACTATTGGTGGATTGGCATGAAGAGGAGTGTGGCACGGAGCATTGCCAAGTGTTTGATATGCCAACAGGTGAAGGCTGAGCACCATCGTGCTGCTGGCTTGCTGCAACTGCTTCCTATTCCGGAGTGGAAGTGGCAACATATTACGATGGATTTCGTGACTGGTTTACCTCGGACCCCGAGGCTAAACGACGCAGTCTGGATGATCGTAGATCGACTGATTAAGTCTGCGCACTTTATCCCATACCGAGTGGGCCAGTCTACGGAAGCGTTGGTGAGGAAATATCTAGAGGTAAAATTTCATTTCTACTTCTCTTTTAATTTCCTCTTTGAGTAGGTTGTGATGTAGACCGTGTACGTGCAGGAGATTGTACGCTTACATGGAGTCCCCGTGAGCATCGTGTCTGACAGAGACACGAGGTTCACATCTCAGTTCTGGAGAAGTCTGCAGGAGAATTTGGGTACGAGTCTGAGTTTCAGCTTTCAGCACGGTGTACCACCCGCAGACCGATGGCCAGTCAGAGAGGACTATTCAGATTCTGGAGGATATGCTGCGAGCTTATACGCTCGATTTGAAGGGATCGTTGGAGGACCATCTCCACTTGGTAGAGTTTTCATATAACAACAGCTACCAGGCGAGCATTGGCATGGCGTCGTTTGCTGCCTTATATGGGAGAAAATGTCAATCGCCACTGAGCTTGGATGACATTGGAGATCAGGAGCTGTTGGGTCCAGAGATGATAGTGGAAGCTGTGGATGTTGTGAGAGACATCAGGGAGAAGCTTAGAGTTGCACAGGATCGCTTCAAGCATTGGGCAGATGCCAAAAGGAGACCCTTGGAATTTCAGCCTGGAGATCACGTCTTCCTGAAGATTTCTCCGAACCGCGGAGTCATTCGTTTCGGGAAGAAGGGAAAGCTGAGTCCAAGATATATTGGGCCATTCGATGTGCTAGAGCGTGTGGGAGCAGTGGCCTACCGCCTTGCTCTGCCACCGTCTTTGGAGGGAGTTCATGATGTATTCCACGTGTCTCAGCTACGTCGGTACGTCAGTGATCCGTCGTACACGGTTGATTTCTCAGAGATTACAGTTCGCCCGGACCTGACGTATGACCAGCAGCATGTGCAGATTTTGGACCGTCGACAGAAGCAATTGAGGAATAAAGTAGTCGACCTGGTGAGAGTGATGTAGCGTCATGTACCACCTGGAGAGTCCACCTGGGAGCGTAAAGATGATATGAGAGAGCGTTTCCCGCATCTTTTTCCGAGCAGTGCTTGATGTTGATTCCGAGGACGGAATCATTTCTAAGTTGGGGAGGATGTAACGGTCGGTTTTCGATCGTACTTTCTTCGTGCACGTGCTTTTGATCGTGCACGTATTTATCTTAGACTTGTTTGATTTTGAACACTTTTGTGTGATATGTCGTTGTGATCGTCTCTGAGAGTATTAAATAGCGGCACTATTTTGGAACGACATTTCTCGGGTCGTTCTTCCACGATTTGATCATATTTGAAGTGACGCCACGAATTTCAGTTTTGGCGAGAGACGTTTCTATTTTTAGTTTTGTCCCTCGACGTCGAAATTTAGATCCGTCTTCTTAGTCCTCTTTCTTTTGTCGTCCCGATCACCCCATATTTATTTTACAATTTTTGGACTTCATTTGACCTATTTTCTATTTTTTGACTAAGTTTGTAATATTTTTTTAAACCCTACTTTTATAAGTATTTTAATCCTAATAAAATTCATATTTCATAATAACTCTCCAAAATAATTCTTGACCCAATCCATAGCCTTAGCCGTATCTCCATGCATGAGAGAGGGTGAGGGAGAGTTATTTTAAGTATTTTAATTATTTTAATTAATTTAATAATTTCCTAAACCCTAGACCTAGCCCTAACCCCCTCCTCTATTTAAATAAGCCCTAGGTTAAGTTATTTTCGCACATACCAAAACCCTAGCCGTCAAAATCCCCCGCTCAGCACCCTGCTCCGTTCTGCTACAGCCAGCAGCTCCCGACCGACGCCCCCCGTCGGTCCGACAGACCCGCTCCCCCGCACCGCCGCTCCGTTGCAACTCGCTCGCTACAAGCCCCGCTCCGCAGCGCCCGACCGACAGATTCCCCCGCATTTGCCCGCTACGACCGAGAGAACCCCCCGCTCCGCACCAAGCCCGCCTTCGCTGTGCTGCTAGCCGCCCGACCGAGAGCTTCTCTCGGTCTGACCGAGAGAATTCTCCGCGGCGGCTCGGTCCGATCGAGCGACGTTCGTCGCAACGTCGCAACTCTCGCAACGCTTGCCACCGTGGGCCCCCCAAGTTCTCCAGAAGTGTTGTGGGTCCCCCATTGACCCCTAGCACTGTTGTGGGCCCCACTTTGGTGATCTTCTTCGTGGATTTGCCGACTACGACGTTATGACACGTCGTAGCCCTCGTCGCAAGATCTAGATTTTGGAATCTTGTTCGCGATTCAGATTTGACGACGAGAAATTTTTTGCCCCTACATTCATTCTATTCCAGACTCCGGAAAAGGTTGGTTCCCGAACTCGTAGCAACCCCCACCGTAGCTATAATCAGACCCTAAACTAAAAGTCGACAACTTTAATTAAATTTCATTTTCGCTCTTTTAAAACGTTGTGCAAACATGCAAAAATCGACGAATGGACTTGATGACTGTGCACATAGGATAGATCGTCGAATAGGGCTAGACATCAAAAAAATGTGATTTCTGACGAATAGGATAGTCCCGATAACCTAGCCACGAACCCTAATAGGAATTACTGAAACCGAGACCTGACACCGTCAACGTGACACTATTTCAGACGGACTTCCGCTGACGATACGCTTGGACGAGACGCTCCGGGAGGACGACACACTCGCCACCGCAGGCAAGTGTATCCACTTGCACTTTTGGCCGTGCTTAGGCCTTAGTTTTGTTAGAACTGTTAACTGTGAACAAAGAGAAACGGACGTGAAATGATAGCGTCCGGGACATCCCATGATGACTCAGACTTGACGACGAAGTCTGAGCCCAACAAACAACAACTTTTTGACACCGTAGGATTATCCTGTGTGTGTGCATGTGGACACCCTCGAATAACCTTTCCTGTCTTGTCACGTCCTGTCCCATCTTGCACAGCCCAGAGGGCAATAGGGCACTCTCCGAGTGATCCCTTGTCTTGATACACTGCCCAGAGGACAATAGGGCACTCTCCGAGTGATCCCTTGTCGTGATACACAGCGCAGAGGGCAATAGGGCAGTCGCCAAGCTAGAGCGAGTGATCCCTTGTCTTGTCTTGTCTTGAATATGTAGGATCCTGCCAAAACAGAGATAGGATCGATAAATGAAGTTGAGACTTACGCTTGCGTATGCGGCACGGTAGTCACAGAACTTCGCCTTCGGATTCGCCACGACGGATCGAGTCTACTCACGAATGGAGTAAGGCTACTAAATCCACAATCTAAATCTCTACTTTTAGATTAAGAACTTGGATAAAGAGAGAGGAAGGATTTCGGCAGAGCTTCGCTAGAATGAAATGCATGCAAGAATGCCATGCAAAAGTGTAAGGAAATGGCTAACCCTTGGGTCTTACTTATATCCCCCAAGGTAGTTATTTTAGGAGCAATTGTTCCTTTGGAACAATTTAACTAAGGTGTACCATCGTACATGGCATATTATAAGCTTAAGCTGTACCATTTGCATTGTACAACATAAGCTTAAGATATTACCCCTTTATTAGCCATATGTCGCATGCACTTATGCACATATAATGCGACTTTCCCATCAATCTAGAGATCCTCTCCGTAAGGGAACATATTCCCTTTGCACACGACTTCGTGTACGCGATGTTCGAGGTCCGTATTCCCTCGTACATCCCCTACAAGGGTGTACTAACGTCTTCCATATCCAACATCTCCCACTCAAACTTGAGGGGATTGTAAGAGAACGTCTTTCTCTTAGTTCTTTCATCTATCATACCGAGAAATAGACCGTGCGACCGTCATGCGCATAGAGTCTGTTGTTGTGCACTTGTTAGAGATACACAACGACCTCGAAGGTGCAAAGTTGAGTAGTTCAACGCATGCTTTACCCTAGATTATTTCTTCACATTTCTTATACTTTATATTCAACAATTGAATCCCATCTGGATCACAATTGGCTGGCCATCTTTGAATCATTAAAGTCTAAATGTGAATATGAAATCAATCTTCCTCTTCTTGCGAACCTTCTGATCTTGACTTGATTCGCTTTTCTAACATGTCCCGCCGAGCCGAATTATCATAGCCCATTAGCAACATGCTAAGATAGCGATCATCTCGTCAAATCTAAAGGAACCAATTGGAGTCCTTGAGGGTAAGAGTTAAGACCCATATGGTCTTTGAGTCTCATATAATAGCAAACACTATTGCTACTAACTCAGTGGTCGAAATGCATACGTGGTATGAACACGTATTACAACATCGCTCCTTTCCCAGGGAGTGTATGCCTCAACGATGTTGTAAGGATGATGATCAGACACCACAATGTCTGACTTTGAGTCCCTTATTCTACTCAAATAATCCTTTGGACTCACATCCCGCATTTAGACAGATGGGATTTCAAAAAAAATCCTCTTAGATCTTTTGTAAGCATCCATATGATGAAGATCTTTCATGCGACCATTTTGTTTAAGTCATGACTCTTAAATCATCCGTCTGATGATTTTGACTTCAAACAGGTCTCATCTCTATTCCATCCGTCTGATAGAATAAGGCGGTTGCTCATGTGAGAGAGACAACCTCAATCTGTCCGACATACTAGAATTCAGCTGAGATTTCAAAAATGTACACAAACATTTCTTAAGAAATTCATATGCAATGTTTGAAAAAGAACTTATTCTTTTATTAATTTTGATCATTTACAGACATGGGAATTTACATTTGTACAACTCAGCTCTTACGCAATCCTTGAGATGGTAAGTGTTTGTAAAACACATTTCTGGGGATCGCTTTCGTAAGCTGATCCTCTATCATCTCATGCGTAGATATGTACCTTATGTCTACCTTCTTGGTTTTATCATAGTCTTTTGCAAATTTGTAGTTCCTTTAAGATACTGCATTATCCTCTTAACCGCTTTCCAGTGTTCTTGCCCTGGGTTGGATTGGTAACGACTTACCATTTCAACGGCAAAAAAACAGATGTCCGGTCTTGTATGCATCATAGCGTACATAAGACTATCAACTGCACTGGAATATGGAACTTTTTCCATAATTTCCTTTTCCTTTTGGTTCTTTTGGACATGATTTCAGATATAAATTATCGCATCTGCTTATAGGAGTATCAATTGGACTTGCAGTCCTACATATTAAACCGTTCTAGAACCTTCTTTATATAAGTCTCTTGTGAAAGAGAAAGAAGTTCTGTAACGGCCTGTTTCTATCGTACCTTCTTCGTGCACGTGCTTTTGATCGTGCACGTGGTTATTTTAGACTTTAGTTGTTTTTGAACGTTTTTGTGTGATATGTCATCGTGATCGTCTCTGAAAGTATTAGATTGTGGAATAACTTGGGAACGACATATCTCGAGTCGTTCTTCCGCGATACTAACTTATTTGAGGTAATGTCGCGACTTTCTGTTTTGACGTGAGACGTTTCTATTTTTAGTTTCATCTCTTGACGTCGAAATTTAGATCCGTCTTCTCCACTCTCTTTCTTTAGTCGTCCCGAACACCCTAAAATTATTTTACAATTTTTGGACTTAATTTGACCTATTTTCCATTTATTTGAAAGTTTTAAATAATTTTAAAACCTACTTTTATAAGATTTTTAATTACAATAAAATTTCTATATCATAATAACGTATTATAGAATTTTTAGACCAAATTTCGGAATTTTTGGCCGCACCCATCTTGCGTGAGGGAGATGAGAGTAATTTTAAATTATATTAATAATTTTTATTATTTTAATTACGATTTCTTAAACCCTAACCCTAACCCTAGCTCTCACCTATTTATATTAGCCCAAGGATAGGTTATTTCCGCATTACAAAAACCCTAGCCGTCAAAAACACCTTCCCGACGTTCGTCGCAACGTTGCGACGATCGCCCAGTGCACGACCGACGGCCGCCCCCGCACATCCTAGTGCACGACCGGCGCTCCGCTCCGCAGCGCCGCTTGCAACGCTCTGCTGCAAGCGCCCCCCCCCCCCCCCCCCCCCCCCCCCCCCCGCTGTCGCCCGCTCCGACCGAGGCTCCCTCTCGGTCTGACCGAGGGATTTCTCCGCACAGCCGCCCGCACCGCTCCGCTCCGCATCGCCAGCGCCCGACCGACCCGCCTTGTCGGTCTGACCGAGGCGCCGCCCCGCTGCATCGCCCCCATCGCTTCGCCCGCACCCGCAGCTCGCACGACCGACAGGATCTGTCGGTCTGACCGACGTTTTCCCTCGCACCGCCGCTGCGACCGACCCCGTCGCATCACAGCTCGCACGACCGAGAGCTTCTCTCGGTCTGACCGAGAGAAATCCTCGCATCGAAGGAGAACGACCGACAGAACTTCGTCGCAAGTGGGTTTCTCCCACACCAACTACTGTGGTGGGCCCCCCAAGTGCTCCTGAGGTGTTGTGGGCCCCCCTTGGACCCCTAGCACTGCTGTGGGCCCCACTTGGACGTGCCACTTCGCGGATTTGCCGTCTACGCCGTTGCGACACGTCGTAGGCCTTCGTCGTAAGTTCGACTTTTGGAGAGACGTGCGAGGACCAGATCTGAAGCTGAGGAGTTCTCCGATCAGACACGACATCCATTCTACGACAAACTCCGGTTCAGGTTGGTTCCCTGAAACTCGTAGAAACCCCCACAATAGCTGACTGAACCCTAAACTAAAAACCGTCAACTTGAACTAAATTTATTTTCCAGCACCTGTAAAACGTTGTACGAACTTAGTAAATCGACGAATGGACTTTGTTGACTATGCACATAGGATAGATCGTCGATTAGGATGAAACATCAAAAAAAGTGACTATTGACGAATAGGATAGTCCCGAAAACCTAGAAACGAACCATAATAGGATTTGATGAAATTGAGACCTGACATCGTCGCCGCGGCGATATTTCAGACGGACTTCTGCGGACGAGACGCTTGGACGAGATGCTTGGACGAGACGCTTCGAGAGGACGACACACTCGCCATTTCATGCAAGTGTACCCACTTGCGTTTTTGACCGTGCTTTGGTCTTAGATTGCTAGAACTTTTAGACTGTGAATGTATAGAACCGGACGTGAAATGATAGCGTCCGGGACGCCCCTGACGACTCAGACTTGACGACGAAGTCTGAGCCTGACAACAACAACTTTGATGCTGTAGGGCTATCATGTGTGTGCGTGTGTGTGGACACCCTAGAATAACTCTCCCGTACACTGGTCGTGTCTTGTCACTGTTATCCACACTGGTCGTGTCTTGTCACTGTGTTACAAAAAGCCTGCGGGCGTTTCAGATGCTCTCCTTGCGGGAGTGATCTCCGTGTTACAAAAAGCCTGCGGGCGTTTCAGATGCTTCCCGAGCGGAAGTGATCTCTGTGATACAAAAAGCCTACGGGCGTTTCAGGTGCTTTCCTTGCGAAAGTGATCTCTGTGCTTCCTGTCCTGAGTTCTGGGGTTTGGGGTAGGGTTGAGCGTGCGCACGGTGAGAGGGTCTGATCCCCCTCGAACCGTAAGGCGTGAACCCTTCGTGTTTTACTAGTCCTGTCAGTCGTGTCGTGTCCTGTCTTGTCCTGTCTAGTTCCGACTTGTCCTTACACCTTTAGGTTAGTCCCGTAGTTGGTAGCACACGCTACGACTACTACTTGTCCCGTTTTACTTTCCTGCTGCGTTACTTCCTGTTGTGTTACTCTGTTATAACCACATCATGCTAATCAACCAGTAAACCGTTGTTTAAAGTTCGGTGCACTTGCAGTAAAGTCTAACCCTTCTTGTAGACTTTACCTGACGTACAGTTCCTTTTTTTGGTTGCTGTACGTCAGGTGTTCAGCCAGAGATCATGGACGAGGCAGACTCGCTGGAGTACATGGAGCCGAGGACGTCGTCATCAGAGTACGTACCCGACAAGGACTAGTCCTTGAGGTCTTTTAGTCGCCACTTTCAGAGGTTACTACTTTCAGTTTTCTTTTAGTTAGTCGCTCGCCCAGCTCCATCGACTTCGGGCCCAGCTGAACGTAACCTCGATTCTCTTAGGAACCTTCTCTTTAGATCCTGATTATATTCTAGCTCATTAGGAAGTCTTAGAGCTGAGTTATCCTAAATCTTTAGACGACCCGATGATTAGAACCCTTGTCCTCTATCATCCCTCTGGTCCTTGCAAATTTTGTGCTATCAACCATAGAGTCCCATCGTAGCTCTTCACGATTCGTATCTTACGCGTAACCTTCATGCGATCATTTTTCCTTTCTCTCGATTCTCGTGATCGTTTCCTGACGATCATCATCGACCCTTCGAATCCCTTCCTTGACCAATTCTACCTCTAAAATTATTTTCGACTTTCCTTATTAAGTTTTCGCTCTAGCTTGATTTCTTTGAAAACCCCTATATTATACTTTTAAAATTTGTTGTTTTGGATCGAGTTAAAACTTTTAATTGACTTGGAGCTTCTTCGACGTAAATGTTTTAAGTCAATATCTCGCATCATTTGCCTTGTTTCCAAAATATATATATTACTTTTATAAACTACACAAATTATTTCTACTACCTTGTACTTATTTTCAAATTTTCCCTTTTCCCAAAACCTGCTTCCCTTAAAAGTATTTTCGAAATTCATTATTAAATTCTCCGCCCAATTTGACTTCTTTGAAAACTTTTATTAATTATTTAAAATTTCTTACTTTTGGTTGAGTTAAAATTCTTTCGCAAATTTTGAAACCTTTCGGTCGTAAAAGTTTTAAGTTACGGCCTCGTACTTATTTTCGAATCGGTATCCATCGTATTTTAGTTTTAAAACTTTGTTACCATTTCGGGAATTCAATATATCATTTTTCTAACCTACGAAATTTATTTTTTACCATTTACGTACGTACTTTAGAATATTTTTCTAAAACAAAGGGGGATTTTAAATTTCTTTACATATAACCATCTCTATGTTCATCGTGCTCATACTTCAAGAACCTTTGTTTAAATTTATTTGAAAAACAATCGCTACATTATCCTACTTTTATTCCTTCATCTAACTTTTTTTTCCAAATCGTAATAGTTTTACTATCTGCTCCTTTTCCCCACTTATTTTTATAAAAGTATAAAGTATACGATATCATGTTTTACCCGTAAATCTCCTTCATCTATCTAGTTATTCTGAAAAAAATATTTTTGTCTCATCCAACCAACCGTCTCTTTACTCCGTCTTATTTGAACTCTTTTCTTCCGATTCATTTCGTCACACTCCTGGCTTCTGTATTCTTTAGGTTGTGTAGACATTAGTCCTTGTAGTTGTCTACGTTGTCTCTGGGTTAGGAGTAGGTCCTTTGGTAGGTGATGTCGTCGTGGTACATGAGTTTAGGTAGAGTGCGTAGACCCGTATGAATGTGTGTTCTTTAGGATCCCGATGATTGCCTCTTGTGTCTTGAATGTGTACTCAGTTTTAACCATAGTATGCTGGAAGTTGTCTGAATGACGGTATTCATACTTATATGAATGGCGTCATCGCAAGCAGATCCTTAGACTTAGTTTTAGTCTTAATGAATGGTTTATCTTGGCTGTATGTGACTGTATCAAAACTTTGTTTTTCTTTAAACCAAATCTTTAAAGTTTTAAAACTAGCTCACAAGATCACAAATCACTTAACATCCCTCATCCATTACCGCAACACCACACGTTTTTCCAAATGTTTTAAAATATTTCTTTGGCCTTAAGTCCCTCTTTCTCTTCTCTTCTTCTCCCTTAAATAAAGTTTTCGTGTTTATGGTTGTTATATTAGTTGGGACTAGCTATTATCGTTATAGGATTTTTGTTTGCAGGTAGGCTTGGAGTGAGATGAGTTTTATTATGGCAATGATTAATTGATTTTGGGAACACGAGAATGATGGATTAGAATATCTTTTGGATGAAAAGAATGGACTGTCCAAAGACTTGTTTATAAAGCCGGAGTGTGGCGGACTCAATGGGAAATTCTGGTCGGATGAAATTATATGCGAGAAGATGAGAACTCATCAGACTTAAGGCTTAGACGGGTAGTAGATAGGAGTAACTGCGGAGAATAGTATGAGTTAGGGTGATCATGAGATTGAGTAGAGTTTTTATTAGCATCGAGACTTGATTGATGAGTTGATGTGAGAAGACTTTGAGAATAACACGACGTGTGGAGATTAATGGATGTTTAGGTAGTCGGACTTAATTTTGGTTGGGATTAGTTATAGTGAGTAGGATGAGGGGAAATTCTGACAGATCAAATTATTTCGTGGATGAATTTATGGGGAGATATGACGAGAATGTATTGAAGACACGACGATTGCTGATTGGTGAAGGTATTATAGGATAGACAAAGTTTTTGCCTTGGATTTGTAGTTGACTAGAATCTCATTTTCTTGGAGATTGATTAACATTGGGAGGAGATTGAGAAATTTAAAAGATATTATTGAGAAGATGATTATTATTTTTATGAGAACTTGGAGATTGGAAACTGGAACGGTAGTGATGGAACTATATTATTAGGAGGTGAGTTTAGTCGTGGCTTTGCCCAGTGAAAAGATGGATTACGAGGGATTATTGAGGAACGTTGTTCGAAGTTACAGGATTAGAAATCTTTATGAGTAGATATGATAGTTGCGGGTATAAGGTTATATGGGTAATATTATTACTAGTGAGAGTGATTCCGAGGGCGGAATCATTTCTAAGGTGGGTAGAATGTAACGGCATGTTTCTATCGTACCTTCTTCGTGCACGTGCTTTTGATCGTGCACGTGGTTATTTTAGACTTTAGTTGTTTTTGAACGTTTTTGTGTGATATGTCGTCGTGATCGTCTCTGAAAGTATTAGATTGTGGAATAACTTGGGAACGACATATCTCGAGTCGTTCTTCCGCGATACTAACTTATTTGAGGTAACGTCGCAACTTTCTGTTTTGACGTGATACGTTTCTATTTTTAGTTTCGTCTCTTGACGTCGAAATTTAGATCCGTCTTCTCCACTCTCTTTCTTTAGTCGTCCCGAACACCGTAAAATTATTTTACAATTTTTGGACTTAATTGGCCTATTTTCCATTTATTTGAAAGTTTTAAATAATTTTAAAACCTACTTTTATAAGATTTTTAATTACAATAAAATTTCTATATCATAATAACGTATTATAGAATTTTTAGACCAAATTTCGGAATTTTTGGCCGCACCCATCTTGCGTGGGGGAGAGGAGAGTAATTTTAAATTATTTTTATTATTTTTATTATTTTAATTACGATTTCTTAAACCCAAACCCTAACCCTAGCTCTAACCTATTTATATTAGCCTTAGGGTAGGTTATTTCCGCATTACAAAAACCCTAGCCGTCAAAAACACCTTCCCGACGTTCGTCGCAACTTTGCGACGATCGCCCAGTGCACGACCGACGGCCGCCCCCGCACATCCTAGTGCACGACCGACGCTCCGCTCCGCAGCGCCGCTTGCAACGCTCCGCTGCAAGCGCCCCCCCGCTGTCGCCCGCTCCGACCGAGGCTCCCTCTCGGTCTGAGCGAGGGATTTCTCCGCACAGCCGCCCGCACCGCTCCGCTCCGCATCGCCAGCGCCCGACCGACCCGTCTTGTCGGTCTGACCGAGGCGTCGCCCTGCTGCATCGCCCCATCGCTTCGCCCGCACCCGCAGCTCGCACGACCGACAGGATCTGTCGGTCTGACCGACGTTTTCCATCGCACCGCCGCTGCGACCGACCCCGCCGCATCACAGCTCGCACGACCGAGAGCTTCTCTCGGTCTGACCGAGAGAAACCCTCGCACCGAAGGAGAACGACCGACAGAACTTCGTCGCAAGTGGGTTTCTCCCACACCAACTTCTGTGGTGGGCCCCCCAAGTGCTCCTGAGGTGTTGTGGGCCCCCCTTGGACCCCTAGCACTGCTGTGGGCCCCACTTGGACGTGCCACTTCGCGGATTTGCCGTCTACGACGTTGCGACACGTCGTAGGCCTTCGTTGCAAGTTCGACTTTTGGAGAGACGTGCGAGGACCAGATCTGAAGCTGAGGAGTTCTCCGATCAGACACGACATCCATTCTACGACAAACTCCGGTTCAGGTTGGTTCCCTGAAACTCGTAGAAACCCCCACAATAGCTGACTGAACCCTAAACTAAAAACCGTCAACTTGAACTAAATTTATTTTCCAGCACCTGTAAAACGTTGTACGAACTTAGTAAATCGACGTATGGACTTTGTTGACTGTGCACATAGGATAGATCGTCGATTAGGATGAAACATCAAAAAAAGTGACTATTGACGAATAGGATAGTCCCGAAAACCTAGAAACGAATCATAATAGGATTTGATGAAATTGAGACCTGACATCGTCGCCGTGGTGATATTTCAGACGGACTTCTGCGGACGAGACGCTTGGACGAGACGCTTCGAGAGGACGACACACTTGCCATTTCAGGCAAGTGTACCCACTTGCGTTTTTGACCGTGCTTTGGTCTTAGATTGCTAGAACTGTTAGACTGTGAATGTATAGAACCGGACGTGAAATGATAGCGTCCGGGACGCCCCTGACGACTCAGACTTGACGACGAAGTCTGAGCCTGACAACAACAACTTTGATGCTGTAGGGCTATCATGTGTGTGCGTGTGTGTGGACACCCTAGAATAACTCTCTCGTACACTGGTCGTGTCTTGTCACTGTTATCCACACTGGTCGTGTCTTGTCACTGTGTTACAAAAAGCCTGCGGGCGTTTCAGATGCTCTCCTTGCGGGAGTGATCTCCGTGTTACAAAAAGCCTGCGGGCGTTTCAGATGCTTCCCGAGCGGAAGTGATCTCTGTGATACAAAAAGCTTACGGGCGTTTCAGGTGCTTTCCTTGCGAAAGTGATCTCTGTGCTTCCTGTCCTGAGTTCTGGGGTTTGGGGTAGGGTTGAGCGTGCGCACGGTGAGAGGGTCTGATCCCCCTCGAACCGTAAGGCGTGAACCCTTCGTGTTTTACTAGTCCTGTCAGTCGTGTCGTGTCCTGTCTTGTCCTGTCTAGTTCCGTCTTGTCCTGACACCTTTAGGTTAGTCCCGTAGTTGGTAGCACACGCTACGACTACTACTTGTCCCGTTTTACTTTCCTGCTGCGTTACTTCCTGTTGTGTTACTCTGTTATAACCACATCATGCTAATCAACCAGTAAACCGTTGTTTAAAGTTCGGTGCACTTGCAGTAAAGTCTAACCCTTCTTGTAGACTTTACCTGACGTACAGTTCCTTTTTTTGGGTGCTATACGTCAGGTGTTCAGCCAGAGATCGTGGACGAGGCAGACTCGCTGGAGTATGTGGAGCCGAGGACGTCGTCATCAGAGTACGTACCCGACAAGGACTAGACCTTGAGGTCTTTTAGTCGCCACTTTCAGAGGTTACTACTTTTAGTTTACTTTTAGATAGTTTGTTGCCACGCTTAGGCTCTTTTTAGACTTTGTACTTGTTGGATATCATATCTCTATTTAATGAATGCAACTTCCTTTCCGTACTTTCTGTTGTTTCGAACTATAATAATGCAAGAACCTGGGAAATCTTTTAAAATGGTACCTCTACAGACGCTTATTGGGTCCGAGCTTCTCAGCTCTGGCCTAAGCGGGCCTCGTCACGCTTCGCCTCCGTCCATTTTGGGAAGCGGGGCGTGACAAGTTCCTTCGAACGATTCCTTGAAATCTTAATTCCAAGGACATATGTGACTTCCCCATGTCTTTCATCTCAAAACTGATGAAAGTCAAGCCTTGATATCCATCACAAAGCCCTTGTCATTTCTGGTTATTAAAATGTCATCTACATATAGAGACATAATAACATGCTTGCTTTTAATCCTCTTGATATATACGCAGTTATCTCCATCAAGCATGGAAAATCCATTTGATAAGACAACTTCTTGAAATCGTATATACGATTGCCTCGAGGATTATTTAAGACCATATATGGACTTACGAAGTTTACAAACCATATGTTCGTTTCCTTCTTTTACAAACCCCGTTGGTTGTTCCATATAGATCTCCTCGTCCAATTCTCCATTGAGAAAGGCAGTCTTTACATCCATCTGATGTAATTCGAGGTTTAAGCAAGCTACCATTGCCAGAATCAGGCGAATCGAGGTAAAATGCACAACAGGTGAGAAGGTCTCTTCGTAGTCTATCCCTTCCTGTTGCGTAAAACCTTTCGCGACAAGGCGAGCTTTATATCTGTCAATAGAGCCATTAGCCTTATGCTTGATCTTGAGAACCCATTTGTTCCCAATAGCTCTACGTCCTCTGCGTAAGTTAACTAAGTCCCAGACTTGGTTAACCTTCATGGATTCTAATTCCTCTTGCAGCGCTTCCATCCATTTGTCTTTTGTAGGGCAAGATACAGCCTGTTTAAAAGTAGCAGGCTCGTCATCTTCTTGTAGTAAAGTCATAAAAGTATGCGGAAATTTCAACCTCAAATCTTAGAGGAGTCAACCTTGTATGACTACTACGTCGTATTTGAGATTCTTTAAGTCCTTGTTGACTCGAATTCTAATATAACTCCCACTTGGAATGTCGTTAGAATTGCTCCCACTTGGATCATTATTCCCGTATGGAATAGGATAATCGTCATTCGTATAATCCATTGGTGAAGTTTGAAACGTATTTTCGTTTTCACCAAGAATTCTCCCACTCGAATGAGGTAATCCTTCTTGATCATAAATCTCAAATAGAGATAAGTCATGACTTATCTCGCCCTGTCTTGGAAACTCGTTTTCCAAGAAAGTGACATCCCTTGACTCAAACTCAATTAGCCCACCATTGTCTTCCTGACTAACAAAAACATAACCTTTGGAGTTTTCTGCGTATCGTTTAAAGATACATTTCCTTCCCCTTGGCCCAAGTTTGCCATATTTATGGGAGGAAATATGTGCGTAGAATGCACAACCCCAAGGTTTCAAAAATGTTTAAGTCAGGAGACCTTTGGTTCCACAACTCATAAGGAGTGGAGCTAATTGATTTCGAGGGTACGCGGTTTAAAATGAAAGCGGCCGTCAATAATGCATCACCCCAAAAGGTGATTGGCAAGTTAGCTTGCGCCATCATTGAACGGACCATTTCCATTAAAGTCCTATTTCTCCTTTCAGCAACACCGTTTTGTTGAGGAGTATAAGGCATAGTTACCCGATGTAACATGCCTTTTTCATCACAAAGTTCCTTAAAACTTGTTGATTGATATTCACCGCCCCTATCGGTTCGCAAGACCTTAATATTGCGATCTAATTGATTCTCCACTAAACTCATATAGTTTTTAAAGCAAGCCAAAGCTTCACTTTTGTGGGATATCAAATAGATATGTCCGAATCGGGTGAAATTATCAATAAAAGTGATGAAATAGGACTTTCCACGTCTTGTCTTGACATTCATCGGACCACATATGTTCGAATGGATAAGCTGTAATGGAACCTAGGCCCTTGTGCCGGTTCCAAACGGCTTGCGACAAAATTTCCCCACAAGGCAATGTTCGCAGGTCGACATTTCAACCTTTGAAACATTGGATAAAAGGCCACGTTTGGCAAATCTATCCATACGCGTTGGTCCAATATGGCCAAGCCTTGTGTGCCAACAAATTATATTAGACTCATTAGTCAAAGAATTTGTCACAAGGAAATTTTCATTACATGAGGAACCATACATTGTACTTATTACAATAAATCCTTTGAAATACAAACCCAGTACCAATAAAGGAATTATTACAAAATAGGTCCATATTACAATCATGAAGGAACCAACTATAACCAAGACCCATTAAATTGACCACAGTTTTAATATTCCTTTGAATATATGGAATGAAGAGAACATCATGAAGTAGGAGAGTGCGGCCGTTGTCCAAGACTAGCTTGCGAGTCCCAACGCCGTTCACTTCAACACGTGTGTTGTTTCCTACATTGATCCACTTCATTCCTTGGGGTATCCGGTGATACTCCATGAAGGACCGTCTGTCCCTTGTTATGTGGTCGGTGGCACCTGAATCAATTATCCCAAAATGGATTAGATTCCACAAGAAATATTGAACTAGAAACACATATGTAACTAGTATTACAAGTTACCTCGTCACTTCCACTCGTACACGAACGAGCATAGTGACCGAGCTTGTTGCACTTGAAGCACTTGATCTTTTTCAAGTCTTTCTTCTTTTGCTATTTCTTTTGCCCACCCTTATGTTTGGGTTCCTTGGTAGATTCAGGTTGCTTATTACGTTCATTAGAAGACTTCGAACGATCTTTACGTTTCTTTCCCCCGTGTGAGGAACTAGCAACCATGTGCACTTCTGCACTTGGCTTGGCAGCCGCAAGCCGCTCTTCCTCTAATTCGAGGTGCTTGGAAACATCGTTGAAGGTCTTGATGCTCTCATTATGAGTGAGATGCATCTTCATCTGATCCCACCCATTTGGTAGGGAACGTATGACTGCTTGGATGTGTTGCTCATATGTGAGCACATGACCTGCATCCTTTAACTCTGATATTAGATTCGCCATATGTCGCAGATGTTTCCCCATGGAATGATCTGGACGTTTCTTATATGAATCAAATCTTATAGTCAAGGCTCGAAGTTTGGACACCGATGTGCCACCAAACTTCTCCTCAAGCTTGGACCATATGTCCATGGCTAAGTCATGCTCCCGGAAGATGCGCATTATGTCATCAGCCATACTGCTTAATAACGTAATGCGCGCAATCTTATTCTTCCGAGACCAAGCATCAAAAGTTTCCTTGTCCCGTCTGTGTTGGGCCGTAGTGCCTAACCCAGGTTCAATCATTACGTTCTTTAGAGTTTCGAGCACTTCTTGCTCCTCTAAAACGTATTGTATCTTAATGGACCAAAGTTTGTAATTATCGTCGTTGAGTTTTTCACCTTTGTTTAACTCAGCGACGATATTCTTTGAAGCGGAAGACATTTTACTTTTAAAATGCTGCAAAAAGACACAAAACCGAAGGTTTGATCAAAACATTGCATATAAATTCTTAAAATATAACTCCCACTTGAAATGATAATAGAATATCCCATTTGGATAGTTCTAAAAATTCAAATCCCATTTGGAATTATATTATATTTGATAAGTTACTTTCGAAAAATATTGAAGATGTTGTTCTAGAATCGAAAAGGTCTCTATGATTCCAATCACCATCTAGAACAACCTTCAATATTCCCACATCACTTATCAAACAATAGTACTCTTATAGTACTAGCAGCGGAAAACGAGTTTGAAAACGTATTTTTCAGAAATAATTCCCACTTGAAATGATAATAGAATATCCCATATGGATAGTTCTAAAATCAACTCCCACTTGGAATGATATTCATAATTTGATAAGTTACTTTCGAAAAATATTGAGGATGTTACTCTAGAATCGGAAAAGTCACTATGTTTCCAATCATCATCTAGAGTAACTTTCAATATTTCTCCCTCACTTTATCCAATGTTAGTACTCTTATAGTACTTTGCAGCGGAAAAGCGTTTTTGAAAACTTATTTTTCAAAACGTATGAAAACGTATTTTTCAAAAAAAATGTATATTTCATCTTAGTACCCTTATGATACTAGTGAAACATTCGGCACTTCCTGTCCATTTGTCGGGAATGAGCCGTAGCCGTGCTAAGGTCGGATCCCCCTTTTGGGATTTTTCTGCAAACTATCGTCACCGGCTCCCGTATGGATCCAGGCGTTTCCCCCCGTAAGAGAGAATTTTGATGCAGACGACTGTCGTTTGGCCCCGTATGGGCTAGTCGGCACGTTCATATTCGACCAAGGCCTTTTGCCGAATTGGTCTGAAATTTCTTCGGCCAGGGCCTCTGCCCTGGCCGAGGCCGGCCAAGGCCGGCCAGGCCCTGGCCGAGGCCAGGGCGTTGGCCCTGGCCGAGGCCAGGGCGCCGGCCCTGGCCACTGCCAGGGCCGGCCAGGCCGGCTAGGGCCGGCCCCTGGCCTTGGCCGGGGCCAGCCACTGACGGCATGGCCTTTGCCGGCCACTGACGGCCTGGCCATGGCCGGCCACTGCCGGCCTGGCCATGGCCGGCCATGGCTTGGCCATGGCCGGTCATTGCCAAGGCCATTTTGGCCTTGGCCGGCCATGGCCCTTTGGCCATGGCCGGCCTCCCCTTGTGTGGGGTGGCCGCACACCCCCGCCGGAGGGGGTTGCCGCGGTGGCTATTGGCTTAGCCAACCCCCTCCGCATGGGGAGGGGGGTGCATGGCCTTCATAGCCCATTTGGCCATGGTGCACATGCACTAAAATTCATCTTCCCCGATGGGAATAACCACCACCTTCTTCTCCGGTGAAGCACCCGTTCGTCGAGGAAGTAGTTGTCCTCCAATGGCCGTGTGCCAAAAAAATGAACCCACTTCAAAAGTTCGTAAACTACGCGCTCCACATGAAGAGAGCGCCCATTCCCTATGAATGGAGACTCAGCATCCATGAAGAGAGCGATTTTGACGATATGAACGGTCGGTTCTTCCCGTCACGGAGAGTTCCTGCCATATCCGTAATGACAGAAGACCCTAACGTGAAAAGAACAACCGCTGCGTTCTCTCCGTCACGAAGCGTTCCTACCATATCCGTAATGGTAGGATACCCATTCGTGAAAAAGACAACGACTCGTTCATAGTTTCTCCGGGGTGAACCCGTATGGCTCCGATACCAATGTAGGATCCTGCCAAAACGGAGTTAGGATCGATAAATGAAGTTGAGACTTACGCTTGCGTATGCGGCACGGTAGTCACAGAACTTCGCCTTCGGATTCGCCACAACGGATCGAGTCTACTCACGAACGGAGTAAGGCTACTAAATCCACAATCTAAATCTCTACTTTTAGATTAAGAACTTGGATACAGAGAGAGGAAGGATTTCGGCAGAGCTTCGCTAGAATGAAATGCATGCAAGAATGCCATGCAAAAGTGTAAGAAAATGGCTAACCCTTGGGTCTTATTTATAGCCCCCAAGGTAGTTATTTTAGGAGCAATTGTTCCTTTGGAACAATTTAACTAAGGTGTACCATCGTACATGGCATATTATAAGCTTAAGTTGTACCATTTGCATGGTACAACATAAGCTTAAGATATTACCCCTTTATTAGCCATATGTCGCATGCACTTATGCACATATAATGCGACTTTCCCATCAATCTAGAGATCCTCTCCGCAAGGGAACATATTCCCTTTGCACACGACTTCGTGTACGCGACGTTCGAGGTCCGTATTCCCTCGTACATCCCCTACAAGGGTGTACTAACGTCTTCCATATCCAACAGAATACTTGGGGTTGGGGTAGGGTTGAGTGTGCGCACGGGAAGAGGGTCTGATCCCCCTCGACCCGTAAGACGTGAACCCTTTCGTGTCACACTTGTCTTGTCTTGTCCCGCCATGTCCCGATTTGTCTTGACACCTGTTAGGCTAGTCCCGTAGTTGGTAGCACACGCTACGACTACTACTTGTCACGTTTTACTTTCCTACTGCGTTTACTTTCTTTTGTTCCTCTGTTATAACCTCAGCATGCTAATCAACCAGTATACCATTGTTAAATAGTCGGTACACTTGCAGTTTGGTCTGAACCTTTTTGTAGACCTTACCTGACGTACAGTTCCTTCTTTTGGTGCTGTACGTCAGGTGTTGAGCCAGAGTACGTCGACTAGGCGGACTTGTCAGCAGACGTGTAGCCGGAGGATACTGATCCAGAGTACAACCCAGAGGAGGACCAGAGTTAGAGGCCTCTCGTTGCTGTTTCGGAGTTTTCTGTTCCAGTTTAGATTGGGTGCGTAGCACCTTTTGTTTTCTTGTCTAGGCTGGGTAGCACCAGTAGTTTTATTTTCTGCAGTTGTAGCTCTTCGGGCGTTTTAAAATCTTAGTACTTTGGAAGATTATTTTTGGAATAAAATGATATGCTTTTCCTTTTAGTACTTTTATTATTCCGCACTAACTTGCTTGGACCTGTACCTTTGTTTTGGAATACCACAGACGCTTATTGGGTCTGAGCTCTCAGCTCCGGCCTAAGCGGGCCTTAGTCACGCTTCGCCTCCGTACTTTTGTGAAGCGGGGCGTGACAGGGTGAATTCACTTGACCATATGAGTGAGTGCGACATTAGAGTGGAGAGGTGCACGAATGTGGAAGTTTGATAATGCTGAAACTTAGGAAAATACTTTACTTACGGAGATTTCTTATGAATTGATATGAAAATGTGAATGAAATGCCTCTTATTACATTCTCTATTGCATGCTTGGTGTGATTTTTATATGCTTCTGTTATAACTCTTGATTTGAAAGTGTGTCGCCAATGATTTGTATATTAAATTCTATGAAATGCATGATGTGGATATGAATTGCTTGTATGAATCTAGAGAGTCCCTTTTGTTGTTCTTAAAACCTGGCAAGTACCATGTTTAAGCATGACATGAGATCTTTATAGCATGTGATTTGTATTTTCCGAGTTATCGTGATGTGTAGCTTATGGCTTGAGATCTGAGAAAATAATCTAGCGACCCCTTCCACTTCGTATTCTTTTTCTTTCATTTCATTTCCTTTGTTTTCATTTCCCGAGTTCGTCTCTCTACTTATCTTCCTCGAGGACGAGTAAGAGGTAAGCTTGGGGGATTTTGTTCGATCAATATTGTACACCTTTTTCTGCATATTTGCATGCCATTTCAATTGCTCATATTGCGATTTTCATTATTATTCGACGATATTTCGTTACTTTTCACTATTTCTTGTTTTCGTCTGATTTCAAGAAATATGGAGCAATCGGGATAAAAAAATGAGCCTAAAGGACTTGTACGCGTACCGGAGCATCGCTCATGGCCTTATTAAGGAGCTAAGGGTGCCGGACGATGAGCGGGAGAAGAATAAGATTGATAGAATCGTCGAGGAGGCGAGGAGGAGAAGGAAGGATTCCAGAAACAGGCCACTCGCCGAGTCACGCTAGTTACTCGCCCGAGTGAATCCGTGTACTCGGCCGAGTACGACTGATACGAAGAACATCTGCCTGACCTGAGTGCCACAATGCACTCGACCGAGTGGTGAATTCCACTCAACCGAGTAGAGAACTCCACTCACCCGAGTGTGGTCAACTTCTGAAGGAAATCGTACCAGACTCTCTGGAATTCTGGGGAGCACAGAAGAAGACCTACTCAGCCGAGTGATGAATCCCACTCAGCCAAGTGAATTAGAGCGCCAGAGTGCCCAAACCCCGATTACGAAGCAGGCTCTCTGGAATTTTGGGAGAACGTCAGAAGACCCTACAAGGCCGAGTAGAGAAGTCCACTTGCCCGAGTGAAGAATCCCACTAGGCCAAGGGACGCCGATGACACGAGCGCCCAGATTTTTCGACAGCCTCCACTCTTTTGAAATCTTCTATAATTCTAGTTGGTAAATTATTTTTCTCATATTTGTTATGGATAGTAGACTTCGTGATGGTTCCAATGCTGTTGTCTGGAGAATTTCTAGAGTTCGGATGAAATCTGGAGAATTTCTGCAAGTTGATGCTACAGTGCTGGAATTCGCAGATCAGTGTCACTCGGCCGAGTGACACTTTCACTCGGTCGAGTTACCATTTTTTGACTGAGTGCTGTTGTCACGCCCCGCTTCCCAAAACGACGGAAGGGAAACGTGACTAAGGCCTGCTTAGGCCTGAGCAGTGAAGCTCGGACCCCATAAGCGTCTGTAGGGGTACCATTTTAAAATTTTCAGGTTCTTGCATTAATAAAATCCGGAACAACAAAAGTACAGATGGAAAAGGATGCATTAATTTTATAATAGAGGTAATATCCAGCATATGAAAAATATAATAGGAGAAGCCTAAGCATGGCAACAATCCGCAGGAAAGGAAACTAGTAGTGCGAAGCACCCAACCTAGGCAGAGAGTAAAGTGGTGCTACTCACCCAAACTAAAGTTGTAAACTCTGGAAGTCCGCAACGGTGGGGAACGTTTAAGTCTGGTCCTCGTCAGGTACGTCCTCCGGGTCGACGTCCTCGGGCTCCACGTACTCCGGTAAGTCTGCCTCGTCCACGAACTCCGGCTCGACACCTGACGTGCAGCACCCAAGAGAAAAGAAACTGTACGTCAGGTAAAGTCTAAACAGAAATGTTAGACTATATTGCAAGTGTATTTTAATTTAGGCAACGGTTTACTCGTTGATTAGCAAGCTGGAGTTATAACTTGGCAGTTAAGGAAAGTAAAACAGAGCAGGAAAAGTAAACACGACATGATGTAGTCGTAGTGTGTGCTACTGACTACAGGACTTACCTAAACGGGTCAAGACAAGACGAGACAAGACGTGACAAGACAAGACAAGACACGACAAGACGCATGTGACTCGAAGGGTTCACGCCTTACGGTTCGAGGGGGATCAGACCCTCTCCCCGTGCGCACGCTCAACCCTACCCCAACCCAGTGCACAAGACAAGTCCGTAAAAGGGATCACTCACTCTAACTTGGTGAGTGCCCTATTGCTCGCAGGCTATGTATTCGTACAAGGGATCACTCACTCACTGGTGAGTGCCCTATTGCCCGTAGGCTGTGTATCCGTACAAGAGATCACGCACTCACTGGTGAGTGCCCTATTGCCCGCAGGCTGTGTATCCGTACAAGGGATCACCCACTCACTGGTGAGTGCCCTATTGCCCGCAGGCTGGGCAAAACAAGACAAGACATGACAAGACAGAGATGGTTCTTCTAGGGGGTCCACACGCACGCACACACAAGAAAACCCTAAGATGTCAAATGTTGTTGTTGTGCTTAGACTTCGTCGCCAAGTTTACGCTGTCAAGTGGTGTCTCGGATGCTATCATTTCACGTCCGGTTCTCTTTGTTTACATTTCAACAATTCTAAAAGTCTAAGGCCTAAACACAACCGAAGGTACAAGTGAGTACACTTGCCTGCGGTGGTGAGTGTGTCGTCCGTCCGAAGCGTCTCATCCAAGCGTCGCGTTTGTGGTAGTCTGTCTGAAACAGGGTCACGGCGACGGTGTCAGGTCGTGTTTTCATCAATCCTATTAGGGTTTTTTTCTACCTAACAGTTAAAAAGTCACGTTTTGATATTTTGTTCAGTCTAGATCGACGTCTACCATATGTGCACAGAAAATTTATCTGTTCGTCGATATTTCCTACGGTGGGCAACATTTTAGTTTAGGTTTTGATTAAACTACGGTGTGGGTTCGCTACGTGTTAGGGAAACCATCCTCTCCGGCGTTTGACACTGAATGGACGTAGAGTCTGAGCGGTGACGGATCTGAACAGCACGACGACGAAGCGTCCTCTGGAACTCCTCGACCATGGATAGCGCAGCGAAGTACATCTGGACATCGGGGTGGTGGCGTGAAATTAGCGAGCTAACAACGATCCTCCTCCCGTTGCGATTAGCGCAATGGATCTTCACGAATACGGCGACGTCGGCTAAAAGTACGTGTGTGCGGCAATGCACGTGAACTCTGAGAGTCCAAGGGGGCTGTCAGTAGATGAAGTAGGACCAGAGGAAGATGCTTGGCCCGGTGGGTGGTCGACGGCGTGAGCGTACGGCGGTTGGTGGTCGTGAGAAGCCGGAAAGGACAGATTCGCACAACGTCCGTTGTCGTGCGTCTCAGCAGAATTCCAGCGACGAACATCGAAAACGGGAAGTTGCAGAAGGTAAACGACTTCAAGACAAAGCCAATGGTAGTGGAGTTGTCATCGGGGGTGGTCGGAGGTGGGCGTGAGCCAGTGTTGAAGTTCAGCTTCCAGATCTATCAAAAACAGCTAATACGGCGTGTTCCGACGAGGTTTCACGGAGCTACATGTGGCCTATGAACGTGAGGGAAGTTTCAGAGCGGAGAGGGGTAAAAGGGGAGCAAAGTGGGGGTGGTGGTCGTCGGCAGTGGTGGCAGCCGGCGGCTGGGCGTGAACAGTAAATCCGGTGGTCCAGATCTGTGGTTTTTGGGTTGGAGAGCACTTTAGAGAGAGAAAACGAAGGAGAGAGAAAGGGGGCCGGAGGTGATAGATGGCCGGTGGCTAGAGGAGGTCGGGGTGTGGTTTGGTGGCCGGAGATGAAGATGAAAACATAGCAATGGTGGGTTGCGTGAGGTTACATTCGGCTAGGGGCTGGTTTCCTTTTTAGAGATGAGGGTTTTGCTATATGGCCTTTGGGATTTGGTTAATTGGGAGAGAGATAGAGATAGGATGAGTGGAAATAGGTAAAAGGGAGAGTGTGAATAGTGGCTGTAACTAATAGCCATGATTCGTGGGAGAGAAATTTGGGATTTGATTAATTTTGAAATTCAAATAGATTAGCGGCTAATCAACGGCTTAGAATTGATTAGGGGATATCTTCCACTACGGGCATCGAAAAAATAATCCAAAAATACCGGGACGATCGTGGAAACGAGAAGTACGGGGCTACAGGGTCCGATCACGTGTTACACCTACCAAAAATTATCGTAAAATCGAGAACTGAGTATTGGTGCCAAAAGACCAAAACACCCTTCCATTCAAAGCTGTTTTGCGAGAAAACGAGCCGTGAAAAGACGTTCCCAAAAATTACTATAAAATTCTACACTTCCATACGGTCACATCGTATATACCGAAACAAAGAAAGAGCCAAATAAAATACGTGCACGAAAAAGTACGTGCACGTAGAAAATACGAACGGCCGGAAAGCGGCCGTTACATTATACCCACCTTAGAAATGATTCCGTCCTCGGAATCACTTATACTAATAATAATAATTATATCTATAAACACTTAAGCCTATAACTTCCATCTTCCACACAAAGATCTCTAATCCTATAACTTCAACATCGTTCCTCAAATAATTCGTCATAATTCGTCCTCTACTGGATAACGCTACAACTAGAACCGCATCTTAGCACCTGAATATAGATCCACATTACCGTCTACAAACTAACAATCATCTCGTCCTCAATGTATATATTATCTATCACATCGATTCATAAACCGATTCCGCTTAATCAAGGAACCATCAAACCACAGCTATCCTTACCCATATTATCAAGCCTCCTAATCTTATTAAAATCCATCTTCATAACATCCCATCTGTATCAACATGTCGCATCATTTCCATTGTATTCTCACTTCAACTCAATAATCAAGTCTCAATAATCAACTCATTCCCACTACTAAACTAGAGTTGACACAGGCAACTACAAGCACTAATGTCTAAACAATAGGAAGGAGGCCGGAACCAAAAGAGAAACGAAACAAGATTGGAAAGGACGAGTTTGGATGAAGCGAGGATAAGGAGATAGCTAGTTGGATGGGACAAAGATATTTCTCTAAATGATTAAAAGATGAAAGAAGGATTTGGTGCAAAATATGGTAACATATACTTTTATACGTATAAAAAAATACGTAGAAAAGTGAGCAGATGTATAAAATTACAATTCTGGAAAAGAGTGAGACGAAGGAAAGAAGGGTAGGGTGAGAAGCGATTGTTTTGCAAATGAAGATAGGTTTATACCAATATTTTCGAAGTATGAGCACGATGAACATAGAACCGATAAAAAAAATAAATTGAAATTCTAATCAGCTTAGAAAAATATTCTGAAAGTGCGTACGATAAGTGGTTAAAATAAATTTCATAGTTTAGAAAAAGTGATATATTGAATTTTCAAAATGGTAACAAGTTTTAAAACTGAAATATGAAAGATACCAATTCGAAAATAAGTACGATAGTAACTTAAAAATTACGGCCAAGAAGGTTTCAAAATCAGTGAAAGTATTTTGACTCTACCGAAGGTAAGAAATTAAGGTTTTCAAAAAATTTAAACTGAGCGAAGAACTTAATAATGAATTTCAAAAATACTTTTAAATGAAGCAGGATTTGCAATTGAGAGATTCGGAGAATTATCGATAATTGTCATGAAGTGATCTCGTGAATTGAGGGCACGAAAAAATGATCGCATGATGGATACACCTAGGATATGATTCATGAAAGCTATGATGGAAATCTACAGCTGATAACACAGAAGTATAATGATCAGGAATATGCTAGAAATCAGGGGTTCTAATTATCGGGCCATCTAAAAATCAGGAGAACTCAGCACTAAGTCTTCATAATGAACTAGACTGTAATAGAGATATCTCAGGGAAGGACCCTAAGAGAATCAGGATTACGTTCTGCTTGGACCGAAGTCGATGGACCCAAGCGAACGACTAAAAAAAGGAGGGCTCTAGAAATCTAACACGGTCAGAGTCAAGTGAGGGCTACTAAGGTATCCTAAGACGTGTATGACTAAATCTTAACCAAGGCGCCTGACTATCAAACTTGGACGTCTATCTAAGTCTTCCTACCATCTAAGACGAGGAAAACCCTATTTAGACTTGTACATGGATATTAAGTGAATGCGGTACTCTTCTTGTTCCGAAATTTTACATGACCTGCATGGGCCACCACTAAAACCTGTCACGCCCCGCTTCCCAAAACGACGGAAGCGAAACGTGACTAAGGCCCGCTTAGGCCGGAGCTATGAAGCTTGGACCCAATAAGCGTCTGTAGGATTACCATTTTAAAATTTTTAGGTTCTTGCATTAATAAAATCCGGAACAATAAAAGTACAGATGGAAAAGGATGCATTCATTTTATAATATAGGTAATATCCAGCATATGACAAATATAATAGGAGAAGCCTAAGCATGGCAACAATCCGCAGGAAAGGAAACTAGTTGTGCGAAGCACCCAACCTAGGCAGAGAGTAAAGTGGTGCAACTCACCCAGACTAAAAGTAGTAACCTCTGGAAGTCCGCAACGGTGGGAAATGTCTAAGTCTGGTCCTCGTCAGTTATGTCCTCCGGGTCGACGTCCTCGGGCTCCACGTACTCCGGTAAGTCTGCCTCGTCCACGAACTCCGGCTCGACACCTGACATACAACCCCCAAGAGAAAAGGAACTGTACGTCAGGTAAAGTCTACACAGAAACGTTAGACTCTACTGCAAGTGTATTTTAATTTAGGCAACGGTTTACTGGTTGATTAACATGCTGTAGTTATAACTTGGCAGTTAAGGAAAGTAAAACGGAGCAGGAAAAGTAAACACGACCCGATGTAGTCGTAGCGTGTGCTACCGACTACAGGACTAACCTAAACAGGTCAAGACAAGACGAGACTAGACGTGACAAGACAAGACAAGACACATGTGACTCGAAGGGTTCACGCCTTATGGTTCGAGTGGGATCAGACCCTCTCCCCGTGCGCACGCTCAACCCTACCCCAACCCAGTGCACAAGACAAGTCCGTACAAGGGATCACTCACTCTAGCTTGGTGAGTGCCCTATTTGCCCACAGGCTGTGTATCCGTACAAGGGATCACTCACTCACTGGTGAGTGCCATATTGCCCGCTGGCTGTGTATCCGTACAAGGGATCACCCACTCACTGGTGAGTGCCCTATTGCCCGCATGCTGTGACAAACAAGACACGACATGACAAGACGGGGATGGTTCTTCTAGGGGGTCCACGCGCATGCACACACAAGAAAAACCTAAGATATCAAATGTTATTGTTGTGCTCAGACTTCGTCGTCAAGTCTAAGCTGTCAAAGGGTGTCCCAGACGCTATCATTTCACGTCCAGTTCTCTTTGTTTACATTCTAGCAGTTCTAAAAGTCTAAGGCCTAAACATGGCCGAAGGTACAAGTGAGTACACTTGCCTGCGGTGGCGAGTGTGTCGTCCGTCCGGAGCGTCTCGTCCAAGCGTCGCGTCTGTGGTAGTCCGTCTAAAACAGGGTCACGGTGACGGTGTCAGGTCGTGTTTTCATCAATCCTTTTAGGGTTTGTTTCTAACATTGGCAGGACTACTCTAACAGTCAAAAAGTCACGTTTTGATATTTTGTTCAGTCTAGATCGATGTCTACCCTATGTGCATAGAAAATTTGTCCGTTCGTCGATCTTTCCTACGGTAGGCAATGTTTTACAGATGCTGAAAATAAATTTAGTTCAAGTTGACCAAATTGTAGTTTAGGTTTTGATTGAACTACGGTGTGGGTTCGCTACGTGTTAGGGAAACCAACCTCTCCGATGTTTGACGCAGAATGGACGTAGAGTCTGAACGACGATGGATCTAAACGGCACGGCGACGAAGCGTCGTCTGGAACTCCTCGACCGTGGGTAGCATAGCGAAGTACCTCTGGACAGTGGGGTGGAGGCACGAAATCAGTGAGCTAACAGTGATCCTCCTCCCATTGCGAGTAGCGCAAGGGATCTTCACGAATACGGCGACGTTGGCTAAAAGTACGTGCGTGCGGCAACGCACGAGAACTCCGAGAGTCCAAGGGGCTGTCAGTAGATGAAGTAGGACCAGAGGAAGATGCTTGGCCCAATGGGTGGCCGACAGCGTGAGCGTATGGTGGTGGGTGGCTGTGAGAAGCCGGAGAGGACAAATTTGCGCAACGTCCGTTGTCGCGCGTCTCAGCGGAATTCCAGCAATGAACAGTGAAAACGTGAAGTTGCAGAAGGTAAAGGACTTCAAGACGAAGCCACTGGCAGTGGAGTTGTTTCCAGGGTGGTCGGAGGTGGGCGTGAGCCGGCGTTGAAGTTCAGCTTCCAAATCTGTCAAAAACAGCCGATATGGTGTGTTCCGACGAGGTTTCACGGAGATACAGGTGGGCTATGAGCATGAGGGAGGTTGCAGAGCGGAGAGGGGTGAAAGGGGAACAAAGTGGGGGTGGTGGTTGCCGGTGGTGGCGGCGGTCGACGGCTGGGCGTGAACAGTAAATACGGTGGTCTAGATCTGTGGTTTTGGGTTGAAGAGCACTTTAGAGAGAGAAAACTGAGGAGATAGAAAGGGGGCCGGAGGTGAGAGACCGCCGACGGCCAGAGGAGGTCGGGGTAAGATTTGGTGGCCTGAGAAGAACATGAAAACACAGCAATGGTGGGTTGCGTGAGGTTACATGCGGCTAGGGGCTGGTTTCCTTTTTAGAGATGAGGGTTTTGCTATATGGCCTTTGGGATTTGGTTAATTGGGAGTGAGAGATAGAGATAGGAGGAGTGGAAATAGTGAAAAGGGGGAGTGTGAATAGTGGCTGTAACTAATAGCCATGATACGTGTGAGAGAAATTTGGGATTTGATTAATTTTGAAATTCAAATAGATTAGCGGCTAATCAACGGCTGAGAATTGATTAGGGGATATCTTCCACTACGGGCATCGGAAAAATAATCCGAAAATACCAGGACGATCGTGGAAACGAGAAGTACGGGGCTACGGGGTCCGATCACGTGTTACACCTACCAAAAATTATCGTAAAATCGGAAACTGAGTATTGGTGCCAAAAGACCAAAACGCCATTCCATTCAAAGCTGTTTTGCGAGGAAACTAGCCGTGAAATGACGTTCCCAAAAATTACTATAAAATTCTACACTTCCATACGGTCACAATGACATATCACATCGTATATACCGAAACCAAGAAAGAGCCAAATAAAATATTTGCACGAAAAAGTACGTGCACGTAGAAAATACGAACTGTCGGAAAGCGACCGTTACAGCTGTTTTTTGGAGTTTCTACAGGAATTCTCACTCGGTCGAGTGAGCTTTCCACTCGGTCGAGTCGCTGCTGGCCCAGAACTTAAGTTATGCGCAGATCTGATTTTGGGTATGGGTTTCAGAGGTGTTTTAGGGGTTTTTGCTAGGGTTTTGAGGGGGCTATATAGGAGGTTTGTAGCCATCATTAGAGGGGAGTTCCATGATGTTTTCTTAGGGATTATTCAGAGGTTAGGCCATGCCCTAGGCCCCCTCTTGAATCGAGAAGCTTGTATTTGGATTGGATTTCTTCATAAGAGCTAAGTATCTTTGTTCTTGTTACTTTGAATCCTTGATTTGATATCTTTTTGTATGCAAGCTATATTTTTCATTGGTTCCAATCTCGTTATTGCTATGCTTGAGTAGATTCACTGTTCTAGGGCACGGGGATGAATCCTAAGGATTCGATTTTAGAATTGTGATGAATGGGTTCATATGTTGCTAGAATTGCTAAAGCGGTTAGGTTGTGATTGATTTATCATAGATAGCTAGGAATTTCCATCGATTTGGGGTTTGCAAGAGATTAGATTCCTATCGATGGGAAGGCCTAGATATTCGAATTAGGTTTCTAATCGAAATCCACTAGACTTGGCTTGCAAGAGATTGGACCAAAGCTAGCATTTTTATTATAACTCTATACCCATATTCGTTTGCAAGAGATTGGACCAAAGCTAGCATTTTTATTATAACTCTATACCCATATTCGTGTGCAAGAGATTGGACGAATACGAACTATCACAACCTAGACTGTAACTCGAGTTTGCACGAGAGTGGGCTCGAGGTGCGATTGGACGATGATGTCGATCTTCATGCTAGCGGCTTAGGTTAGGGTTTGCACGAGAGTGGGCCCAGATCTAGGTTGCTATAGACCGGCAATAGAGCGAGAGCGTGAACTTGGTTCAATATTCAGGTACAACTAGTTCACCTCAACACAAGTCTAGTAATATTGAGATTCACTATTTACAATGTTATATGACGATCCATAGTGGGGATTCCCTAGCCCTAGACACTTTTATTATATTGTATTTGAATCGATATTTGACCAGCATATTTATCACCGACACCGACATCCACCACCATTTCCATTATATCATACCATAACCATCTCCACCAATAATACATTCGTAGTCAAACCAACCAAGGATATATTGGAGCCAACACCACCACCTCGTGTTCGATACCTACTCACCACTACACCGTGCGCATATTGTAAAACTACTATCGTTTTCCGGGCGTATATCCAGGGTCGATCATGTGCGTGGATGAATATTGCTTTAGACTAGTTCTTTTAACCCCAGCGCACAACGGGGCATAATTTAACCCGTCGTGCGTGCAGAAGAGTATTGTTTCAGACTAGGTCTTTTAACCGCCGTGCACAACGTGCATAACGGGGCATAATTTAACCCGTCATGCGTGCGGATGAATATTGCTTCACACTAGCTCTGTTAACCCACGCGCACATCGGGTTATGCGCGGTGATGGCCCTATAAAATTTTTTATCAACGCGCACGACGCGTTTGATTATATCGCGTTGTGTGCAGTGAGCAATTTAATCAAACGGAATCGTTTTTATCCGACGTGCACAACAAGGCATAATTTAACCCGTCATGGGCGCGGATGAATATTGCTTCAAACTTGGTCCTTTAACCCCCACACATAACACGCACAACGGGGAATAATTTTACCCGTCGTGCGCACGGATGAATATTGATTCAGACTAGGTCCTTTAACCCCCGGGCACAACTAGTACAACGGGGCATAATTTCACTCGTCGTGCATGCGGCATAATTTAACCCGTCATACGCGCGGATGAATATTACTTTACACTAGGTCTTTTAATCTACGCGCACAACGGGTTGTACGCGGTGATGGCCCTATAAACTTTTTTATTACTGTGCAAGACGCGTATGACTGTAGCGCGTTGTGCACGGAGAGTAATTTAATCAACCGGAACCGTTTTTACCCGACGTGCACAGCAAGGCATAATTTATCCCGTCGTGTGCGTGGATGAATATTGCGTCAAACTTGGTCCTTTAACCGCCATGCACAACGCACACAACGGTGCATAATTTTACCCGTCGTGTGCACGGATGAATATTGATTCAGACTAGGTCCTTTAACCTCCGCACACAACACGCACAACGGTGCATAATTTTACCCGTCATGCGCACGGATGAATATTGATTCAGACTAAGTCCATTAACCCCCGTGCACAATGCGCACAATGGGGCATAATTTTACCCATCGTGCGCGCGGATGAATATTGCTTCAGACTAGTTCTTTTAACCCAGCGCACAACGGGGCATAATTTAACCCGTCGTGCGCGCGGATGAATATTGCTTCAGACTAGTTCTTTTAACCTCTGCGCACAACGTGCACAAGATGGCATAATTTTACCCGTCGTGCACGGGGATGAATATTGCTTCACACTAGGTCTTTTAACCCACGCGCACAACGGGTTGTGCGCGGTGATGGCCCTATAAACTTTTTTATTAACGCGCACAACGCATATGACTGTAGCGCATTGTGCACGGGGAGTAATTTACTCAACCAGAACCATTTTTACCCGATGCGCACAACAAGGCATAATTTAACCCGTCGTGCGCACAGATGAATATTGCTTCAAACTAGGTCCTTTAACCACCGCGCACACACGCATAACGGGGCATAATTTTACCCGTCGTGCGTGCGGATGAATATTGATTCAGATTAGGTCCTTTAACCCCCATGCACAACGATGTGCCCTATGATGAATAATACTGCCCTATATACTTTTTTATTACCGCGCACGACGCGTTAGACTATAGCGCGTTGTGCGCGGAGAGTAATTTAATCTACCGGAACCGTTTTTACCCGACGCCTACAGTAAGGCATAATTTAAACCGTCGTGCACGTGGATGAATATTGCTTCAAACTATGTCCTTTAACCCTCACGCACAATGCGCACAACGGTGCATAATTTTTCCCGTCGTGCACGCGGATGGATATTGATTCAGACTATGTCCTTTAACCGCCGTGCACAACGCGCGCAACGGGGCATAATTTTACCAGTCGTGCACGCGGATGAATATTGATTCAGACTAGGTCCTTTAACCCCCGCGCATAACACGCACATCAGGGCATAATTTAACCCGTCATGCACGGGGATGAATATTCCTTTAGACTAGGTCTTTTAACCCTCGCGCACAACGGGGCATAATTTAACCTGTCGTGCGCGTGGATGAATATTGCTTCACGCTAAGTCTTTTAATCCACGTGCACAACGGGTTGTGCGCGGTGATGGCCCTATAAAGTTTTTTATTACCGCGCACGACGCGTATGACTGTAGCGCGTTATACGCGGGGAGTAATTTTATCCACATGAACCGTTTTTAGCCAACGCGCACAAAAAGGCATAATTTTACCCGTCGTGCGCACGGGTGAATATTGCTTCAAATTAGGTCCTTTAACCCCGCGCAAAATGCGCACAATGGTGCATAATTTTACCCGTCGTGTGCGCGGATGAATATTGCTTTAGATTAGGTCCTTTAGCCCCCGCGTACAATGCGCACAAAGGGGAATAATTTTACCCATCGTACGCGCGGATGAATATTGTTTCTGACAATGTCCTTTAACCTCCACGTGCAACGTGCACAATGGGGCATAATTTTACACGTCGTGCGCACGGATGAATATTGCTACAGACTAGGTCTTTTAACCCCCAACGGACAACGGGGCATAATTTAACCCGTCATGCGCACGGATGAATTTTGTTTCAGACTTGGTCTTTTAACCCCCGTGCACACCACGCACAACGGGGTATAATTTAACCTGTCGTGCACGCGGATGAATATTGCTTCACACTTGGTCTTTTAACCCACGCGCACAACGGGTTGTGCGCGATGATGGCCCTATAAACTTTTTTATTAACGCGAACGACGCGTATGGCTGTAGCACATTGTGCGCGGGGAGTAATTTAATCAACCGGATCCATTTTTACCCGACACACACAACGAGCATTAATTTAACCCGTCGTGCGCGCTGATGAATATTGCTTCAAACTAGGTCCTTTAACCCCCACGCACAATGCGCACAACGAGGCATAATTTTACCCGTCATGCGCGTGGATGAGTATTGATTCAGACTAGGTTCTTTAACCCCCCGCGCAAAACGGTGTGCGCTGTGATGAATAATACAGCCCTATAAACTTTTTTATTACAGCACACGCCGCGTTAGACTGTAGCGCATTGTGCGCGGGGAGTAATTTAATCAACCTGAACCGTTTTTACCCGATGCACACAACAAGGCATAATTTGACCCGTCCTGCGCGCAGATGACTATTGCTTCAAACTAGGTCCTTTAACCCCCGCGCACAACACGCACAACGGTGCATAATTTTTCCCGTCGTGCACACGGATGAATATTGATTTAGACTAGGTCCTTTAACCCCCGCACACAATGCGCACAATGTGGCATAATTTTACACGTCGTGCGTGTGGATGAATATTGATTCAGACTAGGTCATTTAAACCCCGTGCACAACGGGGCAGAAATTAACCCGTTGTGCGAGCGGATGAATATTCATTCAGACTAGGTCTTTTAACTCCTGCACACAACGATGCATAATTTAATCTGTCGTGTGTGCGGATGAATATTTCTTCACACTAGGTCTTTTAATCCACGCGCATAACGGGTTGTGCACGGTGATGGCCCTATTAACTGTTTTTTACCGCGCACGACGCGTATGACTGTAGCGCATTGTGTGCATGGAGTAATTTAATCCACCGGAACCGTTTTTACCTGACGTGCACAACAAGGCATAATTTAACCCGTCATGCGCGTGGATGAATATTGCTTCAAACTAGGTCCTTTAACACCCGCGCACAACGGTGCATAATTTTATCCGTCGTGCACGCGGATGAATATTGATTCAAACTAGGTCCTTTAACCCCCGTGCACAATGCACACAATAGGGCATAATTTTACCCGTCGTGCACACGGATGGATATTGATTCAGACTAGGTCCTTTAACCCCCGCGTACAACGTGTTGTGCGCTGGGAGTAATTTAATCCATCGTTTTTACTCGACGTGTACAACGGTAACGTATAATTTTTAAACAGCCGTGGGATCGTACGGTAGACCCATTGCTTAATGCGCAGAACGGTTAGTAATTATGTACAAAGTTTCTTTGAAATGGGCTTAAAGGGCACGATGGTAATTGCACCAATAGTTCTACAAAGTTTCTTTGAAATGGGCTTAAAGGGCGCGATCGTAATTGCTCCAAACGTTCCGGGTTGCTTAAAGGGCGCGACGGTAATTGATCAAAATTTCAGCAGGTTCCGCTTTTAATAACGGCCGGGGATCGAATCAGACGGTAAGAGGGGTCGAGCACAGGAAACATGCTTGAGTTTGAGCGCAGTCGCATTTTACCCATATATATATGTATATATATGTATATGTATATATACGTATATATGAGAGAAATGTGCCTGTGCATGTGCACATGCAGAATTACCTGCAAACACCCCCTCTGTTCGGGTGTTTAAGTATTTTTTTTGAATTTTTTTGCAGTTGGTAGATATACTTGTTATGTAGCCTCTCACAAAATTTCAAGTCAATCCAACACCGTTTGAATCTCCGTTCATCGATTTCAAACACGTTGCGCAAAACTGTCCAAAATTTCAGGTCAATCCAACACCGTTTGAGCCTCCGTTCATTGATTTCAAACACGTTACGTAAAATTGTCCAGAATTTTGGACAGTTTTGCGCAACGTTTTTGAAATCGATGAACGGAGGCTCAAACGGTGTTGGATTGACCTAAAATTTTGTGGGGAGCTACATAAAAAGTATATCTACATACTGCAAAAAAACAATTAAAAAATACTTACAAACCCCGAACAGAGGGGGCGTGCGCAGGTAATTCTGCATGCGCACGTTCTTAGGTACATTTTTGAGTATATATACCCAAAAATGTACCTAAGAACGTGCGCAGGCAGAATTACCTGCGCACGTCCCCTCTGTTAGGGGTTTGTAAGTATTTTTTTTTGAATTTTTTTGCAGTAGGTAGGTATACTGGTTATGTAGCTCCCCACAAAATTTCAGGTAAATCTAACACCGTTTGAGCCTCCGTTCATCGATTTCAATAACGTTGCGAATAACAGTCTAGAATTCTGGACAGTTTTGCGCAATGTTTTTGAAATCGATGAACGGAGGCTCAAACGGGTTGGATTGCCCTGAAATTTTGTGGGAATCTACATAACAAGTAGATCTACATACTGCAAAAAAATATTCATAAAAATACTTACAAACACTGAACAGAGGGGGTGTTTGCTGGTAATTCTGACTGTGCATGGGCGCAGGCACATTTCCCTCATATATATATCTATATATTAAAACACAGCTGTTTTTGAATTCTAGGGCTGACTAGGACAAGCTGACTAGGACAAACTGGTTGATAGAAAGGCGTCTTGGATTTAATCTTGAGAAATGAATGGTTGAGATGAGATTTTGTGGAAATTTTTGGAGGGAAAAACATTTCTAGGGAAATGAAACTTTATGTAGAATGAAAGTTTCTTGGGAATAGTAGGGTGCACGTAATTAATGCATTTGAAAAAAACATTAAATTGCACTTAATGCTGCAGATCGAATGCTCTCTCCCTCAATGCATGGCCCACCGTCTCTTCGACCCATGTGACAAAAATGAGAATAATTTCCCGCGCGGAAGGCGTGGGCTAAATTTTTTACGCTAATTTGTTGTTTCGCGCCGAAGGCGACCGCTGATTTTTTACGCTAATTTGTTGTTTCGTGTCGAAGGTGCCAAAGCTGAATTTGTTGTTCCACACCGAAGGCGCCTGTGCTAAATATTTTTACGCTAATTTGTTGTTCGGCACAATTTTGGCTGTGGAATTATTTTTTGGGGAACAAAGAGTTCGCGGGGAAAAATCTTAAATGAACTGTGCCCGCGAGCAGGATTACGACTAGTGTGTGTGTGTGTGTGTGTGTGTGTGTGTGTGTGTGTGTGTGTGTGTGTACAGATATATTGGCTAATCATAGTAACATGTAAGTTCCTAGTGCATATAATAGATATGATCAAACTTATATGCACAATAAGAATGGTTCTTATTGGACTACATTTAATACTTCAAGTTAGAAGATTGAATGTAATTAAGGAAAGAACAGTGTAGGAAATTTTGATTGAGTTAGTTAGCATCAAGATTCCTATACGGATCTTGATATGACTTATTCATCAAATCAACCTGACACTGGTAAATTCCTATTTAATTATTTAGCACTTAATAGGCTGGTTATACTTAATAAATATTCTAAATAGGATTTAAATATTTAAGTCGAAGTATTTAACCAGATGGTTCTCAAAGTCAGTGGGAGCTATCATGTAGACTTAGTTCCGTTTTCGGATTAAGTTATAAGTCCCAGTTATTAAACTCTATATGTGACATCAAATCAAAATTTTTTTGATTATGTCAAAGATATAGAAATTTTGGTGTCATTTATGACACAAAAATAACTGAAATATGCTATAACTGACTAGAAGATGTGATAAAAACTACATCAAGTTGTATGAGCTAATCGTTAGCTATACAAGAAGGAAAATCATTGGATGAGATCCAAAGACATTTCGGAAGATCAACTTGGTGTGATCAATTGATGTATAAATAAGACTCCATTAAAATGCATAATAGATACGCCTTAGCAGATCCATTTTTAGGTTTGACATGTGACGTCCAGTGTGACTGATATGCTGTAGCGGTATAAGATACCGAGGTAAATAGCCTAAGTGCAAGTGTGAGATGTAGGAAGATGTATGCCCTTGAGGCATTTATCCTGAGTTAAACATCTTGTTCTAATAATGATACGGTACAAATTGTCCTAGCATAAATTCTATGAATAATATACTTATATAATTTCCTTAGACTTAATGTGAGGTCATTACGTATCTAGATGTAGATCTAGATTATGGGAAGTAAATGACCGATATAGAACTTAAGTCTTAAACTGTTCATGGTCATAGATGTGTCGTGAATGGATATCAACACATCGCATAGACCATTGTGTCTTGGTCTTATCTTAAGGGTAATGATGATCTCATAGTCATTCGGCCTGGCGAAGTCAGAGACAAGGTACATGTGCTCTTGGAGAATGAGTTAACTGAACGACCAACTTAGAGTTATTATATGGTTAATCTTTAACTAAACTGTCAATAATAACTCTAGAGTGATGATAGGCTAGCTGGTCCTTAAGACCGGAAGTCAGTTGTACAAACCTATTCGTGAATAGTGTCACTAAGACCGATGACCTAGCTTCGAGGCTAGGCCCGCTGAAAGGTCTTAGGTTGGGTGACACCTGAAGCATACGAGAAAAGTAGATGACTAATATGGGATTCGTCTCTTTCGTTAAAGGGAAGTTGGTGTCACAGGCTCAGTACGGTCTTTGTGATAATCCTCGACTGAGGTGCGTTGTAAGAAGTACAACGTGTATATAACAAAGACCGATGTATACTGACCGATGATGGCTAGTGGGGTTGACGGTTAACCATACCCTAGGCCATGCAGGGGCATAGTCACGACGAAGGGACTAAAACTACAGTATTCATCGCTGACATAGTCAGAGTGATCTGGACAACATTATTGTCGATGGGTCAATCACATACGTATGATTCTGAAACAGGGACAACACCTGCTGCTTGTGGTTACTGTCGTCAAGGGACTTCGAGTCCCAACCTATAGTAGGGTCAGGCTGTAGGGTCTCACACCGAGTTGTATTCACGTCTTAGTAATTGGAAGAATGTTAAGATGAATGCTTTTGATGCAATGGGATAATTAAGCTCACAAATGAGTTTTGAGAGTAAAGCAAAAGGAGTTTAGCATTAGGGATTGAAGAGGACTTCCTGAGGAATCCATGGGAAGAAACCGCGTTAGAATCGGAGCTCAAATTAGCCCAGAAACACAAAAACAGCAGAAAAGGACCAAGTGGGTCAGACCCACTTTGGAAAGGAGGCCACCCGTAAAGTAAGGTAGGCATACCCGCTTAAGAAGCAGGGCCCACCCGCTAAGGCAGGCGGGCACGCCCGCTTCAGAAGCGGGCGCACCCGCTGCTGCGTGGGGCCAGCATGCTTGGTGGGCTGGCACGTCCGCTCGGCCCAGGGGGCGTCGGCCCGCTGAGTGTGCCGGGTGCCCGCTGTGGGCGCGGCGGGGCCTGCCCGGCACGCCCACTGCGGCCAATTACGGGTGCGCGCCCGCAATGAAGGCGGGTACGTCCGTAAGGCTTAGCAAGCATGTCCGCAACTTAAAGGCTGTTTTAATTAGGGTTTTTTTTGAAACCATTGGCGACGACTACGAGCTACGATTTTTGCTCATCTTTGGACAATTATTTGAGGGGTCAAAGGAAGTCGAAATTCGTCGCCGTTTGTTCCTACGCGTTCACCATTCGAAGCTCTTCGAAATGATAACTTGTATCGTATCTGATGCTCAATGGTGAGGGAGATTTAATTGGTTGAAGTTAGCCCTTTAAGAATGGCTTACTAACTTAATTAAATTCCTTTTTGATTATTTAGTCCCACATTGCTCGTGCGCCGAGCAAGGGGTCTAGCTCCCTATATAAATAGGGGTGGACACCCAAGATAAATTTTGCACCAAGTCTCCAATTCAAGAAGCTCCTGATTTTTGAGCATGCTCGACCGACGACTAAATTATTCCTCCTCTTTCTTCCTATCCTCCAATCGATTCCTAGCAAGATGACGAGGAGGTTTGTATCTGATCTAGAAGTCTCTTACGTGGATCTTCTCAAGTGAAACTTTCTTCGGCTAGTGGTTGGCTCAGAGGCAGGTGTCGCCTCGGTTTGGGTGGATCGGTTTGAGGGCGCAAGGTGGGTCAGCGTCGAGGAGCGTAAGAAGGTGGTGCGGTACATCTTGCCTGCTCCAATGTCAAGATTTCAAGTCTGTCATTTAGTAGCTTTTTAGTGTAATTTTAATAATGTCGCAATAGTATAGATTCCTCTTGGAGTGGTCAGATCCACCCCAAGTTGGCATAGATCTTGGCTAGGGTTCGGCCTTCCTTAGGGCCCAACTAAAATGTTTATCTATTCGTTTTTCCGATGTGTTTTTATGCATCTGTTGTCCGTCCCACTTAGGACGGGTACCGATCTGAGCCCTAAGGGTCCGCCAAAACCCTTCACTACCGCGGTCGGGTGAGGGGCTGCTTAGTCCTCGCTTCCCTGTGGGGCTGAAGGAGTCCGTCTTCTCCGATTGCGGGGCCGCGGCTCGGTTAGCTGAGAATTATTGCATGCCCTAAGACCAATCCGTGCTGGATGGGGTAAGAGGCGACAGACTCGCGGCATTCGTGATACAGGCTGGCCAACAAGTGAGGTTTTTTTGTGGCAGCACACATTGCTCACTATAGGCACCTCTAACCTGTGTTTTTCTGGCGCAGTTGTCCTCGGTCGGCCTTTCGATGATGCGCTAGTTCGTGGCGATTGCGGATGCCAAGGCGGGTCTCGCCCAGAAGCCGTCAGCGGGGTAGGATGTCGACGAGGCGGCCCAGGAGGCCGAGGTGCATGCCAGATCGTTGGAGACCCAAATTGCCGAGCTCTCGGCCGACCTGGAGAGGTAAGATATCGAGAGGGCTTTGGCACTGGCCGTGAAATCAAAGGCCGAGTGAGGGTTGCTGAGCCGGAGAAGGCAACTGAGGTAAGGGAGTTTGGTGGTCTGGTGGAGTGGACCAAGGTCAAGGAGCTCGAAGGCCTACTGTAGGCAGTGGAGGAGAGGGAGCGTGCCCTCCTAGCCAAGCTTAACATAAGCTCTCGGGAGAGCGAGAAAGAGCAGGCATGGCATCTGCATTAAGTCGTCGCCCTCAAGGCCCGGATTAGGGAGATGGAGGCGGTGGACCCCGCACAAATAGCCAAGGAGGCTGTTGATGAGTATGCCACGACCTTTGTCTCCATTTGGATGTACGAGGCGTTTGAGAGGGGGTTCACCCGTTGCCGGAGTGAGATCCAGCGGAGATTCCTGCATGTAGGGGTCTCATTTGAGGAGCTCCAGATGGATTCCAAGGGCAAGGATGAGATTGATGCCGACCGTCCTGAGGGTGCTGATCAACCAAATGACACTCCCACCGATGCCCCGGGCACCCAGCAAGGAGGAGGGGCTTAGCCCATTTAGCTTTTCCTCTTCTTATCTTGTTGCTTTGTACACGACCTTTGGCTTTTTGCTGGTTTCTGTAACATATACATTTAAGCCGACCATATTTATAAAGCTTTTTCTTTTTTGTGTTATGGTGATATTGTGGTGATATGCCCCATCCCGCAATCCCGGTTGGGACATTTGAGCAGATGGGTTTGGGGGAATCGCATCATCTCGCTTGATGATCGGTCCGCTGGGCCAGTGCCAAGGAAATGTCCACATGCTTATTGTCGAATGGGTGTTCAGCTTGCCGAGGGGATGCCCTCGGCCTTATGATCAAACGGGTGTATGGCAAGTCGAGGGGTTTCCCTCGGCCTTAAGGTTGAACGGGTGATCGTCTTACTGGGGGTACTTGCGCCCGGCCATACGGTCGATCGGGCGATCGCCTGCTAGGGGTGTTGCCCCAGCCTTACGGTCGATCGGGCAATCGACCCACTGGGGAGTTTCCCCCAGCCTTACGGTCGACCGGGTCAGTCGGACAGCTGAGGGAGCTACACCCAGGCTTATGGTCTGTCGACGGATCGGCTTGCTGGGGGAGTTGCCCCCAGCCATACGGTTGAGCCAGTGATCGACCCGCTAGGGGAGTTGCCCCAGTCTTATGATCGATCGACGGATCAGACCGCTGGGGGAGTTTCCCCCAGCCTTACGGTCGAGCCGGTGATCGGGCCGCTGGCAGAGTTACCCCCAGCATTACAGTCGATCAGTGGATCGGCATGCTGGGGGAATTGCCCCCAGCCTTATGGTCAAGCTGGTGATCGGCCCGCTGGGGGATTCTCCCCTAGCTTTAGGGGATTTGCCATGAGACTTAAGGTTAACCCGATGATATGTCTCTCGGGCGGGCTGTCCCCAGCTGGGCCTTGGAAACGACTAGATGTAGAAAAAACTCTTCATTCATGATTGTTCTTCTTTCAGTACATTCACTTAGATTGGGGGAGGGGAAACACTGTTCACACTCACTGATAGTACTTGCGGAGGTGCTCGGTGTTCCAGGTGTGAGTCAGTGCCTTCCCTCCTAGGGTAGAGTACCGGTACGTGGCAGGGCTGAGGATCTCGGTGACCTTATAGGGCCATCCCCATTTGGCGGCAAGTTTCCCTTTGTGGGCGACCTCTAGGTTAAAAATCGCTTTCCTGAGGACCAGATCCCCTTGGTAAAAACTCCTTCTGCTGACCCAGGAGTTGTAGTAGCGGGCCACCAGGTGTTTTTGTCGGACGATCGAGCCAGGGCTTGGTCTTGCTATTCGTCCACGAGCTCTAAGTTGAGGTCCAAGCCTTCTGAGTTTCTCTCTTCATTGAAATGTCTGAGGCGGAGGGAATCCTTGTCCACCTCAGTGGGTACAACTGCTTCGACTTCATAGGCGATCATGAAGGGGGTTTCTCCTGTGGCCTCCTTATGGGTCATCCGATATGACCAGAGTATTCTAGGAAGTTCCTTCGGCCATTTCCCCTGTGCTTCCGACACCTTCTTGCGGAGTGGTTCGATGATGCATTTGTTTGCAGCTTCGGCCATCTCATTAGTCTGGGGTAATGCCACGGAGGCAAACAAAAGCTTGATCTTCCACTGCCTGCAAAAATCTTTGAATCCCACGGAATCGAACTGTTTCTCGTTGTTGGTGACAATGGATCGAGGGATCCCAAACCTGAAGATGATGGAGGTCCATACGAAGCTCTTTGCCTTCTTCTAGGTGATGGTGGCCAGCGGTTCGATCTCGATCCACTTGATGAAGTAATCCACCGTCACGATCAGGTACTTCCTCTGACCTCTCCCAGAAGTGAAGGGCCGGAGGATGTCCAGACCCCACTTGGCGAATGGGACGTGGCTGATTATTGGGAAGATTTCCGATCGGGGAGACGAGCCGAGCTTGGCGAACCGTTAGCATTCCGTACACTTATGAACGTACTCGGTTGAGTCATTGACCAAGGTCAGCCAGTAGTATCCTTGCCTCAAGATCTTCATGGCGACCGACCTGCCCCCTGGTGGTTTCCACATATCCATTCATGGACCTCCCGAATTACGTAGTCGGCTTCCCGCAAACCGAGGCACTTGATGTAGGGGAGGACATCGGTATCCGTCCAAAGCCTTCTGTATAAGAGTCCCTCATGGATCACGTACCGGAGGGCCTTTTGTTCTAGCGATCTACGCTCGTCCTGGTCCGTCGGGACTTCTCCACCGGATAGGTACCGTACAATCGGATCCATCCGGGTGGGCCCTACATTGATGACCATCAAATCTTTCACCTCTGTACTGGGGGTTCGAAGGTTCTCGACATAGATGGAATGACCCAACTCCTTAAGTGAAGAGGAGGACAACTTTGACAGGGCGTCTATGCGGGCGTTCTTCGATCGCGGCAGGTGGAAGGTCTCGACGTGTTTGAACCTAGATAGCTTGGTCTTGGCCGAGGCTAGGTAACATTGCATCGCCTCTTCCCAAGCTTCGTAGTCCCTTGTAGCTGGTTGATGATGAGTTTGGAATCGCTGAGAAGGAGTACGGAGTCCGCTCCCAGTGCCCAGGCTAGCTTTAGGCCTTTGATGGTGGCCTCGTAGTCGGCCACGTTGGTGGTGGCCGGGAACTCGAATCGAAGTGCATACTCAGTGGTGTTTCTGTCGGGGGACCGGATGACGATGACGGCCCCGCTCCCTACCTGGGTCGTTAAACCATCTAAGTGGACTACCTATGCATCTTTGTCCCCTGGTTGATCGATAAGAACGACGTCAGCCAAAAGGAAAGATAAGGGTTGAGCCGTTACCACGTTCGGGTCCGCATTCTAGGGGGGGCATTCCTCCATGAACGGTGCATTCGATGATGAAGTCCGCCAATGCCTATCCCTTGATGGCTGTTCGTGACTTTTATCGAAGGTCGAACTTGCTTAGCTCTACCCCCAATTCAGCATCCTCCCCATCTGGTCGAACCTTTTAAGGTTTCGCTCGAGCTGGGAGTCAGTTAGGACCAGGATCATGTGGGCTTGGAAGTAGGGGCAGAGTCTTTGTGCCAAGAGCACAAAGGCATAAGCAAGTTTCTCCATGGGGTTGTTCTGCCCCTCTGCATCTCTCAGGATTCGGATAGTATAGTACACCGGTCTTTGCACCCCGTCGTTTTCCCTGATCAGCACCGAGCTCACCGCGTCCCTAGTGCTGGCCAAGTAAAGGCTCAATGGTTCCCCCTCCATGGGTTTGTAGAGGAGTGGGGGACTACAGAGGTATTCCTTTTGCTCAGCGAATGCTCGGGCACATCTCTCGTCCCACTCCATGGACTTCCTTTTCTCGGCGGGTTTGGCGACAGCCTTTCTCAGGGTCCTGAAGAAAGGAAGAGATCTCTCTGCAGATTTGGACAGGAAGTGCCCTAGAGCAGCGATCCACCCATTCAGCCTCTGCAGCTCCTTGATCGTCGTCAGCTCCCTCATGTTGGCCAGAGCCTCGATCTTATCGGGGTTGGCTTCAATGCCACAGTTGGTGATCATGAAGCCCAGAAATGTTTCGGACCTCACCTCGAACAAGCATTTAGTGGGATTGAGCCGGATGTTGTGCCTTCGTAGCTGCTCGAAAGTCTCTTGAAGGTCGGCAATATGGTCGGCGGGGTCCCTGGACTTGACTTGCATGTCGTCCACTGTAACGGTCGCTTTCTGACCTTATGAATTTCTATGTGTACGTACGTTTTTCGTACTCGTATTTTATTTGGCTCTTTCTTGGATTCAGTATATACGATATGACGTTGTGACCGTATGAAAGTGTCGAATTTTATAGTAATTTTTGAGAACGTCATTTCACGGCTTGTTTTCTCGAAAAACAGCGTTGAATGGAAGGGCATTTTGGTCTTTTGGCTTCAACGCTCAGTTCTCAATTTTACAATAATTCTCGATAGGATTAGCATGCGGCCAGACCCCATAGCCACGTACTTCTCATCCCTGCGATCGTCCCGGTATTTTCGGATTATTTTTCTGATGCCCGTAGTGGGACTTATCCCTTAATCAATTTTCATCCCTTAATTAACCCTAAATCTTTTTGAAATTCAAATTTAAACCAAATCTAATTAAATCCCTATAAATATATTCATGCATAACTTTCCAATTATTCTCCCTCTATTGTCCCCTAAACTTTCCCCTCATTCCACTCCCTCTATCTCTATATCTCTCCCCCTTTAACCTAAAATCTAGAGTTATTTAGCAAATGATTTCATTTTTGAAACTCAACCTGTGCAACTCCTAGGGCATGAACGTAATCAGCCACCGCCTTCCATCTTCAAACCCTAGCCTCTCATCTCCGCCTCCTCCCTTTCAGGCGTCGCCACGCACTTCCCGGCCACCGCGCAACCCCCTCGGCCTGCTCCGACCGCCGACAAAGGAAGCCGCCAGCGGCCTTCTCGCATGAGCACAGCAGCAGACCGAGCTGGTGCGTTTTTCACCGCCGCTCGACGGCCAAACGCTGCCCCGACCAGCTGCGAATCCCTCTGCGCCGCCCTAGATCGTCGGAGAGCCTTCCTCCAGTCTTCAACGTCGTAAAGACCCCCCTCCATGTGGCCTTTTCCTCCCGCAGCAGTGCGCATCCCCTCGGCAACTTGCTGCCGTCCTCCAGCACTACGCAGTGGCCTCGCATCTCCGCCGACACTCACCGCGTGGCCGGCATGAAATTGGGGTCGGCGTGTAGCTGGTGGGTGATTACTCGGGGGGTCCACGCCTGGCATGTCGTCAGGTGACCAGGCGAAGATGTTGAGGTTGCCCTCCAAGCATCCGATCAACTCGCCCCTCAGGATTGGGTCGAGTTCTGACTCGATGGAGAGGAATCTACCGCATACATCCATGATGGGGATGAGCTCTGCCTCTTCCATGGGTGCAGGTCTCACATCGCCTGGGCCGTATCTCGGTTTGAGATGATCCATCGGGCTGCAACGCTTCACGTCGTGGTCTGCACCGGTCAGTTGGTAGCAAAACTTATGCTTTGCTGGGTCGCCTCTAATCTTTCCGACTCCTCTTGGGCTCCGAAACTTGACAATCTGGCGGAGGGTTGAGACCACGGCCCTGGTCGCGTTGAGGAGCGGTCGACCGATGATCCCATTGTACACTGACCCGATCATCACTGCCCCAAACTCTATTGTTAGGGAAGTCGAGTTGGGTGGCTCCCCGAGCGTGACATGGAGGCGGACCATCCCTACGATGGGGGTGGAGTGGCCCGTGAAGCCAATCACGGGCCTTGAGCAAGGTTCCAGGTCTTCGGCATGCAGTCCCATCCTCTCTAAAGGTGACATGAACAGGATGTCGCATGAGCTTCCGGTGTCAACGAAGAGTCGTCGGACTTAGGCGGTGTCAATGACAGCCGAGATGACTAGCGCTTCGCCACGTAGCGGCTCTACCTCCTTCAGGTCCTCTTCGAAAAAATAAATGGGCTGGGGTAGCTCTCGGCTCCTCCACGATCTACCTCCATCGGTCCTACCCGTTGCGCGCTTGGCCCCTTGGCTCGGGGCGGACGACAGGTAGTCGCGATTTTGCTCAGGCGACCGTTGATTGGCACCGACAGTGACATTGCCGTCGTCGCACTCCTATGCCTAGAGGTGCACGGTCGCATCATCTTGGGTGTGGTTGTTTGACGTGGGTGCTTCTTCAGTTCCCAGAGATGACGACAGATGTTTCGGGATGTTTTCTCACTACTGATTTGTTGACTGGAGGGCTGGAGGTCAACACGATCATGAGGGGGATGCATGGCCTCTGGGAGACGGGTGCAGCTGGTTTGGCTCGACGAAGAGTGCGCATGTCCGTGCGTCGGCGTGCCGAAGGGGAATCTTCGGCGAGGTGACTGCATCCATAGGGGTGGAGATGAATGGGCTCAAGCGAGCGTGTTCGGCTCTGGGCTGGTTGAGCACCGAAGGGTAGCCCCGGCCCGGCTAGATCTACCTTACCTGAACAGACGAGAAAGCTTGTCAGGGGTCAAACCTTGGTTTCAACCAAGTCCCCTCCGATGCCTAAGTCAGAACAGATCTGATGGGTGCTCGGCAGGATCGGTATGGCTCACGGGGAGTTGTGGAGGAGAATTATAAGGTGAAAGACAAGGTCGTTACAGAGGAATACATTAGTGTTTTGGGTATCCAAAAAGTGATCCTTTGCATGTTGTTCTTCGATTCGCTTTATAGGAGTCTCCCCCGGCCATGTCTCCTTAATGTGCCCCCCCATCTCGCACCGATCATCTGCCACTTTGATGGTGTTAGTATTTTCAAGGTCCATTAGGGCATATATTCTAGCCCGTCTTAAATCGGACGAACAAAATATAAAAGTAGTAGCGAAAAAATATTATTAAACTCTTTTTAATAAAAGCTACCCTAAGGAAACATGTTCCCTAGCCAGGATTATCTACTGACTCGGGTTGGGTCTGACCAACCTGAGAAAGGTCTAACTACTGCAAAATATGAAAGGCATTAAAAAAGAATCACCCAGAATCTTGCCTTGGTACAGGCAAGATGTACCACACCATCTTCTCGCACCGCGACTCGAGTTGAGCTGCTTTCCGAACCGCACAGGGCCTCGCCTCGAGCTGAACCGCCTCCCGAGCAGCACCACGCCTCTGGGCCAATCACTTGTCGAAGAAAGTTTCATTTGAGTAGACCCACGCCAAAGAATTCTGGATCAGATCCAAACCTCCTCATAGTCTTGCTAGGACCCAACTGGAGGATAGAAAGAACCATAAAGGAAGAATAATTTAAGTCTTGATCGAGTGTACTCAAAAGTTTCGGATCACCTCAATCAGAGACTTGGTGCAAGCTTCAATGAAGAGGGGCACCCTTATTTATATAGGATACCGGCCCCTCCTCATTTTCTACGAGCAATGTGGGACAATACTTGGTGAACAGAGATTTAATTAAGTTAGAGAGCCTTTCTCAAAGGCCTAACTTCAACCAATTAAATCTCCCTCACCATTGAGCTCTAGAGATTATACAAGTTATCATTTCGAAGAACTAGGAATGTTGAATGTGTAGGAACAAACGGCGACGAAATCCAACTTTGTTTGACCCTTCAAACAATTAATTAAAGTTGAGCAAAAGTCACACATTTCGTACCGTCAAGGGTTTCAAAAATCCCGAGCCAATAACAGCTCAAGTTGCGGGCGCGCCCGCTAAGCTAGCGGGCGCACCCGCCAAGGGTAATGGGCATGCCTGGAGCGGGCACCAGGCCCGCTGAACACAGCGGGCCGTGCCCGTTTCTCTTACGAGTGGACCCGTTTGTCCAAGTAGGTCTAACCCACCTTTGCCTAGTGCTGTTTTTGCATTTCTGGGCTCGTTTAAGCTCTGATTCCAATGCGGTTTGTTCCTGTGGATTACTCAGGAAGTCTTCTTCAATCCCAATTGCTTTAATCTCACAGCTAACTTGTGAACTTAATTATTCTATTGCATCGTATGCATTCCTCTTTACGTTCTTCATATTACTAAGACAAGAATACTACTCGGCGTGAGACCCTACAGCCTGACCCTACTACAGGTTGGGACTCGAAGTCCCTAGACGACAGTAACCAAGAGTAGCAGGTGTCGTCCCTATTTTAGAATCATACTTACGTGATTGACTTGTCGGCAAAAGTGTCGTCGGAATCACACTGACTGTTTCCGTGATGAATTTCGCAGTTTTATTCCCTTCGTCTAAACTATGTCACTTGCCTAACCTAGGGTATAAAACTCTGTCAACCCCATTAGCTAGCAGTGGTCAATATCCATCGGTCTCGGGTACATTCATGTCGTACATCCTTCACCATACCTTGGCCAAGGTTTTACAGAGAGCCATACTGAGCCTGCGACACTAACTTCCTATAAATGGAAGGGACGAATCCTATCTTGATCACTACACCTCATACACTTCAAGTGTCACCCAGCCTAAGATCTTTCAGCAGGCCTTGTCTCGAAGCTAGATCATAGACCTAAGTGACACTATGCACGCACAGCTTCGTACAATGATCTCAAGTCCTAAGGACCAACTTGCCTATCATCACTATAATTAGTAATAACAGTTAGTTAATGTTTCACCATTTGATAACTCTTTATTTGGGTCGTTCAGTGGACTCATTCTCTAATGAGCACCTGTGTCTTGTCTCCGACTTCATTAAGTCATATGATTATGAGACCAACAAAACAAAGACACAGTGGTCTGTCCGATGTGCTGATATCCTATCTCAACACATCTACGACCACGAATGCTTTTAAGACTGAAGCTCCTATCAGTCAGACATTTCTCATAATCGCGATCTCTATCTCGAAACATGTATGACCTAACGTAGAGTCTAAGGAAATTATCTAAGTAAAATATAAAATAGAAAATTACTCAGAAAATTTGTACCAGAAAGCATACTTTTATTTATAAACAAGATGTTTTCAAAGATAAATAGCCACGATGGCATACATCTCTCTACATCTCCCACTTGCACTCAGGCCCATTTATCTTGGTATCTCATACCACATTTACACACTAGTCTCTCTAGACGATCGCGTGCCAGTGCCTTCGTGAATGGATCTGCTAAGTTGTCTTCCGAACAGACTCTAAGGAGTTCTATATCTTTCCTCTTCTCAATATCATGTATCAGGTGATACTTCCGAAGAATGTGTCTGGATCTCTTGTGGAATCTAGGTTCTAGAACCAGACAGATGGTTGCATTGTTGTCGCAATACAACGGTATTGGATTTTCAATTGCAAGTACCATTCTCAGCTAGTTTATGAACTTCCTCTTCCAGTCTGCTTCCTTTGCCACATTGTTGTCCGCTATGTATTCGGCCTCCATCGTTGAGTCTGGAACAGTATCTTGTTTGGAACTCCTCCAACTAACTGCTCCTCCGTTGAGATTGAAAACATAACCAAAGATAGATTTGCTATCATCTACATCACTCTGAAATCTGGAATCTGTGAAACCTTCAACTTTGAGTTCTTCACTTCATAAATCAAGAACAAGTCTTTAGTCCTTCTTAAGTACTTAAGAATTGTCTTGACTTCTCTCCAGTGTTCTTCTCCTGGGTTAGACTAATATCGACTTACTGCACCTAGTGCATAAGCGACATCGGGTCTGGTACAGATCATGGAATACATGATAGATTCTACTATTGAAGCATATTGGATCTTACTCATGCGATCCCTTTCCAAGTCAGTTTTTGGAGACTTCTCCTTCGAAAGGTTTATTCCAGGATTGGCTGGTATTAAACCACCCTTACTGTTTTCCATGCTAAACCGTTTTAGCACGGTGTCAATGCACCTGGTTTGGGAGAGTCCTATCATCCGTTTAGATCTATCTCTATAGATCTTTACACCTAATATGTAGGATGCTTCTCCTAAGTCTTTCATGGAGAAGTTAGTTGATAGCCATTCTTTAATAGACTTCAACATCTATATGTTGTTACCTATTATCAGAATATCATCCACGTACAGTACGAGGATACCTAAAGAATTATTACTGGTCTTTTTATAGATGCACGGATCCTCCTCATTTTTGACAAAACCAAACTCTTTGACTGTCTTGTCAAAACGGATGTTCCAACTTATTGAAGCCTGCTTTAGTCCATAGATGGACCTATGCAGTCTATACGCTTTTCCTTTACTCCCACTGACTTCGAAACCTTCTGGCTGAGTCATGTAAATCAGCTCTTCTAAATCGCACTTTTTACATCCAATTGCCAGATTTCATAGTCATAGTGGGCAGCAATAGCGAGTACAATCCGGATAGACTTGTGCATGTCGACTGGTGAGAAAGTCTCGTCATAATCTATTCCTAGAATCTGACGATAACCTTTCCCAACCAGCCTAGCCTTGTACGTTTCTATCTTTTCATCTGCACCAATCTTCTTCTTAAAGATCCATTTGCAGCCAATAAGAGTGCTTCCCTTGGGCACGTTTTCTAAGGTCCGTACCTTATTCACGTGCATGGAATCTATTTCGGATTTCATTGCATCTAGCCATTTATCAGAGACTCTACTCTTTATGGCATCATGTAAGCTAATATGATCATCATCTAATATGATGATATCCTCAATCCCTCCGTCTACGAGAAAACCGTAGTACCTATTAGGGACTGAGGAATCTTATCAGACCTCCTAACGACTGGTTGGTAGATATCAGGTTCTGATTCTCCCACTGGTTCTGACACTTATTCCTGTGTAAGTACTTCATCCAAATATTCGTCCAGATCAATCACCTTGCCAGTTGATTCCTTCACAAGGAACTCCTTTTCTAAAAAGGTGGCATGTCTAGAGACAACACTTTTTTGTTGCTCTGGATGGTAAAAGATATATCCTAACGAATGTCTCGGGTACCCAATGAATTTACACAGCATAGATCTGTCTTCCAGTTTGTCTGGATTATGCCTTTGGACATATGCAGGACAACCCCACACCCTTAAGTGGTTAAGGCTGGGTTTCTTGTCAGTCCATATCTGATATGGTGTCATCGGCACAAACCTTGATGGAACTTTATCGAGAATATATATTGCAGTTACTAGGGCATAGCCCCAAAGGGAAGTTGTTAACTCACCTTCACTTATCATGGATCACACCATGTCCAACAAGGTGTGGTTCCTCCTTTCTGACACACGTTTATGTTAAGGTGTGTAAGGAGGTGTGACCTAAGAGAGAATCCCTTTATCTTTTAAATATGCAAGGAATTCATGGCTCAAGTATTCTCCTCATCGATCTGATTGAAGGATCTTGATACTGTTGCCAGTCTATTTTTCAACTTCGTTACGATACTCTTTGAATCGCTCAAAGGTTTTGGACTTGTGTTTCATCAAGAACATATGACCCAACCTAAAGTGATCATCAATAAATGTAACGAAATATGAAAAATCCTCCTTTGGAAAATGTAGACATGGGTCCACATATATCAGAATGTACTAGACCCAAGAGTTCAATAACTCTCTCCCCTTGACTTGCAAAAGAAGTTTTGGCCATTTTACCTTTGAGGCAAGACTCGCAAGTGTCGAATGATTCATAATTCGAGAGGACCAAGAGCCCCTCTTTATGTAACTTGCTGAGTCGCTTCTCTCCGATATGGCCTAGTCTACAGTGCCAAAGGTAGGTTTCATTAAAAATTGATTCCTGACGTTTTCTTGTATTAATATTTAATACAACTTTATGTGTATACACCATTGTTTAGTGTCCCAAAACCTAGAAACTTACCATCAAAGAAAATGTTCATAACATTTTCGTTGATAGCAAAATTATAACCTTCTCTAGCCAAAGTCGAGAGGGAGATAGTATTGCATAGGAAGTTTGGGATATAGTAATATTGCTTCAAAAGCAAGTTAGCTCCACTAGCTAATGTGTGTTTTAGATCTCCCATGGCAACAACATCAACATTTGCTGTGTTGCCGACTTGGATAACGATTTCATTCTTTTCGAGCTTCCTAATAATTTTCATTCCCTGTAACTGATTACAGATATGAGAGCCTGCACCGGTATCTAATACCCATGCATTAGAATTCACAGAAAGAATTAAAATTCGCATTATTGAAGTTGATGCAGTAAAATGCCCTTTCTTCATTTGTTCCCGTACTGCTATTATTTCCCTTAGCCAGTCCTTTTAATATTACCAGTTAATATATTCTTATCTTGGATATATTTAGTATTACTCGTCATGTTGCAAAGATTAGAACTCCTATAGTTGGAATGTGTTCAAAATATTTTAAATATAATTAGAATGGGATTTATCCAATTATACTCTCCCACTATTTTAAAATCATTTATGCCATAACATAATTAAAATTTTAGTGGGACAGGAATCCACCAACCCTGAGTCACCCGACCTTGGGTGTAGCTCAACAAGTCGTTTGACTCTGCTGTCGGTAGACGAACTCTTCGTCAATCATATCGTATATGACTCCATATTAGATGTTTACCCCTAGTCATTTGTGATCATGAGTGGGCTCATCCAAATCAATATAACTAGTCTAGTCAGACCTTTATTTTCGCGTCTAGCTTGACTTACGCCGACGCTCGGTGTCTTCACGACACGAAGGTTTGGGTCAAGTCTAGACTACATCATTGCCTTAACTTACTTTGACGCTCGGTGTATTCACGACGTGACAGTTTAGGTTAAGACGCATGTATGAGGAAATTGGTTTCTATAAGGTTGTCGTGTCACAGCTTGAGTGTAGCTCAATAACTATAACACGGATCCTACAGATCCCAACGTTTAAAACAAAGAGGGGTACGAATTATCCTGTAAAATATTTATTAACGTATTTGACTAGATATAGTTGACGGTCTTGCATAATAATGATTCGCGTCTTCGGTCCAACGGACACGATTAAAGAATTGACTAAGCCAGGATCACTTATCCCTAGTCAAACTAGGGTGACCCAGGAAACTTAGCCAAGCACATTGATCGGTATCATGGTCCATTGAAATTGCTTGTCAATTATATATGTAACTATCAAGTATTGGCTTTTCTTGATACTAGTTAATCCTTATTAATTAGTGGATCCTTAAGAATTCAGAATTTTATGGATTTGTTCAATGACTTTTATTAGGTCCTTATCAACTATAAGGATTTGAGCCAATATGCCGCTACCCTAATCGTCCATTAGGCATTAAAACAAATTTTTAATAGATAGCAAAAAAGATCTAAAAAGATCTTATAATGATTAGAAGATTTTTAATGGCTAACCTAACAAGGTGTTTTTTTATTTTCAAATAAGCAAGAAAATTAAACCATTAAACTTCTTAAGATCATCACATGAATAAAAGGTTTTAATTATCACATAATTAACATGCAAATCATATTCGTTGCAGCATTAGAACAAAGTAGACATGGCTCTGATACCAATGTTCGGATTTTCAATGTCCCTTAGGGCATATATTCTAGCCTGTCCAAAGTCGGACGAACAAAACATTAAAGAAGCCGTGGAAAAATATTATTAAACACTTTTAATAAAAGCTACCCTAAGGAAACATGTTCCCTAGACAGGATTATCTACTGACTCGGGTCGGGTCTGACAAACCCGAGAAGGTCTAACTACTGAAAAATATGAAAGGCATTAAAAAAGACTCACCCAGAATCTTGCCTTGGTACAGGCAAGATGTACCGCACCGTCTTCTTGCACTGCGCCTCGAGCTGAGCTGCTTTCCGAACCGCACCGTGCCTTGCCTCGAGCTGAACCGCCTCCCGAGCCGCACCGCCTCTTCGAGACGATCACTTGCTGAAGAATGTTTCACTTGAGCAGACCCACACCAGAGAATTCTGGATCAGATCCAAACCTCCATGTAGTCTTGCTAGAACCTGACTGGTGGATAGAAAGAACCATGGAAGAAGAATAATTTAAGTCTTGATTGAGTGTGCTCCAAAGTTTCGGAGATCCTTGATCGCCCCGAAATGCAACCCAAAAGCACAACCGAAAACTTGGTCGGCCCCGGATACACACCCGGAGAACGATTGTAGTTTTACCGCAAGCGCACGGCAAAGTGGCGAGCGGGTATCGAACACGAGGAGGTGGTGTTGGCTCCAATCTATCCTAGGTTGGATCGACTACGAATGTTTTATTGGTGGAGATGGCTATCGTATTATGTAATGGCAATGGTGATGGATGTCGGTGTCGGAGATAGAGAAATCGGTCAAATATCGATTCAAATACAATATAATAAAAGTGTCTAGGGCTAGGGAATCCCCACTACGGACCGTCATGCATCATTGTGAATAGTGAATCTCAATATTACTAGACTTGCGTTGAGGTGAACTAGTCGTAACTGAATATAGAACCAAGATCACGCTCTCGCGCTATTGCCGGTCTATTGCAACCTAGATTAGGGCCCAATCTCTTGCAAACCCTAGCCTAAGCCACTAGCATTAGGATCGACATCATCGTTCAATCTCCCCTCGAGCCCACTCTCGTGCAAACTCGAGTTACGATCTAGGTTGTGATAGTTCGTATTCGTCCAATCTCTTGCAAACAAATATGGGTATAGATTTATAATAAAAATCCTAGCTTTGGTCTAATCTCTTGCAAACCAAGTCTAGAGAATCTCGATTATAAACCTAAATCGAATATCTAGGCCTTCCCATCGATTAGAATCCAATCTCTTGCAAACCCCAATCGATGGAAATCCCTAGCTATCCGTAATAAATCGATCACAACCTAATCGCCTAGCAATTCTAGCAATTTAGAAATTCATTCATCACAAATCTGAAATTAGATCCATCGGGTTCATCCCCAAACCCTAGAACAACAAATCTACTCAAGCATAGCAATAAGGATATGAGAATCAATAAAAATCATTGCTTGCATGCAAAAAGATAGAAAAACAAAGATTCAAATAACAAGAACAAAATACTTAGCTTGATGAAGATCTTCAATCCAAATACAAGTTTTTTGATCGAAGAGGGGGCCTAGGGCATGGCCTAACCTCTAAAATAATCCTAAGAAAACATCATGGGAACCTCCCTCTAATGGTGGCTACAAAACCCTTATATAATCTCCCAAAACCCTAGCAAGTAACCCTAGAAAACCCCTCAAATTCGTACCCAAAAACAGCCCAAACCGCAACTTAAAATCTGGGCCCGCCGCCGACTCGGCCGAGTGGAAATTCCAGCACTGCAGCGTCAACTTGCAGAAATTCTCCAGATTTCATCCAACCTCCGCTTGGCACGTTCTTGGCAGCGTTGGAACCTTCATGAAGTCTACTATCCACAAAAAATATGATAAAAATACTTTGATTGCTGGAATGATAGAAGATTTCAAAAGAGTGTGAGGCTGTCTGAAAATCTGGGCGCTGCGTGTCCTCGGCGTCACTCGGCCGAGTGGACTTCTCTACTCGGTCAAGTTGGCTTCTTTACTCTGCCGAGTGACAGGCCCTGTAAAATTTCAGTAATTCGGGGGGTCTTGGGGGGTCTATCTTCGAAGGTGACTCGGCCGAGTGGCTTTACTCACTCGGCCGGGGGGCATTTCTTGCTCGGCCGAGTCGGAACCGTCAAAAGCCTGTACATTTCCAGTAAGTCGAACATTTTTGATGGTGGATTTTCCATGCCACTCGTGCGATGTGATATTCATACTCGGCTGTAACGACCACTTTTCGTTGTACGTTGTTCGTGCACGTGCTTTTGTCCGTGCACGTGTTTGTTTTAGACCTTGTTTGTTTGTGAACACTTTCGTGTGATATGCCGTTGTGAACGTCTCTGAGAGTATTAAATAGTGGCACTAATTTGGAACGACGTTTCTCGATTAGTCTTCCCACAATTTAATCTTACTCGATGAGACGTGGCGATTCTCACTTTTGACGGGAGACGTTTCTATTTTTAGTTTCGTCGTCCGACGTCGAAATTGAGATCCGTCTTCTTAGTTAGCTCACCTTCGTCACCACGATCACCCCGATATTTATTTTATAATTTTTGGAGTTTATTTGACCACTTTTATATTTTTAACAAGTTTTATAATATTTTAAATAATTAATTTTTATATTAAATTCGGCCAAAGAAAATTTATTTGAGTTTTAAACGTTTTAAAGAATTTTTGAGCCAATTTCCAGCTCATTTGGACCAAGTCAAATCCTTGGGTGAGTTGGAGAAGTTTAGATTTAAATTTTAAATATTTTTAAACTCCTAATCTCATTAGGATTAGCCCTAGACCTAGTCAACCCATCTACACTATATAAACAACCCCTAGGAAGACCTATTTTCGCAAGAAAATAACCCTAGCCGCCTCCAAAACCCAAAAACCCACTTGCGACGATTCGTCGGAGCCGTCGCATGCGCACGACCGATGAATTTCACCCCGTTCCCTCGGTCTGACCGAGGCCACCACCGCAGTGAACCCCGCTGCAGCCATCGACCCGCTTCTCCGTGCCTGACCGAGAGATTCTCTCGGTCAGACTGATGGCCGCCCCCGCTGTCGCCGCATCCCCGCTCCGCACCAACCCTCCGCACCGACCCGCTTCTGTCGCCCGCCTCCGCTCGGGTCTGACCGAGCGGGCCGCCCGCACCGATCGATGTTGCAACGTTGCAACGTTGCAAACGTTGCAACCCCCGCATCCACAGCGCCCGACCGGCGCTGTTCCCCGCTCCGACCGAAGCAAAGCCCCGCATCCAGGGCTCGCGACCGACCAAGCGCTGCACCAAGCCCGTTCCCCCGCAGCGACCGACAGAGCTCCCCGCACCGAGGTTGTACGACCGAGAGCCAAACGTCGCAACCCCGCACCCGTCGCACCGCTTGCCACCGTGGGCCCCCCAAGTTCTCCAGAGGTATTGTGGGTCCCCCAAAGGTCCCTAGGACTACTGTGGGCCCCACCTAGGTGCGTTCTCTTCGACGATTTGCTGCGTACGACGTCGTCGCACGTCGTAGCCCGTCGTCGCACGTGCTAGCTTTGGAATCTGGAACCGTCACTCCGGTTGATGCTCTGAACTTTCCAGTGAGGAAACTATATTGGAATCAGGACTTGGAGCGCGTTCTCTTATTCCAACCCCCGGCGTCGCTACCCGACGCCGGTGTAGCTTTCGCGTCGTGTTGAGGTAACGCTTTGCACCCCTAGGACCCCCAACCCAATGCATGCTAATCAAGACTAAAATCAGAATTTTTAAAGTATTTTAAATGTTTTACGTTCACTAATCAAGATTAAAAATATGGACTTTAGGCCGGTGGACTTGTGCACGTAGGATAATTGTGATTTTTGGACTCATTGGACGGTGTGCTCAGATGTCGTACTTGCAGGCAAGTGAAACTTGCCAACTCTTGTGTAGGGCCATGTTTTTAGGCCACTTCCTTATTTTCAGCGTAAAAGAGACTAGTCAGTGAAATGATAGCTGGCTAGACGCCTACTTGATCTAGTTTGACAACGAAACTAGATCTGTCACCTAATTGATCTAGCTTGACAACGAAGCTAGATCCAACCCTTTAAACTTGTTGTTCATGCATACTAAACTGTCACGTTTACTTTCCTTTACTTGTACGCCTTACTACTTGCCATGTCATGTCATCCATGCATTGAATGTCGCATTCGTAGCACACGCTACAATACTTGTACTTGTACTCCTTGTCCGGTTAGGTGCACCCCTATGCCATACTTGTTAAAAACACTTCCTGGCTCGCGATCCAGAAGCGAGCATTCCAAGTTTGGGGGTAAGGCACTGGCTCGATACACGTGGAGGGGTAGGGATAAACGGTTACTTGAGCTTAGGAGTGGCCTGATCAGCCCTCTAGCCAAAAGACGGAATCTCTGTGCACGAGGTGCTTACTTTTCTTGTCTTGTACTTGTCTTGTGAATGATTCATAAAATACTTGTCATCCATGCCATGTTTAAATGCCATGCTCGTACTTTACTTTACTTTACCTTACTTTACTTGTTGCACTCATACTTTAAACTGCCATGTCATTGCATTCATGCTAGAACTGCTAGGTTGCTTTACCTACTTTCAGTTTCCTTGCACAAGTCTCTTGTAGACTTGCTGACATGTGCCCCTTGCTCTTTTGGGTGTCACATGTTAGAACTGAGCCAGAGACCGTTGCTGAGTACGTGGTGTTTTGCTGACGCTGAGCCTGAGTCCATGATTGCCCAGGAGGATTTTGGTGGACACCGGTGACCTTTCTTGGTGACTTTGCTGAGTTTTCTTTTGTTTTAGGTTTTGTTGTTAGCTGTCGGTGCGTGGCACCTTTGTTTTGTACGTTTTACTTTTGTTGGCCATGTGTGGGCTTTAGACTCTCTTTTATTTCAGCCTGGTGGCTTTTCTGCGATGTTGGAATTTATATTTATGGATATTCTGAGATTATTCTTTCGTCTCATTTCATTATTATTATCTTGTTTCGCTCTCGTTGCAAGGACCAGCAATTTTAAAAGTTGATTGACGATTATCGGACTTAAAGCTTTGCAGCTTCAAGTCTGAGCGGACCTTCTCACGCTTCGCCTCCACGTTTTTGGGAAGCGGGGCGTGACAGGTTTTGTTGGTGGCCCATGCAGGTCCAGTCTTGCAATTGCGAATTAACGAAACAACGATAATAACGGAATGTCCATTAAATAAATTGCAACATCCGAGTCATAAGCCCTGAGTCTAGTCGTTTTCTTACGACACTAGGTGGTAAGAAGATTTAGTTAGACGTCTGTGCTTGCTAGTTAGAGGCCCCTGATTGATAGTTAGGCTCCCCGTCAGCAATTGATCGTCATAGGAGTTACCTTAGTGGTTCATGTCTACCCCTGACCATATTAGACTTCTAGAATTTCCTTTAGTCGTTCGCTTGGGTTCATCGATTTCGGACCAAGCTGAACGCATTTCCTTACCGTCTAACCTTTAGAAGTCTTAGCGCTTAGTTCTTAATCTTTACTTGCTCGACCGTAGGAGTTCCCAGTAGATTCTCCTGATTCATATCCTAGGCATATGTACGTTTTGATCATCCGACCAATTTCCTTGTCTCGATTCACGAGATCGCCTCATGACGATCATCGTCAATTTTCGAACCTCTCCATTACGAACCTTGAATCTTCTGAAGGAATTTTTCGATTTCCTCTTTCCCTAAGTTTAAATTTGTTCAAAGTTTTATATAAATATATTTATCTTTGTACTCCTCGTTGATTTAAATCTTTTAAAAAAAAAAAACTTTCGTCGAAATTTTTGAATAATAGTTTATAATACATTTTCAGCCTACACTTTCGTACCTATGAAAATACATATTTCCTCTCATATATTAATTTTATTCTGGACCGTACTTTTGCTTTGCCCAATTCGATTGATAATTTCCTTCTTATTCGTGTTATACGAATGATGCGTCGTGTTCACTTTAATATACTTTTCAAGTCACTTGGGATTTCAACTTTCCGCAAGTCAATGTTATGCTCATCGTTTTCTTTATTTCAGACTTTGTAAAATTACTATTTCATGACCATTTCCTAATCTGGGCCTTCCATAGTTTGGTTTTAAAGCTTTGCTATCGGTTTCGATAATTCTACTACTAAGATAATATTATTTTTCCGTGCACCGTACATACTTTCAACTATTTTTATATCCGTGCCAGACCTGTTGTGCTCGTATATTAAGAACCCTGTGTAAATCAGTTTCTCATTTTTGGCCAACCCGGGTTCTCTAAAAGTAGTTTCAAACCGATCATTTTAAATTTCCCCATAGCCTAAAAGTTTTGAAAGCATGAGTTTAAATTCTTCCGTTACTTGATTTCATTCTTTGACTTCCCAAAACTTTTTGACAGCATTATATTAAATTGCTGACGTATAAAATTTTCTAAACCATGTCCTTAATATTCGTGTAAATGATTTTACTTCCTTCTCTTGATGATTTGCGATAAGCCAATAAAACATTTCCCCTTATCATGAATATTCGACTCAAACTTATTTTGAACAACTCGTTTTACCGATCCCCAAATATTTCTTTTCAGACGAGGATTTTAATTTTGAAGAACAACAGTTTTCAGATTTCACGTATTTTAGCTTGTGCTACTTACCACATTTTCTTTTTCCCCTCCTATATAAGCATCACTACATCTCCCTTTTCCCTCAACCTAAACATCACCATTGAGTCAATGTTTCGTCTAACCAAGCTGTCTCCTTGTATTCGTCCTATCTGAACTCGTGCTTATCGATCCTTCCCTCGTCACGCTCTCGACCTCTCTTTATTGCTTAGGCCTTAGGGTCCTTCAATGTCTGTGTCAACTCTTAGTTGTTAGTAGACCCTTGGACCCTTGTGAGGTTGTCGTGGTGCACGCACCTAAGTTGTGTACGTGGGCTTGAATGAGAATTCCCATAGTATATTGGTGCTTGCCTATTGTGTGATATATATATATATATACTCGGAGTTATTCGTGATATTATGAAGTTGTCGTGGGTTAGGAGTTATAGATTTTTGTGTGGATAGCTATACTATACTATGGATGCCGGTGTGTATTAGAGTTAGCGTTGAAATATCTAAGTTGTGTATGTAGTTAGAGATACTTATAATGGTTGAAATAAATGATTGGTAAAGCTATGTGTATGTTAGTAGTGATAATAATAAGAGTACGTATGGTTAAGAGGGTAGGCCTATTATGTGATCTATATGTTAGCACGTATTAGTGTGTGCTCGTATGTGGGTATGTATTGTGTTTAGACGTAAGTAGTTATGTTTTGTTGCCTGAGTATATATGTGATATACATATGGAAGTAAGAGTATAATTTTGATTGGTATTGATTGCTTTTCGGGATGTTGCATGAGTGCATACCGTGAGGTATACACGACTATTGCACATCTTAATTATGTATGTGTGAATGTGTTAGTATACTAATTATAGGTAGTAGGCTATGGTGTGAATATATACATTATTTATGTGTGACTATACAGTGAATGTTTGTACTAGAGAGGGTATTATAAATATGTGGGTGCTGATGTCTGTAATGTTATTATTATGGTATATAATTAGATTGAACTATGTGGGTGTTATCTGACTAAATATTAAGTGTGATTGATTTATGGAATGTATATGGTAGTATTGGTAGATGTATATATATGGGAGTGGTATTGGTATAGGTATGAATGTCGTGTTACGTATATAGAATATTCTAATATGTGTATTGAGTCTCACTCAAGCTTGAGTGGGTATACTCTAAGTATATTGAATGTATGTTTGTAGTTTGAATATAGCAATGCTTGATGTATGTATAGTGATAGAAGTGTTTGTGCCTGGTTGAGTTACGCACATGATTGTGGGTCGCTACGCCAGTATATAGTTATAGGTGTTGGTCTTGTGGTATAGTTAATTACTAAGGCCTTGCTCGTGTGAACGTATGAGTACTAGCTAAACTAGGTGTGTAGATGTACTAGTAATGTAATGGTATGATTGGTATGCGTAAATGAAATGTTAGCGTGTATGGGTGTGCACCATGCACGGGTAAGTATGTGCTTAGTTATAGGCATTGATGACTATGTTATATGTGGCGTGTCGTAAATACAGTTAAGGACCGTACATGATGTGAATATACGGTGAACTATTTGCATGTATTTGAATGACTATGTATTGTGAAACTATAGTAGTGGTGAATATATATATATATAGTGAAATTTGATTTAATAATGGTATGGTGTGACTATATGTGCTGAGATGTTGGTATTGGATGAATATTAGAGGGTAGTATACCCTTGATGTTTGTGCATAGGTAGCTATCTATACGTAGAGCAATGATTGTATTTGCTAGTATGAGATCATACCTATATAAGTATCTGAACTATTGTTTTGTGAGTAGCAGTTATATAAGGGATGTATGTTTATATACCTGATTGATATACATGTATGAAGTTGACGGACTATAATAGGTATTAATGTATAACGTACGTGAATGTATATATATACATGTTGGTAGTGTTAATGTTTGACAACTAGTGCATATATAAGCACTTGTAATGACTATACCTGGTTGAATTATTATATGACTTGATTGGGGTAGTTACTAGAGCGACTAGCTATATTAGAAAGTCTGAGGACGGACTTTATTCTAAGGTGGGGAGGATGTAACGACCACTTTTCGTTGTACGTTGTTCGTGCACGTGCTTTTGTCCGTGCACGTGTTTGTTTTAGACCTTGTTTGTTTGTGAACACTTTCGTGTGATATGCCGTTGTGAACGTCTCTGAGAGTATTAAATAGTGGCACTAATTTGGAATGACGTTTCTCGAGTCGTCTTCCCACAATTTAATCTTACTCGATGAGACGTGGCGATTCTCACTTTTGACGGGAGACGTTTCTATTTTTAGTTTCGTCGTCCGACGTCGAAATTGAGATCCGTCTTCTTAGTTAGCTCACTTTCGTCACCACGATCACCCCGATATTTATTTTATAATTTTTGGAGTTTATTTGACCACTTTTATATTTTTAACAAGTTTTATAATATTTTTAATAATTAATTTTTATATTAAATTCGGCCAAATAAAATTTATTTGAGTTTTAAACGTTTTAAAGAATTTTTGAGCCAATTTCCAGCTCATTTGGACCAAGTCAAATCCTTGGGTGAGTTGGAGAAGTTTAGATTTAAATTTTAAATATTTTTAAACTCCTAATCTCATTAGGATTAGCCCTAGACCTAGTCAACCCATCTACACTATATAAACAACCCCTAGGAAGACCTATTTTCGCAAGAAAATAACCCTAGCCGCCTCCAAAACCCAAAAACCCACTTGCGACGATTCGTCGCAACGTCGCAGCCGTCGCATGCGCACGACCAATGAATTTCACCCCGTTCCCTCGGTCTGACCGAGGCCACCACCGCACTAAACCCCGCTGCAGCCATCGCCCCGCTTCTCCGTGCCTGACCGAGAGATTCTCTCGAACAGACCGATGGCCGCCCCCGCTGTCGCCGCATCCCTGCTCCGCACCAACCCTCCGCACCGACCCGCTTCTGTCGCCCGCCTCCGCTCGTGTATGACCGAGCGGGCCGCCCGCACCGATCGATGTTGCAATGTTGCAACGTTGCAAACGTTGCAACCCCCGCATCCACAGCGCCCGACCGGCGCTGTCCCCCGCTCCGACCGAAGCAAAGCCCCGCATCCAAGGCTCGCGACCGACCAAGCGCTGCACCAAGCCCGTTCCCCCGCAGCGACCGACAGAGCTCCCCGCACCGAGGCTGTACGACCGAGAGCCAAACGTCGCAACCCCGCACCCATCGCACCGCTTGCCACCGTGGGCCCCCCAAGTTCTCCAGAGGTATTATGGGTCCCCCAAAGGTCCCTAGGACTACTGTGGGCCCCACCTAGGTGCGTTCTCTTCGACGATTTGCTGCGTACGACGTCGTCGCACGTCGTAGCCCGTCGTCGCACGTGCTAGCTTTGGAATCTGGAACCGTCGCTCCGGTTGATGCTCTGAACTTTCCAGCGAGGAAACTATATTGGAATCAGGACTTGGAGCGCGTTCTCTTATTCCAACCCCCGGCGTCGCTACCAGACGCCGGTGTAGCTTTCGCGTCGTGTTGAGGTAACGCTTTGCACCCCTAGGACCCCCAACCCAATGCATGCTAATCAAGACTAAAATCAGTATTTTTAAAGTATTTTAAATGTTTTATGTTCACTAATCAAGATTAAAAATATGGACTTTAGGCCGGTGGACTTGTGCACGTAGGATAATTGTGATTTTTGGACTCATTGGACGGTGTGCTCAGACGTCGTACTTGCAGGCAAGTGAAACTTGCCAACTCTTGTGTAGGGCCATGTTTTTAGGCCACTTCCTTGTTTTCAGCGTAAAAGAGACTAGTCAGTGAAATGATAGCTGGCTAGACGCCTACTTGATCTAGTTTGACAACGAAACTAGATCCGTCACCTAATTGATCTAGCTTGACAACGAAGCTAGATCCAACCCTTTAAACTTGTTGTTCATGCATACTAAACTGTCACGTTTACTTTCCTTTACTTGTACGCCTTACTACTTGCCATGTCATGTCATCCATGCATTGAATGTCGCATTCGTAGCACACGCTACAATACTTGTACTTGTACTCCTTGTCCGGCTAGGTGCACCCCTATGCCATACTTGTTAAAAACACTTCCTGGTTCGTGATCCAGAAGCGAGCATTCCAAGTTCGGGGGTAAGGCCCTGGCTCGATACACGTGGAGGGGTAGGGATAAACGGTTACTTGAGCTTAGGAGTGGCCTGATCAGCCCTCTAGCCAAAAAACGGAATCTCTGTGCACGAGGTGCTTACTTTTCTTGTCTTGTACTTGTCTTGTGAATGATTCATAAAATACTTGTCATCCATGCCATGTTTAAATGCCATGCTCGTACTTTACTTTACTTTATCTTACTTTACTTGTTGCACTCATACTTTAAACTGCCATGTCATTGCATTCATGCTAGAACTGCTAGGTTGCTTTACCTACTTTCAGTTTCCTTGCACAAGTCTCTTGTAGACTTGCTGACATGTGCCCCTTGCTCTTTTGGGTGTCACATGTTAGACCTGAGCCAGAGACCGTTGCTGAGTACGTGGTGTTTTGCTGACGCTGAGCCTGAGTCCATGATTGCCCAGGAGGATTTTGGTGGACACCGGTGACCTTTCTTGGTGACTTTGCTGAGTTTTCTTTTGTTTTAGGTTTTGTTGTTAGCTGTCGGTGCGTGGCACCTTTGTTTTGTACGTTTTACTTTTGTTGGCCATGTGTGGGCTTTAGACTCTCTTTTATTTCTGCCTGGTGGCTTTTCTGCGATGTTGGAATTTATATTTATGGATATTCTGAGATTATTCTTTCGTCTCATTTCATTATTATTATCTTGTTTCGCTCGCGTTGCAAGGACCTGCAATTTTAAAAGTTGATTGACGCTTATCGGACTTAAAGCTTTGCAGCTTCAAGTCTGAGCGGACCTTCTCACGCTTCGCCTCCACTTTTTTGGGAAGCGGGGCGTGACATCGGCCGAGTGGGATATCATCCCTCGGTCGAGTGCACGCCCAATTCCTTTTGTTGGAGCGTGTCCAGTCGGGTCGGCCGAGCGGTCTTCTTGCTCGGACGAGTGAGTGCTTCACTCGGTCGAGTGACATGCTGTAGATGCCAAATCTTCATCATTTCGCCTCCTCTTCGCTCCTGCGAAGTTCCTTCTTCTTTCGCTCATCCTCTATCGCTGCTAGCTCCTCAATGAGGCCGTGGGCGATGCTCTGGTGCGTGTAAAAGTCCCTTAAGCTCATTTTTGCTCCTAATTGCTCATATTTCCTGAAATCCGACAAAAACAAGAAATAGTGAAAAGTAACACAATATCATCGAATAATCGTGAAAAGCGCAATATGAGCAACCGAAATGGCATGCAAATATGCAGAAAAAGGTGTAAAATATGGACCGATCACTCCTCAATCAGAGACTTGGTGCAAGCTTCAATGAAGAGGGGGCACCCCTATTTATATTGGAGACTGGCCCCTCCTCATTTGCTACAAGCAATGTTGGACAAAAATTAGTGAAGAGAGATTTAATTAAGTTAGAGAGCCTTTCTCAAAGGCCTAACTTCAACCAATTAAATCTCCCTCACTGTTGAGCTCTAGAAACGATACAAGTTATCATTTCGAAGAGATAGAAATGGTGCGTAGGAACAAACGGCGATGAAATCCGACTTTGTTTGACCCTTCAAACAATTACTCACAGTTGAGCAAAAGTCACACATTTCATAGCCGTCAAGGGTTTCAAAAAAACCTAGCCAAAAATATATTATGTTGTGGGCGTGCCCGCTAAGCTAGCGGGCACGCCCGCCAAGGGTAATGGGCACGCCCACATTGGGCGCGCCCGGAGCGGGCACCCGGCCCGCTGATCTCAACGGGCTGCGCCCACTATGTTCAGTGGGCCGTGACCGTTTCTCTTGCGGGTGGACCCGCTTGTCCAAGTGGGTCTAACTCACCTTTGCCTTATGTTGTTTTTGCGTCTCTGGGCTCGTTTGATCTCTGATTTCAATGCGGTTTGTTCATGTGGATCCCTCAGGATGTCCTCTTCAATCCCAACTGCTTTAATCTCACAACTAACTTGTGAACTTAATTATTCTATTTCAATGTATGCATTCCTCTTTACGTTCTTCCTATTACCAAGACGTGAATACTACTCGGTGTGAGACCTTACAGCCTGACCCTTCTACAGGTTGGGACTCGAAGTCCCTAGACAACAGTAACCACGAGCAGTAGGTGTCGTCCCTATTTCAGAATCATACTTACGTGTTGACTTGTCGGCAAAAGTGACGTTGGAATCACACTGACTGTGTCCCTGATGAGTTCCGCAGTCTTAGTCTCTTCGTCTTAACTATGTCACTTGCCTAGCCTAAGGTATGGAACTCTGTCAACCCCACTAGCTAGCAGTGGTTAGTATCCATCGGTCTCTGGTACATTCATGTTGTACATCCTACAACATACCTTGGCCAAGGTTTTACCGAGATCCGTACTGAGCCTGCGACACTAACTTCCCATTAATAGAAGAGACGAATCCTCTCTTGATCACTGCTCAGCTCGTACACTTCAAGTGTCACCAAGCCTAAGATCTTTCAGCAGGCCTTGCCTCGAAGCTAGATCAAAGACTTAAGTGACACTGTTCATGCACAGCTTCGTACACTGATCTCAAGTCTTAAGGAACAACCTGCCTATCATCACTAGAGTTATTAATGACAGTTAGTTAATGTTTCACCATTTGATAACTCTTTATTTGGGTCGTTCAGTGGAATCATTCTCTAATGAGCACCTGTGTCTTGTCTCCGACTTCATCAAGTCACATGATTATGAGACCAACAAAACAAAGACACAGTGGTCTGTCCGATGTGCCGATATCCTATCTCAATGCATCTACGACCACGAACGCTTTTAAGACTCAAGCTCCTATCGGTAAGACATTTCTCATAATCGCGATCTCTATCTCAAAACATGTATGACCTAACTTGGAGTCTAAGGAAATTATCTAAGCAATGTATAAAATAGAAAATTACTCAAACATTTTGTACCAGAAAGCATACTTTCATTTATGAACAAGATGATTACAAAGATAAATAGCCTCGATGGCATACATCTCTCTACAGATGGTGCCTTCATGGGTCATGAAGGTGGGCGTAATGGGGCCCCTTAATGGTGATTAAGGGGCGACATTTTAAGGGTAGGAGTTAGCTCCTTCTGGAGTGGGTCGGCGGTTGCATCTGCTTCGATTCGAGGCCGGCCCGGCCCTGATTCTTTGTGGGGGCCTCATTCTCCCAGGCTTGTGGGTTTGCAACACGGGCTTGGGCCATTCGGTCTAGGCCCATCCTGAAAGGTTTGTATCAGATCTTTTCTTCTTCTTCTTTTAACTCTTTTTTTCCTCTTCATATTATTATTATTATTATTATTATTTTGTTTATGTGTTGTGGACCACTTGATACGACCCCCCAAATGGGCCGAAGAGAGATGGGCCAACCTCACAACCAAAGAGCTGAGCTGGGCCTAAGCCCAAAAGGCACCTGTCAGCGGGTCCGGGGCATCGCGGCCTAGCACCATCACCCGGTGCACAGTTGGCCTCCCACCCTTCGAGAAAACCGCTCCCCAGATCACACATGCCTTGATCACCATTGAATGGACCATCAAGGCGGACGGACACGAAGGGAGAGATTGCAGGACGCCATAAATACGTTGACATGCGTACTCCGATAAGAGGGCAGAAGGACAAACGCCAAGGGATCAAATCCTGAATAACCAAGTCTCAGGTATTCCACCTCTCCAGAACCTTCTTCCACCTTAAATTTCTCCTCCAAAGCTCGACTTGAGGACCCGCGTATTGGTCTCTCCGTGAACCATACTCGATTCCACCGAGCACCCTTCAGACAAGTGCTGACTTAGGCATTATAGGGGACTTGGTCAGAACCAAGGTCCTACTCCCCTGATGAGCTATCTCGTCTATGCAGATCAAACGAGACATCAACCTGTCGAATCCACCCTTCGGCACTCCATCGTTCGGGTCCGAACGCTCTCGATCCCAAGCCCGTTCCATCGATCGTTCCAGGTAACCATCGCTTTGGCAAAGCTTCCCTTTGGCACATCGACGCATGGATCCACTTGTTCCCACCCAAGCAAATGCTCGGATAACCGATGCCGGAGGCCGAACGTGTCTCACGTGACCGTGATGACCCTCAGACCTCCAAACTATCAACCTGTGGTGTGAAAACACCCCGAAACATCTGGCACCGTCTGTGGAAAAATACAAGTCTAAATCCACGTCAAACAACCACACCGAAAATGACGTGCCCACGTGCCAAGGAATGGAGGAGCACAGCCGCGGTTGCGCCCACACCAGGCTATGCCAAAGTTGACTTTTGTAAGGCTACCAGACGCCTGTCCCAAACCAAAGAAACGAGCATCCTGTGTGCAACGGCTATGGACATAGACCGAGAGAAGGCCAGAGATGGCCCTCAACCCATCTGCTTTTTCGAGGATGACCTGAAGGGGGTCGAGCTACCACATGATGACACACTGGTCGTCTCGGTGGTCATTGACACCTCCCTGGTCCAACGACTACTTGTCGACACGGTAAGCTTATGTGACATCCTGTTCATGTCAACATTAGAGAAGATGGGGTTGCAGGAGGACGACCTGGAGCCCTGTTCAGGTCTCGTAGTCATCTTCACATGACATTCTGCTCCAATCATAGGAATGATCCGCCTCCCGGTGATGCTCGGGGAGCCTCCCCACTCAATCATTCTAACGATAGAGTTCATGGCCTTGAGAATCAGGTCGGCTTATAATGGGATAATCGACCGATCACTCCTCAACGTGACCAATGCCATAGTCTCGACTCTATATCAAATGGTCAAGTTCAAGACCCTGGAAGGAGTCGGGAGGATAAAGGTCAGTTTGGCGAGATCAAGAACCTACTACTAGCTGTCCAGCCAGGAGCGTGACATGGAACAATACAACCTGATGGACCTTCTTGACCAGAGAGGAGGCTCGGATAACTCAAGACCCATTCCTGTCGAGAAACCAGAGCCCATTCCCGTCATCGGCGTGGAAGGCAAGTTCGTGTCTATCGGATTGGAGCTCAACCCTGCCATGAGGGATGAACTGATCAGATGCCTAAAAGACAACCTGGACGACATCGCTTGGTCACCCGAAGATATGCCTGGCGTGAACCCATGGGTAATCACTCACCAACTACATGCCGGCCTTAACTTCAAGCTGATCAGGGAAAAGAAGAGGAACATCGGTGGCGAAAAGATGAGGGCTGCGACCAAGGAAGTTGAGTGCCTACTCGAGGCCGGATTCATTAGAGAAGTCTGGTACCTCGACTGGCTAGCCAATGTAGTAATGGTGAAATATTAAAGCGGAAAGTAGCTGTTGGGGGATGTCTGCCCTCAGTCCATTTGTATTTGATGCAAATGATTTTTTTTATAATAGATGTGTCCCGAATAGTTTGCGTATAAGTCTAAATATTTTAGATGTGGTTTTAATTGCATTTGATGCAATTATATTTTAATAGATCGCAAAATGTTTGCATGCCTATTTGTAAATGCATATAAAGTTTTCCAGGAATGTCCCGTTCAAGGTCGGTGCTCAAACGGCTAGAATTTGGAGCCAATATGGCTCAAGGTGAGCCATAAAATTAAATGCCATATTAAAGCTTTAAAGGGGCCACCTTTCCGTAGGCCCGGCCCAAAGGGTCCAGGCCACAGCCAATCAGCGCACGCAAGGCGCCTCTGGCGCCCTGCCAGGTGCGTGCCAAGCACACACCGTCGGCTACGTGCGCCAACTCAGTGGGGTCCACGCTGTGGGCCCCACCACACGGTTTGGAACCCTTGGTGATTAATTTTTGGAAGCTGGTTTCTTTTGGTGAAAATCTTATTTTTGGTCATATTTGAGACATTGTTTGAGGGGTCAAACGAAGTCGGATTTGAGCCCTGTTTGTTTCCATGCGATCATCGTTCAGTGCCCTTCGATTTGATAGGTTGTATCACTTGTGAAGCTCAACTGTGAGGGAGGAAAAATTCACTAAAGTTTGGCCTTTGTGAAAGGCAAACTTTAATTAATTATTTCCTCCAAAATTAATAGTCCCACATCAGATATAGAGTGAAGGGGAGGGGTCAGCTGCCTATAAAAATAGGGGTCTACCCCCCCTCCTTGAAACTAGTCCCAAGCTCTAGATCTGGATAGCTCCATTAAACGTGAGCAAGCCCGGATCTGAGCTTAAAATAAATATTCTCTTTCTCCCTAAATTTCTTCATTGCTCCTATTCGAGCTCTAGCAAAGCTACGAAGGAGCTCGGATAAGATCCGGAGTCTTGACGAAGGATCCACTCAAGGTTAAATATTCTTCGACGCGGGGTTGACTCGATGACAATGTTGTTGCTTGCCTCGGTACGCGGTGCAGTTTGGGAAGCGGTTCGGCTCGGGGCGCGGTTCAGCCTGGGAGATGCGACGACGGGGTCAAAGAAGTGTTGCTGAAAATGACGTTTCGTATTCTACAGAAACAAAGTTAAAGGTATGTAGTTAAATTAAGTATGCGTTTATAAATTGCATATGTTAATAGATCTATCCTTAGGGGTTGGTCGGACCCAACCCTGGGATAGTAGATATCTTGCCTAAGGTTTGTTCCATTTAGGGCTTAACTTGAAATTGTTTTAAGTTAATTTTTCCGCTGCTTATTTGATAACTTCGTCCGACTGACTTAGGCCAGACGTCATATTTATGGCCCTGATGACCCAGAAAACCCTACAGTGGTATCAGAGCTATGGTCTATATTGATCTATAGTTTTGCAATTTATAAAATGTATGTGATACATCATGTTTTCTCCATGAGATGGAGGTTTTGATTTGAACTTTAAAAATGTCATTTTAAAGCAAAGGTTTTATTTCCGAAAATTGTTTTTGAAATTTAGATTTAATTTTAAAATTAAATCTTTAAAGTAATGTGATAATTTTGGATGTAACTTAAACTTATGGGATAAATTTTTGGTTGCATGTTTAGCAAGAAATTTTTTTGAGATAAACTTTTATTGCTTTGTTATGCCATGCTAAATTGTGTAGTTAATGTAGTTAATGGTTATATTAGTTGATTTTGATTATGTGATAATTCAAGAAAGACTATTAAGATAGCCATTAAAAACTTCAAGAAAATTATATGATAATTTTGTAGAAAATTATATGATAATTTTGTAGAAAATTATATGATAATTTTGAAGACAAGCTATGATTTAAAACTTGTTGCAAAAAATTAAATTCATGTTTAAGGTAGCCCTCTCTAAATTATTATTTTAATTGTGTTAATAATAATTTCGAACAAAAGGCTATGATGTAAAATTGTTGCAACTTGAATTTTAAAATGCCTAATACATGATTAGAATAGCACCTTAAAAATCCTTATAGTTGATAAGGACATTACTAAAAGTTAGTAACCAATCCTAATAATTTTAAATTTTAGGATTCAACTAGTTGATAGGATTAACTAGTTTTAATGAAGCCATTTCTAATCGAACGGGACACATATGAATACTAAGTTTCCTTCAATAGACTATGATCTGGTCTCACCCTAGCTTGACTTGGGATAGTGATCCTGACCTAGTCAAATCCCTGGTCGTGTTCCGCTGGACTGCAAGGATGTAAATTATGATTATGTGACACCATCTATTATATCTGGTCAATTACGTTAAAAATCTTCTTCAAGGTTAGCCGTAACCCTCCTTGTTTTTGGATTAGGGGACTAAAAGATGACTGACATAGTTGTTGAGTCTCCTGAAGCTGTTACATGGTCTCTTTTAGAAACCGACTCCATCATACATGAGATGTAGTCGGGTATTAACCCAAACCGCTGCGTCGGGTCTCCTCGAGTATCGGTGTAAGTTAATATTAGACATGAAAACAAGGGTTCGACTAGACTAGTCATTACGGTTTGTTTCGTCTCCTCAAGATCATAAGTGACTAAGGGGTAAAACCAATAGGGAGTCACATCTGATGTGATTGATAATGAGACTATCTACCAACTGCAGAGTCGATTAACTTGTTGAGTCTACTCAAGGTTGTGAAGCTCAGGGTGGTTGGGTCCCTATCCCACTTAATTACTATATTCGTTCATCTATATGGATAAAGATGATCGCAGAAATAGTGGGAGAATACAGTTAAATAACAACCATTTTAACTATATTTAAAAAATCATGAACATATGCTAAACTAGGGAAATTCTATGTTTTACCAAAATGGAATCCAAATTATAATATCCTTAAAATAAATAAGTCAACTTGACAAAATGATTAGTTAAGGAATATTTGATAAACCAAATTATACTCTCATTGATATTAAAATGTCCTTCCTAGTACTGAGTTAAGGACAAATATTTCCTTAAGCTCTAAAATCTAACACAATAAAAGTACGATGCTTAACACTCGCCCATATGGACATGTGCAGCTTAAACATACTGATGTTCAAATCAGTTTCTCATTATGACTTGTTGAGTCTCCTCAAGGTTGTATGGAAAACAGTTTCAATCCGCAAGGCTTGAAACTTCGATCAAACCGTTTGACTCGAAGATGAGTGTAAGAGCGGTGCAAGACAACGTATCCAAATTAGATCTTAAGACGAGCAACTAGTTGAGTCTCCTCAAGGTTGTAAAGCTCAAGTGTTCGGATACATGTGATGCTTGCACGGCTAATATTTATGTTTGGATATGAAATGTCTAAATATGATTTAGAAAGGAGAAGGCACTAAGGAAAATTCATTGAGAAAGAATATTTGGTATATCATAAGACAAGGCATAGTAGGAGGAATTGAAAATACAACATGTTTGATGTCTAAAATTTCAGAATAATTGTTATACAAATATAGTCTCACATGTTGGCTAATGAATAAAAGTTGTCTTTAGGCCATATGGAACTTATATCACACTTGATGAATGTCGTCACATTACTTTAGAAGAAATGTTTTGATGTGATTATAATGTATAACATTGTTGTATTAAGAGTTAATTCATGTATACGTAAGTTGGTAGCAAATCTTATATGGCAAAATAGATTAGGCCGTACCAAAGAGACTAAGCTTCGCAAGTTACATAAAGAGGGGTCTGACCTCTCGTATTATAAGTTGAAAGACACTTGTGAATCTTGTCTCAAAGGTATAATGGCCGAAATTCCATCTGTAAGACAGTGAGAGAATGAGTTGGTGAACGCGTAGTCCCGTACATACAGATGTACCCGAAACCAAGTCTAAATAAGCCAAGATAAGGAATTCTTATTTTATTAAGACACATGTTCTTGATGAAACACAAGTCTGTTAAAATAGAGAAAAAAGTGAAAGAAGTATTTGAACTGGTTCGATCGAATCGAAGAGTCGAATGCTTAGCTATGTAATTCTTGCGTAACTAAAAGAAAATGAGATTTTCTCACAGGTCAAGTCTTTTAACACATCAGTGTGTTAGAGAGCATGGATCGTACTCTGTTAGACTTAGTGCGATACATGGCTAGTGACTCTGAGTTACAATCCTCGTTCTAGGTTAAAACCCAGATAATAATGCCTAGGTATTTGATAAGGTTATGTTATAACCTTGTAAATATAATATTCCTCAAATTAGTCATTAAGAAGTCACAAGGATTTCTCGCGTCTCATGAGACGACAAGTCGAGTGAAACATCATAGTTGATGATGACTTAGTCAACTTCCAAAGATACCTTTCGGACTAGTAACTCTAAGAAATGATTTGATGTAATACGAAAACGGTCTGTGCATGTTAATAAAGTATGGAATTTAGTTTATGTGCTCAAAGTAAGTGTTTTTTATTGGATGCAATTAAATCTTCGAGACAGAAGATTGGTGCAGAAAGAAAATAGTGAAGTACACCTTATGATGGTTGAGAACGGTTATCATCCTAACTCTTATAAACAGATTATGATGAAACTGTCTCCCCAGCAGATGCGTACAGATATACTCGGACCGAAGTCGATGTAAATGCTCATGATGACCATGAAAACTTGAGCATTCATGTATAGTCTGTTTTCTAAATATGATTTAGAAGAACGAACTTATATGAATCAGCCAGAGTGTTTTCAAGGTCAGTGGGAGCGAATAAAACATGCGAGGTATCAAGGAGCCGGAACATATGTTGTCAAAGAGTTTGACACCTTATCAGAAATGATTATGAACAGTCTAAATGACCAGTAACTTATTTGGATTATTCTCGAAAGGTAAGATGAGCTGGATGAGATCCAGTCAAGACGTTAATTATGGATTCCAAGAGACCAAGGGAATTATTTGGATGAGATTTATATTTGTGGTCTTACATGAACATAGAAACTCCTTAAGTCTAAAACTAAAGATGTTTTAGCAGATTCACTCACGAAGGCTCTGCCACATAAAGTCTGTAGAGACTTATGTGTAAATTCGGTATGAGATACCGGGATAAATGGGCCTGAGTGCAAATGAAAGATGTTGGGAGATATGTATGCCCTCGAACTCGAGTCAATTTATCTCTATGTAAGTGTACAAACATCTTGTTCAAAATAACATTAAGCTGTTTGGTAAGAATTTACCTAAGTTTAATAATAATGTAGTCTTCATTATAACTTAGGTATAGTCCCGAGACTTAATGCGAGGTCAAACATGTATCAAGATGGAGATCTCGATAATGAAGAAGCATTTGACCAATTGTAACATAGGTCTAAAAACGTTCGTGGTCGTAGATGTTTCGAGAAAAGGATATCAAAACATCAGATAGACCAGTGTGTCTTGGTCTTCACCATGCAGTGGTGACGATGATCTCTTGGTCGTTTGACTTGGCAAAGTCGAAGAAGAGACACATGTGCTCATTGGAGAATGAGTTCACTGAACGATCTAACAAGAGTTATTATAAGGTTATGATTGACCAATCTGTCAATGATAACTCTTAGTGATGATAGGTGATCGCTTTCGGATATACACCCAGAAAACAATGTAGCTTTACCGCAAGTGCACGGTTAAGTGGCAAGCAGGTATCGAATCACTGGGAGGACTAATGACAATACTCTATTTTGGTTACTAAGCTATTTGGTGGAAAATTTGTTTGGCGCTGGATGGTGTAACAATCGTTTGAGTAACAATGTAAATTCAAGATAATAAAGAAGTCTAGGGCTAGGGAATCCCCACTATGGATTTTCAAGTCATCGACGTAAATTATGAAATACCATGCAATCAAACTTGAGTCAAGGTGAACTTGTCGCAACTAATTGGAGAACCAACTCACGTTGTCGCGCTATTGTATGTCTATCGCACTCTAAACTAGAGCCTCTTTGTCGCGCAAGACTAGTTTTGACTACTAGCATTAAGATCGACAATTTTGTCCAATCCAAACTCAAGCTCGCTGTCGTGCAACTTGAGTTCGGATCTAGATCTTGGTAGTTCGTATCCACTCACTTTCATGCAACGAATATGAGTATTGGAGAACAATAAAAATGCTAGGTTTGGTCACCATCGTGCACCAAACCTATGGAATTTCGATTGTAAACCTAAATCGAATATCTAGGGCATTCCTTGGATCAAGATCCTTTGTCGAGCTCACGAGATCTAAGAGAAATCCCTATCTATCCGTAATAATTCAACCAAGATCTAACCTTTCAATCAAGCCTAATAGAATAGCAATTCAATAGATCTCACAATTCAGATATTAGATCCATAGGGTTCATCCCTTTGCCAAAGGAACTACTCACAAATCATATTAGAAATCAATAGGAAAACAAGATCAATAATAGAATTCATCATGCGATCAAGATTCAATAAGAGATAAACCATAAAAATCAAAATTTGCAAGAGATTAAGACAAACCAATGTCGACAAAGAAGCTTTCAATAGAAAATTAAGATCCAAACTTCAATCTCTCGCCAATACCAAAAGCTTAAATATGATTAGAAACTAAGGAAAAATAGTTCTAAGAAGTTTATCTGGTCTCCTCTAGGGCTGGAGACAAAACTGGGCTTAAGTACATGCCCAAAAGAACCAAAAAAATATAGACCAAACTGCCCCTGCGCCGCTAGAAACCCTAGTTTTCCCGAATGGGCATCTGCGCCACTCAGCCGAGTGGAAGTATGACTCCGCCGAGTGAGAATTCTGACTCGGTCGAGTACGTCAGTCTGTAGATCGTCCAAAAAACAGAGAAGTCAGCTTGGCTCTCTTCGAAATTTTGGCCTCCACTCGGGCGAGTGGAGTTCTTACTCGGCCGAGTGGAATTCACCACTCGGTCGAGTACATTATGGTACTCAAGCTGGCAAATATTGTCGTGTCAGTCTTGCTCGGCCGAGAGGCCTGTTTCAGAGCTCATTTCTTCTCCTTTTTTGCTTTCTCGTCGTTTCCTTCGACGCCCTTCTTCTTCCACTCAACCTCCAGCGTCGTTAACTCTTCGATATGATCATGAGCGATGCTCTGGCATGTGTGCAAGTCCTCTAGGCTCCAAATTGCACTCGATTAGTACATATCTCCTGAAATTAGACGAAAAAAAAAGAAATATTGAAAAGTATCGAAACATCGACAAATAATCGTTAAAATCGCGATATGAGCAATCGAAATGGCATGCAAATATGCTGAAAAAGGTGTAAAATATAAGCTGATCAAAATCTCCCAAGCTTACCTTTTACTCGTCCTAGAGAAAGATGAGTAAAAAGGCAAACTCGGTGAAAAAATAAAATAAAAAAAGGATGAAAGAAAAATAAGGTGAAGAGGTGAAGATGCTAGATTATTCTCTCAGAACTTGGAGTTGCATACCCACATAGCATGACTAATGAATATAAACATGCTAAAGCTTTTCACTCGGTACCATCTCATATGGGTGCTTTTGATAGAAAAACTAAGAACATCGAAAATCATACGAAACATGAAATCATTTTAGAGTCAACATCGTCTAGGGCATGTAAAACGATATACACAATCATAGATCACACATGTTTTAATTGACCGCTGTCTACTTGGAGTATAAGGGATATCACACATTTCAAATTGATAAGAATATGAAAAGATGGTTTTCATGAATTTCATGCCAATATTCAATTCATAGATGTCGTTGTACTCTAAGTAGTCTCCCTAAGTATTAAAAATTACCTAGTTTAGGTTGTTATGCACATATATGTAGTCACTCTTTCACACGTCGTTGGATCCCCTCCCCCAAGCTTATCTATAAGCGTGGTGGCATCAAACATGTCAATACGTCTTTTCCCCAAATTATTGTGGCTCCAAAGAAAGATAAGAAGAAAGAAAAGAGGAAAGATAGGATTGTGTATGTATAATGGAACTTCCTTTTTTTAGTTTTTTGTTTTGTTTTTTTCTTTTCGACACAGAACAATCCCAACTAAGATAAAAGGACATGAATATATATATTTATCTTTTGGGATTCATGGAGCTTATTCTTTTTAGCATGGGGAAGACACAAATATAGGATTCATGTGGGAGAGATTCACTAACGACTAGAAGTATAGAAATGATGTTCAGGATATGTGGAGAAAGAAATATACATTCAACCTGGAAGTGCACAACAACTTCACTCTTTGTATGTGCACAACAACTTCAGCAGGGTAATTTAATCTACTCATTTTGATAACAAAAATGTAAACTAATCCAATCATATCAAATGACAATCATTCATTCAACCTGGAAGTTCAAAGCACAGTTCATGCAAATAGAAATGATAACAGAAAGGCAAAGCAATACTCCAAGTATATGCAATCAATGCGTGAAGCCTGATACGTTTTCTACGAAGGGTATACAATAATAGTTCCCAGACTTAGTTAACGCTAAAATTTCATTCAAATTCATATAATGAGCGATGGAAGTTCTTTTTCTCAAATGCATATCAATGTATCGCATATGATATCAGAAAAGAAAACGATAGCGTGGTAAGAGAATACGTGCATATGAGTAACGCAGACACCAAGATATAGTCATTATAGAGAATTCATCTCTAGCAAAGGAAGTAAGAGAAGTAAAGAAGAAACTAAAAGAAACTAAAAGTAAGAAAACGTGATGCATAGCAAGAAGATGAAAAAGTGAGTGAAAATGAGTGGAGAAATAAAAAAAGAGAAATAAAGGAAAAAATAAAGGAAATAAAAATGGATGGTGAACACACTCCCCCAAGCTAAACATCACATTGTTCTCAATGTGCTAAGTGTGGCACGAGGACGCATAAGATAGGGGAGGGTGGGTGTGTATGCATGCATGCATGGTAAAAGGAAAAATATTAAAAGTAAAATATGACATGATGTATGCAAATGTAGAATGCAGCGGGCATGGAAATGATGAATGGACAATGCAAAATGGGTACAAAAATGTGGGCCACAGGTGCATACTCTCCCCAGACTGATATAGAATAGCGCCAAGCAAAAAGTGATCAAAACGTGTCGACAAGCAAAATGGTGGCAAAATGATGGGGCGAGGGTGGAGCAGCAATATCATGGCAGGCATCAGGTGTGTGTGCCTAGACTCGTGGTGGAGCGCCATCACCTCCATGTGCTGGAGGCGGTGGGGGAGGAGGCTGAGGGATGGGCTGGGGTGCTGGTGGTGGAGGCTGAGGCAGGCGTGCAAGGATCTGGTTCAGCGTGAGCTAAATACCAGGTAGAACGGTGACACGTGCCTGCACAGAGCTAACGGTGGTGGTGAGAACCCAAAAATCCGCTCTTAGCCCACTCATTGCCCCATCGACAATACGGAGATGCTGGACAAGGGCGTCAGTAGCAGGTGTTGGAAGCAACGATCTAGGATCTTGGTTTGATAATGACAAACGTGTGCAAACTATTTAACGTGTGTGCTAAGTATGTTTCAGGAATGGCAAAGCGGTAAATTCTCAAAGTGGTGACTTAGTCAACCGGTGGAGGAATTTCTATCCACATAGCTAGTGGACTTGGTCAAAGTTCTATACACCTAGCAAAGGGGACTTGGTCAATATGGAGAGAGTTGGAGGCCAATTTGAGTTCAATGGGGATTGGAACAAATCAAGCCGGCCGAATTTTTGTTTCAAGGGGCAAGTCACACGTCATTTTTGTTAAAGCCAAAAGGAGAGCAGCATGATCCCATTTAAAAAAAACAAGTCGAAATACATTTCCCAAAAGAGCAATACACAACAAAAAGTTGACAGGAGGGGCATCCTTCGGAAAATCAAAAAAGGAGAGGAGTTTTTTTTGAAAATAGCCAATTCCTTTTAAAAATAACCTAGGTCAGCCACCTCCTTAAATAGCCAAGTATGCTACCGAAATTATGTAGAGGTGTGCCTATTTTTTTAAGCCACAACCAAAAGAGAGAGGCGCTGCAAAAAATTTTGATGGGTGCACACACAGAATTTTGGAGAGCCGGCCACCAAAAATCAAAAGCAGCAGCCGAAAGTTTTAAAACCCTAATCCTTCTTGTGCGCAACATTTTTCAAGAGGGGTGTCTTCATCTTCTTCGGCTGCATCAATGAGGAGAACCAAACAAAAATAAAACCTAGAACTTTGTTCCCATTTGTTTATTAGACTCTGTGCATTAGGATCAAACGTAATTAATTTTGTTCTCTTGTTTTTTTGACAGGCAGAGCCGCACATAAAATTTCCGAGAGCCGCAGACTCCCAATCGCATGTCTTCTCCAAGAACGGAACGTAAATTTCAGTGGAGCCTTTCTTTTGTGAAGAGCCATGGGGTGATTTTCTTTTGCTTGCAGCCGAAATTTGTTTGAGAGCTTGAACCCTAAACATTATCAAGCTAGGCCATCTTCGAGGAGAGTGCCGCAACTTGAGTTGCAGTTGCCAAGAGACTACTACTACTTGCCAGACGACATCTGGCCCGTGCTGATTGACGAAGACATCACCGCTACACGAACTGAGCCTCCTAAACTCTGTTCTTTATTATTTTGTGTAGTTGTTGTGTTAGATCTTCGTATGGGAAAGTTTACCATCTTTGGGGACTATTTTGGGACTTGTCTAATTGGGGGCTAGACAAGTGGGACCCAGCTAGTTTGGGACTAGCTGGTAGAAAGCGTTACAAGGATTGATAGTGAGAGAAAACACAGTGAGTGGGGTACTGATAGCCTGGCGAGTGTATAGACGTAGAGGGTGCTTTGAGCGTGCTCTAACTCGTGGTTTTGTACCTATTGCACTATTCAATACTAGTATCTGCTTTGGGGGCTGGACGTAGGTCGTTGGGGCGACCGAACCAGGGTATATCTGTGTGCGCTCTGTGATTGTCTATGATTTACTCTGCTTGTGCTTATAACTGCGTGTGATTTCTCGTGGGTTGCGAAAGAATTTTTTATTAGCCAATTCATCCCCCCTCTAGGCTAGGATCCAGATCCAACAAGTGGTATCAGAGCCAGTTTAGTAGATCTAGCCTAGATTGACCTTGTTTAACTCTATGGATAGTGCTTTTGCTGAGGGTCAGTCTGTTTCACGTCCCCCTAGGTTTAATGGAGTGATTATGCTTATTGGAAAAATCGAATGAAAATCTACCTTATTTCTGTTGATTATAAAGCTTGGCAAATAATTAAAAAAGGATATAAACTACCTGTTATTAAAGTAGATGGTGTTGAGATTGATAAACCAAATGACAAATGGGATAATAATGATTGGAAATCTTATTCTTTAAATGCTAAGGCTATGAATGCTCTCATGTGTGCACTTGATAAATCTGAATATAATAGAATCTCACATTGTTTAACTGCACAGGAAATATGGCATACTTTGGAGGTGACGCATGAGGGAACATCACAGGTAAAGGAGTCTAGACTTTCGTTGCTGAGTTCAGAGTTCGAGGGATTTCGCATGCTACCATCAGAAAGCATTTCAGAGATGTATGCGAGGTTCACAGATATAGTGTACAAGTCTAGCTCACTTGGTAAGCCGTATGATAGCCTTTATCAGGTGAGGAAGATACTAAGAGCATTGCCAAGCTCTTTCAGACCGAAGGTCACCGCCATCCAAGAAGCAAAGGAATTGGCTCAATTGAAGGTGGAGGATCTTATAGGAAACTTGATGTCCCATGACTTGGAATTGCAAAATGTTGAAGAGAGGGAGAAGCCTGAGGAGAAGGAGAAGAGTACAAAACCCCTTGCCTTGAAAGCTAGCGAAGAAGAGGACGATGATGATGACATAGCGCTAATGGTGAGAAACTTCAGAAAGTTCATCAAGACCACGCATGGGAGAAATGAAATGGCACCCAGGTTTAATTGCTCTAAATTTTTTCAGTCTTCTAAGCAAACTTATGATCAAAATGCTACTAATAGAATGACTAGTTTTAAATGCAAGAAAAGAGAACATCGAATGAGGGATTGCCCACATGAGACAGCCCAGGTCGCTAAGGAAAAAGGAAAACCCAAGGTGCTAACTTGGGATATGGACATCGAAGCTGAGAGTGAGGAAGATGATCATGAAGCCCACTCATGCATGGCATTGATGGGAATACACGATGAGGTAATTTCTGGTAGTAAAGCTGAACTCCTTACTCTTTGTAAAGAAATGCAAGATTAAATAGTAGAGCTTGAGTCAACTATAGATGATTATCAAAATGAGAACTTTGAAATGCAACAATCTGAATATGATATGTCTAAGGAGATTGAAAAATTGAAAATTGAAAATGTTGCTCGTGACTCTACTATTGATATATTGAAAAAGGAAAAATCAAGCTTTAATGATGAAGCACGTTGTCTCTCTTGCCCTTCCTTATTGAATAATATTAGCTTGCTTAAACTTGATTTGATTAAACTCGAAACAGAAAAAGACTATGTGATTAGAGAACTTAATGATAAATTCTGCTTGTTGGATAATGACTTTAAAAGAAAAATGATTGAATTTGAAAAGAAGGAAGAGGAAAACAAAAGAGATTTTATAAGTAAATGTACTTTGCTTGTGGATGAAAATAACTTGTTAAAATCCAAAGTTTCTAATCTTGAATGGTCTATTCTTTGGTACTCATGCAAATTGCACGCTACATTTAATAATGGTTTACTTTTGCATGGAATATTTTTGTGACTTCATTAATCCACTTTTGGTGATTACAAAGGGGGAGAAAGAAAAGATTTGACAGATTTGATGTCGGTATCGGTATTATCTGTTGAAGGGGGAGCATGAAAAATACATGAATAAAAATACACGAATAAATGTTGAAGGGGGAGCTTGAGAGAAGGGGGAGCTTGCTTTTATATTTGTTATAATGTTGTGCATACTATAATACTTGAATATCTCATTCCATGATTCATACTGTATTACACCCTTCAACACACTTCACATACCCATACTTATTGCTCAAATATTTTATGGGTTTTGTCATCACTGTAATGCCCTGAAAGCTACTGCACAGGTACTAGAGGGGGGGGGGGTGAATAGTACTTTAAAAATAACAAGGAGTATAATTCCTAATTATCGTGCAAACTACTACCAACAAATGCGGAACCTAAAATAGACAACAACAAATATTCAATGCTAACAATTGGTATGATGGGTTCGGATCCACCCAAGTCTCCCCGACTTGTACCCGGTGATCCTACGTCCCAGAACACCCGGATCCCCTCCGGATACTTAGGTTTGAAACCCTAACCCAAGATTTCCACTATGAATACCTTGTGAAAAACCTTCACAAGATCAAATCATACAATCAATAGCAATAGTGAATCCCACAACCCAGGATCTCAACCTTCTCTCACAACCGAGAGAATAAATAGCAATAAAAGAGTTTATATGAAATAAACAACAACTTACCACAAACCCTATACCTTGAGTATTCTTACCAAATTAGGGCAAGGAGGGATTTGAGAAAGGAGAAGTCACCAAGACCTAGCACCGCCAATATGAGCAGCAATGGGTGCCTAGGAATGAGTAGGAGACTTGAATCAAGCAATAGCTTGGATGGCTCAACAAGAACAAAGTTCTCTCAAGATGGATTCTAGATCTCAAATGAGGGAGAGAATGATTTCTTTTGAGGAAGAGAGCTTTGGAAATGAGTTTTAATCTTTAACTCTTTCAATCTGAATAATGCTCTCAATAACAGCTCTAACCTTGAGAGAAATGACCAAGCTTCGTATTTATAGGGTCCCACAAAATCGAGCTAGGTCATCTCCCAACGGTTGGAAATCTGGGGCAATTAATCGGTCAAAGAACAACCACTGACCGACTAGTTCATCAACTGGTCGGTCGGTAAAACAACATGAACCGACTAAAGGATGAACAGAGAACAGATGAAATTTCAGACCTAGATAACTAGTCGGTCCAAGAAGACTTTCCGACCGACTAGTTTCTCAACTAGTCGGTCGGTAAGTTACCTTAGACCGACTAAGAGTCAAAAACTATTAGTCTGAAAACAAATTGATTTAGTCGGACCAAGAACAAATGTTGATCGACTAGATCATCAACTAGTCGGTCACCAAACGTTCTTTGACCGACTAACGATAAACAGTAACTCAGGTGAAAAATTGGCATGTACAGTAAAGCTCAACTAGTCGGTCTAAGAAGCATCACTGACCGACTAGTTCACCAACTAGTCGGTCGGTGAGTCAACTAAGACCGACTAACTGTGAACAGTAAAGAGCTTAGAATTTGGGAGACAAACTAGTCGGTCCAACAAGCTTTTTCGACCGACTAGATCACCATCTAGTCGGTTGCTTCTTCTTCTTGAACCAACTAACATGCACAAGAAGTCCCGAATCGAAGCGCGATGCTTCGGTAAAGTTTGAATGGACTTCTACTAAGATCCTAGCTCTAAGATAGGAGTGATATGAAGATTAAATGATAATACCTATTCAAGGCTTAACATTCTAAATAACAAAGCTAGAAGACTAAATATAAATCTAGAAGAACCGTCTTCAAACGCTTCGATCGAATCTTCATGACTTCAAAGTTGGTCCAAAAACTTCAACGAAGATTTAGGCATATGAATACGTGTTTTGAGAAGTCTTGAGACGTCGCTTTGGATGTTCACGTGAATTTGGCGACGATCTCCATAACTGCGCTCACAAAGTGTTAGTTCACGATTTATTTATGTTTGCTCATCATCCAAAACCAAATCCGGGGAGTCCAATACTCAACATTCTCCCCCTTTTTGGTGATGACAAACCAACACAAATAATAATAAAAAATAAAGATTCAAATGTAAAATACTTACTCCCCCTGCATTGATGACACGTTAATTCCAAATTGAATAAATATAATACGCATCAAGCAGAAGTGAGAAATATAAAACATGATCCAAGTATTGAAATTTAGGATCGTAATCCATTTTTATATATTCACTACCCCTGAATATAACATAATAAATTAGATTCATGGACAATAGAGTTAAATTTTCATTTTGCCCTTGTCATTATTACTATCTCTCCCCCTTTGGCATTATCCAAAAAGAGTGGGGGGCCTACAACGACAACAACAAGGCTAAAAAAAATCCAACATCGGGAGTCGAAGAATACGACGATGGTCCAAAAGACACCAACGAAATAAAATACTTGAAGAAAATCAAGGTGTGCCAAATTGACCATTATCCAAAAGCGAAAAATGAAATCATCAAAATACCAAATATAATTCACTTATTGAGTAAAGGAACGCACTCTCCAATCTCAACATTTTGGTTAAATTAGTGCATGGAAAACAATTCTATGTATTCATAGAAATAAATTCTTTTTAACCAAGTCGAAATCGTCGAGCGACGAATTCGAACAACATAGACATTAAAACGAATATAAAATGTGCACAACGAAGTAAAAGAGAACAACGATGTATATATATATATAAAGCATCATGAGTACAACCAAAAGATACATCGACTCCATAACATCAAAGGCACAAAGTACATCGACTACATCAAAATGTCACATACTATATCAACAAAAAAATGTCACAATCCATCATAGACATCAACAACATCAACAAACATCCAAAAATGATACAATATCGACATCAAGCATCAACACATCCAAAAACATCAAAAACACCATGACGTGCATTTATATTTCATATATTCACGCACGTTTTCTTTTGTGTTTTTCCGAGTTTTTCCGCCGTCTTTTATTCGTTTTCTTGTATTCTCTCGTTTTCTTTCACTTTTCCTCGTTTATCCATGATTGCAGGGGATTGACCACGTAGGGGACGTTTAACGATGATATCCCAAGTCACCGGAGCAACGGGAGAAGTCACGCATGATCCAGGGGGTCAAACACCAAAGAATACATCTTTCAGCCCCTCACCCGGTTGGTTGGTCATCTCCAACCGATCGGGTGATGCACGCGTGCACCACCCGGTCTCTGCCGCAGCTCATAAGGAAGTCAACCGACCGGTTCGCAGACCGGTTCAGCGGGGGCCTGTTCTCTGTTTTCTCGAGCAAAATGCCAACCGATCGGGTGACTCTCACCCGATCGGTTCATCTGTAGCCGAAGATGAAGAGCTGAAGACACGGGCGCCAAACCGATCGATTCACCCGACTGCTCCAAGATCCAACTGGTCACTCAAGAACTCACCCGACCGGTTCATGTGATCGGGTGAAAGCTCGCCGTTTTCTGTTATTATTTTGTAACGGATCAACCGATCGGTTGACTTGTCAACCGATCGGTTGATGCGAAAGTCTATAAATAGAACCCCTAGGGTTCCAGAAACGGTAGCTGCTAATTTTTTACTGTTTTCTCTCCTTGTGACGGCTGTAATTGTTACTCTTTTGTAAGTTTTCAGATCTTTCTCAAATTTTAGTATTGTCTTATCTAATCTATTACTTCCGCATTGCAATTGTCTGATTATGATTCCAACGGTTAATTTTTATTTAGATCGCTTTTTCATGGATTTTTGTGAGTAGATCCCAAATCAGGGATTTTGGTGGAAACCCTTTCAGGGGCTCTTCCCGATGCGTCCATAGGGTTAGGAAATCGATAGGGATCAGGATTCTAACGGTTACACGGGGTGTTTCATTGTCATCGGCGGGAAAAAGACCACCTTTGACCGTTGGGCCAAGGGGGAATAAACTTGGCGGTTGACTCCCTAGCCATAGCTCACACCCATAGCGTAGACGTTGAATCCTAGCACTCGGGAGCGGCAGGATGAGACGTTGGGAGTTATCGTTGCGGGCTCAATGCTCCCGGGATCGATCAGTGTTAATGGACACGGGAGTGCCCACTGATCGAATCCGGGAATTCCGGTGTATCATCCTAGGCACCGACCGGAATATCGGGCCCATGGGACGCCGGTACCACTTTCAGAGGCAACGTCTCACCATTAGACCCTAATCCCGATCGCTATCCATACCCGTAGGCCGTATCGGCGAGAGTCTCTCGTCGGGTTGGAAACCAAAGTCCCGGGTTTTCTTTCTTGTTGTTCATACCCTTTATTTCCTTTCAGTGACAACCATTTACCGATTCGGGCTAGCTCGCCCCTCGGGGTGATTTAGGTCCTACCTGACCCAAGCACAACCTCGCCTCCCTGAGTTCGATATTCCCGCACCCTACACTAACCGTGCACTTGCGGTAAACCGACACCGCGCTCGTCGCCGCCGAGAGCGGCGGCGCCGGTCAAGTTTATGGCGCCGTTGCCGGGGAGGCAACGTGCTTGTTATTTTAGGATCTCTTGAACCCTCGTGTCTAGCTCACATCCCTACCTCGCGATAATTTTCGCATTCTCCTTTTTCTTTTTTATCTTTCTTATTTTTATTTCTTATTTTATCTGTTTCTTTCCCACTTGTCGCTTCACGGGTGTTTGTTGTTTTCCATGAGCAGGAGTTCAAGGAGTCTTGATGACTTGATTCCCCTCGATCCAGAGATCAACACCACCCTAAGGCGTTTGGCCGCCGAGAAGCGAAGAAGAGAGGATCCCGAATCCATGGAGGAGAACACCCCACCTCACAAGTCTCTGCTGGAATACTCGATGCCATCCATCGAGTCGACTTCCGCCATCCGTTCTCTAGCTATTGCGGCCCAAAGCTTTGAGCTGAAGCCGTCTCTAGTGACATGAATCCAGCAGGACCAGTTTGCGGGTGCACCCATGGAGAGCCCGATCGAGCACCTAGACTCCTTCTTGGAGAAGTGTGACACCTTCCGAATTAATGGTGTCACGACAGAGGCTATCCGTCTGAAGCTGTTCCCCTTCTCTTTGCGAGACAAAGCCAAGCAATGGCTAAGGGGGAAGGACCCCAACACTTTCAACACCTGGGAGAAGCTCTCCAACGCTTTTCTGATGAAGTTCTTTCCTCCGGGGAAGACCATGAAGTTGAGGAGTGAGATCTCCTCCTTCTCCCAGGCCAGCCACGGTCCTTGCATGAAGCTTGGACGAGATATAAAGAAATGCAAAGAAGATGCCCTCACCATGAGCTTCCGAAGTGACAGATTATTAATCTGTTCTACAATGGGTTGAGGGATGACCTGAAATCTTCTATGGACGCTGTGGCTGGGGGTTCCTTCATGTCTAGGAGCGAGGAAGATGCCGGGCATATTCTGGAAAATATGGCATCCAACAATGAGCGGTGGTGTGACGAGAGAGCCACACCAAGATCCAGGGGTATACACAGAGTCGAGGACGTCGACAAACTTTCAAGCAAGTTCGACTTGCTTTCGACCCAGATCTCCGCCCTAATGGTAGGAGCCGGTGGGGCCGGTACACAGTAAATTTCTGCGGTAGAGTCCGAATTCTTTGGGGAATTCGACGGTGGTGACATCTCACCACCGTTGGATCAGGCGAGCGCACTATTTTACAACCCCACGGGAAATGCGCCGTATCCACCAAGGACCAATTCCAACCCGGCCTACTCTCCAAACAACCGGAACCACCCAAACTTCAGTTACCGGCCACCATTTCAGCCCTCACCGCCTCAGCAGCCGCAGCAACAAACTTATCAGCCGGCTGGGCCACAGCAGAGTCAGGTTCAGCAGCAACCACTTCAGCAGCAACCATTTCAGCACCAACCTCAGCAACAATTTTACGCCCCCAGGAATCAGCAGCCATTCCAGCAGCAGCAGCAGTATGGCCAATAGAGGGCCGTCTCTCCGGTTGAGTCTCTCTTGACTCAATACATTACCAACCAGGAGAAGATCAACCAAAAGCTGGAAATGGGTCAGCGGACCCTCACGGACCAAGTAACCCAGCTGGGGTTACAAGTGGCGAACCTTGCAAGGTCACAAAACCAATTGCCGCCACAACCGGAGGTGAACCCGAGGGGAGCAACCCAAACATCGGCACTCGTGCACGAGCACACAAATGTGTCCGCTATCGTTCTGAGAAGCGGGACACAAATTCCTACTAGAGTGCCCCCTAGCAAACAGGAAGCACCATTGGTCGTTGAGAGACCGATCGAAAAATCAAACGACGCCGGTGCTTCGTCATCAAATCCTATGACTCCGGAGGGAGTCTCTGAAGAAGAGAAGAAGAAGAAGGAGGAAGGGAGCCCGCAAGTGTTCAAACCAGTTGTGCCATTTCCACAACGGTTAGCTCAGGCCAAAATTGATGAGAAATATGGCAAGTTCTTCGCCATGGTCAAGGACCTAAGCCTGCAAGTCCCCTTCCTAGAAGCAATCGAAACAATCCCCTCCTATGCAAAATTCCTGAAAGATTTGGTGACTAGAGGGTCTAAAAAGGAGAAAGTAGTGCTGACGGTGGAATGTAGCGCTCTTATTCAGAGGGCAAATCCGCCGAAACTCAAGGACTTGGGGAGCTTCTCTATTCCTTGCACGATCGGGGCAGTGAAGATTCATCGTGCACTCGTCGATCTAGGAGCGAGTGTTAGTTTGATGCCCTTGTCGATGTATAGGAGGATAGGAATGGGTGATTTGGAGCCCACGGGTATGACCCTACAACTAGCTGACCGGTCGGTCAAATATCCGGTGGGAATTGTGGATGACCTCCCCGTAAATGTAAGAGGGGTGCATGTGCCTGTGGACTTTGTAGTCATGGACATGCCTGAAGACGCACACACCCCCATTATCATGGGACGGCCTTTCATGGCCACTGCTGGCATTTTAATAGATGTGAAGAACAGAAAACTCTCTTTAAACATCAGCGGAGAGAAAGTTGAGTTTGATCTGGGGTTGTCCATGAAGCACCCCGATGACCCTCGGTGTAATTTGCTTGAGGTAGAAGAAGAAAAGGCCGCTGAAGAGAGCTCCTGGGAGATTCTCTTGAGAAACCCCCCCGATGACTTGGGGGATTCAGAAGATGGAGACGACCCCAAGAACAAAGAAGCTGCAGGGAAGGCGAGTGCAGCGAGAACGACCCCTCCCGGGTTCCCCAAGGCTCCTCCTGCGAGGAGAACAAGGAAAGAGCCCATGGACCTCACTAAAGACGAGGTCCGGATCCTAAAGAAGATGGCGGGAAGCGCCAACACGAAAGAAAAGCCCCCGGATCCCAAGAACAAGGGGAGGGTAGTCGAGCAAGTATTTCTCCAGCCGCTGACTACTCCAAGGGCCTTCAGCTCCAATGAGGAAGAGATGCCGAACTTCGGTCATCACCCGTATCAACCACCATGAACATCTCTTGCGGGCGTCGAGCCAACGACGTTAAACAAGCGCGCTTCATGGGAGGCAACCCATGTTCTAAACTTTTCCCCATTTTTAGCGTTATTTTTTACTTTATTTTATCTATTTTTATAAATAAAATCAGCCGCGAGAACATCCGTTCGGGGACTTAGACAGATCTGTTGGTTTTTGCAGGAAACAAGCCCCAACCGATCAGTTGATAACTCACCCGATCGGTTGGGATGAATCAGATACATGCCGAGATCTGTCCCCAAATGACCCGATCAGTTGAGTAATGAATGTTGGTATTGTTGGTAGCAACGATCTATGAAGTTCGTGTTTGATGATAACAAACATGTGTGAACATTTTTAACGTGTGTTAAGTGTTTCAGGGATGACAAAGCTTGTAGTGACTCAATGTGAGACTTGGTCAATATGTTGGTGATAAGAAACACAGGCCAAAACAAATACTAATAATCCAAAGCCCAATTGCATTGATGTCTTAAAAGGAGGCTGATTATTAAGAGCCTACCATTAACAAAAAAAAACATTTACTAATAACCCAAAAAGGAAGTGCACAGTTTCATTTTTTTTAAAGGGACACAAATCAAAAGCCATTTGCTAATAACCCAAAAAGCCCATGTGCACTCTCTTTTCAAAAACCTGGGGTTCTGTTTTTTTTTTCATATAAAAAAAAAGCAATAGCCGAATTTTTTTTGGAAGAGACTCTCTCTCACAGCCGCACAAATTGTTGAAGAGGGCAAGATTTTTTTAGGGCTTGTTTTATAGGTCTCAGCCGAAATTTTGTGTGCCCAAGTTTTTCTTTTTCTTTTGAAGATCCCCAGAGCCATCCAATCATTAATTTTTTTTTGTGGCCAAACCCAATTCAGCAGCCGTAAGAAATACTTGGGAGAGCACAGGAGTCTGCCACCTTTTTGATTGCTGCGTCTAAGTTTTCAAAGTGTTGTGTGATTTGTGTTTTTGTTTCATTGTTTTTCCCAGGAGCACATTGACTTCAAGTTATTAAGGCAGCCGAATTTTTTTATTCATGGGATTTTCAAAACAGTTTGTTTTTGAGGGTTTTTTTATTGCAGGCCGTTGATAATTCACAGGAGCACTTGGTTCTTCAAAGGCCAGTTGTTTTTGTTTTGAAAAATATCTTCCCAGGGCACACACATGGATTAAAATCAGGAACTCTCAATCTTGTTTCTTTTAGATGCTTTGAAAAATCTCAGAGGAGCTTTCATTAAAAATTCCTAGGCCTATACAAAATCCCAAGGTAAGCCTCTTTCTTAGTTAACAAAAAAAGGGGTTATATTTTCTGTCTTTTGATTGTGCAGGCACATCTCAAAGAGCAGCAAAGATTTGTTTTTGTTCTCAATCAATAAACACAAGAGGCCGGCCATCCTGTTTCCTGTGACTAGGGTTATCAAGAGCTAGGGAATTTTGTCTGTTCCCTCGAAATCAGTTTCATACAATTTTTGAGTGGCACCCGAAATATTTCAGAGAGCCTGGGCACATGCACCAAGATTTGTTGGGAGAAAAATTAATTGGGTGAGGTGCCGCAAGTTTCAATCTTTGGCGAAGGGCGCAAGTCTCATCAAGAGGGGAGTTGAACTATTGAGGGGACATCAGAGACTACATCTACGTCAGACGAGATCTGACCCGTACTGACTGACGAGGACGTCGCCGCTACACAAACTGAGATTCCTAAACTCTATTTATTATTATTTTGTGTAGTTGTTGTGTTAGATCCTCGTAGGGGAAACATTACCATTATTTGTGTTATTTTTGGGGACCTGACGACTAAATGTACTTGGACGAAACATCGTTCAACTCTCAAAAATCATCATACTATCCCATTAATCATCGAAAAATTAAATACGACGTTCAAGAGTAAATTCGAGCATAAATTCCAAAAATTCACAAAAATCCCGAAAGAATCCAATAAGTCTAGCATGAACAAATATAGCCAAATAGAATAGCATGCAAGATTATTGAATAAAAATGAATCCTATATCTCGGATTCACCCATAATCCCCAATTCTCGACGCAACCGCACAATGGAGTCCTCCTTTAGGGGTTTCGTGAAAATATCGGTGATTTGCTTCTGGGTTTCAACGTACACTAATATGATGTCCTTTTTAGGAACATGATCATCTAAGAAATGGTGTCGGACATATATGTGTTTGGAACGGGAATGGTGCACCGGATTCTTTGAAAGACAAATGGCACTTTGGTTGTCCACCATGATAGGGCTAGTATCACAATGTATACCAAAATCCTTAAGTGTGTGTCTCATCCAAAGAACCTGGGCACATGCTGTAGGATCCTGTCAAAACAACGTTGTTAGGATCGAAATAAATGAAGTCGAGACTTACGCTTGCGTACGTGGCACGGTAATCTCGGAACTTCGCCCTCGGATTCGCCACAACGGTCGATACTTCGTCACGGAGGATCGAAGCAGAGTTTCACCGCCTAAATCTCTAACTAGAAGAAGATTTTAATGGAAGGGAGAAGAAGAAAATAAGATGCCTTACGCAAACTTATGGCATGGAAAGTGTGAATGAACGCCTTACCCTTGGGTCCTATTTATAGGCTTTAGGGGTGTTTATTGTAGGAAATAACCAATTATAAGCTTATTAGCCTATATTAGCACATTCATTTATCTTCTTCTTTATCCACTTATCAAGTGTCATTTTGCACTTATAAAGTGGCTTTTTCCACTTATCGAGTGGCTTTTTCCACTTATCGAGTGGTCCTTTTCACACGAGAAAAGGTTCCCTTCGCGCACGCCTTCGTGCACGTGACATCTGAGGTCCGTATACCCTCATGCATCCCCTCATGGGTGTATTTATGTCGTCCATATCCAACATCTCCCACTCACACTTGAGGGGATTTGTAAGGAAACTTCTTTTCCTTTAACTCTTCTGTTTGTCATACCGAGAAATAGGCCGTGTGACCGTCATGCGCATAGAGTCAGCTGTTGTGCACTTGTTAGAGATACACAACACTCCTCGAGGTGCAAAGTTGAGTAGATCAACGCATGCTTTACACTAGATTATTTCTTCACATTTCTTATACTTTATATTCAACAATTGAATCCCATCTGGATTACAATTCGCTTGCCAGCTTTGAATCCCTAAAGTCCAAATGTGAATATGAAATTAATCTTCCTCTTCTTGCGATCCTTTTGATCTTGACTTGACTCGCTTTTCTAACATGCCCCGCCGGACCGAATTAACCATAGTCCATAAGCAACATGCTAAGATAGCAATCACCCAGTCAAATCTTAAGGAACCAATTAGAGTCCATAAGGGTAACGAGTTAAGACCCATGTGGTCTTTGGGTCTCCAATAATAGTAAACTTATTTACTATTCTAACCCAATGGTCAAAAATGCATACGTAGTATGAATACGTATTACAACATCGCTCCTTTCCCAGGGAGTGTATGTCTCAATGATGTTGTAAGGATGATGATCAGACACCACAATGTCTGACTTTGATTCCCTTTTTCTACTCAAATAATCCTTTCGACTCACATCCCGCATTTAGACTGATATGATTTCAAAATCCTCTTAGATCTTCTGTAAGCATCCATATGATGCAGATCTTTCATGCGACCATTTTGTTTAAGTCATGACTCTAAATCATCCGTCTGATGATTTTGACTTTAAACAGGTCTCATCTCTATTCTATCTGTCTGATAGAATAAGGCGGTTGCTCATGTGAGAGAGCCAACCTCAATCTGTCCGACATACTAGAAAGTATAGCTGAGATTTCAAAAAATGTATACAAACATTTCTCAAGAAATTCATATGCAATGTTTGAAAAAGAACATATTCTTTTATTAAATTTGATCATTTACAGACATAGGAATTTACATTGGTACAACTCAGCTCTTACGCAATCCTTGGGATGATAAGTGTTTGTAAAACACATCTCTGGGGATCGCCTTCGTGAGCAGATCCGCTATCATCTAATGCGTAGATATGTACCTTATGTCCACTTTCTTGGTCTTATCATAGTCTTTTGCAAATTTGTAGCGGATATCAATGTGTTTGGTCTTACAATGAAATTTAGGATCTTTGACATAAGCTATAGATGCTTGACTGTCGCTGTGTATAGGTACAGCACCTGAGTCACTTGCATCAATTAGCCTGTCTAAGAATTTCCTAAGCCAAACAGCCTCTTGAATTGCCATGCTAAATGCTACAAACTCGGCTTCCATAGTTGAAAGTGCGATGCAGGATTGTTTCTTGCTACTTCAGGATATTGCACCAGATCCGAGTAGAAAAACATATCCTGAGGTCGATCGTCGCTCATCGAGATCACCCGCCCAATCAGCATCAGTGTAGCCTTCGAGCCTCAAGGCATCTCCTTGATAGCATAAAGCAAAGTATGCAGTTCCTTTGAGATACCGCATTATCCTCTTAACCGCTTTCCAGTGTACTTGCCCTGGGTTGGATTGGTAACGACTTACCATTCCAACGGCAAAACAGATGTCCGGTCTTGTACACATCATAGCGTGCATAAGACTACCAACTGCGCTGGAATATGGAACTTTTTCCATAATCTCTTTCTCCTTTTGGTTCTTAGGACATGATTTCAGACATAAATTATCGCTTTTGCTTACATGAGTATCAATGGACTTGCAGTCCTGCATATTAAATCGTTCTAGAACCTTCTTTATATAAGTCTCCTGTGAAAGAGAAAGAAGTTTCTTCGAACGATTCCTTGAAATCTTAACTCCAAGGATATATGCGGCTTCTCCCATGTCTTTCATCTTAAAAACTGATGAAAGCCCAGCCTTGATATCCATCACAAAGCCCTTGTCATTTCCGGCTATTAAAATGTCATCTACATATAGAGACATGATAACATACTTGCTTTTAATCCTCTTGATATATACGCAGTTATCTTCATCTAGCATGGTAAAACCATTTGATAAGACAACTTCTTGAAATCGTATATACCATTGCCTCGAGGATTGTTTAAGACCATATATGGATTTAAGAAGTTTACAAACCTTATGTTCGTTTCCTTCTTTTACAAACCCTGTTGGTTGTTCCATATAGATCTCCTCGTCCAATTCTCCATTGAGAAAAGCAGTCTTTACATCCATTTGATGTAATTCGAGGTCTAAGCAAGCTACCATTGCAAGAATCAGGCGAATCGAGGTAAAACGAACAACAGGTGAGAAGGTCTCTTCGTAGTCTATCCCTTCCTGTTGCGTAAAACCTTTCGCGACAAGGCGAGCTTTATATCTATCAATAGAGCCATCAGCCTTATGCTTGATCTTGAGTACCCATTTGTTCCCAATAGATCTACGTCCATTGGGTAAGTCAACTAAGTCCCAGACTCGGTTAACTTTCATGGATTCTAACTCCTCTTGCATCGCTTCCATCCATTTGTCTTTAGCAGGGCAAGATACGGCCTGTTTGAAAGTAGCAGGCTCGTCATCTTCTTGTAGTAAAGTCATAAAGGTTTGCGGAAATTCATCCTCAAATCTTACAGGAGCCAACCTTGTACGACTACTACGTCGTATTTGAGATTCTTCAAGTCCTTGTTGACTCGAATTTAGATCAATTCTAATATCACTCCCACTTGGAATGTCGTTAGAATTGCTCCCACTTGGATCATTATTCCCGTATGGAATAGGATAATCGTCATTCGTATAATCCATTGGTGAAGGTTGAAACGTATTTTTGTTTTCACCAAGAATTCTCCCACTCGAATGAGGTAATCCTTCTTGATCATAAATCTCAAATAGAGATAAGTCCTGACTTATCTCGCCCTGTCTTGGAAACTCGTTTTCCAAGAAAGTGACATCCCTCGACTCAAACTCAATTAGCCCACCATTGTCTTCCTGACTAACAAAAAACATAACCTTTGGAGTTTTCTGCATATCGTATAAAGATACATTTCCTTCCCCTTGGCCCAAGTTTGCCATACTTATGGGAGGAAATATGTGCGTAGGATGCACAACCCCAAGGTTTCAAAATGTTTAAGTCAGGAGACCTTTGTTTCAAAACGGACCATTTCCATTAAAGTCCTATTTCTCCTTTCTGCAACACCGTTTTGTTGAGGAGTATAAGGCATAGTAACCTGATGTACTATGCCTTTTTCATCACAAAGTTCCTTAAAAATTGTTGATTGATATTCACCGCCCCTATCAGTTCGCAAGACCTTGATCTTGCGATCTAATTGATTCTCCACTAAACTCATATAGTTTTTAAAGCAAGCCAATGCTTCACTTTTGTGGGATATCAAATAGATATGTCCGAATCGGGTGAAATCATCAATAAAAGTGATGAAATAGGACTTCCCACGTCTTATATTGACATTCATCGGACCACATATGTTCGAATGGATAAGCTGTAATGGAACCTCGGCCCTTGTGCCGGTTCCAAACGGCTTGCGACAAGATTTCCCCACTAGGCAATGTTCGTAGGTCGACATTTCAACCTTTGAAACATTGGATAGAAGGCCACGTTTGGCAAGCCTATCCATACGCGTTGGTCCAATATGAACAAGCCTTGCGTGCCAACAAATCACATCAGACTCATAAGTCTTAGAATTTGCAATAAGGAAATTTTCATTACACGAGGAATCATACATTGTACTCATTACAATAAATCCTTTAAATACAAACCCAGTACCAATAAGAGTATTATTACAACTTAAGTCCACATTACAATCATGAAAAAACCAGTTATAGCCAAGACCCATTAACACGACCACAGAAATTATATTCCTTCGAATATCTGGAGCGAAGAGAACATCATGAAGTAGGAGAGTGCGGCCGTTGTCCAAGACTAGCTTGCAAGTCCCAACACCTTTCACTTCAACACGAGTGTTGTTTCCTATATAGATCCACTTCGTTCCTTGGGGTATCCGGTGATACTCCACGAAGGACCGTCTGTCCCTGGCTATGTGGTCGGTGGCACCTGAATCAATTATCCAAAATGGATTAGATTCCACAAGAAATATTGAACTAGAAACACATATGTAACTAGTATATTTACAAGTTACCTCGTCGCCTCCACTCGTACACGAACGAGCATAGTGACCGAGCTTGTTGCACTTGAAGCACTTGATCTTCTTCAAGTATTTCTTCTTGTGCCATTTCTTGTGCCCACCCCTATGTTTGGGTTTCTTGGTAGACTCAGGTTGCTTTTTACGTTCATTTGTGAACTTCGAACGATCTTTCCGTTTATTTCCCCCATGTGAGGAACTAGCAACCATGTGCACTTCTGCACTTGGCTTGGCAGCCGCTAGCCGCTCTTCCTCTAATTCGAGGTGATTTGAAACGTCGCTGAAGTTCTTAATGCTCTCATTGTGAGTGAGATGCATCTTCATTTGGTCCCACCCATTTGGTAGGGAACGTATGACTGCTTGGATTTGTTGCTCATCAGTGAGCACATGACCTGCGTCCTTTAATTCCGAGATGAGATTCGACATATGTCGCAGATGTTTCCCCATGGAATGATCTGGACGTTTCTTATATGAATCGAATCTTATAGTTAAGGCGCGAAGTTTGGACACCGATGTGCCACCGAACTTCTCTTCTAGCTTGGACCATATGTCCATGGCTAGGTCATGTTCTCGGAAGATGCGCATTATGTCATCAGCCATACTGCTTAATAACGTAATGCGTGCTATCTTGTTCTTCTGAGACCAAGCATCAAAAGCTTCCTTGTCTCGTCTGTGTTGGGCCGTAGTGCCCAACTCGGGTTCAATCATTACGTTCTTTAAAGTTTCGAGCACTTTTTGCTCCTCTAAAACGTATTGTATCTTGATGGACCAAAGTTTGTAATTATCGCCGTTGAGTTTTTCACCTCTGTTTAACTCAGCGACGATATTCTTTGAAGCGGAAGACATTTTACTTTTAAAATGCTGCAAAAGACACAAAACCGAAGGTTTGATCAAAAAACATTGCATTGAAAAATTCTTAAAATATAATTCCCATTTGAAGTGATAATAGAATATCCCATTTGGATAGTTCTAATTTCAACTCCCACTTGGAACGATATTTATAATTTGATAAGTTACTTTCGAAAAATACTGAATATGTTACCCTAGAATCAGAAAGGTCACTACGTTTACAATCACCATCTAGAGTAACTTTCAGTATTTCCCCATCACTTTATCAAATAAAAGTACTCTTATAGTACTTTGAAGCGGAAAAGCGTTTTTGAAAACGTAATTTTTCAAAACGTATGAAAACGTATTTTTCAAAAAATATATTTCAACATAATACCCTTATGATACTAGTGAAATATTCGGCAATCCCTGGCCATTGCCGGGTTTAAGCCGTTGTCGTGCCAAGGTCGGATCCCCCCCCTTTGTGGAGATTTTTCTGCAAGCAATTTGTCGCTGGCTCCCGTATGGATCCAGGCGCTTCCCCCTTTATAGGAGAATTTTGCTACTAATGACTGCCGTCGGCCCCGTATGGGCTAGCCTTGCAGATGGCCGGGGCCGAAATTACTGACAAGGCATCCGGCTGAATTGGTCGACCAAAAAACCCGAATTGGTCGACCAATGCCGAACAAGAGTTCTGGCACCCTCCACCCCCGGCCAGGGCCTCTGCCCTGGCCGAGGCGGCCTAGGGCCCGCCAGTGGCAGCCCTGGCCACTGCCAGGGCCGGCCAGGCCACTGGCCTAGCCTCGGCCAGAGGCCGGCAGGCCACTCTGGCCTGGCCTGGCCTCGGCCAGAGGCCGGCCAGGCCACTCTGGCCTGGCCTGGCCTCGGCCAGAGGCCGGCCTGGCCACCTGGCCTGGCCTGGCCGCGGCCAGAGGCCGGCCTGGCCTGGCCTCGGCCAGAGGCCGGCCTGGCCACTCTGGCCTGGCCTGGCCTCGGCCAGAGGCCGGCCTGGCCCCCTGGCCAGGCCTGGCCTCTGCCAGATGCCGGCCATGGCCATTTTGGCCTTGGCCGGCCATGGCCCTTTGGCCATGGCCGGCCTCACCCATTCACGGGGTTGGCCGCACACCCCCACCGGAGGGGTTGGCCGTGGTGGCGTTTGTCGTCATTGGCCGTAGCCAACCCCCTCCGCATGGGGAGGGGTAATGCATTGCCTCCATTGCCCATTTGGCTATAGGTTTCATGCACCAAAATTCATCTTCCCCGATGGGAATAACTACCATCTTCTTCTCCGGTGAAGCACCCGTTCGTCGAGGAAGTAGTTATCCTCCAATGGCCGTGTGCCAAAAAAAATAACCCACTTCAAAAATTCGTAAACTACGCGCTTCACATGAAGAGAGCGCCCCTTCCCTATGAATGGAGACTCAGCATCCATGAAGAGAGCGAGTTTGACGATATGAACGGTCGGTTCTTCCCGTCACGGAGAGTTCCTGCCATATTCGTAATGGTAGGAGACCCTAATGTGAAAAGAACAACCGCTGCGTTCTCTCCGTCACGAAGCGTTCCTACCATATCCATAATGGCAGGATACCCATTCGTGAAAAAGACAACGACTCGTTCATAGTTTCGACGGGGCGACGGTCTGACCAGAGCGAATCCGTATGGCTCCGATACCAATGTAGGATCCTGTCAAAACAACATTTTTAGGATCGAAATAAATGAAGTCGAGACTTACGCTTGCGTACGCAACACGGTAATCTCGGAACTTCGCCCTCGGATTCGCCACAACGGTCGATACTCCGTCACGGAGGATCGAAGCAGAGTTTCACCGCCTAAATCTCTAACTAGAAGAGGATTTTAATGGAAGGGAGAAGAAGAACATAAGATGCCTTATGCAAACTTATGGCATGGAAAGTGTGAATGAATGCCTTACCCTTGGGTCCTATTTATAGGCTTTAGGGGTGTTTATTGTAGGAAATAACCAATTATAAGCTTATTAGCCTATATTAGCACATTCATTTATCTTCTTCTTTATCCACTTATCAAGTGCCATTTTGCACTTATAAAGTGGCTTTTTCCACTTATCGAGTGGCTTTTTCCACTTATCGAGTGGTCCTTTTCACACGAGAAAAGGTTCCCTTCGTGCACGCCTTCGTGCACGCGACATCTGAGGTCCGTATACCCTCATACATCCCCTCATGGGTGTATTTATGTCGTCCATATCCAACACATGCCGCACCGGCGGCAATGTATTCCGCCTCGGTGGTTGAAAGTGATACGGAATTTTGCTTCTTGGAAAACCAAGAGACAAGAGAATTTCCTATAAAATGGCAAGTGACACTAGTACTCTTCCTGTCGGATTTGCATCCTGCATAATCTGCGTCACTATATGAGACTAACTCATACTTGCTAGATTTTGGATAAATTAATCCAAAGTCTAAAGTGTAACTTAAATAGCGAAAAATACGTTTTACCGCTACTAAGTGAGAATCCTTAGGTTGAGACTGATAACGAGCACAAATACATACGGCAAACATAATATCGGGCCTACTTGCGGTAAGATAAAGTAAACTACCTATCATACCTCGGTATAGACGAATGTCTACATCTTTTACGCCCGTATCTTTGTCAAGATGCGTAGTAGTGCTCATTGGAGTCTTTTTCCCGGAGGCACTCTCCATTCCAAATCGCTTTAGCAACTCCACCGTGTACTTCATTTGGTGGATGAAGATTCCATCGTTCATTTGGTGAATTTGGAGACGTAAGAAGTATTTGAGCTCACCCATGTGGCTCATCTGAAATTGTTCCTTCATAACATTAGAAAACTCTTCGGAAAGAGCAAAGTTAGGAGCACCGAAGATGATATCATCAACATAAATTTGAACTAAAAGTATATCATTATTCGAATGCTTAACAAAAAGTGTAGAATCGGCTTCTCCCATTTTAAAATACAAATCCAAAAGAAAATTCTTTAGGCGATCATACCAAGCTCGAGGAGCTTGTCTCAAACCGTAAAGTGCTTTCTTTAGTTTAAAAACATGATTTGGAAATTTTTTATTAATAAAGCCCGGAGGTTGAGAAACATAAACTTCCTCAACGACATCTCCGTTTAAAAATGCACTTTTTACTTCCATTTGAAATAGTTTGAAATTTTTATGGCATGCAAAAGATAACAATAATCTAATAGATTCTAATCTAGCTACCAGAGCGAAGGATTCTTCGAAATTGATACCTTCCTCTTGTCGATAGCCTTGAGCTACTAACCGAGCCTTGTTCCGGACGACGATTTGGTTCTCGTCGGTTTTGTTCTTGAAGATCCACTTCGTTCCTATAACGGTGTGGTTCTTCGAAGGCAATGGAACAAGCTCCCTTACCTCATTCCTCTCGAATTGAATGAGTTCCTCCTCCATGGCAAGGATCCAAGCATTATCTTCGCATGCTTCATTTATATTCGTTGGCTCAATCGAGGAGACAAAGGCACAATTGGCGAAGTGGTGGACTTGCGATCTCGTCTTGACTCTATCATGAATATTGCCAATGACTTGCTCATGGGGATGGTCACGAACGGTATGAAGCCGTTTGGGAATTCCTTGATCACTAGGAACATTCTCAACAACTTCATTAGTCGGGTTAGTATCAATAGAATCAATAGAATTAATAGAATTAGAATTACCAATTGAATCACATAAGACATCCAAAGAGTCATCATCATTAGTAATTCTAGTTGGAACAAATCCTTCATTAAATGAAACATGAAGCGATTCCTCGATCGTTGAGGTTGTATATCCGGTAGGCTTTGCTACGAGAGGAATACCCAACAAAAATCCCCTCATCGGATCTTGGATCGAATTTGTCCAAACTACCATACGTGTTCTTAATAAAACATTTTGAACCAAAAACACGAAAATGTTTAACTTAAGGCAACCTACCAAACAACAATTCATAACAAGTTTGTTTAGTGCCGGGCCTCAAAAGTATTCTATTAAACACACAGCAAGCGGTGTGTACCGCTTCCGCCCAAAATTGATGGCCAAGTTGGCTATCATCAAGCATAGTGCGAGCACACTCCAATAGCGTCCTATTCTTTCTCTCAACAACACCATTTTGAGGAGGTGTGCGAGGGAATGAAAAGGTGTGTGTAATACCAACTTCATCACAAAATGTCTCAAAAGACTCATTCTCAAATTCACCTCCATGATCACTACGAATAGTGACAATGGTGGTTCCTAAGAGATTTTGTACTTTCTTCACAAAAATTGTGAAGTTTTCAAAAGCTTCATTTTTATTACATAATGAAAGTACCCAAGTAAACCTAGAAAAGTCATCAACGATGAAAAGTCCATATCTTGCATTTCCTAATGAAGCAACTCTAGTTGGCCCAAATAAATCTAGATGTAATAGCTCTAGTGGCCGCTTAGACGAAATGCTTTTCTTAGGTTTAAACGACGATTTTGGAAGCTTGCCTCGTTGACACGAGTCACAAAAGCTTTTCTTTTGAAAGAAAAGCTTAGGGAAGCCTCTAATAGAATTTAACTTGGAAAGCTTAAATAGTGTTCCAAAGTTCACATGACCAAAACATCGATGACATAAGTGTTGTTCACTTGTGTTGGTAATAAGACATTGTTCATGTGATCTTGGAAGATCTAGGATGTATATATCCTTATGGCGTGTGCCGGAAAACAATAATTCATTATTATCTTTTCTTAAAATATGGCACATTCCTTTCGCAAAGCTAACTTTGTAACCTTTGTCACAAAGTTGACTTATTGAAATGAGATTGTGGTTTAATCCTTTAACAAGGTAAACATCACATATAAGGGGTTTAGAAGGATTACCCACTTTACCAAAACCTATGATGGTTCCGCTCTCATTGCCTCCAAAGACGACGCGGTTTCCATTAGCAATGGGAACCACTCCGGAGAGTAATTGAGCGTCACCCGTCATGTGTTTTGAACACCCGCTATCGAGTATCCAATTTCATTTGGAGCTAAATTTAAATTTGTTGCTCCGTTTCTTTTTCTTTTCCTTGAGTACCTAAAGATAGATAATTTCATATCATGGTACCCAAGTTCATTGGGTCCAAGAGATTAGACCTTTGGAAGCCAAGTCCAATTGACTTAGACTTCCCCACATAATTAACACTATGCACAACATTCGAAAAATAAGCATTCATGTAAACTTGTTTTTCATTCATGCTTGTGTCCTTTGGGCTCCAAATTGTGAATATTTTGGGAGCCCTCATCCTATTGGGAGCATGCATGCTTTGTTGATTTTTACGTGATGCATGTCGTGGATAAGTAAATGAACATGATGAAATGGTGCATATGGATAATTATTCATATGACGATGTGGGTGAACATATGCATGTGAGGGAACACATGTGTGAGGGTGTCTCACATGTTGTGCACATGCCCGTGAATGTGTAGCATAGAAATCATCATATGAGTGAGCCGGTGGAGTAGGACGTGTGTTCCTACGTGGCATGGTATTTGTGTACATGTAGGCATGACCCTTCTTTGGAGGTCCACCTAAAGTGGGTTTCTTTCCAAAAGAGGGTGTGGACGAGGTGGAAGCACCATTGGTAGATGAACTACCAATAGAGTGTTTGCTACCACTCGTTGAGTTACCGGAAGTTGCCCTAACAAAAGTAGTGGCCGATTTGGTTGAACTTTCCATAGTATACCCCAAGCCAATGTGGTGATTGGCCGGAAGTAAGTCACTTAGGATTTTATCCAAATGGTCCTTACCCTTACTGAATTTATTAATACGGCCTAATGTGTTCTCATATTTCTCGGTAAGAGAACGCATAGAAGCATCCAAAGTGGATACTTGCGATATGAGCACATAAACACGAGATTTAAGATTCTCATTCTCAATACTCAAAGTCGAGTTTGAGAAGTCAAATCCGCTATCTTGTGTTCCTCCGGATCCTCAATGCTAACATGTTCAAGTTGAGTCTTGAGATTAACAATCTCATTCTTCAACCCTTCAACAACGGTGTCGTTGTTGGTGATGATAGTTTTAGGCGAGGTTTGAATGCTAGCTAAGTCATCTTTGACTTTAGTATATCTATTTACTAATTTAGTATACTTAGACCATAATTGAGAATTAGCATTCCTAAGGTCATCCATTGTTACCTCATCGCCATCGTTGTCTCTATCATCGGAGGAGACATCTTTATCTTGCTCCTCTCTAGCCTTGAAGCACATGTGTGCTTGCTCCACTTGCTCATCATCCGACTCTCCGCTAGATGAATCATCGGAGTCGGTGAATGTCCCGACAAGCCCCTTTTTTTCCCTTTCTTGTACTTCTTGGACTTGTCGTACTTCGGCGCCTTCCACTTTTCCTTTTGCTTGTTTTGTGGACAATCCGCTTTGATGTGTCCTGGCTTATTGCACTTAAAGCACAAAGGAGGAGAGGCGTTAGTAGAAGTAAATTTAGATTTGCCTTTGAAGTTACCTTTTCAGAAGAAGCGATTGAACTTCTTTGCCATGAGGGCAATGGATTCCATGTCCATTTCGTCTTCCGAGTCCTCGTCATCGGTAGAGGTGGATGGAGCCGCCTTGAACGCAATCGCCTTTTTCTTAGGCACGTCTTGGTTCAAGTAAGACTTCATCTTCTCTTGTAACTTCAATTTGCTATCCTTGTGTACCTCGTATGACATTAAAGTACCCATTAATTGAACTACGGTATACTTGTTCATATCGTTACCTTCCTCGATAGCGAAGGTACGCTTTTCCCAACTAGAAGGAAGTCCTTCCATAAGCTTCGAACATTTCTCCTTTTGGGTGTAGGTTTTACCGAGTGCCTCTAACTCGCTTATGATGTCGACGAAGCGAGCATAATACTCCTTCATATTCTCACCCTATAGCATATGAAACATCTCGTAATCTTTATTAACTACAACGAGTTTAGAGTCTCTTACCCTACTCGTCCCTGCATGTAAGATGAGAAGGGAGTTCCAAATTTGATATGCACTCTTACATGTGCATATCTTATTGAAGTCCTCGGGCTCCAATGTGCATTGCAAGGCGTTCATTGCCTTGGCATTGCTTACCTCTGCGGCGACCTCCGCGGGAGTCCATTTCTCGAAATCTTCTTCGGCGGGCTCGACATACTCCTTCATTATGGTCCTCCGTAGTGAAGCACTCCGGAGGAAAGTTTCCATCCGGCATTTCCAATACCCGTAGTTGGTACCGTTGAAGAATGGAGGCCTCGTTGAGGAATGTCCTTCAATTACCGAAGAAGCTCCTTCACGGTTCTTGAAGGTGATATAATCCGAAGGTGGACGCACGGTCTTGTTGTCGTTGGCAGACATAGCTTAGTATCTGGCTCTGATACCAAATGTAATGCCCTGAAAGCTACTGCACAAATACTAGAGGGTGGTGAATAGTACTTTAAAAATAACAAGGAGTATAATTCCTAATTATCGTGCAAACTACTACCAACAAATGCGGAAGCTAAAATAGACAACAACAAATATTCAATGCTAACAAATGGTATGATGGGTTCGGATCCACCCAAGTCTCCCCGACTTGTACCCGGTGATCCTACGTCCCAGAACACCCGGATCCCCTCCGGATACTTAGGTTAGAAACCATAACCCAAGATTTCCACTATGAATACCTTGTGAAAAACCTTCACAAGATCAAATCATACAATCAATAGCAATAGTGAATCCCACAACCCGGGATCACAACCTTCTCTCACAACCGAGAGAATCAATAGCAATAAAAGAGTTTATATGAAATAAACAACAACTTACCACAAACCCTATACCTTGAGTATTCTTACCAAATTAGGGCAAGGAGGGATTTTAGGAAGGAGAAGTCACCAAGACCTAGCACCACCAATATGAGCAGCAATGGGTGCCTAGGAATGAGTAGGAGACTTGAATCAAGCAATAGCTTCGATGGCTCAACAAGAACAAAGTTCTCTCAAGATGGATTCTTGATCTCAAATGAGGGAGAGAATGATTTCTTGTGAGGAAGAGAGCTTTGGAAATGAGTTTTAATCTCTAACTCTTTCAATCTGAATAATGCTCTCAATAGCAGCTCTAACCTTGAGAGAAATGACCAAGCTTCGTATTTATAGGGTCCCACAAAATCGAGCTAGGTCATCTCCCAACGGTTGGAAATCTGGGGTAATTAGTCGGTCAAAGAACAACCACTGACCGACTAGTTCATCAACTAGTCGGTCGGTGAAACAACATGAACCGACTAAAGGATGAACAGAGAACAGATGAAATTTCAGACCTAGATAACTAGTCGGTCCAAGAAGACTTTCCGACCGACTAGTTTCTCAACTAGTCGGTCGGTCAGTTACCTTAGACCGACTAAGAGTCAAAAACTATTAGTCTGAATACAAATTGATTTAGTCGGTCCAAGAACAAATGTTGACCGACTAGATCATCAACAAGTCGGTCACCAAACGTTCTTCGACTGACTAACGATAAATAGTAACTCAGGTGAAAAATTGACATGTACAGTAAAGCTCAACTAGTCGGTCTAAGAAGCATCACTGACCGACTAGTTCACCAACTAGTCGGTCGGTGAGTCAACTAAGACCGACTAACTGTGAACAGTAAAGAGCTTAGAATTTAGGAGACAAACTAGTCGGTCCAGGAAGCTTTTCCGACCGACTAGATCACCATCTAGTCGGTTGGTTCTTCTTCTTGAACCAACTAACATGCACAAGAAGTCCCGAATCGAAGCGCGATGCTTCGGGAAAGTTTGAATGGACTTCTACTAAGATCCTAGCTCTAAGATAGGAGTGATATGAAGATTAAATGATAATACCTACTCAAGGCTTAACATTCTAAATAACAAACCTAGAAGACTAAATATAAATCTAGACAAACCGTCTTCAAACGCTTCGATCGAATCTTCATGACTTCAAAGTTGGTCCAAAAACTTCAACAAAGCTTTAGGCATATGAATACGTGTTTTGAGAAGTCTTGAGACGTCGCTTTGGATGTTCATGTGAATTTGGCGACGATCTCCATAACTGCGCTCACAAAGTGTTAGTTCACGATTTATTTATGTTTGCTCATCATCCAAAACCAAATCCGAGGAGTCCAATACTCAACAATCACCAAAAGGGGGAGATTGTTGGAAACAACGATCTAGGATCTTGGTTTGGTGATGACAAACACGTGTGAACTATTTAACGTGTGTGCTAAATATGTTTCCGGAATGGCAAAGCGGTAAATTCTCAAAGTGATGACTTAGTCAACCGGTGGAGGAATTGCTATCCACATAGCTAGTGGACTTGGTCAAAGTTCTATACACCTAGCAAAGGGGACTTGGTCAATATGGAGAGAGTTGGAGGCCAATTTAAGTTCAAGGGGGATTGGAACAAATCAAGCCGGGCGAATTTTTGTTTCAAGGGGCAAGTCGCACGTCATTTTTGTTAAAGCCAAAAGGAGAGTAGCATGATCCCATTTAAAAAAAACAGGCCGAAATACATTTCCCAAAAGAGCAATACACAACAAAAAGTTGACATGAGGGGCATCCTTCGGAAAATTAAAAAAGGAGAGGAGTTTTTTTTGTTAATAGCCAATTCCTTTTAAAAATAACCTGGGTTAGCCACCTCCTTAAATAGCCAAGTATGCTGCCGAAATTGTGTAGAGGTGTGCCTATTTTTTTGAAGCCACAACCAAAAGAGAGAGGCACTGCGAAATTTTTTTTGAAGGGTGCACACACAGAATTTTTGAGAGCCGGCCACCAAAAATCAAAATCAGCAGCCGAAAGTTTTAAAACCCCAATCCTTCATGTGCGCAACATTTTTCAAGAGGGGAGTCTTCATCTTGTTCGGCTGCAGTAATGAGGAGAACCAAACAAAAATAAAACCTAGAACTTTGATCCCATTTGTTTATTAGACTCTGTGCATTAGGATCAAACACAATTAATTATGTTCTCTTGTTTTTTTGACAGGCAGAGCCGCACATACAATTTCTGAAAGCCGCAGACTCCCAATCCCCTGTCTTCTCTAAGAGCGCAACGTAAATTTCAGAGGAGCCTTTCTTTTGTGAAGAGCCGTGGGGTGATTTTCTTTTGCTTGCAGCCGAAATTTGTTTGAGAGGTTGAACACTAAAAATTATCAAGCTAGGCCATCTTCGAGGAGAGTGCCGCAACTTGAGTTGCAGTTGCCGAGAGACTACTACTACTTGCCAGACGGCATCTGGCCCGTGCTGATTGACGAAGACATCGCCGCTACACGAACTGAGCCTCCTAAACTCTGTTCTTTATTATTTTGTGTAGTAGTTGTGTGAGATCTTCGTAGGGGAAACTTTACCATCTTTGGGGACTATTTTGGGAGTTGTCTGGTTGGGGCTAGACAAGTGGGACCCAGCTAGTTTGGGACTAGCTGGTAGAAAGCGTTACTAGGATTAATAGTGAGAGAAAACACAGTGAGTGTGGTACTAAGATCCTGGCGAGTGTAGAGACGTAGAGGGTGTTCTGAGCGTGCTCTAACTTGTGGTTTTGTACCTATTGTACTATTCAATACTAGTATCTGCGTTGGGGGCTAGACGTAGGTCGTTGGGGCGATCGAACCAGTGTATATCTGTGTGCGCTCTGTGATTGTCTCTGATTTACTCTGCTTGTGCTTATAACTGCGTGTGATTTCTCGTGGGTTGAGCGAGAATTTTTTATTAGCCTATTCACCCCCCCCCCTCTAGGCTAGGATCCAGATCCAACAAGTGGTATCAGAGCCAGTTTAGTAGATCTAGCCTAGATTGACCATGTTTAACTCTATGGATAGTGCTTTTGCTGAGGGTCAGTCTGTTCACGTCCCCCTAGGTTTAATGGAGTGATTATGCTTATTGGAGAAATCGAATGAAAATCTACCTTATTTCTGTTGATTATAAAGCTTGGCAAATAATTGAAAAATGATATAAACTGCATGTTATTAAAGTAGATGGTATTGAGATTGATAAACCAAATGACAAATTGGATGATAATGATTGGAAATATTATTCTTTAAATGCTAAGGCTATGAATGCTCTCATTTGTGCACTTGATAAATCTGAATATAATAGAATCTCACATTGTTTAACTGCACAGGAAATATGGCATACTTTGGAGGTGACGCATGAGGGAACGTCACAGGTAAAGGAGTCTATACTTTCGCTGCTGAGTTTAGAGTTCGATGGATTTCGCATGCTACCATCAGAAAGCATTTCAGAGATGTATGCGAGGTTCACAGATATAGTGTACAAGTCTAGCTCACTTGGTAAGCCGTATGATAGCCTTGATCAGGTGAGGAAGATACTAAGAGCATTGCCAAGCTCTTTCAGACCGAAGGTCACCGCCATCCAAGAAGCAAAGGTATTGGCTCAATTGAAGGTGGAGGATCTTATAGGAAACTTGATGTCCCATGAGTTGGAATTGCAAAATGTTGAAGAGAGGGAGAAGCCTGAGGAGAAGGAGAAGAGTACAAAACCCCTTGCTTTGAAAGCTAGTGAAGAAGAGGACGATGATGATGACATAGCGCTAATGGTGAGAAACTTCAGAAAGTTCATCAAGACCACACATGGGAGAAACGAAATGGCACCCAGGTTTAATCGCTCTAAATTTTTTCAGTCTTCTAAGCAAACTGATGATCAGAATGCTACTAATAGAATGACTTGTTTTAAATTCAAGAAAAGAGGACATCGAATGAGGGATTGCCCACATGAGACAACCCAGGTCGCTAAGGAAATAGGAAAATCCAAGGTGCTAACTTGGGATATGGACAGCGAAGCTGAGAGTGAGGAAGATGATCATGAAGCCCACTCATGCATGGCATTGATGGGAATACACGATGAGTTAATTTCTGGTAGTAAAGATGAACTCCTTACTCTTTGTGAAGAAATGCAAAATAAAATAGTAGAGCTTGAGTCCACTTTAGATGATTATCAAAATGAGAACTTTGAAATGCAACAATCTGAATATGATATGTCTAAGTAGATTGAAAAATTGAAAATTGAAATTGTGGCTCGTGACTCTACTATTGATATATTGAAAAAGGAAAAATCAAGCTTTAATGATGAAGCACCTTGTCTCTCTTGCCCTTCCTTATTGAATAATATTAGCATGCTTAAACTTGATTTGATTAAACTCGAAACTAAAACACACTATTTGGTTAGAGAACTTAATGATAAATTCTGCATGTTGGATAATGACTTTAAAAGAAAAATGATTGAATTTGAAAAGAAGGAAGAGGAAAACAAGAGAGCTTTTATAAGTAAATGTACTTTGCTTGTGGATGAAAATAACTTGTTAAAATCCAAAGTAAATTCCTCAATGCACCATCTATTGCAAAGAACATATATGCAAAGTGCTTTACTTGTGATAGTGTAGGCCACACATCATATTATTGCAAATTTAGGAACACTAATATCAAGTTTAAACAAGTGTGGGTTCCTAAAACAATAATGGCTAACACTAGTGGACCTTATTGGGTTTCAAGGTCACACTTAACACCTTTCATGTAGGTGTGATGGAGATTTGGCGAGGAGCAATGAATTGAAAGTTTCATTCTTTTAGCTCCTTAGTCAAATAGCTACGCGAAGGTATAATTCTTTTCCCTCATTGCATTCATTGCATACCTTCATAGTTTGTGTGTGTGCTTGATTTAATTTTTGGTTGTGTGCATGTTTTAGTTCTTTATAAAACAAAAACAAAAAAATTGAAAAACCGAAAAAAATTGTGCTTATTGAATACCTCCTTATGAATCTTTATAAGTGGTATTATTGAATGCTCATTCGTATCCCTTGTAGAAGTCAATTCCTTATTGTTGTAGCTACATGAAAATGATGTTATCCTTTTTGTAGCCATGACATGTCTCAAAATTTTCAAATTTGATTTCTACACCTACATTTGCACTTTCACGATAATTGACTTCTTAGTACTTTTGGAGATTCTTTTGAAGAATAATGGAAAGTGAATGTAGGAATGATTAATTTCTGAATTTTCTAAGGGATATGAAGTGTTTAGCCATGAATAAAAATTGAGCACAAAAGAATTGCAAATAAAAAAATGAAAATTGCTCCGTATGCAAAATGGATACACTTCATGGCTAATACAGAACCCACGAGTATCCAACTTATGCTACATGGGTAATCATTAGTGTTAGTGTATATAACTCGTCAAGCAATGCCACCCCACATTTAAAAGTCCTTTTAGGCCATGTTTTGGGGTTTGGTAACTTGAACTCATCTTCGATGAGGTGGGAAAAATCAATCCTAGTGATATTCGTGAAAATTGGAAAATGTGGATTGATTTTGTTGATTTTCTGAAATTGAATCTCCTCTTGTACTTTATTGTCTATATCACTACACTTACACAAAGGTGGAGAAGTCTTATTATGAAATTCTATGAGCTTGAATGGTCTATTCTTTGGTACTCATGCAAATTGCACGCTACATTTAATAATGGTTTACTTTTGCATGGAATATTTTTGTGACTTCATTAATCCACTTTTGGTGATTACAAAGGGGGCGAAAGAAAAGATTTGACAGATTTGATGTCGGTATCGGTATTATTTGTTAAAGAGGGAGAATGAAAAATACATGAATAAATGTTGAAGGTGGAGCTTGAGAGAAGGGGGAGCTTGCTTTTATATTTGTTATAATGTTGTGCATGCTATAATACTTGAATATCTCATTCCATGATTCATATTGCATTACACCCTTCAACACACTTCACATACCCATACTTATTACTCAAATATTTTATGGGTTTTGTCATCACCAAAAGGGGGAGATTGTTGGAAGCAACGATCTAGGATCTTGGTTTGATGATGACAAATGTGTGCGAACTATTTAACGTTTGTGTTTAGTATGTTTCAGGAATGGCAACGCAGTAAATTCTCAAAGTGATGACTTAGTCAACCGGTGGAGGAATTGCTATCCACATAGCTAAAGGACTTGGTCAAAGTGCTATACACCTAGCAAAGGGGACTTGGTCAATATGGAGAGAGTTAGAGGCCAATTTGAGTTCAAGGGGGATTGGAACAAATCAAGGCAGCCGAATTTTTGTTTCAAGGGGCAAGTCGCACGTCATTTTTGTTAAAGCCAAAAGGAGAGCAGCATGATCCCATTTAAAAAAAACAGGCCGAAATACATTTCCCAAAAGAGCAATTCACAACAAAAAGTTGACCGGAGGGGCATCATTCGGAAAATCAAAAAAGGAGAGGAGTTTTTTTTGTTAATAGCCAATTCCTTTTAAAAATAACCTAGGTCAGCCACCTCCTTAAATAGCCAAGTATGCTGCCGAAATTGTGTAGAGGTGTGCCTATTTTTTTGAAGCCGCAACCAAAAGAGAGAGGCGCTGCAAAATTTTTTTGAAGGGTGCACACACAGAATTTTGGAGAGCCAGCCACCAAAAATCAAAAGCAGCAGCCGAAATTTTTAAAACCCAAATCCTTCATGTGCGCAACATTTTTCAAGAGGGGAGTATTCATCTTGTTCGGCTGCAGCAATGAGGAGAACCAAACAAAAATAAAACCTAGAACTTTGATCCCATTTGTTTACTAGACTCTGTGCATTAGGATCAAACGCAATTAATTTTGTTCTCTTGTTTTTTTGACATGCAGAGCCGCACATACAATTTCCGAGAGCCGCAGACTCCCAATCAACTGTCTTCTCCAAGAGCGCAATGAAAATTTCAGAGGAGCCTTTCTTTTGTGAAGAGCCATTGGGTGATTTTCTTTTGGTTGCAGCCGAAATTTGTTTAAGAGCTTGAACCCTAAAAATTATCAAGCTAGGCCATCTTCGAGGAGAGTGCCGCAACTTGAGTTACAGTTACCGAGAGACTACTACTACTTGCCAGACGACATCTGGCCCGTGCTGATTGACGAAGACATCGCTGCTACACGAACTAAGCCTCCTAAACTCTGTTCTTTATTATTTTGTGTAGTTGTTTTGTTAGATCTTCGTAGGGGAAACTTTACCATCTTTCGGGACTATTTTGGGACTTGTCTGGCTAGGGCTAGATAAGTGTGACCCAGCTAGTTTAGGACTAGCTGGTAGAAAGCGTTACTATGACTGATAGTGAGATAAAACACAGTGAGTGTGGTACTGAGAGCCTGGCGAGTGTAGAGACGTAGAGGGTGCTCTGAGCGTGCTCTAACTTGTGGTTTTGTACCTATTGCACTATCCAATACTAGTATCTGCTTTTGGAGCTGGACATAGGTCGTTGGGGCAACTGAACCAGGGTATATCTGTGTGCACTCTGTGATTGTCTCTGATTTACTCTGCTTGTGCTTATAATTGCGTGTAATTTCTTGTGGGTTGCGCGAGAATTTTTTATTAGCCTATTCACCTCCCTCTAGGCTAGGATCCAGATCCAACAGCAGGAGTAGAGGGTTGCACTGTAGGAGGTCGGGGCTAATGCACACGACCACCGTAAACAAGTGGGGCCAGTAGTGGGGGTGGTGGAGGGGCGGTGCTCTCTTAAAGACGCTCAGCCTCTGTGGGAGGCTAAGACGCAGGAATGCTCCCAGAAGTGTGAGCATCGATAGAAGAGGATGGGGCGACGACTAAGGACGAGATAGGCAGGGAGGTCGTGGACACAGAAGTGGGGGCATACGTCAAGACACTCTCGGTGAAAATAGCGGCAGCGGAGACAGAAGGGTCGACAACTAGAGAGGTCGTGAAAGCAACAGAAAATGACTCCCCAGGGGTCGAGAAATCAGGTGAGGATAGGGTCTCGGCTGTCAAAACAAGGGAAGGGGCGTCTCTCTCAAATGCAGTGGGGGTGGCACGCTCAAGGCTTATGTAAGAAATGTGGTCAACACTCAACAGCACAAAGGTAGTGATGGTGGTAGTGGCAGACACAGCAACAGTGCTCCCAGTACTGGCAGAAGTGTGGACAGAAGTGCCGGAGGCTGGAATCAGATCAGGTGCAGGCTATGGGATAGGGATATCCGGGGCAAGAGGGCTTAGAAGGGGCTCTTGCCGGGCGTCCTCGGGCTCGAGTACATAGGCAGCAGGGATGAGGAGATCCATCTCTGATCTACATTCCCACCGACGGGTCCAATGTGGGTCTGACCAGGGCTCGGAGGCACCATATATAATCTACTAAAAATAGACCATATAGCCAAACCCAGTGGTGCGGACCATGAGGACGCAACATCCTCATACAGGCCATAACATCTATAGAAAGGGATGTGGGGACCGTAGGTCGGAGCAAGCCAGCAGGGAGCTCAATCTCGCACATAAGAGCAAGCAAGGTGATCAGACCGCCACAACAAATCGTCGTCCTGGCGATGTATGAGGAAATAATGCGGTCAAGATACCAGCTAGCTATATCAATCTGAATGGCGGGGACTAAGACGTCCTCGTCGCCCTCGAAGGCTCTCTCTCGTCATCGCGTAGCATATAGAGCTCAGGCGTAGACATTGTCCCAGGCTCATACCTTGCAAGAATGGTGGTTGGCATAAGGTGCTGAGTAATACATAGGCAAGGGTGGACGATAGAGGAGGTCTTGGCCCGCCTCGGGTCAAAGGCAAGTGGCAATCCCATGATCAAAGTCCAGAATGCGTGTGCATCAAAAGAAGGAGGGGTGTGGTGCGCAGGACCAACATTGCGATCAGGGTCGGGGACATGGGGCCAATGGAAAAGGGCACATAGCATATCGAGAGTGATCTCGCACTCTTGATCCATCAGGCAAAAAGTGCACCCCCTGGGAGTCCTATGAATAGAACTCAAGACCACGACGCTCGGACGGACGTAGGTGTCTGCCGACACGGAAAGAAAATCATGACACCCCCACGTTGTCATACAACTGGAGTAGCCCCTGAAATACCCCTAGGCACTCAAGGTCATCTATGTTCGCAAACCTAGAGGGGGCTACCGAACAATGGGAGAGCCTCTCAAATCTGGTGCGGTGTGCGTCATCGCTGAAAGTGATCCCCATCATGTCGATGGCTGTGGTAGGCTGTGCTGGTGGGGGTGGAATGGGTGAAGTAGGAGGAGGAAGTGTGGGTGGTGGATCGCTAGGCGTCAGGGAGTCTGCTCTAGCGAAAGAAGAACCGGGGTCATCGGTCCTCTTCCGCTTGGAAGCGGGCTGCCATGCACGAGACATAGTGCGTGGGGGCATCATGGTGCCGTGAGGTGTGCAGACAATCATAACATGCCAAAAATAAAATATGTAACGGGTGTAAGTGAATTAAAAGATGCCTCCCCTACAGCTCCAAATCAGTGCTCGATCTCACCCAAACTATCCTGAAGCACAAAATCAATTGATTAGCAATGAATATCAATTAATCAAGGGGTAGATCAAGAGATTTAGGCGTAAATAGTGTTCAATTTAGATTTGGGGCGAATTTGGGCTTACGAAATGGAAAATAAGAGAATACAGGTGAATTGGGGTGTGGAGGGCGGCCGATCACCGGCCGATGGTAAGGTGTCTAATGGCGGAAGGAGCTCTGACGACAACGGGTCGCACCACTCGGGCGAGGAGGCATTGTCTCGGGTGAGTGGAGAGGAGCGTTCGGGCAAGTTGGGAGAGAGGGGTGAAATTTAGGGATTTAGGAATTTTTGATCCGAGCAGCCGCAACATTCGAAATAAATACTGTTGAGTCGGTCGAGTCCCTCGACCGAGTGAAAATATTACTCGGCCGAGTCGCAACAGATTAGGATATTTTCTAATAATTCCGTTAGTCTCTGACTCGGTCGAGCAGGAACTATCACTCGGTCGAGTAGACAAAGTTACTTGGCCGAGTAGATTTGCCACTCAGAGCGTTTTAAGAGCTAAATGTGTCAGATTCACTAGGTTGAGTGACAAAGTCACTCGACCGAGTGGCATATAATTTCCAAAGAGGGGTTTTTCGAGACTTCCATGTACAGTACCCTACTTGGCCGAGCAGGATCTTCACTCGACGAGTGGACAAGTCACTCGGCCGAGTGGGCTGTTGTTTTCAGCTCCAGACACTCTGGTTTTCCGACACATTCTGTTTTATTCTCTCTCGCCTGTTTCTTCCTTCCTTTGGCATTTGAGCGCGCCTTTGGAGTGCTCTCCATTGCCATGGCCATCCTCCGTTCATATGATCTCCTATCATCTTCTTCCTGAAATGAAGATCGTAGCCCGTTGTCAGATTCTTCCTAGACTCTTGACTCTATAGATTAACAAGGATCTAAAACAAAAATGAAAGTAAAATTCAACTAAAAACTAAGATAAAACCGTCGGGTTGCCTCCAGACAAGCGCTCGTTTAAGGTCTTGACCTCAACCCCTTAAGATATGATGTTTAGTGCATGATGTTCGGCGCATAGGAGATGCACATGTCAAATTTTGCGGGAAGGCCTTGAGGGTTCAGGTGCGATGCTAGTTCTTCCATGGTCTCCCGAGTGTGCGTCTCCACTCTAATGGTGTTGATGGATGACTCCCCCAAGCTTGCGTTCTTAGTATCTGTCCTCTTTCCCGACGATTGAGATGTTTTTGTCGGCGGCGCCTTCTCCCTTTGCTTCACCGTAGAGAGCTTGCAGAGCTCTCTAATTCTCGTGACATCAGCGTCGTTCTTCTCTTCATCGGTGAGCATGATTACTTCTTCAATGGGAGGGTCCGGTTGTTCTCCATTTGGGATGACGTCCTCGGTATTTGGGACTCCATCGAGGTTCTCCGTGTGCAAGGCTCCAACGGCATAAGGCATGGCTTCATCTATTACTTCGTCAAGAAGGTCCACATAGTCTGCTTCTTTCGGCCAAGGTGTTTGCTTCATGGTCTTGGGAAGATGTAATTCAATTGCAATGTCGCCAACATTGAGAGATAATGTTCCTTCCCTTACATCTACCATGACTCCGGCGGTGCATAAGATGGGGCATCCAAGTATAAGCGATGTATCGCCCTCCTCTTTTATGTGCATGACACCGAAGTCGCTTGGTACATAATGACCTCCCGGTATTTGGAGAGGCATGTTATCGGAAATCCCCATTGGCCTAGTAATTTGCCCATCGGCAGGTTGGATCTTCATATCAATGGCTTTGAGGGTTGTCCCCGTGTTGAGGTTCTTGAACATGGTGAGCGGCATGAGGCTTACGGTCGCTCACAACTCTACCAAAGCTTTTTGTAGCGGGATTCCACCAAGGGTGCCTGGAATCCGAAAGCTTCCAGGGTCTTTCATCTTCGTTGGCATTCTCTCCTTGTTGGCGAACCAAGTTCATTACTCGGCTAGCATAATCTTCTCCGTTCGCTTCTTCCCCATGATTAAGTCTTTGAGGAGCTTGGCATACGACGGGATTTCAATTATCGCATCCAAGAATGGGATGTTTAGGCTAATCCCTTGCAAGTACTCCAAAAATTTGGCAAATCCCTTTTCCATCTTGGTGTTCGCCAATCGTTGAGGAAAATGTATTGGTGGCATGTAGGTTTGCTCCCTTTTAGGTTCATCCGCTTTAGATTTTCCCTCGTCATTTGCCATCTTGGGGCTCTTTCTTCATTAATTCGCTCTCTTTCAACCGAAATTTCCTCCCTTGGGCCTTTAGCTCGAACCATAGTGGGAGTGGTATCCTTCCCGCCTCTTGTAGTCCCCGCCACTACTGCATTTATGTGGCCGGTGTTGCTTCTCGGGTTTTGCTCCGGTTGAGCTGACAATTGTTGTTGAGCCTTATTGAGCAAAGTAATTTGTTCCGCCAATTGTGCCACAATAGTATTGAGAGAATCATGGCCCGTCGTCAATTTTGCATATATCTTCTTTTCTTCGGCCATGAACTCCTCAATTCTAGCTTCGTGCTCGGATCTTGGTGGTACCTGTGGTGGGTTTTGTGATCTCCATCCTTGATTATATCCGGGGGGTCTATAAGGCCCCGTTTGTTGCCTTGGTGGATATTGTTGTTGTTGGGGCGGCCTTTGTTGATACAGTTGTTATTGTTGGGGAGGCCGGGCTTATTGTTGTTGCGATGGTGGTTGTTGATGAGGGGGAGTCAAGGCTCCCACGTTGTTGGCATTGGAAAATCCGAGGTGACCCTTGGTAGCCGGGTTCACCTAATATCCATTGTTACTCCGACCGGTGACGTATTGCACTTGCTCCATGGCTCCTTCATTTTGCTTGCTTCCAATAAACATGACTTGGCCTTGGTCTTGCCAATTACTCATGCTCCCTCCGGTTGTCGGTGCATTAGGCACTCCATATGACTCGCACATCCGCTTTTCAATCCTTTCCACAACTTTGGGGAGAGAGTCAAACTTTGTGGTCAACACGACCACTGCCTTTGCTTCATAGATACTTGTCGGCTTTGATGATGATGATGATTGGCCCCTCTCATCAGTCCATTGCTGATTGTTAAAGGCCATCTCCTCTAGCAATTCCGTAGCATCCTCCGGTGTCTTTGATAGAATAGCTCCGTTGGCCATGGCGTCAATTATCATCTTTGTGTCCGGCCGCAATCCATTGTAAAAACTATGAACAAGCTACCAATCGTCGATGCTATGGTGGGGGCATTGATTTTGTAGATCTTTAAACCGCTCCCACTCTTCATAGAGAGACTCTTGGTATCCTTGCTTGAAGGACATTAACAAGTTTCTTATCTTCACGGTCTTGGATGGAGAGTAAAATTTGTTGACGAACGTGCTCCCTAACTCGTTCCAAGTAGTGAATGTCCCATGCGCTAGCATCCTTAGCCAATATAAATCTTTGTCACGAATAGTAAAAGGGAAGAGATGCAACCGGATGTCATCCTCCGGTACATTCAGCATCTGAAAAGTAGCGCACATCACCAAGAACATTTATAGGTGATAGTGCGGGTTCTCTTGAGAATTCCCATGAAAGTGATCTTGTTGCATCAGTAAAATAAGCCTGTCTTTAGTTCAAAGTTCTTGTCAGCCGCCAGCTCCGTCATAAGTATGGAAGATCCGGTAACAGAATTGTTCGGGGTAAGCTTATCACGGATGGAGACAAGCCTAGCGGTCTGCCCTAATTGCTCATCTCTAGTTTCCTCCACCATTTAACTCTCCTATATAATTGATCTCTTTTCTGCTCTCTGTTTCCTTGCAGTGCACTCGATCTCTGGATCAAATAACATGTCTTCTTCGGTTGTCTTCGACCTCGTGTTCCTGCACAGAAAAAGAGAAACTAGAAAGATTTGTTAGCGCAATATAGGAATAAAAGAAAATAAAATAACGAAAGAAAAATAGCTAAGTAAAGAAAATAAAATACCGTCACCTCCCTGACAACGGTGCCAAAAACTTGATCGCTTCTGGATACACACACAGAAATCAATGTAGATTTACTGCAAGTGCACGGTTAAGTGGTAAGCGGGTATCAAATCACAGGGAGGACTAATGACAATACTCTATTCTGGTTACTAAGCTATTTGGAGACGGATGGTGTAACAATCATTTGAGTAACAATGCAAATTCAATATAATAAAGAAGTCAAGGGCTAGGGAATCCCCACTATGGATTTTCAAGTCATTGACGTAAGTTATGAAAAACCATGCAATCAAACTCAAGTCAAGGTGAATTTGCCGCAACTAATTGGAGAACCAACTCACGCTGTCGTGCTATTGTAGGTCTATAGCACTCTAAACTAGAGCCTCGCTGTCGAGCAAGCCTAGTTTAGACTACTAGCATTAAGATCAGCAATTTCATCGAATCCAAACTCAAGCTCGCTATCGTGCAACTTGAGTTCGGATCTAGATCCTAGTAGTTTGTATCCATTCACTGTCATGCAACGAATATGAGTATATGGAACAATAAAAATGCTAGCTTTGGTCGCCGTCGCTCACCAAACCTAGGGAATTTCGATTGTAAACATAAATCAAATATCTAGGGCATTCCTTGGATCAAGATCCTCTGTCGAGCTCACAAGATCCAAGAGGAATCCCTATCTATCCGTAGTAATTCAACCAAGATCCAACCTTTCAATCAAGCCTAATAGCATAACAATTCAATAGATCTCACAATTCAGATATTAGATCCATAGGGTTCATCTCTTTGCCCAAGAGCAAATGCATTACTCACAAATCAAATTAGAAATCGATAGGAAAACAAGATCAATAATAGAATTCATCATGCAATCAAGATTCAATAAGATATAAATCATACAAATTAGAATTTGCAAGAGATCAAGACAAACTAATGTCGACAAAGAAGCTTTCAATAGAAAATTAAGATCCAATCTTCAATCTCTCGCCAATACCAAAAACTTAACTATGATTAGAAACTAAGGAAAAATAGTTCTAAGAAGTCTATCTGGTCTCCTCTAGGGCTGGAGACAAAACTGGGCTTAAATACATGCCCAAAATAACCAAAAAATACAGACCAAACTGCCCCAGCGCTGCCAAAACCCCTAGTTTTCCCGACTGGGCGTCTGCGCCACTCGGCCGAGTGGAAGTATGACTCGGCCGAGTGAGAATCCTGACTCGACCGAGTACGTTAGTCTGCATATCGTCTAAAAAAATAGAGAAGTCGGCTTGGCTCTCTTTGAAATTTTGGCCTCCACTCGGGCGAATGGAGTTCTTACTCGGCCGAGAGGAATTCACCATTCGGCCGAGTACATTGTGGTACTCAGGCTGGTAGATGTCATCGTGTCAGTCTTGCTCAGTCGAGTAGGCTACGTCACTCGGCCGAGTGAACTGCCTTGCTCGGTCGAGTGGCCTGTTTAAGAGCTCATTTCCTCTCCTTTTTTGCTTTCTCGTCAATTCCTTCAACGCTCTTCTTCTTCCACTCATCCTCCAGTGCCATTAACTCTCCGATATGATCATGAGCGATGCTCCGGCACGCGTGCAAGTCCTCTAGGCTCCAAATTGTACCTGATTACTACATATCTCCTGAAATCAGACGAAAAACAAGAAATAATGAAAAGTATCAAAACATCGTCAAATAATCGTGAAAATCACGATATGAGCAATCGAAGAGGCATGCAAATATGTAGAAAAAAGTTGTAAAATGTGAGCCGATTAATAGGCAAGTTGGTCTTTTGACTTGAGGTCATTGTAGAAACCTGTGCGTGAACGGTGTCACTTAGATCACTGATCTAGCCTTGGGAAAGCCCTGTTGAAAGATTTTTGGTTGGTGACATTTGAAGCGTGTGAGGAGAGTAATGACCAAGATAGGATTCGTCTCTCCCGGTCAATGGGATTTAGTGTCGCGGTGTTAGTTTGACCTTTTAGTGAAAGATCTGGCCAGAGTGTGTTGGAAGAAATCCAACATTATTTGACTAAAGATCGATGGAGACTAACCAAGTTCGAGCTGGTAGGGTTAACAGTTGACCTACCATAGGCTTGACTAAGCGGCATAGTTTTGATGAATAGACTATAACCGCGGTATTCATCACAGACACAGTCAGGGTGGTCCCGACAATACTCATATCAATGTGTTAACCACATAAGTATGATACAGAAACAGGGACGACACCTGCTGCATCTTGGGTTTCGAGCCCCACCTGTAGTAGGGTCAGGCTGTAGGGTCTCACGCAGAGTGAGACCTTCGTCAAGTAATAGGTAGAAATTAGGAAGAATATGCATTTGATGCAAGGGATAGAAAACTACAAAGAATTTGCAGTTAGTTCCTGCATTCAGGATAAAATGATCCTGAGTGCAAGTGGGAGATGTTGGGTGATGTATGCCCTCAGTTCATTTGTATTTGATGCAAATGATTTTTTTATAATAGATGTGTCGCAAATAATTTGTTGTATAAGTCTAAATATTTTAGATGTGGATTTTAATTTCTTTGATGCAATTATATTTTAATAAGTCACAAAATGTTTACAGGCCTATTTGTAAACACATAGAAAGTTTTTCGGGAATGTCCCATTCAAAGTCGGTGCTCAAATGGCTAGAATTTGGAGCCAATATGGCTCAAAGTGAGCCATAAAATTAAAAGCCGAATTACAGACTTAAAGGGGGCACTTAGGCCCCCTTTCCTTAGGCCCGGCCCAAAGGGGCAGGGCCACAGCCAATCAGCGCCCGCAGGGCGCCACTGGCGCCCTGCTAGGCACGTGCCTAGCATGCACCGCAGGGCGCTAGACTTGCCCTGCCAGGCGCGTCCCAGGAACGTGCCGTGGGCTGCACGTGCTAGCTCAGTGGGCCCCACGCTGTGGGCCCCACTACAAGGTTTGGAAACCTAGGTGATTAATTTTTGGCGGCTAGATTCTTTTGGCAAAAATCTGATTTTTGGCCATATTTGAGACATCGTTTGAGGGGTCAAACGAAGTTGGATTGGAGCCCCATTTGTTTCCATGCATTCACCGTTCAGTGCCCTTCGATTTGATAGGTTGTATCACTTGCGAAGCTCAACGGCGAGGGATGGAAATTCACTAAAGTTTGGCCTTTGTGAAAGGCAAACTTTAATTAATTTTTTCATCCAAAATTAATAGTCCCACATCGGATATGGAGTGAAGGGGAGGGGTCATCCGCCTATATAAATTGGGGTCTGCTCCCTCCTTGAAACTCGTCTCAAGCTCCAGATCTGAGTAGCTCCATTAAACATGAGCAAGCCTGGATCTGAGCATAAAATAAATATTCTTTTTCTCCCTAAATTTCTTCCTTGCACCTGTTCGGGCTCTAGCAAAGCTACGAAGGAGCTCGGATCGTATCCGAGGTCTTGACGAAGGATCCACTCAAGGTGAAATCTGCTTCGGTGCGTGGTTGGCTCGGCGACAGTGGTGTTGCTCGCCTCGATATGCGGTGCGGTTTGGGAAGCAGTTCGGCTCCGGGCAAGGTTCAGCTTGGGAGATGCTGATCACTCCATATTTTACACCCTTTTTCTGCATGTTTGCATGCCACTTTGATCGCTCATATCGCGTTTTTCACGATTATTCGACAATATTGCGATGCTTTTCACGATTTCTTGTTTTTGTCATATTTCAGGAGATATAGAGCGATTCGGAGTGATTTTGAGATCAAGAGGATTTGCACCCACTCCGGAGTGTCACCCAAGGCTCTTCTGAGGGCTATTCGGCGATGGAAGACGAGTGGAAGAGGAAGGAACTTCGTAAGAGCGACGAGTGAAGCACTCTCTCAGCCGAGCAAGAAGACCACTCGGCCGACCAGACCGGACACGCACCACAGAAGAAAATCAGCGTGCACTCGGTCGAGTGTCGATAGCCCACTCGGCCGAGTATGAAGATCCCCTCGCCCGAGTGGCACGGAAAAGTCCATCAAAAAAGAGGCCGACTTACTGGAATCTGTCAGGCGAATGAGGGTTCCGACTCGGCCGAGTACCGAATGCCCCTCGGCCGAGTGAGTAAAGCCACTCGGCCGAGTCACCTCCGAAGCCAGACCACCCAAGACCCCCGACTTACTGGAATTTTACAGGGTTTGTCACTCGACCGAGTGACTTTTGTCACTCGGCCGAGTGAGCCGCCCCGCCTGCTGCATAAAGTGCGATTTCTGGGCTGCGCATGGGCATCATTGTCACGAATTTCTGGGCGATTTTGAGGGGTATTTAAACCCAGTTTTTGCCCTAGTTTAGAAGAAATTTTTGATACTTTTGGCAGCCTTTTTAGAGAGCTTTTTAGGTAATTAGATTTAGGCTTTTTGGAGAGATTAGAAAGGCTACTTTTGTTGGATGCTATTGGATTCTCATTGGTTTGTCTCTCTTCTTATCAAAAACCCTATTTTTGTTGATAATTTCTCTATTGCAATGAATTGTGTTAATTTTGTTATTGATTTTCTTATTAATTGCATGATGATTAGTGGGTAGTTTTGCCGTCTTAGGGCGTAGGGATGAACCCAATAGACCATATTTCTAAATTTTGATGAATTGGTGAAATTCTTGCTAGAATCGATTAGGGTTAGTTTGGGATTGATTAATTACGGATAGCTAGGGATTCATATCGATTGGGATTTACAAGAGAATGGGTCCCAATTGATAGGAAGCCCTAGAAATTCTATTTAGATTTACGATTGGACTCCTCTAGGATTGGTTTGCAAGAGATTGGGCCAAGGCTAGGGTTTTCAATTGTAATTCTATACCAATGTCCGTTTGCAAGAGAATGGACGGGTAGGAACTATCTCAACCTAGGTCGTAGCTCGAGTTTGCACGAGAGTGGGCTCGAGATAAGATTGGACGATGATGTCGATCCTAGTGCTAGCGGTTTATATTAGGGTTTGCACAAGAGTGGGACCTAACCTAGGGTCGCTATAGACCGGTAATAGCGCGAGAGTGTGAGCTTGGTTCTACATCTAGTTGCGACTAGTTCACCTAAGATTCAAGTCTAGCAATGATGAAACCTACGAACCACAACGATGAGATACGGTCTGTAGCGGAGATTCCCTATCCCTAGGCGTTTTATTTTATTGATATTTCCATAGACATTTGAACGATTGTGACAATTTCACCCCGAATCATTCTCAACCATTTCGATAGTTAGGTAATAGGAAAGAGACACTGTCATTGTTACTCCCTGAGTTCGATACCCGCTCGCCGCTACACCGCGCGCTTGCAGTAAGACTACGAATCGCTTGTCTCGGGTGCACGTGCATCCTGGGGCTTCGAAATGACGCACACCGCGCCAGATTCGAGCGTATCTGCCATCGCTCGATAGTACCCTCTAGGTTTGCACACCTAGCCGACCTAGCTCGCCTATGGGTACTCGAGGGGTTTCTCACGTTGTACGAAAACGTGGGATGGCGTGATTTTTTGTCGGTGTCGGTGGATACTTACATCCGTCCGACACTAGAGGTCCTCAGTTCCATTGACCGGACTCCTGGAGGATGCTCCTTCCGTCTGATGGATCGAGAGTGCACTATCACTCTCGACATGCTTAGAGCATTCTTCCAGTGGCCCGCCGTCCCTGACCCTGACCACGCCTATGCTCCCACGCACATCCCACCCATGTCGTTCGACACCCACACCTTTTGGACACGGATCACGGGATCCCCACTCGGCTTTGACCCTAGTAGGGCCAAGGCATCTGCTATCCTCCACCCCTGCCTCCGCATTGCACAGCGCCTTATGGCGACTACTTTCCTCGCGAGGTACGAGCCCGAGACCATGTCTACGCCAGAGCTCTACATGCTCTATGCGATGACTCACCCTAGGGTTCTGGATAGGGGGAGTGCCGATTTGGTTCCCGCCATTGAGATCAACATTTCCAGTTGGTTTTTAGATCGCATTATCATTTCGGTGAGCGCTCGATCACCTATCTGTTGCGACAGTCTGATCACCCTTTTGGCCCTTATGACCGGCATGGACCTACCTGATGACTTGCGTCGAGCTCCGGGCCCCACTATGCTTTCGATAGATGTTATGGCCCAGATGAAGATGCTTTGTCCCCACGGTCGTCAGCACTGGGTGTGGTTGCACGGTCCCATCAGCGCTGATTACATGGTTCTCCTGAGCCCTGCTCGGACACACATTGGACCGGCTCACGGGGACTGGATTCCAGCGATGGATCTTCTTATCCCCGCCGCCTACGTGCTTGAGCCCGAGGGTGCTGAGCAGGCACCCCCTGCACCACCTGTCGACCCCATGATCCCTCAGTCTGCGCCTGCACTGTCTGCACCTCCCGACACCTCTGTCCACATGTCTGTTAGTGTCGGGAGCACTTTAGCCGAGTTGTCCACCACCACCACCACCACCACTGCGCCTATTTCCGTCGAGCCCATTGCCACACTGAGCCCCGAGAGTCCACCCACTATTCTTGAGAGCGGTGAGTCTTTCTTTACAGCTGCCATGGAGACCCTCTCTCGATTGCTGTCCACGACTCCTGGGGAGTCATCTTTTGTGACCTTCACAGCCTCCCCAGTCATCGACCTTTCGGTCTGCACCGCTCCTGTCTTTACCGAGAGCGTCGTGACTTCTGTCCCCACGTATGCGTCACTGACCTCTCATGATGCCTCGTCGCCCATTTTGACTTCCACCTCTGCTGCTGCTGCTTTCACTTCGACACAGCCTGCGTCCCAGCCTCACATCGAGGCTGGACATCACGTCGTGAGCACAGCACCACTACCACACTACCCTGCTAGACCCATCCTCTACACTACCCGCGTGAGCCAGCCCCGCACTTCACCTGTTAGACCTGTGCCTCCCTCTGCTCCACCACCCCCCAACACTCTAGTTTAGAGCATTCGTGCTCTTGAGGGGGCTGTTAGTGGACTTAGAGGGGACTTTAGGGCTCTCTCCGCCACAGGCAGTTCCGTGCAGACCCGTGTCGCCATGCTTCTCAATATTCAGGCTTGCCTGAATCAGATTCTAGCACTTCTGCCCCTACCATCGATACCCACCCAGCAGCTACCACGCCCCCCCCACCTCCACCAGCACCTCCACCACAGGACGGTGCTGGTGCAGCGCCGCCACCAGCTTAGGCACACCCTTGATGCCTCTGATATTTTTTTGTCGTTTTCCCGCCCGTTTGTTCTTGGGCCTGGTGATTGTTTTGCGCCGCTCCTCCACGTACTACTTTGGTGCCTTCCTGATCATATCTTTTTAAATCTTTTTGGGAGTGAGGGAGAGACTTTTTGGGGACACTTATATTTGCACCATCCTGATCTTTGCATGCATCACATTCAATAACATCTTATTTTCTTTTTGTTTTTCTTTCTTTTTCATCATGCATTCATCCTCACCCACCCCACCCACTTCACGTCTCTCTGTGTGCTACACTCCGCACATTGAGGAAACTGTGCACTTCAGCTTGGGGGAGTGAGTTCTCACACTTTTTATTTTTTTGCCACCCTTTATTTTTGATTTCTCACATTTTCTTTCCACTTTTGCACTTATTTTCAACCCCTTTTTCATTTTTTATCATGCATCATGTTTTCTTATCTTTTTTGAGTATGCTGCATTGTACATATAGTTCTATTTTCTTTTATCTTTGTTTCTTTCATCTTTTGCTAGAGATGACCTTTCTGTGATGATAATGACTTGGTGTTAGCTTATCTCTATGTGCATGCTATTTTGTCATGTCCTAGCTTTTGTTTCAGATATCATATGCTATGTTCTGATTTGCATTTGAAATAGTAACCCACTCTTTTTCTGTATGAATATGGATGGAATTCTGTCATTAGCTGATGTCTGATGATTCATATGTATGCTTTTCATAGAAAACACACCTAGCTTCACGCATTGATTGCTTATATCTGGAGTACTGCTTTCCTTTCTCATATCACTTCTTATAGCATGAATTGTACGCTTCATTTTCAGGTTGATTGAATGTTTGCTAGGATGATATATCTGGACTAGTTTACTTTTTGAGATTAAACTGAGTAGATTATATTACCCTGCTGAAAGTTGTCGTGCACGTCCTATAGAGTGAACCGAGTGATACATTTATTTCTTTCTCCACATATCTTGAGCATTATTTCTCTACTTAAAATTCATTGGTGAATCCTCCCCTTAGCAAGTCTATTATCGGTTTCCCCGCTATTATATTCCATGCTCCAATTCCCCAAAATTAAAAAGAAAAGAATATATATATATATATATATATATATATATATATATATATATATATATATATATATACATGTATATCCTTCTCTCTTTTGATTTGGGATGGCTTATGTATATATGTTTATTCAAAAAGAGAGAGAGAAAAATTGAGAAAAAGAAAAGTAAAGAGAAAAGAAGTTTATAACGATCCCATCTCACACTATTTCTCTCTTTCTTCCCTCTTTTGTTTTTACTTTCACTTTTTTTTTGAGCTTCAAAAGAAATGGGGAATGTACATATTGATTTGTTTATGCCACCATGCTTATGGATAAGCTTGGGGGAGAGGATCTAATGATGTGTGAGAGAGTGACTACTTGACGGTGCATGACAACCTAGGCTAAGTAATCTACTATACTCGGTGAGATAGCTAAAGTTTTACGAAATCCAGAAATCGAAACTCAGCATTCATTTCATGAAAACCATACTTTTCTATTCTCACTATTCCATATCATGTGATATCTCTTATACTCCTTATAGAAAGCCTTCAATTGAAAAGTGTGTAATCTATGGTTATGCATACCGCTTTAGATGCTTCAGACGATGCTAATCCTAGAATGATTCCATATTTCATGTTGTTTTGATATTTTAGGGTTTTCTATTTCGAATGCATCATTACACTATGATATCGGGATACAAGTCTTTGGCATGTGTTCTATATTCGATGTATGCTATATGAGTAAGCAAAACCCACGTCCTGAGAAAAATGATCTAGCACCCCCCTTCTTCGCTTTCTATTCTATTTTTTTATTTTTATTTTCCCTCTTTTCCATCATTTTGCCCGTCGGGCTCGCTTTTTACTCATCTTCCTCGAGGACGAGTAAGAGGTAAGCTTGGGGGATTTTGATCACTCCATATTTTACACCCTTGTTCTGCATGTTTGCATGCCACTTTGATCGCTCATATCGCGTTTTTCACGATTATTCGACAATATTGTGATGATTTTCACGATTTCTTGTTTTTGTCGTATTTAAGGAGATATATAGAGATTCAGATTGATTTTGAGATCAAGAGGATTTGCACCCACTCCAGAGTATCACCCAAGGCTCTTCTGAGGGCTATTCGGCGATGGAAGACGAGTGGAAGAGGAAGGAACTTCGTAGGAGCGACGAGGAAGCAAAACGATGAAGATTGGGCATCTACAGCATCTCACTCGGCCGAGTGAAGCACTCACTTGACCGAGCAAGAAGACCACTCGGCTGACCAGACCGGACACGCACCACAGAAGAAAATCAGCATGCACTCGACTGAGTGACGATAGCCCACTCGGCCGAGTATGAAGTTCCCCTCGCCCGAGTGGCACAGAAAAGTCCATCAAAAAAGAGGCCGACTTACTGGAATCCGTCAAGCGAATGAGGGTTCCGACTCGGCCGAGTACCGAATGCCCCTCAGCCGAGTGAGTAAAGCCACTCGGCCGAGTCACCTCCGAAGACAGACCCCCTAGACCCCTGACTTACAGGAATTTTACAGGGTTTGTAACTCGGCCGAGTGACATTTGTCACTCGACCGAGTGAGCCGCCCCGCCTGCTGCGTAAAGTGCGATTTCTGGGCTGCGCAGGAGCATTTTTGTCACGAATTTCTGGGCGATGTTGAGGGGTATTTAAACCCAGTTTTTGCCCTAGTTTAGAAGAACTTTTTGATACTTTTGGCAGCCTTTTTTAGAGAGCTTTTTAGGCAATTAGATTTAGGCTTTTTGGAGAGATTGGAAAGGCTACTTTTGTTGGATGCTATTGGATTCTCATTGGTTTGTCTCTCTTCTTATCAAAACCCCGATTTTTGTTGATAATTTCTCTATTGCAATGAATTGTGTTAATTTTGTTATGGATTTTCTTATGAATTGTATGATGATTAGTGAGTAGTTTTGCCGTCTTAGGGCGTAGGGATGAACCATATAGATTTTCTTATGAACCGCGACAAACGTCTTTTGAGGTTAATGATTTAAAAATAGTTATGGTGGTTTAGAACCACTACAAATTATTAACTTTTCGACGGTTTAGAACCGCCATAAATGTTTTTTACCGAAAGTAAAGTTGTTGCAACAAATTTTTTTTTGCCGGGTTGGAACCGCTAAACACAAGGTTTCATGCGGTTTATTTTAGGCGGTTTTAAACCGCTAAAAATGTTGTTACTCACCCCCTGTTCCATGGCGGTGGAGAGAACCGCTTCCACCTGCGTTTGTGGCGGTTCCGACCCGCCATAAACGAATTTTTAAACCGCCAAGCCTGCCCTCCTTCCTTGTAGTGTTATTTCTAAATTGTGATGAATTGGTGAAATTCTTGCTAGAATTGATTAGGGTTAGTTTGGGATTGATTAATTACGGATAGCTAAGGATTCATATCGATTGGGATTTGCAAGAGATTGGGTCCCAATTGATAGGAAGCCCTAGAAATTCTATTTAGATTTACGATTGGACTCCTCTAGGATTGGTTTGCAAGAGATTGGGCCAAGGCTAGGGTTTTCAATCGTAATTCTATACCAATACCCGTTTGCAAGAGATTGGACGGGTAGAAACTATCTCAACCTAGGTCGTAGCTCGAGTTTGCACGAGAGTGGGCTCGAGCTACAATTGGACGGTGATGTCGATCCTAATGCTAGCGGCTTATGTTAGGGTTTTCACGAGAGTGGGCCCTAATCTAGGTTCGCTATAGACTGGTAATAGCGCGAGAGCGTGAGCTTGGTTCTACATCTAGTTGCGACTAGTTCACCTAAGATTCAAGCCTAGCAATGATGAAACCTACGAACCACAACAATGAGATACGGTCTGTAGCAGGGATTCCCTATCCCTAGGCGTTTTATTTTATTGATATTTCCATAGACATTTGAACGATTGTGACAATTTCACCCCGAATCATTCTCGACCATTTCGATAGTTAGGTTATAGGAAAGAGACATTGTCATTGTTCCTCCCTGAGTTCGATACCCGCTCGCCGCTACACCGTGCGCTTGAGGTAAGACTACGAGTCGCTTGTCCCGGGTGCGCGTGCATCCCGGGGCTTCGATCAGATGCGGTGCGGGGCGAAAGAAGTGTTTCTAAAACGATGTTTCGTATTCTGCAGAAATAAAGTGAAAGGTATGTAGTTTAAATTAAGCATGCATTTATAAATTGCATATGTTAGATATATCTATCCTTAGGGGTTGGTCGGACCCAACCCCAGGATAGTAGAGATCTTGGCAAGGGTTTTTTTCCATTTTGGGCTGAACTTGAAATTGTTTTAAGTTAATTTTTCCACTGCTTATTTGATAACTTTGTCCGACCGACTTAGGCCGGACGTCATATTTATGGCCCTGAGGACCCAGAAAACCCTCCAGTGATAAATGTACGTAGACTTCACTGACCTCAACAAGACCTGCCCCAAGGCCAGCTACCCGTTGCCCCGCATCGACCACCTTGTAGACAGTGCATCAGGCTACGAGATGCTCAGCTTCATGGACGCTTACACCGGATATAACCAGGTTCAAATGGGCCCAGAAGACGAGGAGAAAACGTCATTCATCATCGATCGTGGGACATTCTGCTACATAAAGATGCCCTTCAGTCTGAAGAACACAGGGGCAACCTATCAAAGAATGGTCGACAAAGTCTTCAGCTCCCATATTGGGTGGAACCTGGAGATTTACATGGACGACATGTTTGTCAAGTTCAAGACCCCGACCGACCACATCGTCGACCTCCGGGAAACCTTTGAAAAATTATGGAAGCACAACATTAGGCTCAACCACACGAAGTGCACATTTGGGGTGAAATCTGGAAAGTTCTTAGGCTTCATGATCACCAACTGTGGCATCGAAGCTAACCTAGACACGATTGATGCCCTGATCAACATGAGAGAACCATCCACCATCAAGGATCTGCAAAGACTATATGGCCGGATCGCGGCCTTGGTGCGCTTTCTGTCCAAATTAGCAGAACGATCGCTCCCATTCTTTAGGGTCCTGAGAAAGGCCCTTGACGAGCCGGATAGGAAGAGAAAAGCCGTATAGTGGGACGCAAGTTGCACCCATGCATTCGTCGAACTGAAGGAGTACCTCCGTAGTCCCCTGCTCCTCTCCAAGCCTAAGGAAGGGGAACCACTGAGCCTGTACTTGCTAGCACTGGGGAAGCAGTGCGCTCGGTATTAATCATAGAAGATGCAGGGGTACAGAGACCAGTGCACTACACCAGTCGGGTCCTACAAGACGTGGAGGAGAGGTACAGCCCCATGGACAAATTAGCCTACACCCTTGTCCTCTCAGCACTGTGATTCAGACCCTACTTCCAAGCCCACACCAACCTGGTCATGACCGACTCCCAGCTCGAGCAAAACCTTAAGAGGTTTGATCGGATAGGGAGGGTGCTGAACTGGGGGTCGAACTGAGCGAATTCGACCTTAGATACAAATCGAGGACAACCATCAAAGGGCAAGCGCTGGCAGACTTCATCACCGAATGTACCATTGGCAACACAATGCCTCCTGATGGGGGCAGACTTGGACATGGTAACACCTTACCCTGTATCCTTATTTTTCACTAAAACACTCCTGATGATTAACCAGAGGACAAGGATGCGTGGGTCATCTATGTGGACGGGTCTGCAACCAAGGCAGGTAGTGGAGTGGGCATCGTCATCCGATCCCCTGACGAGAATACCACAGAGTACGCCCTCTGGTTTAAATTTCCAGACACCAACAATGTATCCGAGTACAAGGCTTCCGTCAATGGATTGAAATTATCCCAGGCACTGGGGGAAAACTTGATGCTCCTCCTCAGTGACTCCAGGCTCTTCATCAGCCAACTATAAGAGGATTACATAGCCAAAGATGAAACCATGCAATGCTACTTGACTTCAGCCAAGTCCGAACTATCCAGGTTCAAGCACGCTGAGTCCATCCACATGCAGAAGTCAGAAAATGCTTGCGCATACTCCCTCTCCAAGCTGGCCTCCTCTTCCTTCAAAGAGTTGGGTCACGCCATCTCCGTCGAGAGCCTCCAAAGCCCCAGTACGGAGGGAGAGGAGCTAATGAACATCAACGGAGAACCTTCCTAGATGGACCCATCATACGGTTCCTCGTGATTGAATGCGAGGGCATGCACAATCCAAGTAGGATGCACACGCTTGCCTTCCAAGATAAGGAGTGTCAATTGTAATATAAACTCGTGAGTACGGGGTCGAATCCATATAGACAATTCGTTTTACAATCACAATCTCAATTGGTTAAGGAATGATAAAAGTGTTGGTACAACTAACTAAACTAACAAGTGTGGTGAGTTGAAGTGTGGGGTGATACGATCGAGCCAAACCCAAGGTTGGTAGGGTGGAGACCAAAGTGTGGAGCTAGTCAAGCAAGGAAGAGTGTGTGGAATGGGATATCATTAGGTTTATGGGTTGATTAGAAATAGGTTCATTCCAAATGAATCAACCCTCGCATCCATTTCAATGTCTGCGAGGGTTCTGAATGTAGGTAATGCCCTTAAGGCACACCGCCATTCTTCGGCCCCACCAAGGGTAATGCACAATTCATTGATGTGTTGATTAGTGTGTTGAAATTCCTAACTTAAGCTCGTAAGTCAAACCTTGTATCCGTGTCAATAGAATGCAAGGATGGTACACGTAGGTGTGACCCTTAAGGTACACCACCGTTCTACGGCCCCACCAAGAGTAGTGTACGACTCAATTAAACAAAGGGCACAACTCATCAATCTACACTACTAGCATCCATTTCGAGGTATGATAGGTCTATTAAATGCAAGAAATGAGCAATTACTAATCAACCACACAAGCCCTAGCTAATCTCAATCCACACACAAATGGCTCTAGGCCTTCATAATAAAAACAAGTTGATAATCATAAATGAAAAGCAAATAACATTCATTACAAGCCAACAATCAAACAATTGTTCAATGATTCTCACTCTCATCAAACAACCATTCAAATAATGAAATACAAAGCATTAAAGCCAAATGTTAAAAGAGAGGAGAGTGATCACCAATAGAATCCCTAGAAACCCATGCTCTTCCCTCTCTTGCACCTCCTCTAAGCTCCACCAAGCTCTAATGGCCTCTAAACCCTACCCCTAGCCTTTGGGGAAGAAGAGGGGGTCTTAAAACCCCTAATGAAACAGTAAAACCGAAGCCCCCATCTGGAAATCGAACCCAGGCACGAAAATAGCCCCAATTCACATCTTGGGTCTGCAAACGGGCCTACGGGTCGGGTCACCGGGGGCCCACCCGCTCAAAACCAAACAGCGTGCGCGCTTGACCGACGCCTCGTTTACGGTTTGGGCGCGATGTCGTTTTACAGCAAGTGCACGATTAGTGTAGGGTGCGGGTTTATCGAACTCAGGGAGGTGGATGGCTTGAATGGCTACTAGCCTCACCTAGGTTGTGTGCTAGCTATGTGGATAATAAGGGTGGAAGTGTAGAAATAAAAGAAAGAAATAAAAAGACACGAAAATGAATCTCCGCTAACACGGGCTAGAATATTCATGACACTTGGCATTTGACTTGACCCAGGGTGAGACATTGCCCCCAAAAGGTGGTACCTAGCGTCCATGGCCCGATATTCCGGTCGGTGCCTAGTACGCTAGGCCAACCCGGTTCCGGACGGTGGGCATTCCCATGTCCATTAACACCTTCCGCAACCGGGAGCATTAAGGCCACAATGATAACTCCCGATATTTTGTCCAAGCCGCTCCCGCGCGCGATGACTCGATGTCTATGCTAAGGGTGTGAGCTATGGCTAGGGAGTCAACCGCCAAGTTTATTCCCCCTTGGCCCGACGGTCAGAGGTGGTCTTTTTCCCGCCAATGACAATGAAACACCCCAGCGTAACCCTAATGGCCAAATAGGTCGAATGCGATTTCTAGCAAATACATCAAAGCGGATCTTGACTGGACAAGACACCGGAACCCAATCCCCAACACAACTAGTGTGTTGCCATACGAATTGGACCCAGATTGCTAGAAATCCCCATTGACACAATTCATCAAACACATGCCATGCAATCAAGTCAAACCTAGTTTTCCAAGCATCAATCCTACCCTAACCTGTATTAGGGTTCATCAAGAGCTACTCAATGGTGAAGAACATAAAAGAAAACGATAAAAATGACAAACACACATTCACCATTGAGCAAAATGAAAACAATACAAAACAATTGAAAATAGGAGAAAGAAATACTTATCTTGAGTTCGAATCCAAAAATCCGATACAAGATTTATTGATCAAAAGACCTAATCTAAACTACCTTAAGCCTCCCAACAAAGGGACTGAAAAACCCTAAAAATAGAGGAGGATCCCCTTTTAGTCGGCCAACACCGTGTATTTATAGCCCCCTTCGAAACCCTAATGGTTCGGGTCCCAAACCCGCAGAAAAATCATCACCCGATCGGTTGAAGAGTCAACCGATCGGGTGAGAGCCTTGAAGACCTTCAACCGGGCGCTGAGGCGAGCGGGTGGCTCCGTCGGTTTGCCAAATGAGGAATTGTAGCAACAGATGAACCGATCGGGTGAGAAGTCACCCGATCGGGTGAGAAGTCACCCGATAGGTTGGAATTATGCCCAAAAAGACAGAGACTTCTGTCAACTTCACACGGTCGGTGAACCGTCGGGTGAGCTCTCCGGGTCGTCGCTTGGAAGATTCGGCTACAGGTGAACCGATCGGGTGATATTTCACCCGATCGGTTGGAATTCAGCATCAAATTCCAGAGAGTTGGGACGTCTAAACCGATCTCTGAACCGACCGGTTGACTTTCTGACCGCTCCAGCTTGTGTCCGGGTGGTGCACGCGTGTATCACCCGATCGGTTGGAAGTGACCAACTGGTCGGGTGAGGGGCAGAAAGATGCTATCTTCGTCGTTTGACCCCCTGGATCACGCGTGACTCCTCCCGTTGCTCTGAGGACTCATGATATCTTCGTTATATGTCTCCGATGCGGGGAATCTCCTAAAAACATACAAAAACAAAGAGAAGTGAAAGAAAACGAGAAAACACGAGAAAACGAATTCAAAACGGCGGAAAATAGCGGAAAAACACAAAAGAAGACGTGCGTGAATATATGAAATATAAACGCACGTCAAAATCCCCCAAGCTGAACTCTTCCTCGTCCTCGAGGAAGACGAGTGAGAGTAGAAGCTCGGAGGGAGAAAATAGAGAGGAAGAGAGAAAAGGAGAAAACAAAAATCCTAAATCGCCCGTCAGAGCCAGCAAAACAAACACACCACACTAAGCAAACATAGACAAAACACAACACTAAACCAAGGAATATGAGTCCAAACAAGTGTCATGGGCCCACGCGGTGAAGCGCGAGTGAGTGTGGTCGTGTGTTAGCAGACAATGTTACTATCTACAAATGTGCAGTAGAGATACATATACACATGCCCAAGGAATGACCCAAATATCGATTAGATTTGAAATAAGCGGCAAATATGTAACTTAAACATGCATGAGAAGAAAGTAAGAATCGAAGCGTATCATGTGTCAGGGACTCCACAGGTAGGGACTAGGAAATCACCACACTATCGCCTAGATAACAGCTAGAAAGTTCCTATGCCAAGTGTTTTCGAAAACGATGGAGGTTGAGAAGGTGTGGAGTAGAACACTCGGTGCAAATTCTCGCCTTCCCTTTATTCTCGGTAGATAGGACAAATATTCACACAGGAAATTTTTGGGTTTTGGGTATTTGTATTTTTTTGTATTTTTGGCTTTACATATTTTTTTTCTTTTTTCTTTTCTTTTATTTTTTTGGGTTTTTCTTTTCTCTCTTTTTTTTGGATTTTTGGATATTGGGATATATACATGTGTACTCTCCCAAGTGGGAGAACGGCACACGACGAGGGGATTTGCACCAAGTAAAACAAAAAAGAAGTCGGATTCTAGACACTTGGGCAAGTGAGATATTTCACAAATCAGAGCGTAGGCTAAATGGGTTATCCTAGTCCTAACTGTGGAATCCCGACTTATGCGAATTGAAGCATACGATATAAACATATAACATGCATATAGAAGCAGGCAGTAGAAGCAAATACCGCATATTCAAATCAAAGCATGATAATCTAGGGGTCATTCCTGGACAGGTATATAAAATAAAATCACAAAGTAGAAGCACACCAAACAACTAGGCACGACACGCGACTCACATAAAAGCAAAGTGGACCCATGAAGCATGAAATGCAATAGGACTCAGCTTCCTAGGGTTAGTGAATGTGATAATCGTAGCTATACTAGGTGTGTGTGTGATTCTGTGGAAATTCATCATATGGGGTCATCTCTAGGAGAGAGAGGACAAAATATGAGAAGAAAAAAGAAAAACACGAAGAAAAACGACTCAAAAACGAAGAAAAAGACACAAATGACGCACACAGTGCGACTCCCATAAGCTGAAGTTTGCATTGCCCTCAATGCAATAAAAGTGAATACGGGAGGGCAATGAAAATGGGGGGAATACGCACCGACACTTTAAGATAAGAAAGACAAGAAAAAAAAACACAAACGGAACCGAAAAGAAGAATAAAAAAAATCACAACACACGACTAAGACGTCACACGACAGTATGCACAAAAGTTGATTTCCCCCAAGCTGAACATGACAATGCTAGCGAAATGATATGATCAATGTGATGCAGAAAAATGCTAGGGGAAGATCGGAAAAGAAAAAGAAAGAAATCAAAATGCAGGAGAGGACGAGTCCTCGTCCTCCACGGTATAGGGTGGGGGTGAAATGATACAAGGGCACGACATGAAGGGTTATTATGATGCAAAAGCAAATCCTAGATACGCTCCCCTTGCTAAAGAGAGGAGATGAGATTATTCAAATCTAAACTAGAAAGCGGTAAATTTTTACACTACTGGATTAGGATACACCTGAGCATAGGCGGATCCAAGATCTGGAGTGGGGTAGGTAGCTGCTCTAACTGCTCCTTCTGTGGCTCCGCCAGAAGCGTTGTGCCACGATTGCCAATGGACCCAAGAAATGCACCTCCAAGCATCCCTCGTAGGTGTCCACCTGTGACCTGCAAAGGACGAGGTGCATTAGTCCATGGCAAGAAATTATTTCCCAAAATAGATGTATCCCAGAGATAGTCGCCGGTAAATGATGGTAAAATATATGAAATGTGGCGAACACTCCCTAGAAATGGTACGCTATCCTCTGTGCTAGCGACGATCAAATCCCCGCTCTCCATATGAAGTTACTCTCCAGGTGGTGACACACCGCAGCATACCTCAAGGGAAGTCGATCATGTGTCATGCGAGAGATATGGTGTGTCAAAAATATATAAGTCTAAAGGAATATGACGTGAAAAGCTAGACTTAAATGTGGAGTGAGAGTGAGTATGAAAATCTCCCTGAATAGTGGCAATATGCTCAAGTAGATGCTCAGCGGCAGAAGAAGTGGAGCGTGACGGTAGAGGTAGATATGGCTCGGGCTCCATGAAGTGGACGATCGTATCCAAGCCCTCATGCACATTCTCCTTGACGATATGCTCATACTCCACCATCTGCCCGATGTCCTGAATGACATCCTCGTGGTTGACCACGTACCAAGGAAGAAGCTGCGACAGAGATGGCTGTGGAGGTGGATGTAGAACGGACCCCTCGTACGTGGTCGTGATGTCCTCGTCCTCATTCACATCCTCCTCGCCGGTATGCATAATCTATGTAAACTCCTCAGTCCTCTCATAGGACTCATGTGGGGTATCTAAATCAAGACAAGAAGTCCCTCCCACAGATCCTAGAGAAATCCCCACATCCTCACTATCATCATCGAAAAATGCTTCGTCATCCAAGTGGTAGTGATGGAAAAATGGGGGATCGACATGATATGTGTCTATAGTGGCCGACGGCGTGGTAGTCTCAACCATAAGAGTGGGTATATCCTCTCCTTCATCCCCTCTCCTCGGTGTAGGCTCGATAATTGGTACCATCAAGTTTTGTAATGTTTGGCCTTGGTTAAACATGGCACTTTCAAGGAGATACACGAGGTTTGATTCTTCTTGTGTTGGTGGAGGGATATAAGGTTGAGGAAATTGATGGGAGTTGTTTGGCCAATGGTTGTGGGAAAATGTTTGGCCTTGGTGTAGGGGGAGGCTCTCAGGCATAAATTGGCAATCATAATACAAGTGCCCAACCATCCCACAAGTCTCACAAACCACAACCGAATAAGGATCATATCCTCCCATCCGAGCATCGAAATTTGATCTCCACATGATTATACTAAAGATACCTGGACAACAAAAATAAGAAAACTAGAGAGGAGTGTCAATAGTACAAGAAAATAACAAAAAGATAATATAATGGTGGGGGAAAAATTTCTTGGTTATTGTATTTGTTATTTTTATGTGTAATCTAACGAACCTAAGCTGAGCTAATATCAAACCGAACGCCTCCCCGGCAACGGCGCCAAAAACTTGACCGGTGCCCTGTTTACGGTTTGGGCGCGGTGTCGTTTTACCGCAAGTGCACGGTTAGTGTAGGGTGCGGGTTTATCGAACTCAGGGAGGTGGATGGCTTGAATGGCTACTAGCCTCGCCTAGGTTGTGTGCTAGCTACGCGGATAATAAGGGTGGAAGTGTAGAAATAAAATAAAGAAATAAAAAGACACGAAAATGAATCCCCGCTAACGTGGGCTAGAGCATTCATGACACTTGGCATTTGACTTGACCCAGAGTGAGACATTGCCCCCAAAAGGTGGTACCTAGCGTCCATGGCCCGATATTCCGATCGGTGCCTAGTACGCTAGGCCTACCCGGTTCCGGACGGTGGGCATTCCCATGTCCATTAACACCTTCCGTAACCGGGAGCATTAAGGCCACAATGATAACTCCGACATTTCGTCCAAGCCGCTCCCGCGTGCGAGGACTCGATGTCTATGCTAAGGGTGTGAGCTGTGGCTAGGGAGTCAACCGCCAAGCTTATTCCCCCTTGGCCCGACGGTCAGAGGCGGTCTTTTTCCCGCCAATGACAATGAAACACCCCAGCGTAACCATAATGGCCAAATAAGTCGAATGTGATTTCTAGCAATACATCAAAGCGGATCTTGACTGGACAAGACACCGGAACCCAATCCCCAACACAACTAGTGTGTTGCCGTACGAATTGGACCCAGATTGCTAGAAATCCCCATTGACACAATTCATCAAACACATTCCATGCAATCAAGTCAAACCTAGTTTTCCAAGCATCAATCCTACCCTAACCCGTATTAGGGTTCATCAAGAGCTACTCAATGGTGAAGAACATAAAAGAAAACGATAAAAATGACAAACACACATTCACCATTGAGCAAAATGAAAACAATACAAAACAATGGAAAATAGTAGAAAGAAATACTTATCTTGAGTTCGAATCCAACAATCCGCTACAAGATTTATTGATCAAAAGACCTAATCTAAACTACCCTAAGCCTCCCAACAAAGGGGCTGAAAAAGCCCTAAAAATAGAGGAGGATCCCCTTTTAGTCGGCCAACACCGTGTATTTATAGCCCCCTTCGAAACCCTAATTGTTCGGGTCCCAAACCGGCAGAAAAATCATCACCCGATCGGTTGAAGAGTCAACCGATCGGGTGAGAGCCTTGAAGACCTTCAACCGGGCGCTGAGGCGAGCGGGTGGCTCCGTCGGTTCACCAAATGAGGAATTGTAGCTACAGATGAACCGATCGGGTGAGAAGTCACCCGATCGGTTGGAATTACGCCCAAAAAGACAGAGACTTCTGTCGACTTCACACGGTCGGTGAACCGTCAGGTGAGCTCTCTGGGTCGTCGCTTGGAAGATTCGGCTATAGGTGAACCAATCGGGTGATATTTCACCCGATCGGTTGGAATTCAGCATCAAATTCCAGAGAGTTGGGACGTCTGAACCGGTCTCTGAACCGACCGGTTGAATTTCTGACCGCTCCAGCTTGTGCCCGGGTGGTGCACGCGTGCATCACCCGATCGGTTGGAAGTGACCAACCGGTCGGGTGAGGGGCAAAAAGATGCTATCTTCATCGTTTGACCCCCTTGATCACGTGTGACTCCTTTCGTTGCTCCGGGGACTCATGATATCTTCGTTATATGTCCCCTATGCGGGCAATCTCCTGAAAACACACAAAAACAAAGAGAAGTGAAAGAAAACGAGAAAACACGAGAAAACGTATACAAGACGTCAGAAAATAGCAGAAAAACACAAAAGAAGACGTGCGTGAATATATGAAATATAAACACATGTCAGCGCTCCAGCAATTGCATGCTGGTTCAAAGACCCGACCCGTTTCTGCCTGGCCGTAGTAGCGGGCGGGCTCTCAGCCTACGAAAATAGCGGGCAAAGCCCGCTTTTGAAAATGCGGGCCGCGAGCCCCATGTCCCAAATCCCCGCCTGATTGCAGGCGGCCATGATAGCGCTGCATGGTGCTACGTGATTGAGCCACGCGACGCCCCCAATAATCCCTCTTCCCCCATTTTTATCCCTTTTCTCCTCCAAATAATTCACCAAAATGCCTAGGAGTCTCAAAAAAATCCCAGAAAATTCTGGAAAATCCTCAAGACTCCTAGGAGTACCTGAAAAATAGGAGAAGGAGAAGTTAGTCCATATAATGATGTTTTGTGCAAAGAATGGAAATAAGCCATGTAAGGTCCCTGTCTATGAGGAAAACACTAGAAGGGGGGTTGAATAGTGTTTACGCAATTTAAAAAGATAGTTACACCAAATTAAATTCCTAACCAACAAATAGTGCGGAATAGAAATAAACCCAAAATGAAACAAAAGCAAACGTAAGGATGTTTCAAGGGTTCGGATTACCCAAGTCACTTCCCGACTTGTTTCCGGTAATCCTACGTCCCTTCCACCCAGTTAACAACCGGATACTCAAGTTAGAACCCGAACTTGAGGTTTCCTTAAAACCCACTTGTAGCAACCCTACAAGTAAAATGGAAATACAATTGATTGACCTTGACTCCCACAACTTGGGAGCAATCAAACCACTCTCACAAACCGAGAGTAAATCAAATAACGAAAGTTATGAAATATGAAATTAAGCAACACTTACAATCACCTATGCCTTGAAGTAGAACTTGAAGGAGAAGTGTGTTGTGTGTTGAGAGACTCTATTGGAAGAGAGGAAAGCCCTTTCTCTTGACTGCACCAAATGCCTAGAAGATTTCTCTTTGGTTCTAGGTTGGAGAGCAAGAGATTGAAGATTGGAATTCTTAGGGCTTTAGGATTTGAGAGCTTTGATCTTGAGAAAATGAAAGCTTGTTGACTATTTGAGCAAGATATAATCAAAGTGTATAGCCTCTCAATGGAACAGTAGAGGCTTCTTGTATAGGTTTCTCAAACCCTTCAAATGAAATCAACAAAAACACCTTTGAAATCCGTGAGGAAAATCTCAACTGAAAGAATCTGCGCCCGCGACAGTCGACTGTTGAATAAATCAAAATCGACTGTTGCACAGTGACAGAGGGTAGGTGAGAATTCATAACGAAAAATTACCACGTGGACAGTCGACTGATGAGGCATAAACAGTCGACTGTTGAACCAACAGTCGACTGTAAATCCTACTACAGGCGACTGGTCGTGAGCTGGGTAAGTTGATGAAATCTGAAAAATGTCTGGGAGAACAGGACAGACGACTGATGAAGAGAAGACAGTCGACTGTTAAACTGAACAGGCGACTGTAATTCCTTCTACAGACGACTATCAAGACCCTGAGAGTTTCCAGAGAGTTGAGTAATCAAATAGGCTCAAAGACAGACGACTGTTGAAGCATTGACAGTCGACTGTTCCATTGGTAAGTCGAATGTAAATTCAACAATAGTCGATTGGCCAGATTAAACAGAGAAATAGAATTTGGGCTACAGATATATAGGCGACTAATTAACAAAACACAATCTACTATCACTGGGACATGCGCCTGTGAATCGTTTATAAGTCGCCTGTAAGAGTTAAAGCTGAGAAGCCCAAAAACTAGCTGAAAAGGTTTGTGCATAACAGGCGACTGTAGAACAAAACACAGTCAACTGTTTTGAGACATACGACTGTAAATCGTTCAGTAGTCGACTGTTATAAACGTGACATGCACAATCTAGCTAGAAATGAATTGGAGTCTAAGGAAGGTTGATCTAATGACATCCTAAGACTGAAATGAAGATGTGTGTGTGCTCCAACAAAGTTCTACTTCTAAGCTACATACTAGAAGAGAAACAAGAAAGTTACATTAGACGAACTCCCTCTTCTTTCCAACGCCTGAGCTTGAAGTCTTCTAGGAGCTTCAATCACCATCTACGATCGTCCAATCCATTTCATTTTCTTTCAATGATCTTTGGGTGTCATCCATTGCAAATCGATCTTCATAATAAGCTTAGGCAGTGGATTAACTGCAAATAGGGGATTAGTCACAAGTATTTATGTTTGCTCATCATTAACACCAAGTATGGAGAAGTCCAATACTCAACATTCTCCCCCTTTTTGATGATGACAAACAAACATAAACAAAAAGATAAATAATTGTACTTAAAGAAAAATTACTCCCCCTACGTAGATGCCCATCAAGTTAGTCAATAAATATTGGGGCATCTATATATCAAATGAAGCAAATGAGTAAGATATGCATGAGTGAAATAAATCCATGAAATCTAGGAGTTAAAATCCATATTCATTGTATCTTACTCCTCCTGAATCTAAGGCAACTTCAATATTAGATTCAAGTGTTATTAGTATATACTTAGCACATTCATTATGAATCTGTATGTTTATTTCTCTCCCCCTATGGCATTATCCAAAAGGTGGGAGTAAAATAACAACAACAGTCGTGCTAAATAAGAACTAGCAACAATTACAAGAGTCTAAAGACATATAAATTAAAACTCATAAAAGCACATCACAAACTTAGGTGATTAGAGGAATGGGAGTCCAATATCAACATTGAGATATACGAAGGAAAAATATCGTCTCAAATCACATCACATATAGAATACAGCATATTTGGAGACAATATCACAAAATTCACACATATATCATAAACAATTATACAATGTGTGAAACAGACGAAGGAACATCAACTTCATATATATATATACTAGTCATTACCCGTGCCCATAGGGCACGGTTTATTTAATGGCTGAGTTTTTCTCCCCCACAAATTTCAAGTTCACCCAAATTTCAAGTTTTCCCACAAAATTTCAAGTTTCCCCCCAAATTTAAGTTTTCCCCCAAAATTTAAGTCCCCCCATAATTGTCATCACCACCTAGGACAAACTTGTCACGTAGGACAAAGCTTTGTCCTAGTAGGATAAGATTCAAAATCTTCATAGAACTGGAAAAAAATGGCCGGAAGGGGTGAGAATAAAAAGTGTGGGTGTGTGTGTGGGGAGGGTCCATAGGCAAAAATAAAAAAACCGGGGTTGTATGTGCAAAATTTCCTACCTCCTCTTTTATCCCTCAAAATCTCATCTCTTATATTTTCTCTTATTCAATTTCCATGTTTTAAATAATAGATATCCAAATTCTCTTATCCAATTTCTCATGTCCAAATTCTCTTATCAATTTCTCTTGATAACATCCGTCTTTTATATAATAGATATCCCTTATCCAATTTCTCTTGTCCAATATCTCTTATCCAATTTCTCTTGATAACATCTCTTGTTTGTAATATAGATATCTCTTATCCAATTTCTCTTGATAACATCACTCTTATCCAATTTCTATTGTCCAATCTCATGTCCAATATCTCTTATCCAATTTCTCTTGATAACATCCCTCTTTTATAATATAGATATCTCTTATCCAATTTCTCTTGATAACATCACTCTCTTATAATATAGATATCTCTTATCCAATTTCGCTTGTCCAATAACTCTTATCCAATTTCTCTTGATAACATCCCTCTTTTATAAAATAGATATCTCTTATCCAATTTCTCATGTCCAATATCTCTTATCCAATTTCTCTTGATAACATCCCTCTTTTATAATATAGATATCTCTTATCCAATTTCTCATGTCCAATATCTCTTATCCAATTTCTCTTGATAACATCCATCTCTTATAATATAGATATCTCTTATCCAATTTCTCTTGTCCAATATCTCTTATCCAATTTCTCTTGATAACATCACTCTTTTATAATATAGATATCTCTTATCCAATTTCTCTTTTCCAATATCTCTTATCCAATTTCTCTTGATAACATCCCTCTTTTATAATATAGATATCTCTTATCCAATATCTCTTGTCCAATATCTCTTATCCAATTTCTCTTGATAACATCCCTCTTTTATAATATAGATATCTCTTATCCAATTTGTCTTGTCCAATATCTCTTATCCAATTTCTCTTGATAACATCCCTCTTTTATAATATAGATATCTCTTATCCAATTTCTCTTGATAACATCCCTCTCTTATAATATAGATATCTCTTATCCAATTTCTCTTGTCCAATATCTCTTATCCAATTTCTCTTGATAACATCCCTCTTTTATAATATAGATATCTCTTATCCAATTTCTCTTGATAACATCCCTCTCTTATAATATAGATATCTCTTATCCAATTTCCCTTGTCCAATATCTCTTATCCAATTTCTCTTGATAACATCACTCTTTTATAATATAGATATATCTTATCCAATTTCTCTTTTCCAATATCTCTTATCCAATTTCTCTTGATAACATCCCTCTTTTATAATATAGATATCTCTTATCCAATTTCTCTTGTCCAATATCTCTTATCCAATTTCTCTTGATAACATCCCTCTTTTATAATATAGATATCTCTTATCCAATTTCTCATGTCCAATATCTCTTATCCAATTTCTCTTGATAACATCCCTCTTTTATAATATAGATACCTCTTATCCAATTTCTCTTTTCCAATATCTCTTATCCAATTTCTCTTGATAACATCCCTCTTTTATAATATAGATATATATATATATATATATATATATATATATATATATATGTTGACTAGGATCCTTTCGGATGGATCAAACATGCGGATCAATCCAAGTGGAATTTAAAGCTAGACAACGTAAATAGAAAATCCGACCGTTGGATGTCTTCTAACATGTCTAAACTAGCTCCAAACAAAATTTCAACTAATTTGGACATGTTTTACCCATGCATCAAGTGGTTGCAAAATTAGCCGATTTTATAACTATTCAAAAACATCTATTTTGCAGCCACTTGATGCATGGGAAAAACATGTCCAAATTAGTTGAAATTTTGTTTGGAGCTAGTTTAGACATGTTAGAAGACATCCAACGGTCGGATTTTCTATTTACATTGTCTAGCTTTAAATTCCACTTGGATGGATCCGCATGTTTGATCCATCCAAATGGATCCTAGTCAACCTATATATATATATATATATGTATATGTGTATATATATATGTATATGTGTATATATATATGTATATGTGTATATATATATATGTATATGTGTATATATATATATGTATATGTGTATATATATATATGTATATGTGTATATATATATATATATATATATATATATATATATATATATATATATATATATATATATATATGTAATGCCCTACCAGCTACTGCACAAGTACTAGAGGGGGGGTGAATAGTACTTTAAAATAATAAGGAGTATAATTCCAAATTAAATTGCAAACAACTACCAAATCAATTTGCGGAAGCTTAAATTGAATGACAACACAAAATTAACAATGCTAACAAACGAAGTTAATGGGTTCGGATCCACCCAAGTCTCCCCGACTTGTTCCCGGTGATCCTACGTCCCAACCACCCGGATCCCTTCCGGATACTTGAGTTAGAAACCCTAACTCAAGATTTCCACTATGAATATCTTGTGAAAAACCTTCACAAGATCAAATCATACATGCAATGGCAAAGTGAATCCCACAACCCGGGATCACAATCTTCTCTCACAACCGAGAGAATCACAAAGCAATATTAAAGAGTTTAATATGAAATAAACAATCTTACCACAAAATCCTATACCTTGAGTTTTTCTTACCCAAAAGGTGAAATGAAGGATTTGAGGAAGATGAAGTCACCAATACCTAGCACCAAGGAAATGACCAGCAAATGGTGCCTAGGAAAGAGTTGGAGACTTGGACCAAGCAATAGCTTGAAGAGCTCACCAAGAACAAGCTTCTCTATAGATCTAGAAATGAGAGAGAATGGGTTTCTTGTGAGGAAGAGAGCTTTAGAGTTGAGGGAGAATAGCTATCTCTTTAGAACTCAATGAATCTCTTAATGGCAGCTCTTACCTAGATAGAAATGACCTAGGTTCGTATTTATAGGGTCCCATAAAAACAAGTTAGGTCATTCTCCAACGGAAAGAAATCTGTGAGAGTTAGTCGGTCAAAGAACAATCACTGACCGACTAGTTCATCAACTAGTCGGTCAGTCAAACAACGTGGACCGACTAAGAGTAGATCTGAGAAGAGATAGAATTTCAGACCTAGAAATCTAGTCGGTCCAAGAACACTGTCTGACCGACTAGTTTCACAACTAGTCGGTCAGCCAATGAACGTAGACCGACTAAGAGGCAAAATAACTTAGTCTGAAGGCAAGTTGACTTAGTCGGTCCAAGAACAAAAGTTGACCGACTAGATTGTCAACTAGTCGGTCACCAAACGTTCTTAGACCGACTAAGGGATAAACAGTAGCTTAGGAGAATTTTAGAGTGAACAGTAAGTCACAACTAGTCAGTCAAAGAAGCATCACTGACCGACTAGTTCACAAACTAGTCGGTCGGTGAGTCAACGTAGACCGACTAACTGTAAACAGTAAAGTCCAAGAAATTAGAGAATCAAACTAGTCGGTCCAAGAACAGTTGCCGACCGACTAGATCACCATCTAGTCGGTCAGTACTTGTTCTTGTACCAACTAACATGCACAATGAAGTCCGAATCGAAGCGCGACGCTTCGAGGAAGTTAGAATGAACTTGTGCAAGGATCCTAGAGCTATGAAATGAGCGTAATGAAGATATAGACGTAAGATATACTCAAGGCTTAACATTCTATATATCGAAGCTAAAAGACTATAAATAAAACCTTAAAGAACGGTCTTCGAGAGCTTCGATTGAATCTTCATATCTTCCAAAGCGTCGCAAGAGCTTCAACGAAGCTTTAGGCATGAATATGAGCTTTGGGAAGTGTTGAGATGTCGCTTTGAATGTTCTCGTGAATTTGGCGACGATCTCCAAAACTGCGCTCACAAATTGTTAGTTCATGGATTATTTATGTTTGCTCATCATCAAAACCAAATCCAGGGAGTCCAATATTCAACATTCTCCCCCTTTTTGGTGATGACAAACCAACATAAATAATAATAAAAAATAATGATTCAAATGTAAAATACTTACTCCCCCTGCATTGATGACACGTTAATTCCACAATGAATATATATGAATTGCATCAATCAGACGAGTAAGATATATAATGAGAATCGATTTTTGAAATATCGGATTTTGAAAATCCTTATATGTATCTTAACTCCCCCTGAATCTAACACATCAAATTAGATTCTTGGAAATTGAGTTAAATTTTCATTTGCGCTATTTATTATCATTATCTCTCCCCCTTTGGCATTATCCCAAAAATGGGGGGCATACAACGACAACAACTAGGAAATGGAAAATCCAACATCGGGAGTCGTAGACAATGACGATGGAACTAAATGACACCAAGGGAAAAATGGAAATCAAATCAAGGTGTGCCAAAATGTCCATTTAAAAAAAAATAATCAAAATCATCAAAAACACCAAATAATTATTCATTTCTTGAATAAAGAAACATACTCTTCAATATTCAATATTCTTGGTTAAATTTGTGCATGGAAAACAATTCTATATAATTATAGAAATATAATCTATTTAACCAAGTTTTTAATGCGTCGAGCGACGAGTTCACATTTTAAATGTATTCAACGAATATATAAAGAAAAATGCACGACGAATAAATGACAAAGTGAATGACGATGATCATATGTATATGTAGAGACAACATGAGTACATCCAAAAAGATATCACATCGAATATATGAGGTACATCATATCAAGTGCTACATATCATCAAAAAGAAAAAACATCATACATCATCGACATCATCAAAGTGTATCAACATACATCAAAACAACATCATAACATAATATCCAACTCCGACATCCAGAAATCGCAAAAAATACATCAAAACATCTCTCAAACCCCATCCTAACCCAAACTACTCTCACTAAGATATATCATCCAAAGCGAAGTGGAGAGTCCTCGAAACAAGCGATCACAAGGAGGTGGCAGGATCTGCAGTCTCCGTGGGTCCAGTCGACAGAGTGGACTCAGGCTCTGTAGGGAGTAGAGGTGTCTCAACAGATGGAATCGTCGGGGCAGGAGTGGAGATCTCAGCAACAGGCTCAACATCAGCAGGCACAACATCAGCAGGCACAACAGGAGTGACAGCAGGAGAGGCAGCAGGCTCAGAAGTCTGAACTACTGCAGCAGAGGTCTCTGGAGCACCGGTAGAGGTGCCAACACCAGGAGCAGAAGTAGAAGTACCAGCAGCAGCAGCAGTGGCCTTATCGCCACGGGCATAAGAAGTGACAAGCTCGTCAAGCTCCTCATCGTCCATCTCCTCGGCCTCAGAGACTGAAGGAGGAAGATCAATCCCCATCAGACGAGCCATACGGCAGACGACCTCCTCGGTACGTGTTGAATATTGGACTCCCCGGATTTGGTTTTGGATGATGAGCAAACATAAATAATTCATGAACTAACAATTTGTGAGCGCAGTATTGGAGATCGTCGCCAATTTCACGAGAATATTCAAAGCGACATCTCAACACTTCCAAAAGCTCGTATTCAAGCCTAAAGCTTCGTTGAAGCTCTTACAACGCTTTGGAAGTAATGAAGATTCAATCGAAGCTCTCAAAGACCGTTTATTAAGGTTTTATTTATAGTCTTTTAGTTTCGATTGATAGAATGTTAAGCCTTGAGTATATCTTACGTTTCTATCTTCATTTCGCTCATTTCGTAGCTCTAGGTTTCTTGCACAAGTTCACTCTATCTTCCTCGAAGCGTCGCGCTTCGATTCGGACTTTGTTGTGCATGTTAGTTGGTACAAGAACAAGTACTGACCGACTAGATGGAGATCTAGTCGGTCGGCCACTGTTCTTGGACCAACTAGTTTCAGTCAGTTAAATCTTTGTTCTTTACTGTTTACAGTTAGTCGGTCTACGTTGACTCACCGACCGACTAGTTTGTGAACTAGTCGGTCAGTGATGCTTCTTTGACCGACTAGTTGTGATTTACTGTACATGCCAAATTTCTCCTAAGCTACTGTTTACCGTTAGTCGGTCTAAGAACGTTTGATGACCGACTAGTTGACAATCTAGTCGGTCAACTTTTGTTCTTGGACCGACTAAGTCAACTTGCCTTCAGACTATGTTGTTTTGCCTCTTAGTCGGTCTACGTTCATTGACTGACCGACTAGTTGTGAAACTAGTCGGTCAGAAAGTGTTCTTGAACCGACTAGTTTTCTAGGTCTGAAATTCTATCTCTTCTCAGATCTGCTCTTAGTCGGTCCATGCTTTGTGACTGACCGACTAGTTGATGAACTAGTCGGTCAGTGAATGGTCTTTGACCGACTAATTCACACAGATTTCTTTCCGTTGGAGATTGACCTAACTTATGTTTTTGGGTTCCTATAAATACGAACCTAGGTCATTTCTATCTTTAATAGAGCTGCCATTAAGAGATTCATTGAGTTCAAAAGAGATAGCTATTCTCCCTCAAATCTAAAGCTCTCTTCCTCACAAGAAACCCATTCTCTCTCATTTCTAGATCTAGAGAGAAGCTTGTTCTTGGTGAGCTCTTCAAGCTATTGCTTGATTCAAGTTTCCAAATCTTCCCTAGGCACCCATTGCTGCTCATTTCCTTGGTGCTAGGGTTTGGTAACTTCATCTTCCTCAAATCCTTCATTCCACCTATTGGGTAAGAAAAACTCAAGGTATAGGATTTTGTGGTAAGAGTATTTATTTCATATAAACTCTTTATATTGCTTATTGGCTCTCTCGGTTGTGAGAGAAGTTTGTGATCCCGGGTTGTGGGATTCACTTTGCCATTGCATGTATGATTTGATCTTGTGAAGGTTTTTCACAAGATATTCATAGTGGAAATCTTGAGTTAGGGTTTCTAACTCAAGTATCCGGAGGGGATCCGGGTGGTTGGGACGTAGGATCACCGGGAACAAGTCGGGGAGACTTGGGTGGATCCGAACCCATTAACTTCGTTTGTTAGCATTGTTAATTTCATTGTTGTCATTCAATTTAAGCTTCCGCAAATTGATTTGGTAGTTGTGTGCAATTTAATTTGGAATTATACGCCTTATTATTTTAAAGTACTATTCACCCCCCCTCTAGTACTTGTGCAGTAGCTGGTAGGGCATTACAGTACGAGCCAAACGTGACTCGTGCCGACGAAGAAGGCGTACGACATCGTCCAATGTAACAGGACGAGAGGGGGCTGCAGCAGCGGACGGAGAAGCCTGAGAAGCAGATGCGGTAGACCTCTGCACGTGACGAAGAGCCGCAGAGATTTCTTCACGGCCGTCGCGTTCAGAGGCGTACCCAAAGGACGCTCATCGTCAGGAGGGAGGGGGACTCGGAAATGATGAAATACAAGAGTCAACAGGCAAGGGTATGGAATGTGCGCAGACTTATTGGTCTTGCGTATACACTCGGAAGAATCCATCTTATCGAGTATCACGCGAGCCCAATTAATCTCGCACCCCAAGAAAAGAGCGTAGATCAATTTCAAGAACGGCTGGGATGGGAGTGAAGAGGATCCATACTTATGGAGGAGACATGACTTCAAGATCAGGTTAAGAACCCACGCATTCGGCTTGAAAGATTTCGAAGGAACACCAATGAATGCGGAGGGGATAACCTGGAAGATATCAGAAAGAATAGACTGATCCAAGGAAGAAATGTCGTCTACGGAAATGTCCGAAGGGAGGAGACCACACGACGAACAACCAAGAATCTCCCCCAAGATTTCTGCCGTGAGAACTATAGGAGTTCCCAAGACAGTCGTCTCAATGGAGTGGCTGGCATCGTACTGGCCTCGAATACGATTGGCATAGAACAATTTCACGAGGCGAGGATACGGTTTGGGATTGGCCTTGGGGTCGTATCGGAGATAATCAAGAAGACCACTATAAGAGAGTAGGTCAGCTAAGCCAAGGAAATCTGAAAACATGACGTAGTGCTCCAATAGCATCGGGCAGTGTTCAATACGGTTGTAGGCCGCGAGACACAAAGGGTCGTCACGACACAACGATATGTCAACACCCCCCGCTGGCATTGGGCCCTTTCCCTTTGGCTGGAGAGTCTTAGGACGAAGTGGAGGAGTGGGTTCCCTAGTAGGCTCATCCTCAGGAATAAATTCAGAGTCAGAATCGGGAGGAGTAGCCGGAGTGTGAAGAATAGGCTTTTTGGTCTTGGATTTGCGGGGCTTGACTATCGCAGTCCTAGGCTTCTTAGGAGGAGGCGAAGATGGAGAGGCTTGGGTTGACTTGGCACGACGCTTAGGCTTCGGGGGATTCCTAGGGTCGGAAGGCCCTACGGTCATAGGAGAAGCCCCGGAAGAGGCGATAGGAATTCTAGTCTTAGCCATAGCACTACGAGCACAAGCACACGACGATAAGATCAAAAACAACCTAGAGATCACAAGATAACAAACCCTAAGATTCTAAAAACACAAGCCCTAGGTTAGAAATTGAAACCCTAGGAGCTAGAGCTTGAAATCAAGGAAAGCAAACCCTAGAATAGGAAATAGACACCTATGAGAGGGGGTTTTACCTAGGAGGAGGAGTCGACGGCGGCGGACGGCGGCGATCGACAGAGAAACGGCCGGAAGACGAAGGGTTTCGAGTGGGGGTTTTGGGGTTTTCGGGCTGGAGCAAGTGAGAAGACCGACTAATAGAGAAATTAGTCGGATGAAGTAGAGTATAAGTCGGTCGGGATACGAAAAGACTCAACTGCCCTAACACACTTAGTCGGTCACAGTTCAAGCACTGACCGACTAGATTACGATCTAGTCGGCCGGTCAATGAGCTTGAACCGACTAAGTCGAAACAGAGGCACAGAGGGATTTTTAGGGCTAGAATTAGTCGGTCGCAGTATATTCACTGACCGACTAGTTTTCAATCTAGTCGGTCGGAAAGTGTACTGTGACCGACTAACGAAAGAAAATGATAGGAGTTAGATATAGGCTTGATCTAGTCGGTCTGAGTTCATTTGCTGACCGACTAGATGAGCAAACCACTTGGATGAAATATCATAACTCACTCATTAGTCATCTAAATTACCCCATAAATCGTCGAAATCTTAAATACGACTTTCAAATACGAATTCGATCATAAATTCAAATAAATCACATAAAATTCCCAAAAATTCAATAAATCTAGCATGAATGAAATATCGCAAAATCTAATAGCATGCAAGATAATTGAATGAAATATGAATCCTATATCTCGGATTCACCCATAATCCCCAATTCTCGACGCAACCGCACAAAGGAGTCCTCCTTTAGGGGTTTCGTGAAAATATCGGTGATTTGCTTTTGGGTTTCAACGTACACTAATATGATGTCCTTTTTAGCAACATGATCATCTAAAAAATGGTGTCGGACATCTATGTGTTTTGATCGGGAATGATGCACCGGATTCTTTGAAAGACAAATAGCACTTTGGTTATCCACCATGATAGGGCTAGTATCACAGTGAATACCAAAATCCTTCAAAGTGTGTCTCATCCAAAGAACCTGGGCACAAGCGGCACCGGCGGCAATATATTCCGCCTCGGTGGTTGAAAGTGATACAGAATTTTGCTTCTTGGAAAACCAAGAGACAAGAGAATTTCCTAGAAAATGGCAAGTGCCACTAGTACTTTTCCTGTCGGATTTGCATCCAGCATAATCGGCATCACTGTATGAGACTAACTCATACGTGCTAGATTTCGGATAATGTAATCCAAAATCTAAAGTGTAACTTAGATAACGGAAAATACGCTTTACTGCTACTAAGTGAGACTCCTTAGGTTGAGACTGATAACGAGCACATATGCATACGGCAAACATAATATCGGGCCTACTTGCGGTAAGATAAAGCAAACTACCTATCATACCTCGATATAGACGAATGTCTACATCCTTACCGCCCGTATCCTTGTCGAGATGCGTAGTCGTGCTCATTGGAGTCTTTTTCCCTGAAGCACTTTCCATTCCAAATCGCTTAAGCAACTCCACCGTATACTTCGTTTGGTGGATGAAGATTGCATCGTTCATTTGGCGAATTTGGAGACCTAAGAAATATTTGAGTTCGCCCATGTGGCTCTTCTCAAATTGTTCCTTCATAACATTAGAAAACTCTTCGCAAAGAGTGAAGTTAGTAGCACCGAAAATGATATCATCAACATAAATTTGAACTAATAAAATATCATTATTCGCATGCTTAATAAAAAGAGTTGAATCGGCTTCACCCATTTTAAAATTCAAATCCAAAAGAAAATTCTTTAGGCGATCATACCAAGCTCGAGGAGCTTGTCTCAAACCATAAAGAGCTTTCTTTAGTTTAAAAACATGATTTGGAAATTTTTCATTTACGAAGCCCGGAGGTTGAGAAACGTAAACTTCCTCAACGACATCTCCGTTTAAAAATGCACTTTTAACATCCATTTGAAATAATTTAAAATTCTTATGGCATGCAAAAGACAATAATAATCTAATTGATTCTAATCTAGCTACCAGAGCGAAGGATTCTTCGAAATCAATACCTTCCTCTTGTCGATAGCCTTGAGCAACTAACCGAGCTTTGTTCCGGACGACGACTTGGTTTTCGTCGGTTTTGTTCTTGAAGATCCACTTTGTCCCTATGACGGTGTGGTTCTTCGATGGCAATGGAACAAGCTCCCATACCTCATTCCTCTCGAATTGAATGAGCTCCTCCTCCATGGCTAAGATCCAAGCGCTATCTTCGCATGCTTCATTAATATTCTTTGGCTCTATCGATGAGGCAAAGGCACAATTTGCGAAGTGGTGAACTTGCGATCTCGTCTTGACACTATCATAGATATTGCCAATGACTTGCTCATGGGGATGGTCACGAACCGAATGAAGCCGTTTGGGAATACCTTGATCACTAGGAACATTCTCAACAACTTCATTAGTTGGGTTAGTCTCAATAGAATCAATAGAATCATTAGACTTAGAATTATCAAACGAATCACATAAAACATCCAAAGAATCATTATCATTAGAAATTCTAGTTGGAACAAATCCTTCATTAAATGAGACATGAAGCGACTCCTCGATCGTTGAGGTTCGTTTGTTGAATATCCGGTAGGCTTTGCTACGCGTAGAATATCCAACAAAAATCCCCTCATCGGATCTAGGATCGAATTTTTCCAAACTACCATATGTGTTCTTAATAAAACATTTCGAACCAAAAACACGAAAATGTTTAACTTGAGGCAATCTACCAAACAACAATTCATAACAAGTTTGTTTAGTGCCGGGCCTCAAAAGTATTCTATTAAACACATAGCAAGCGGTGTGTACCGCTTCCGCCCAAAATTGATGGCCAAGTTGGCTATCATCAAGCATAGTGCGAGCACACTCCACTAGCGTCCTATTCTTTCTCTCAACTACACCATTTTGAGGAGGTGCACGAGGGAAAGAGAAGGTGTGAGTAATACCAACTTCATCACAAAATGTCTCAAAAGACTCATTCTCAAATTCACCTCCATGATCACTACGAATAGTGACAATGGTGGTTCCTAAGAGATTTTGTACTTTCTTAACAAAAATTGTGAAGTTTTCAAAAGCTTCATTTTTATTACACAATGAAAATACCCAAGTAAATCTTGAATAGTCATCTACGATGACAAGTCCATACCTTGCATTTCCTAAGGAAGCTACTCTAGTTGGCCCAAATAAGTCTAGATGTAATAGCTCTAGTGGCCGTTTAGTAGAGATGCTTTTCTTAGGTTTAAATGAAGATTTAGGAAGCTTGCCACGTTGACAACAATCACAAAAACTTTTCTTTTCAAAAACAAGCTTCGGAAAACCTTTAATCGAATTTAATTTCGAAAGCTTATAAAGTGTTCCAAAGTTCACATGTCCAAAGCGTCGATGCCATAAGTGTTGTTCACTTGTGTTGGCAACGAGACATTGTTCATATGACTTAGGAAGATCCAAAATATAAATGTCTTTATGACGAGTTCCGGAAAATAATAATTTATCATTATCTTTTCTTAAAATATGACACAATCCTTTCGCAAAACTAACTTTGTAACCTTTGTCACAAAGTTGGCTTATTGAAATAAGATTATGATTTAAACCACTAACAAGATAACCATCACTAATTAAGGGTTTAGAGGGGTTACCGACTTTACCAACACCTATGATGGTTCCGCTCTCATTGCCTCCAAATACGACGCGGTTTCCATTCGCAATGGGAACCACTCCGGAGAGCAATCGAGCGTCACCCGTCATGTGTTTTGAACACCCGCTATCGAGTATCCAATTCCCTTTGGAGCTAAATTTATATTTGTTGCTCCTTTTCTTTTTCTTTTCCTTGAGTACCTAAAGATAGACACTTTCATATCATGGTACCCAAGGTCATTGGGTCCAAGGGATTAGACCTTTGGAAGCCAAGTCCAAGTGGACTTAGACTTCCCCACATAATTCTTACTATGCACAACATCCGAAAAATAAGCATTCATATACATTTGTTTTTCGTCCATGCTAGTGTCCTTTGGGCTCCAAATAGTGAAAATTTTGGGAGCCATCATCCTATTGGGTGCATGCATGCGACATTGATTTCTACGTGATGCATGTTGTGGATAGGCATACGGGACATGATGGAATGGTGCACGACGAGAATTATTCATATGACGCGGTGGGTGAACATATGCATGTGTGGGAACACGTGCGTGAGGGTGTCTCACATGGTGTGCACGTGCCCGAGAATGTGTTGCATAAAAATCATCATATGTGTGAGATGGTGGAGTAGGACGTGTGTTCCTACGTGGCATGGTATTGGTGTACATATAAGCATGCCCCTTCTTTGGAGGTCCACCCGAAGTGGGTTTCTTTCCAAAAGAGGGCGTGGACGAGGTGGAAGCACCATTGGTAGATGAACTACCAATAGAGTGTTTGCTACCACTCGTAGAGTCACCGGAAGTTGGCCTAACAAAGGTAGTGGCCGCTTTGGATGGACATCCCTGTTGGGGTTTTGGCGGACCCCCAGAGCTCGGATCCGTATCCGTCCTAAGTCGGACGGACCACGGAGGCAAAAAATTGCAGCGGAAAAAACCAAAAATCAAATATTTCTACTCTAGCTAAACATTTAGCTAGGCTCTGGGGAGCCAGAACCCAGCCCGATCTATGCCGACTTGGAGTGGGTCTGACCACTCCAAGAAGGATCTACACTAAGCGACTAATTAAAATTACGCTAAAAAACGCTTAACCACATACCCGGAATCTTGGCCCTGGAGCAGGCAAGATGTACCGCACCGTCTTAAGAAGCTCCTCGTAGCCGAGCCGCGTTGACCCGATCTCCCTGAGCCGCCTCGCACCCTCGCACCGATCCACCCGAGCCGCTTTCGCCTCCGAGCCGATCACACGCGGTAGAAAGTTTCACTTGAGAAGAAACCCGCGTCTTAGACGTCCAGATCAGATCCAAACCCCTTTCGTAGTCGTGCTAGGACTACTCCAGAGAATAGGAAAGTAGAGAGAGAGATTTAGTCGCGGACCGAGCTTGCTCAATAATTTGGAGCTACCCGATCGTTGACTGGTGTGTTTTTCAACGAGGAGAGTGCACCCCTATTTATATAGGGAGTGAGCACTCAACATCTCGTTGCGGGCAATGTGGGACAATTCCCATGAAGAGAAAAAACAATTAAGCCATTTGGCTTAATTTCAATTTTAAAGTTAGCCTTTCACAAAGTCAAACTTTAACGAATTAATTCTCCTCACATACTAAACTTCATACACCAAACAAGCTATCAATCAGAAGAGCTTGGAATGGTGAACGCGTAGGAACTGACGGCGACGAATTTCGACTTCGTTTGACCCCTCAAACAATTGCTCAAAGTTTAGCAATTACTCAAAATTCGTAGCCGTCATTAGGGTTATTCAAAAAACCCTAATCGACTTAAGTTGAGGGAGCGCCCGCTAGACTTAGCGGGCGCGCCCGCCCAAGGGGGAAGGGCGGGCCGCACGCCCGCTGCAGCAGCGGGCCGTGCCCGATGCAAGCAGCGGGCGCTGGCCCGCTGCAAGCAGCGGGCCGCGCCCGCTGCACGAGCGGGCGCTGGCCCGCTGTGCAGCGGGCGGCGCCCGCGTGCAGCGGGCCGGGCCCGCTGCGTGCAGCGGGCCACGCCCGCTAATGCAGCGGGCGCCCGCCCGCTAATGCAGCGGGCCATGCCCGCTGTTGCAGCGGGCCGCGCCCGTTTTGCCCTTGCACATGGGCCTATTGGCCCGGTGTGTCTAACCCACTTCCCCTTGAACTCTTTCTGCGTTTCTGGACTCGTTTGAGCTCCGATTTGGACACGGTTTGAACCTGTGTTTAGACCGGGACGATCCCGTCATCCAGGTAACCCTTTCCAACAAGTTTGTTCCTACTAAATTCGTCGTAACTAATTTACAACACGTTTAGTTAACGTTAGCATCTAATGCAACGTTGTGTCACTATTGCTATTGCGACTAACTTTCACAACTCTACTTGTGAATATCATCAAATGATATTTCTCTCTATTCTATATTCCTATTACTAAGACACGAGTACTACTCGGTGTGAGACCCTACAGCCTGACCTTACTACAGGTTGGGGCTCGAAACCCCTAGACGACGGTCACTACGAGCAGTAGCTGTCGTCCCTGTTTCAGAGTCATCATAACGTGATCGACCCTTTGACAAAAGTATCATAGGGTTTGCATTGGCTGTGTCAGTGATGAATTCCGTTAGCTAAAATCCCTTCGTCAAGACTGTGTTTAATGTTGGCCTAGGGTATGGTTTTCTGTTAACCCTATTAGACAACATTGGTCAGTATACGGCGGTCTTTATTGTATACACGTTGTACAACTTGCAACGTACCCCGGCCGAGGATTAACATAAAGACCGTACTGAGCCTATAACACTAACTTCCCTTTAATGGAAGTGACGAATCCCATCTTAGTCACTTACTCACCTAGAGAGCTTCTGGTGCAACCCAACCTAAGATCTTTCATCAGGACTGGTCCTCGAAGCTAGATCATGGGTCTAAGCTACACCGTCTGTTCACAGGTTTATACAGATGACTTCAGGTCTTAAGGATCAACTAACCTATCATCACCCTAGAGTTATTAAAGACAGATCATTAAAGTTAACCATTTAATAACTCTAACTTGGTCGTTCAGTGAACTCATTCTCTAATGAGCACCTGTGTCTCGTCTCCGACTTCAGCAAGTCGAATGACTATGAGATCATCATTACCCGAAGGTAAGACGAAGACACATTGATCTATCCGATGTGTCGATATCCAGTTCTCGACACATCTATGATCACGAACCGTTTTAGACTTACGTTTCTATTCGGTCTCTTACTTACTCATAATCGAGACCTCATCTAGATATGTAAGGACCTAACTCTAAGTCTATGGATATTATCTAAGTATGTTAATACAAACGATCTTATACTTAGAATAATACGTACCATATACGGTATGAACAAGACGTATAATCAAGATAAATTGCCTCATGGGCATATATTTTCCTACATCTCCCACTTGCACTTAGGCTATTTATCTCGGTATCTCATGCCGTTATAGCATATCAGTCACTTTGACATTTGATATGGCAAACCTAAGAATGGTTCTACTAATAAGTATCTACAACAAATTTTAATGGATTGAAATTACATCTCTTGATCACACAGGGTTGATCCTTTGGAAAAATGATCTGGATCAATTTTCCTAACTTCGTATAGCTAACAGTCAGCGTATACGATTTAGATGTGGGGTCTAACATTTCCGTAAGTCAGTTCTAGCTCACGTCACTTTATTGTGTCAATATGTCAAGTACATATTTGACACCCTAAGTCTCTATATATATACGATTAAATCAAAACAATTTTGACTTAATGATTTATATAGAAGATTCATTAAAGTGAAAAATCCTTTTTACTTAGTCCGAAAAACGGAACTAAGTATATTAACTCGCTCCCACTGACTTTAAGAATTACCTGGTCAAATTTATTTAACATAATATCTAAATCATATTTAGATTTATGTGCAAAAATAACCATTTGGTAAGTGCCTTAGATGGAATGTACAAGTGTTAGATTCGGTTTGACGAATGAGTCAAGTCAAGATCGTTTTAAGGAAACTTGACATTGACTCGTTCAATCAAAACATCCTACACTGTACTTATTCCTTTAACCACATTTAGTATTAACTCTTTTAATAACTAAATGCAGATAATCAAGAATTAATCTTGATTTGCGTATTATTTTGATCGCACACAATTTATACGCCCCCTGGAACCTATACTTAACTACTGATTGACTTTTAACATTTGGTCAGCTCCAAAAATCAATATTATCGAAGCTATATACCATTATTCAAAAATGTACGCAACCATCACAGAAAAGCCACATCCACAGAATTTAAGCCAATTCAATTTCAATTGCAACAAACGAGACATCCATTCCAAAACAACGGGTTCATTAAAAGAACCTTAACTTGTTTATCAAAAATAAACCTTAAGTGCAAAGCACTCATTCATTGTTTTCGATCCTTAAAGATGATACATTTTATTCAAATAAGAAAAATATCATCTCCATCATGATCATTGTCTCCAGAAGTCTTTGAGCGGTCCCAGCAGCAACTGTTGCTTTAATTGCCGACCGATCTCCGTACTTCTCCAATCTCCAGTTCTTATCAGCCACCTGTATACAGTACACAGATGTCTATAAGTTTCTCATACTATATGAATGGAAATAATTGCATTTAATTGAATTTTAATTTGTACCTGAGGTAGAGGCATCAGTATGCCCCTTCTTCTTCTCTGCAAGATAGATCTTGCAGTTCCTCTTCCAGTGGCCAATCTTGTGGCAATGGAAGCACTCAGATTTCGACGGGGCCCCTTTGTTCTTCTTCTTCCCATTCTTAGCCTTCGCAGGTTGTGGGACCTGCCTCTTCTTCCCTTTGCCTTTCGGCTGGTCGGAAGTAGCAGAGCCAACAACCAGTGCAGCCGGCTTCTTATGAATCTCCTCAAACTGCCGGAGCATATTGAGGAGACCCGGAAGATCCGTCTCAAGGCTGTTCATTATAAAGCCAGTTATAAAAGGCTTGAAATCGGGAGTCAAAGACTTTAGGATAATGTCCGTGGACATCTCATTGTCCAAGACAAAACCTAACTGGGCCGCATCCTCCACGTACCCGATCATCTTGATAACATGATCCTGTACGGGTTCCGTCCCCATCTTGGTGCCCCAGAGGTTACTGGTAGCTTCGAACTTGGCAGCACGAGATCGCTTGCCGTACAACTCTTGTGCGTTGAGGAGCATGCTTTGAACATCCATATGTTCATGCTTCCTCTGCAACTCGTTGGTCATCGAAGCCAGAGTAAGGCACCTGGCCTTCTCTGCATCCCTCTGGTACAATTTGTAGGCTTCCTTTTCCTCGTGGGTCGAATCTTCATCGGGCTTATCTGGAGCGTCCTCGAACAGTACATATCCTATTCCGGCTAGGGAAAGGACCAACTTGATGTTCCTAAGCCAGTCTTTGTAGTTCGTTCCATCCAGCACGTTCTTCTCAACCATGTATCTAAGTCCCGAATCCATTCTGTATTTTATAGATACTATAGTTAGTAAATGTTCGTAGTATAGTTTTAATGGTTTTAATAAAACTATATTCTCCCACTAAATTTATTTAAAGCCACGATAATAACCAATTTATTATAAAATAACATTTGTGAGAGAGGGATCCGACTACCCTGAGTCTGACAACCTTGAGTGTATCTCAACAAGTTGTCCGACTCTGCAGTCGGTAGACGAACTCGTCGTCAATCATATTTACTATGATTCCCTATCGATTTTTACCCCTAGTCATTTGTGATCATGAGTGTGCTCAACCGGATCACAATGGCTAGCCTTAGTCGGACCCTTGTTTTCGTGTCTAGCCTGACTTGCCCCTTTGCTCGGTGTATGCACGACGCGCCGGTTTGGGTCAGGTCTTAGACTACATTCTTGGTTAGACTTATGCCGAAGCTCGAGGGATGAGACAACGGTTTTAGTCAGGTTAAGATGTCAATCAAGAAATCGGTTTCTATAAGATTGACATGTCACGGCTTGAGTGTAGCTCAACAACCGGAACATGTTTCTTACAGTTGCCAACTCCTAAAACAAGGAGGGCTACGATTTATCTTGAACAAGATTATTATCGTATTGACTTAGGTATAGTCGATGGACTTACATAGTCATGAATCGACTCCTTGCGGTCCAGCGGACGCGGCCAGGGAATTGACTAAGCCAGGACCACTTGTTACCCAGTCTAGCTAGGTTGGTCCAAAAAACTTTAGCCAAGCACATTGACCGACATCATGATCCATTGAAGGAGTTGTCATCAATCTTATGTTTTCCAAACAACTAAATGGCTTTTAATTAAAAGAACTAGTTAATCCTTATCAACTAGTGGATCCTAAAAATTCAAAAATTTTTTTTTAGGTTGGTTGAACATCTTTTATTAAGTCCTTATCAACTATAAGGTTTTTCGTTCAACTTACTACCCCAATCTTATTAGGATTTTAATAGAACAATTCAACATTTTTGTCTTTTGTGAAAATCATTATTTAAACGATTTAATGAAATGATTTACAAACAAGGGGACTACCCTAATCTGGTATTAGGTTCGATGTTGTTTTGTTTTATCAAACGTAGCATGTCACTATCATGTTTTAATGGCTAACCTAACAAGGTTTGTGTATACATTATACAACAGGAAATGAAAACTAACTTTATCCGCATAAAAGAAAGTTTCATTTTAAGTGACATATAAAAGGTATTTGCAAGTTTTTTAAAAATTATCTATATAATACAAACATGCAAATCTAAATTTTAACACTTAAAATTAAAGATTAAAATTTTAAAGCCTTTCACAAAAATTTTATCGCATAAAACTAAGTCGTACAAAATTATCTAATAATTTTAAACCTAGGCCTTTAAAAAAAATTTTAACCTTATTTCTAAAATTAAAATATCACATAAAAATTTTAGAAACAACTATGTAATAAAAGAAATTAATTTATGTTTCATCTCATGAAAATAAAACATTTCTATTATTAAAATGATTTTAAAACTCTTCTAAAACTTTTAGAAATCCTTTTATAAGCTTTCAAATAAAGTTTAAAGATTTCTAACTTTTATGTAACTAAAGAAAAAATTCTTAAATTTCAAAAATAAAACTTTTCTAAAGTTTACATAAACTTTAAACACCCTTAAAAAAATTTTATGTCTCATAAAAATTTAATAAAGTATTTAAAATAAAAGAGACTACCTTTAGAATTATCGCATAAAAATAATTGTCCCAAAAATTAAAACAAATTTCCGTGTTGCAAAACTAATTTTTGAAACACAAAATTATTTTCAAAACTAATTTAACATAAAAAAGTTTTGCGTATTAAAGCTAAGCATTTTTAACTATTTAAAAAAGTCGCTATAGTAGATCTATAGCATAACCGTGGCTCTGATACCACTGTTGGGGTTTTGGCGGACCCCCAGAGCTCGGATCCGTATCCGTCCTAAGTCGGACGGACCACGGAGGCAAAAAATTGCAGCGGAAAAAACCAGAAATCAAATATTTCTACTCTAGCTAAACATTTAGCTAGGCTCTGGGGAGCCAGAACCCAGCCCGATCTATGCCGACTTGGAGTGGGTCTGACCACTCCAAGAAGGATCTACACAAAGCGACTAATTAAAATTACGCTAAAAAACGCTTAACCACATACCCGGAATCTTGGCCCTGGAGCAGGCAAGATGTACCGCACCGTCTTGAGAAGCTCCTCGTAGCCGAGCCGCGTTGACCCGATCTCCCTGAGCCGCCTCGCACCCTCGCACCGATCCACCCGAGCCGCTTTCGCCTCCGAGCCGATCACACGCGGTAGAAAGTTTCACTTGAGAAGAAACCCGCGTCTTAGACGTCCGGATCAGATCCAAACCCCTTTCGTAGTCGTGCTAGGACTACTCCAGAGAATAGGAAAGTAGAGAGAGAGATTTAGTCGCGGACCGAGCTTGCTCAATAATTTGGAGCTACCCGATCGTTGACTGGTGTGTTTTTCAACGAGGAGAGTGCACCCCTATTTATATAGGGAGTGAGCACTCAACATCTCGTTGCGGGCAATGTGGGACAATTCCCATGAAGAGAAAAAACAATTAAGCCATTTGGCTTAATTTCAATTTTAAAGTTAGCCTTTCACAAAGTCAAACTTTAACGAATTAATTCTCCTCACATACTAAACTTCATACACCAAACAAGCTATCAATCAGAAGAGCTTGGAATGGTGAACGCGTAGGAACTGACGGCGACGAATTTCGACTTCGTTTGACCCCTCAAACAATTGCTCAAAGTTTAGCAATTACTCAAAATTCGTAGCCGTCATTAGGGTTATTCAAAAAACCCTAATCGACTTAAGTTGCGGGCGCGCCCGCTAGACTTAGCGGGCGCGCCCGCCCAAGGGGGAAGGGCGGGCCGCCCGCCCGCTGCTGCAGCGGGCCGCGCCCGCTGCACGAGCGGGCGCGGGCCCGCTGTGCAGCGGGCTGCGCCCGCTGCACGAGCGGGCGCGGGCCCGCTGCGTGCAGCGGGCCGTGCCCGCTGCATCAGCGGGCGCTGGCCCGCTGTGCAGCGGGCCGTGCCCGCTGCATCAGCGGGCGCTGGCCCGCTGTGCAGCGGGCCACGCCCGCTAATGCAGCGGGCGCCCGCCCGCTGCACACAGCGGGCCATGCCCGCTGTTGCAGCGGGCCGCGCCCGTTTTGCCCTTGCACATGGGCCTATTGGCCCGGTGGGTCTAACCCACTTCCCCTTGAACTCTTTCTGCGTTTCTGGACTCGTTTGAGCTCCGATTTGGACACGGTTTGAACCTGTGTTTAGACCGGGACGATCCCGTCATCCAGGTAACCCTTTCCAACAAGTTTGTTCCAACTAAATTCGTCGTAACTAATTTACAACACGTTTAGTTAACGTTAGCATCTAATGCAACGTTGTGTCCCTATTGCTATTGCGACTAACTTTCACAACTCAACTTGTGAATATCATCAAATGATATTTCTCTCTATTCTATATTCCTATTACTAAGACACGAGTACTACTCGGTGTGAGACCCTACAGCCTGACCTTACTACAGGTTGGGGCTCGAAACCCCTAGACGACGGTCACTACGAGCAGTAGCTGTCGTCCCTGTTTCAGAGTCATCATAACGTGATCGACCCTTTGACAAAAGTATCATAGGGTTTGCATTGGCTGTGTCAGTGATGAATTCCGTTAGCTAAAATCCCTTCGTCAAGACTGTGTTTAATGTTGGCCTAGGGTATGGTTTTCTGTCAACCCTATTAGACAACATTGGTCAGTATACGGCGGTCTTTATTGTATACACGTTGTACAACTTGCAACGTACCCCGGCCGAGGATTAACATAAAGACCGTACTGAGCCTATAACACTAACTTCCCTTTAATGGAAGTGACGAATCCCATCTTAGTCACTTACTCACCTAGAGAGCTTCTGGTGCAACCCAACCTAAGATCTTTCATCAGGACTGGTCCTCGAAGCTAGATCATGGGTCTAAGCTACACCGTCTGTTCACAGGTTTATACAGATGACTTCAGGTCTTAAGGATCAACTAACCTATCATCACCCTAGAGTTATTAAAGACAGATCATTAAAGTTAACCATTTAATAACTCTAACTTGGTCGTTCAGTGAACTCATTCTCTAATGAGCACCTGTGTCTCGTCTCCGACTTCAGCAAGTCAAATGACTATGAGATCATCATTACCCGAAGGTAAGACGAAGACACAGTGATCTATCCGATGTGTCGATATCCAGTTCTCGACACATCTATGATCACGAACCGTTTTAGACTTACGTTTCTATTCGGTCTCTTACTTACTCATAATCGAGATCTCATCTAGATATGTAAGGACCTAACTCTAAGTCTATGGATATTATCTAAGTATGTTAATACAAACGATCTTATATTTAGAATAATACGTACCATATACGGTATGAACAAGACGTATAATCAAGATAAATTGCCTCATGGGCATATATCTTCCTACAATCCCATCGTATACCCCAAACCAATGTGGTGATTGGCCGGAAGTAAGTCACTTAGGATTTTATCCAAATGGTCCTTACCTTTGTTGAATTTGTTAATTCGGCCCAATGTGTTCTCATATTTCTCTTTGAGAGAACGCAAAGAAGTATCCAAAGTGGATATTTGCGATGTGAGCACATAAACACGAGACTTAAGATTTTTGTTCTCAATACTCAAAGTCGAGTTTTGAGAAGTTAAATCCGCTATCTCATGTTCTTCCGCATCCTCAATGCTAACATGTTCAAGTTTAGATTTGAGATTCACAATCTCATTTCTTAACTCTTCAACAACGGTGTCGTTGTTGGTGATGATATTCTTAGGCGATGTTTGAATGCTAGCTAGGTCATCTTTTACCTTAGTATATCTATTTACTAACTTAGTGTATTTTGACCAAAGTTGAGAGTTAGCATTTCTAAGATCATCCATCGTTACCTCATCGCTTTCGTCATTACTTTCATCGGAAGAGGAGGATCCTTGATCTTGCACCTCTCTTGCCATGAAACACATGTGCGCTTGCTCCACGTGCTCATCGTCCGACTCACCGCTTGAAGAATCATCGGAGTCGGTGAAGGTAGCTCCGACAAGTCCCTTCTTGTTTCCTTTCGTGTACTTCTTGGACTTGTCATACTTTGGCGCCTTCCACTTCTCCTTTTGCTTATTGAGGGGACACTCCGCTTTCATGTGTCCCGGCTTATTGCACTTAAAACACAAAGGAGAGGACGAGGCGTTAGAAGAACCAAATTTACCTTTGGTCTTGAAGTTACCTTTTCGGAAGAAACGGTTGAACTTCTTGGCCATGAGTGCCATGGATTCCATGTCCATTTCTTCTTCCGAGTCCTCATCATCGGTAGAGGTGGATGAAGCCGCCTTGAATGCAATCGCCTTTTTCTTAGGCGCATCTAGGTTCAAATATGACTTCATCTTTTCTTGTAGCTTCACCTTGCTATCTTTGCGTACCTCGTATGACATCAAAGTACCCATTAGTTGAACTACGGTATATTTGTTCATGTCATTACCTTCCTCGATGGCGAAGGTACGTTTTTCCCAAGAAGAGGGAAGTCCTTCAATAAGCTTTAAGCACTTCTCCTTTTGAGTGTAGATCTTGCCGAGGGCCTCTAACTCGTTTATTATGTCAACGAAGCGAGCGTAATATTCTTTCATCTTCTCGCCCTGTTGCATATGAAACATTTCGTAATCTTTGGTTACGACTACGAGTTTAGAGTCTCTTACCCTACTCGTCCCTTCATGAAGAATGAGGAGGGAGTTCCAAATTTGATATGCACTCTTACATGTGCATATCTTATTGAAATCCTCGGGCTCCAATGCGCATTGCAAGGCGTTCATTGCCTTGGCATTGCTTACCTCCGCGGCGACCTCCGCGGTAGTCCATTTCTCAAAATCTTCTTCTTTGGGTTCGATGTATTCCTTCATTGTAGTCCTCCATAGGGATGCACTCCGGAGGAAGGTTTCCATCCGGCATTTCCAATACCCATAGTTGGTACCGTTGAAGAATGGAGGCCTTGTAGAGGAATGTCCTTCCATCACCGATGACGCTCCTTCACGGTTCCTGAAGGTGTCATAGTTGGAAGGTGGAGGCACGGTCTTGTTGTCGTTGGCAGACATAGCTGAGTATCTGGCTCTGATACCAAATGTAATGCCCTACCAGCTACTGCACAAGTACTAGAGGTGGGGGTGAATAGTACTTTAAAATAATAAGGAGTATAATTCCAAATTAAATTGCAAACAACTACCAAATCAATTTGCGGAAGCTTAAATTGAATGACAACACAAAATTAACAATGCTAACAAACGAAGTTAATGGGTTCGGATCCACCCAAGTCTCCCCGACTTGTTCCCGGTGATCCTACGTCCCAACCACCCGGATCCCTTCCGGATACTTGAGTTAGAAACCCTAACTCAAGATTTCCACTATGAATATCTTGTGAAAAACCTTCACAAGATCAAATCATACATGCAATGGCAAAGTGAATCCCACAACCCGGGATCACAATCTTCTCTCACAACCGAGAGAATCACAAAGCAATATTAAAGAGTTTAATATGAAATAAACAATCTTACCACAAAATCCTATACCTTGAGTTTTTCTTACCCAAAAGGTGAAATGAAGGATTTGAGGAAGATGAAGTCACCAATACCTAGCACCAAGGAAATGACCAGCAAATGGTGCCTAGGAAAGAGTTGGAGACTTGGATCAAGCAATAGCTTGAAGAGCTCACCAAGAACAAGCTTCTCTCTAGATCTAGAAATAAGAGAGAATGGGTTTCTTGTAAGGAAGAGAGCTTTAGATTTGAGGGAGAATAGCTATCTCTTTAGAACTCAATGAATCTCTTAATGACAGCTCTTACCTAGATAGAAATGACCTAGGTTCGTATTTATAGGGTCCCATAAAAACAAGTTAGGTCATTCTCCAACGGAAAGAAATCTGTGAGAGTTAGTCGGTCAAAGAACAATCACTGACCGACTAGTTCATCAACTAGTCGGTCAGTCAAACAACGTGGACCGACTAAGAGTAGATCTGAGAAGAGATAGAATTTCAGACCTAGAAATCTAGTCGGTCCAAGAACACTGTCTGACCGACTAGTTTCACAACTAGTCGGTCAGCCAATGAACGTAGACCGACTAAGAGGCAAAATAACTTAGTCTGAAGGCAAGTTGACTTAGTCGGTCCAAGAACAAAAGTTGACCGACTAGATTGTCAACTAGTCGGTCACCAAACGTTCTTAGACCGACTAAGGGATAAACAGTAGCTTAGGAGAATTTTAGAGTGAACAGTAAGTCACAACTAGTCGGTCAAAGAAGCATCACTGACCGACTAGTTCACAAACTAGTCGGTCGGTGAGTCAACGTAGACCGACTAACTGTAAACAGTAAAGTCCAAGAAATTAGAGAATCAAACTAGTCGGTCCAAGAACAGTTGCTGACCGACTAGATCACCATCTAGTCGGTCAGTACTTGTTCTTGTACCAACTAACATGCACAATGAAGTCCGAATCGAAGCGCGACGCTTCGAGGAAGTTAGAATGAACTTGTGCAAGGATCCTAGAGCTATGAAATGAGCGTAATGAAGATATAGACGTAAGATATACTCAAGGCTTAACATTCTATATATCGAAGCTAAAAGACTATAAATAAAACCTTAAAGAACGGTCTTCGAGAGCTTCGATTGAATCTTCATATCGTCCAAAGCGTCGCAAGAGCTTCAACGAAGCTTTAGGCATGAATATGAGCTTTGGGAAGTGTTGAGATGTCGCTTTGAATGTTCTCGTGAATTTGGCGACGATCTCCAAAACTGCGCTCACAAATTGTTAGTTCATGGATTATTTATGTTTGCTCATCATCAAAACCAAATCCGGGGAGTCCAATATTCAACAATATATATATATATATATATATATATATATATATATATATATATATATATATATATATATATATATATATATATATATATATATATATATATATATATATATAGTCCAAAAGCTTGGATATGACATTGCTGTTTGAAGACATTGTTGCAGATGTCACTATCTCTCCGCGGGACCTCGATCTGGAGGACGCTTCAGATATCAGCCCTTTCTCGAACTGGGGTTTTTTTTGGATACTGGCTAACTTGTATATACTTTGAAATTCTTTGGAACATTACATAGACATAGTAGATTTTAGTCTGTATAGGGTGGCGGCGCTTCTGCCCTCTCCCCTATCCCTCTTCTTTTTACTGGTGCTATGTACTGATCCCCACTTTTGTACAATATTTTGCTTTTAATAAAGGATACTAATTACTTGTCACACACACACACACACACACATATATATATAGTCATAACCCGTGCCCGCGGGCACGGTTCATTTATGATTTTCCCCCGTGAAATCTTAGGTCCCCAAAAAAATTTTCCCACAAACAAAATTTAAAAGAACAACAAATTAGCGTAAAAATATTTAGCGGCACTGGCGCCTTCGGTGCGGAACAACAAATTCGGCACATGTGCCTTCGACATTGAACAAAAAATTTGACGTGTGCGCCTTCGACATGGAACAACAAATTAGCGTAGCACAATAAATTCGGTGTGGGCGACTTCAGTGCGGAACAAAAAATTAGCGTAAAATAATTTAACAGTGCCTTCGGCACAGAACAAAAAATTAGCGTAGAACAACAAATTCGGCGTGGGTGCCTTTGATGCGGAACAACAAATTAGCGTAAAAAAATTTTAGTGTGCGCCTTTGGCACGTAAAATCAAATTAGCGTAAAAATGGCACGGGCGCCTACGGTGCGTATTCTGCGTAAATGTAGTGATTGTGGGGGGTGGGGTTTAAAAACCAAAGAAAAAACAAAAAAAATACAGAGGCATGATATGGTCTTCTTGTGAAGGGATAGCCTAGATCTTAAGTGCTTGTGGATTTGAGAGTACACCTACACACATAAATACAGCAAGGGCTCCAAGTAAGATGAGCCTTGAATTACAGTTATGATCAAACTGATCGCATTGGAGCAACATTATTTCTTCAAAGTGTGGCTTCTGTTTGAGTTGCCAGAAATATTAGAAACCCACTTCTTGTCTCCACCTTTCGTTTGTTCTTTCCACCTGCGATGGAGCTTATAACTGCTAAGGAAAACTTCCGTGGATTTACTCTAAAACAAAGCAAAAAAAATTGTATACCTCTCTCTATCAAATAAGGGTATGATGGAAGGGCAAAATACAAATCTCTTGTGTCTATGGGCCATTAATTCAGCAAAAAATCTACAAACACACAACATCTATTTATAAAAGAAATCAATATCACATTTTCTCTATACTGGCCTAAAACCTAAAACCCACAACAAAAGAACACATCTTTAAGACCCAGATAAACATTTTGGTCAAAAAAGATTGAGAACCCAAAAAATTGTAAACATATCTCCATCAGAGGAGGGTCTAATGGAATGCTGGTGGGGAGGTGAAGGGACTCTTGAGGAGTAGAACACAAATCCATTATGCTTTCTTTGTTAGCATTTAGACTTAACATCTACATCCTACATCTTTGTATCAAACATGCTTCTCTTCTTTTAATAGAGAACTCTTTGCTTGAATCCACAGAAGTAAAATAGTTGGTACAAACACATTACCAAAATAACTTCAAAATAACTTCCATATATATATATATATATATATATATATATATATATATATATATATATATATATATATATTAATTTTGGCTCACTCTAGGAACATCTAATATTAAATTACCAGAGTTCGGCATACAATCCAAGGAGCAGATCCCGTTCATGCCTCGCTTCAAAAAACTCATGTGCCCCATGCTTCAGTCCACATGACATCATGCTTCCATGCATCATAAAACTATAGCAACAATCTCCAATCATAGACATCAAAATTGTAAACAAACAGCCAGACATTCATTCCCTCACGGGAGACACTAATCCAAGGAACAAAAGCAAAAAACTACTTGATACAATCAATCCATGTGAGTACCAAAGCAAGAATCCAAAGCAATGGGGAAGAAGGCAGGGTATATGACCATGGGATGTGGGACCCATACATTTGGAGGGAAGGACAAAAATATGAAATCAAATAAAATAGACGGATTCCATCTTGTTGATTACCGACCATTTTCCAAATTAAAACCTGTTTATTATGAGAGGAACACAAGATACAGTATAGTACACAATAACTGTGGTCACTAATGATTTTACAGAGGCATTTCCCGATTGGGTTATGCAATTGTTACATACATGAAAGAAATATTGCCAAATTACTCATCGATGCAATGGACAGACCTCTGATGGATTGAGCTTTGGATGTGTGTGTTACCAAAATAAAACAACAGTAGAGTCCAATGGCTTGATTACTCTCCGGCGTCATATAGCTATCTCTGGGTCGAAATTCAGCTCCCAAGTAGGCCAATAGTGTAGGTATTACTTCAGTGTCATCACACGGGGCTTTCCGTTCAACTGGACCGTCCTTACCCAAACGAATTTTCCTTTCTCCAGTTCCTGTGATAATTACAAAAAAGAATAAGAAAAAAAAAATATGAACACAAAAATATACACGCTCAAACCCAAATTTAGCTTTCTTATTTTCTATATAATAATGCAACCGCTTTATGCATACACATCATTTCTTGGCACTTATGGCTAGGAGACTGCATTAGTTCATGATCTCCTTATAGGGGTGCAAAGAGATGCATGATACCCTACTTCATATTGGATTTCTTATTTGTCTTTCAGTTGTGAAAATTCGTCTGTTTTGTCAAATTTGTCTGATATTTTTATCGCTACAAATGCGAGACATATGGTGTGTGAGACAAATTGTAGCGATAAAAATATCAGACAAATTTGACAAAACAGACGAATTTTCTTTTCCTATCCACCCTCCATCAGTGTCATGCATATGCAGGAAAGCTTGACAAGGTAGAAAACCATAGCACCTCTCCTTGGCAAGATGCCGTTTGAATTTTGCGATAAAAGATTACATAGTTACATTGAAGTCGTAACAGTGAAAATGTGATACCAACAACATAGAAATACTAACGTACCTTCACCCCCTTTAAAAAGGTTTCCATAACTGGAGTGAGTTTTCCATTTATTTCAACTATCCATTGCAGAGCAAAAAGAACATATCTATGTAATGGACACCCATGATGATAATTTCACTGAGGAGCTTGATTTATTGGTTTATATGACATGTCTAAAACTTATAAACCCATTAGCCAAAATTGGTCTAACATATGGTATGCGAGACAAATGCGATATTTTTACCCTCAAAAAGATTGAAAGCTGAAGCCGAGAAAGAGGCTTGTCAAGATTCCATAGTAATATTGAAGCAAAAAATCCCAACCCAACCCCGGACTTCCCTTGAATCCTTACAGAATGCTCCCCTTCGCCTTTTCATGCAAATAATCTTCCAAAAACCAAAGGAAATTCATCAAAACATCATATAACTACATCAATTCAATCGACAGATAGAAGAATAAAAAGGAAGGGGGAGAAAACTGAAGATCCTGGAGTTGACATCCAAGTCATTCAAAAAGGTTACATTTTTCCTCTTTCAATTTGAAGGAAAAGAAATATACATAATGGAGAGGGCCACGGGGAGTCAGGCCGACCTGGCGTCAAGCATGATTCTATATGTGTTCCTGTAGTGATCAATGGCATCATCGGTGAGCCCCAACTCCTCAACCCTAACGTCCTTATCGATCTCCTCTTTGGCCAATTTGAAGTAGCCCTTCAGAACCAATTGCTCGTTCACCACCAAAGGGCCCGCTTCCATTGAGGGATCATAGGCGTAGGACGATGGAATCAACGAAACCCTTGAAGGAGAAGCTCATCATTGAGAGGGAAAGATTAAATAGTAGATGGAGAAGATGGGCTAGATAGTAGAGTAGAAGGGATTTTACATAAAGAGATGAGAAATGGGAGACGTCTGTTCCGGAGGAGCCGCCCGAGCATGAGGAGAGGCCAGAGGAGCCGCCGGAGCAGAAACTTCAGGTCGTTAGCGTTGGAGCAGATTATGATTCATTTATGCCTAAATAATATTGAGTTCTGAAAATGTGATATAAATCAACATACCTGCTGCAAATCAAGAAGCTTCCTCTCTAATTCTCTTACAGCATCATGACGCTCCTGGATATCAGCGAGTGTGTCCATTATCTGCAAGAAAATGGAGATAGATTGAATATATAACAGGCAAATGATCATGAATGATAAAAAAGCTTTGGCCATTCTTATTTCTTTAGGGAAGCTTATGCATAATTAACATTAGGACAAACCTGGCCTCGCCCCTGCTCCTGAATTGCTCTCTGAAATATTTGTTCACTATTCACTATCTCTATTAATTTGTCAATTGTCTGTAAAAAACAACAATGAAAGAGACCAATTAAGAAAGAGACAAATCATAATCTATATATTTAGACATCGCTAAAGCATTAAATTTTCCAGGAGAGCAGACCTACCTCTTCATCAGCGCGATTACCCGTTACTGTTTAAATGGAAACATGAAAAAGAGACCAATTAGCAATTATAACCCATCTCCTCGTGTGGTGCTTGGCAGACGTCGAACATTGGTCGGACGTCGAACGCGTCAGATAATGGCAGAGCCACACGGGGGTGGGGAGTGAAAGAGCGAGACGAAGAGGCAGGGACGTTGGGAGTGAAAGACATTAAAGCTGAGATGTTTTTTTGGGAAGAGATATGGTTCAAATTTTTGGTCTTTCCCTAAACACAATTCCTCACAAAATTCAGTCCCCCCCCCAAAAAAAATTTACAAAAACCCATCTCAACCGTTGATTTTCCATGATCAAAACTCAACCGTCTTTTATATTGTCCTAGTAAGCCCTAGGATTCAAAAATCGCTGTCACATGTATAATAGATATATATTTGAAAAGCTAGAAAATCTTTATTGAGTGAATATAATACAGAACTATAGGTCATAGGCATGAGGATTCAATATAAAGAGGATAGGGCACAAGCGCCGTCACTCTTTAATAAAGAATCCCCACCCTAAGCCAACTATACAAGGAATGATGGGTGAAGGAATATCACCAAAACAAGATTATCCCAAATCTCTGAACTCCCAATTTTCAAAGACTGAAGCCTCCTCTATAGTGGATGGTTCATGACCGTGCATAGCAACACGGACATTCGACGCAATCACATCAAAAATTTCAGTTTTTCCCTTACTTCTCCCTTCAAAAACTCTTTTGTTTCGCTCATGCCAAATATGCCATACCATAGCAGAGAGAACCGTTCTCGCCAATCTGCTGAAAGTTCCTTTTCCCCCAAAGTGCAACAAGTAATAATCACCAATTACAGCAAGTGAAGGGCCCAACTGATTGGAGACGTTAAACTTTAGCAAAGCCCTTTGGAGAAGATAATAAGAGTAGCTACAAGTGAAGAATAAATGGGTAACATCTTCGAAGTTGTCACCACAACAGAGAACGCAATTCACAGGTGAGTTTAGACCCCATCTGCTAATAATATCTCTAGTAAGAAGCTTACCCCTAAGAGCTCGGAGTAGAGTGATGGATCATTTGGGAATGTGGCCCGGAAACCAAACTAGCTTCTGGAATCGAAAAGGAAGACCCCGAAGCCGAACACCTTCCCAGGCTTCCTTAAAATTGAATTGAACTTCATTCACATTAGCAACAGGATGCAACCTGCGGCAATTAACAGAGGGTGCCCAAATCCAACGATCAACACCATGAGTAACAACCGTAGGTGCAAGGTGGTGCATGAGCTGAGCAATAGCCGGGTCATCCGCCCAAGCCCCCTGGACCCAGTAATTATATACACGCTTCATCGAGGAGTCCAGAGGCACCACAACCAGATTTTTAAGATGCCCACAATCCAGCCAATAGTCATGCCAAAACAGGGTAGAACACCCGTCTTTAACCACTCTTCTAATAAGCTTATTAGACACATTTCTACAAGTCAACATGTGTTTCCATGTGCCGGAGTGACTGACTAAGACCTTAGCCGCAAACAACCTTCCAGCCCCATCATATCTTGCTCGCATTAAATTAGCCCAAAGGCTATTAGAGGTAAGAAATCTCCACGTCAGCCTAATCCCCACAGCGACATTTAGATCCTCCAATAAACGTAAGCCCACCCCACCTTCAGACTTTGGGGTACAGATATCTTTCCATGCCCAATCACGAGAGGGACCCAAAATGAACCGTCTGCAAAGAGATGAAATTTTCCGCACGATGGTGAACGGTATGTGAAAGGCTTGCATCCAAAACGTGACCATACCGTATATGACCGTTTTGACAAGCTCAATCCGCCCAGAAATAGATAACAAAGTAGGCGACCAACCCATCAGCCTCTTCTTGCATTATCAACCAGCCTACTGTACATAGGAGCTTTGGGGTATTTGGACGATAAAGGCAAGCCCAGATATGTAGTTATAGTAGTGGAAATTTTGATGCCCAAACAATCTGCAAGGCCAGACCGGTTTTTAGCGCCTTTACTAAAAAGTGCCGAACTCTTGTCCCAGTTCACCTGAAGCCCTGTATAATCCTTGAAATCATGAAGAATAGACTTGATGCACCTAAAAGATTTAAGATTGGTTCTACAGAACACTAACAGCAAATAGAAGATGGGAAATGGAACCTGTCCGTCTCATGGCCTGAAGAGCACCACAACCAAGGCTTTTAGACATTAAGATTGAGAAAGCATCCATAGCAATAACAAACAGGTATGGAGAGAGAGGGTCACCTTGCCTTATACCCCTGTTGCCCTCAAAATACCCCACTGGAGATCCTTTAACCATAACGGAAAAAGTAGGCGTAGATATGCATTCTCTGATCCAATTTGTAAAAGCACAAGGAAACCCCAACTGTCCCATAAAGTAAAGAATAAACTCCCGATTAACGGTGTCAAAAGCTTTCCTCAAATCAAGCTTCAGACAAGCCTGGCCCCCCATATGGTTACTAAAGTCCCTTATCTGCTCATGAGCAATAAGGGTGCAGTCAGATAACAATCTCCCTTTAAGAAAGGCTGCCTGATTAGGGGAGATAAGCTCATGAATCACCACCCTGAGCCTATTGCAAATAATTTTGCTAACAATTTTATATAAGACATTGCAACAGGAAATAGGCCTATAGTCCCCCAGAGTAGTAGCATTCGAATTTTTAGGAACAAGTGTAAGATGGGTGTGGTTAACTTGCCTCAGGAGAGAGCCAGAAGTGAAAAAAGACTTTACCGCCATAGTAACATCCTCACCTACCAGGTACCAAAATTATTGAAAGAAATGTGCATTAAATCCATCTGGTCCTGGCACCTTATCCGGTCTCATCTGAAATACCACATGCTTTATTTCCTCATTAGAAATTCTCCTGATCAGCCAGGCTGAAGCATCCTCCGTGAGACGCGCTTAGGGGTAAGAGTGGAGAAAGTGTGTCCATAGTTATTTTGATTATATAGGTCCATAAAATAATCAGTAGCCTCCTTCTTCAAATCATCATATGAACTAGTATGCCTACCCATCGCATCCACAAAATGATCCAGACTATTGTGGTTTTCCCTATACTTCATAGCATTATAAAATAATTTGGTATTGCGGTCCCCCAAGGACACCCAATCCTGACGGCTTTTTTGGCAGAACGTCTCCTCCACAAGACTCATAGAAGTTGCCAGCTCCTTCATCGCAACCTGTTCAAGAGCTTGGATAGACTCCTCCGAATTCAACAGAGGATTATTTCTAATTGCTTCCAGCTTTGTGCGGCCAATTTTCATAAGCTTGCTTGCATTGTAAGATGCAGACCAGTTGCGCAAAATAGGTTTGATTATTCTTAATTTATGGGCTACACAATACATAGGTGTGCCGGCAACAAAACCACCCCAACTCTCCTCGACAATTCCAGAAATACCCGGGCATTTGGTCCAAAAATTTAAAAACTTGAATGGTTTTGGATCGGAGTGTACCTTAGGGTGTAGACGGACTACCATAGATGCATGGTCACTAGTCCACGGATCCAAGTACTCAACAAACAAACCATTGAGAAGCTTCAGCCAATCGCCATTAACAAGAACCCTATCAAGACGGGCAGAAATCCGTCCAACCCCCACTCTATTATTGCACCAGCTATACTTAAATCCAGTACTTTTAAGCTCATGGAGCTGGCAAGTACTAATGCATTCATTGAAATCGAGAAGCCAATTTTGTTCCAGTTGCCTTCCCCCCACTTTGTCCGCAGTTTTAAGAACACAGTTAAAGTCCCCGCCCACCAACCACGCACCGCTGTTCAACATAGCATCATCACTTTTCAAGCCTTCCCACAAGACCTTTCTTTCCCCCAGGGTGTTACGGCCATAAACACCAGGAATAGCACAACAGAACCCTCCCAAGTTGGTACAGGATACGGTGACATGCTGATCCGAAGAAGAGATTAGAATGGGTTTACATACAGAAGGGTCCAAGGCCAACAACACACGACCACCAGCCGAGATGCACATATTATTAAACAGAATCCAGTTTTTGGGAATCAAAGAATTGTGATCACCCAACAAAGACTTTAGCTTCGTCTCAAGGAGAATTATAATTGTCGGTTTTATTGAAGTCAATCTGTCACGAAGGTCCCTACGACGAACAGGGTTATTCAACCCCCTAGTATTCCATATGAATACTGTCATTGACCAACTGGATTTTTTGGAATGTAACCCTAAATCCTGGAACTCCGCCTAGCACTGGATTCCATAGGGCATTCAGTCCTCCTCCTAACCTTCTTGACTTCCTCCACATGCTTTAGGATGGTGAGCTCTTCAGCCAACCAATCAGGGTTGTCTACCGTCAACTCAAGCGGCACACTGTCAATTTCAATTTCCCCCACCGAAGGATCCTCAAGCAGCGAAGGGAGGGGGAAATTGCCCCGCCCTCGCCCAACAACGCCAGCTTCAGCTAATTGGCCGTAGTTCCCGAGCACAAGGTCCGTAGTAGGAGGACTGGAATGCACAGACACTCCCCCTAGCAACTCCAGGCTCCCCACAGGAACAGAGCCCTTCTTAGCCGTATCCTCAGGATCAACCAATGCCATGATAGCCGAGGTATCCTTACCAGCCGTGACCTGGATGCCAACCCCTTCCTCACTCCTGACATTCACGGAGTCCACTGCACAGGCCGGTATAGGAGCAGGACATGGCTCCAATCCCCCACCAGGTGTGTCACCACCCACAGCTATTTCATGAGAGCTCCCCAAACCAACACTCCCAGAATTCTCTAAAGCTGATGTGTTGCTAACAATTCCAACAGGCCGCAACTCCGTATTGCCTCCATCACCTTGGATTGAAGGGGGCTCAACACTGGCATGACACTGGGCATCGGCGTGTCCAAAACAGACACACTTGTTACACCTAGGAGGTTCACCTTCGAACTTCGCCTCAATAGTTATTATTACACCACCATCTAATTCCATATCCACAGATTTATGTAATGGGACCTTTGCTTCTACCTCTACAAGACACCGTGCATAGGTGATCCTCTCCAGATTAGCAGTGGCACGATCCAGGCACATAGGAGTTCTGATGACAGAGGCAATAATGTTAAGAGTTTCCAGATTCCACATGTATAACGGAAGACCATGTAGCTGAACCCAAACAGGGACAGAGGTGAGAATATCTCTATCTTGTCGAAGATTCAAACTCCATTTCTTCAACACCACCAACCGGCCATCAAACTGCCAAGGGCCCCCCTTCAAGATCTTCTCACATTCGTTAGAGGATTCGAAACGGAAATAAAAGAAACCATTGTCCTTGATATAGACCTGCATCTTCTTCTTCAATCTCCATAGCCTTTCCATCCACGCGACGATTTTCCCATAAAAAGGAATATCACCAAGGACATAGCCGCCGAACGTATCCTTCCACCTATCAGCACCCCTAACCACCAAGTTGCCAGGGACCCGTGCACGTGGAGATCCCTCTGCATCTTGCAAGGGAGCCACAAAGGTCATGGCCAACACCGACCCATATGAGCGCCTGTCAGCACAAACGTCAAGCCACGATCTCTTCTCCGCACTAGTATCAATAGTAATTGGTACCTTAGGCCTTTGGGGAATTTTATCAAGCACCTGGCGGCCTGAAGCCAACTTATTGACAGATGACAAAGTGCTAGACTTAAACGGAGGCCGTGCTCGCCCCAAGGGAGGACGCCAACGCCCCAGAGGAGGACGCGCAAAAGGCCCCCCAATATGTACCTGATCAAGACGAGGCCGACCTCTACGCACCTCCTGCCAACCATCGCCAACAGCAGAAGACCGCCCAACATCCCCATCGCCAACAGCAGGAGACCGCCCAACATCACCAGGCCCCGCCTTGGATAACCCAAGCCCTGTGCCACCCACACCAACACCTGTGCCAACACCGCCCGACCCCCCTTGGACGCAGAGGAACCCCCATCGGATGTGGAGCTACCCGCACCAAGGTCCCCCACAGCATCGCCGACAAGTATCCACCTGGACTCGCCGTTGCCGGAGATCCGGCCGCCATCCCTGGGAGGAATCTGTAGGGAAATATGCCCTCAGCTCATTTGTATTTGATGCAAATGATAAATTTAAACCGAGATAGGGACTAAATTGCATATGATGCAAAAGAAAAAAATATTTAAACGTAAGGAAAAGCTCACGGGTAAGACAGGAATGTCCCGGTCTACGCCCAGGTTCGAACGGCGTCCAAATCGGACGCCAGATGCTCAAGATACGCCAAAAACAGCCAAACAGATCAGACCGGGTCAGACCAGGCTGACCCAGGCCAGACCAAGTCTGGCCTGGGCGCCTGGCCAGACCTGGATGAACTAGGAGGCCAGGCCCTGCACACAGGCCCAGCCATTGGGCGCATGGGGATGCCCCCAGGCGGGCCGCCCAGGCGGGCCTGGGCGCCTGGGAGCCCAGGCGCCCGCCTGGCGCCTGGGCGCCCGTGCCCAGGACTGGCAGGCACCCAGTCAGCCCCTTTTGGCTAGTGGGGCCCACAGGCTGGGCCCCACCTCAGGGTGCAGAACCCTAGATCTAATGGCAGATTTTGACGGCCAGTTTTTGCGAAAAACTAGCCGTAGGCTGAACTTTGAGTGATCAATTGGAGGGTCAAACGACCTCCGATTGACGAACGGTTTTTTCCTATGCGTTCACCGTTGAACGCCCTTCGAATTGATAGGTTGTATCAATCATGAAGTTCAACGGTGAGGGAGTTAAAATTCACGGAAGTTTGCACTTTGTGAAGGGCAAACTAAATTGAATTTAATTAACTCTAAATTAGTCCCACATCGGATTTTGAGGGAAGGGAAGCAGTCAGCCACCTTTATAAATAGGGGTCTGCTCTCCTCCTCAAAAGTCGTCCCAAGCTCTAGATCTGAGAGGCTCTTGTAACTGTTGGAGCATGCTCGGATCTAGGCTTAAATTAATATTTCTCCTCTCCCTATAAATTTCTTCCTTGCTCCTGAGGGCTCTAGCGAAGCTACAAATGAGTTCGGATTCAGATCCGAAATCTAGGCGGAGGTTTCACTCGCGTGAAACTTTCTGGAGTAAGTGGTTGGCTCGGCGACCAGAAGTTGCTGGGATCGGCGCAAGCGGTTGCTGGGATCGTAGCGGCTAATGCGGGAAGGGCAATTGATTGCCTTCGGTAACACTTTTGCTGCAAGGCAAGAGTTACGGGTATGTTGAGTTTTCTCAACTGTAGTTTTAATTAATGTGCATTATTTTAATTGCAGTAGCTACAATAGTTAATTAGATAGTGGTATCCTCAGGGGTTGGTCTGGACCCATCCCCGGGATAGTAGCATTTTCTTGGCTTGGTTTTTTTGCAGATAGGGCTAGTTTATATAAAATGTTTATATAAATTTTTCCTCTTTATTTTCGCTTCCGCTGCGTTATTTTGTGCAAGGTTGTCCGGCCTTCGCTCTCAAGTAGGGCGAAGGACGGAAAATGCACTAGTCGAAAGAGAGCCCTTGGACCGCGAAAACCCTTCAGTGGTATCAGAGCCAGGCTACATAGACTATCTATATACTGCTTTTATGAAATGCATGTGATTAAAACTTGAAAGTTTTCTATGCATTTTTTTCTAACTATGCGATGGTTTTATGCATTAAAACTTGGAGTTAGTCTTGCACAAATTATATGTTGGTTTTCAAATTTTTCGAAAATTGTTTTGAAAACCAAGATTAGATCTTTTTTAATTATGTGATAGTTAATGACTTTATGTTTCTTTTGCTTTTATTTGATAATTGCTAAAAGAAAGACTTGTAGGGTTAGCCATTAAAATTCATTTAAATCTCTAATTTGATTAAATTTAAATGACTAGCTTTGGCTATGTTTTAAAATATTGTTCACAATATTTAAAATAACACATCCTAATGAATGATTAGGATTGTCCCTTGTTTGTTGAAACAATTTTGATGTGATTTATTAAAATCTTATAGTTGATAGGATTCTAATAAAAGTTATGAAACACATCCTAATAATTTTGAATTATAGGTTATAACTAGTTGATAGGATTAACTAGTTAAATAAATCATAACAACCAGATTAAATCAATATAACACATTTTTATCATTAGCACTTTCTATGGAGAATGGTATGGTTAGGTAGTTAGGGAAGGTGTTGTGGATCGACTCAGCTTTGCTGGGCGTAAGTGATCCTGCCTGGCCCTAACCATGGTCATGCCCGCTTGTACCGCAAAGTTGCTAATAATTAAATGTGTTAGTTTTGGTTATATCTAGTCAATGCGTTATAATCTTATTAAGATTAATTCGTATCCATCCTTGATTTTAGAGCTTGGTAACTCAAAGAAGACAATTATAGTTGTTGTGTCTCCTCAAGCTATGACATGTTTTTCTTTAAGGAGCAAACTCCAACATACATGTGATGTAGTCTAGACTTGACCCAAATCGATATGTCGGGTCTCCTCGAGCATCGATCTAAGTCAAATCTGGACACGAAATCAAGGGTCTGACTAGATCAGTCATTATGATTTGTTGAGTCTCCTCAAGATCATAAGTGACTGTGGGTAAAAATCGAGAGGAAGTCACATGTGATGTGATTGACTAAGAGTTAGTCTACCAATCATGGAACCAATCAACTTGTTGAGTCTCCTCAAGGTTGTGAGGTTCAGGATGATTGGATCCCTCTTTCACTATATTTTAAATACTAAAATTCGTTCATTTCAGAGAATGATCGTAAAATAGTGGGAGACCATAGTTAATTAAAAACCATATTAACTATATTATTTTATCATGAATTACACTAAATTAATTCTATGTCTTTTGCAGCCTGAAATCGAATATGAATCTTATCCTGAATAATAAATTGACGGGTTTAAATATTGATTGCTTAGAAAACTCTGGGCTTAACGGAGAGAAGAAAGGATATATTGATGTCTCGACTTCTAAGGTATTAGTTATACAGAGTATAGTCCTTTCTGTAACTTCTAACGCATGGGTATTGGATACTGGTGCGGGTACTCATATTTGTAATTCTTTACAAGGTATGAGCACATTTAGAAACTAAAGAAAAGACGAAATAGTTCTTCAAGTCGGTAATGGAGCTAATGTAGCTGCTAAAGCTGTAGGAGACCTAAAGCACACCTTGGCAAACGGTGTCGCATTGTTTTTGAAACAATGTTATTATATACCAAATTTCATATGCAACGTTATTTCCATTTCAGCTTTGGCTAAAGACGGATATAAATTTACCATTGATGAATCTGTTATGAACATTTTCTTTAATGATAAATTGTTGGGATTTGGAACAATGAATAATGGTGTATACACTCTGTCTAATAACGTTGTGTTAAGTGTTAACACACGAAAATGTAAGGAATCTAGTTTTAATGAAACTTTCCTTTGGCATTGTAGGCTAGGCCATATCGGAGAAAAAAGACTTAGCAAGTTGCATAAAGAGGGGTCTCTTGACCTCTCGAATTATGAGTCGTTCGACACTTGCGAGTCTTTTCTCAAAGGTAAAATGGCTAAAACTCCCTTTGCGGTTCAAGGGGAAAGAGTTAGTGAACTCTTGGGTCTAGTACATTCTGATGTATGTGGACCAATGTCTACTTTAGCGAAAGGAGGTTATTCATACTTTGTTACATTTACTGATGATCACTCTAGGTTCGGACATGTGTTCTTGATGAAGCACAAGTCTGATACATTTGAGTGATTCCAAGAGTATCGTAACGAAGTTGAAAAACAGACGGTCAAAAGTATTAAAATTCTTCGATCTGATCGAGGAGGAGAATACTTGAGCCATGAATTCCTTGCGTATCTAAAAGAGAATGGGATTCTCTCTCAGATCACTCCTTTTTACACACCTCAACATAATGCTGTGTCAGAGAGAAGGAATCGTACCTTGTTAGACATGGTTCGATCAATGATGAGTGACTCTGAGTTACCTATCTCCCTTTGGGGCTATACCCTAGAAACTGCTACCCATATCCTTAATAGAGTTCCATCTAGATCCGTGCCAATGACACCATATGAGATATGGTACAGGAAGAAACCAAACCTTAAGCATATTAAGGTATGGGGTTGTCCTGCGTATGTCAAGAAGCTTAATCCAGATAAAGTGGAGGATAGGTCTGTTATGTGTAGATTCATTGGGTATCCTAGTCACTCGACGGGACACATTTTCTATCACCAGGAACAACAAAAGATTGTTGTATCCAAACACGCCACCTTTCTTGAAAAGGAATTCCTTGTGAAGGAGTCTAATGGCGAGGTAATAGAACTGGACGATGAATCAACACATGAACAGATCACGGAACCAGTGGGAGAGGAAGAGCCTAATGCTCCTGAAGAAATTATTAGGAAGTCAAATAGGATTCCTCGAGCTCCAAAAAGATACTATGGTTTTCTCGTAGATGGAGGAGTTGAGGATAGCATCTTAGTTGAAGATGATCCTATTAGCTTCCAAGAAGCCATTCAGAGTAAAGACTCTAAGAAATGGCTGGATTCAATGAAATCTGAGATGGATTCCATGCACATTCATAAAGTTTGGACTTTAGAGAATGTGCCCAAGGGAAGTGTTCCTATTGGCTGCAAATGGATCTTCAAAAGGAAGATCGGTGCAGATGGAAAAATAGAAACGTACAAGGCTAGACTTGTTGCGAAAGGTTATCGACAGATTCTAGGTGTAGATTATGATGAAACTTTTCGCCCATAGCCATGCACAAATCCATCTGGATCGTACTCGCTATTGCTGCCTATCACAACTACAAAATCTGGCAGATGGATGTAAAAACTGCATTTCTAAATGGTGATTTAGAAGAGCATATTTACATGTCTCAGCCGGAAGGTTTCGAAGTCAGTAGGAGCAAAGGGAAAGCGTGTAGACTGCATAGATCTATTTATGGATTGAAGCAGGCATCCATGAGCTGGAACATCCGATTTGATAATACGGTCAAAGAGTTTGATTTTATTAAAAATGAAGATGAGCCATGCGTTTATAAGAACACCAGTGGAAAAAATTTAGTCATCCTCGTACTTTATGTTGATGACATTCTCTTAATATGTAACAACATACCAATGTTGAAGTCTGTGAAGGATTGGTTATCAACTAACTTCCCCATGAAAGATTTGGGAGAAGCATCCTATATACTAGGTGTGAAGATCTATAGAGATAGATCTAAAAGGATGCTAGGACTCTCCCAATCTAGGTACATTGATACTATGCTAAAACAGTTTAACATGGAAAACAATAAAGGTGGGTTTATACCCGCAAATCACGGAATAAGTCTTTCCAAGAAGATATCTCCAAAGGCTAACTTGGAAAGAGAACGCATGAGCAATATTCCATATGCTTCCGCAGTTGGATCGATCATGTATTCCATGATATGTACCAGACCTGATGTCGCTTTTGCACTAGGTGCAGTAAGTCGATATCAGTCTAATTATGGAGAAGAACACTGGAAAGCAGTCAAGACGATTCTCAAATCGTTGCGAATAACACGAGATCTAGTTTTGATTTATAGAAGTGAAGAACTCAAGATTGAGGGCTTCACGGATTCCAGCTTTTAGAGTGACGTAGATGACAGCAAATCAATTTCAGGATACATTTTCACTCTCAACAGATGTGCGGTGAGCTGGAGAAGTTCAAAGCAAGATATCGTTGCTGATTCAACTATGGAGGCCGAATATATAGCGGCCAATGATGCAGTAAAGGAAGATGTCTGGATTAGGAAATTTGTGAGCCAGTTAGGAGTGGTGCCTACTGTTATAGATCCAATACCGTTGTATTGTGATAACAATGCCACAATGAGCTTGGTCAAAGAACCCAGATTCCACAAGAGATCCAGAAACATTCTTCGAAAATATCACTTGATACGTGATATTGAGAGGAGGAAGGACACAGAAATCCTCAGAGTCTCGTCTGAAGAGAATTTAGCTGATCCATTTACAAAGGCCCTTACACGTGATCGTTTGGAGAAACTAATGTGTAAAAGCGGCATGAAATACCATAAAGAGTGGGCCTTGTATTGAGTGGTAGATGTTTTGAGAGTTGTATGCCTATGAGGCACATTGTCTTGAAAAACATCATATTCATGAATAAAATAAATTTATTGGTATCAAATTATCTTTGTGTATTTGTGATATCTTATATACTTAGATAATTTCCTTAGACTTACAGCAAGGTATACACTTATCTTGATGAAGATCACGATTATGAGAAAGTGTTTTTACCGATTGGAGTTTAAAGTCTTAAACAGGTTCGTGGTCATTGATATGTCGAGAAGAGGATATCGACACATCGATAAGACCATTGTGTCTTTCTATTCACTATAGATTAGTAACGATGAACTCGTAATCATTGGTGAAGTCAGAAACAAGACACAGGTGCTCATTAGAGAATGAGTTCACTGAACGACTCATAAAAGGTTATCATTTCGTTAAACTTAATTTAAAATGTCAATGATAACTTTTAGTGTTGATAGGCAAGTTGGTCCTATGACTTGAGGACATTGAACAAACCTGCATGTGAATGGTGTCACTTAGATCATTTTCCTAGATTCAAGGCTTTACTTGTCGAAAGGATTTTGGTTGGGTGGCACTTGAAGCGTGTGAAGGGAGTTGTGTCTAAGAAAGGATTCATCTCTCTCATTAATGAGAGTTAGTGTTGTATGTGTTGGTTCGGTGCTTTAGTGAAAATCTTTGATCAAAGTATGTTGAAAGAAGTTCAACATGTATTTAACTGAAGACCGATGTAACTGACCGGTTTCAAGTTTGTGGGGTTGACATGTTACCATACCCTAAACTTGAATAAACAACATAGTCTTGACGAAAGAATTAAAACTGCGGTATTCATCACGGATACAGTCTTGGTAGTCCCAATGATTTCTGTCAATGGGTTAAACCACATGATTATGATGCCGAAACAGGGACGGAAACTACTGCTTGTGGTCACTGACGTCTAGGGTCACGAACCCAAACCTGTACTAAGGTCAGGCTGTAGGGTCTCACACAGAGTGCGATCTTCGTCCAGTAATAGGTAGAAATTAGTTAGGGAGAATAATTTTCATTTGATGCAAGGGACAAAGTATTGCAAAAGATGTTTGTAATAGTCTCCAGAATTCGGGATAAATGATCCTGAGTGCAAGTGGGAGATGTAGGGAAATATGCATTCAGATCATTTGTATTTGATGCAAATGATAAATTTAAACCGAGATATGGACTAAATTGCATATGATGCAAAATAGAACAATATTTAAACGTAAGTAAAAGCTCACGGGTAAGACTGGAATGTCCCGGTCTACGCCCAGGTTTGAACGGCATCCAAATCAGACGCCAGATGCTCAAGATACGCCAAAAACAGCCAAACAAATCAGACTGGGTCAGACCAGGCTGACCAGTCTGGCCTGGGCACCTGGCCAGACCTGGCTGAGCCGGGAGGCCAGGCCCTGGACACAGGCCCAGTCGCTGGGTGCCTTGGCCTACACCCAGGCGGGCCTGGGCGCCCGGCCCAGGCGCCCGCCAGGCGCCCGCCAGGCGCCAGGTTGGCCCCTGGGCGCCTGCGTTTTGGCGCCTGGGCGCTCGTGCCACGCCTGGGCGCCCGTGCCCAGGACTGGCAGGCGCCCAGTTAGCCCCTTTTGGCTGGTGGGGCCCACAGTCTGGGCCCCACCTCAGGGTGCAGAACCCTAGATCTAATGGCAGATTTTGACAGCCAGTTTTTGCGAAAAACTAGCCGTAGGCTGAACTTTGAGTGATCAATTGGAGGGTCAAACGATCTCCGATTGACGAACGGTTTTTTCCTATGCGTTCACCGTTGAACGCCCTTCAAATTGATAGGTTGTATCAATCCTGAAGTTCAACGGTGAGGGAGTTAAAATTCACGGAAGTTTGCACTTTGTGAAGGGCAAACTAAATTGAATTTAATTAACTCTAAATTAGTCCCACATCTGATTTTGAGGGAAGGGGAGCAGTCAGCCGCCTATATAAATAGGGGTCTGCTCTCATCCTCAAAAGTCGTCCCAAGCTCTAGATCTGAGCGGCTCTTGTAAAAGTTGGAGCACGCTCGGATCTAGGCTTAAATTAATATTTCTCCTCTCCCTATAAATTTCTGCCTTGCTCCTGAGGGCTCTAGCAAAGCCGCAAAGGAGTTCGGATTCAGATCCGAAATCTAGGCGGAGGTTTCACTCGCGTGAAACTTTCTGGAGCAAGTAGTTGGCTCGACGACCAGAAGTTGCTGGGATCGGTGCAAGCGGTTGCTGGGATCGTAGCGACTAATGAGGGAAGTGCAATTGATTGCCTTCGGTAACACTTTTGCTGCAAGGCAAGAGTTACGGGTATGTTGTGTTTTCTCAACCGTAGTTTTAATTAATGTGCATTATTTTAATTACAGTAGCTACATTAGTTAATTAGATAGTGGTATCCTCAGGAGTTGGTCTGGACCCAACCCCGGGATAGTATCATTTTCTTGGCTTGGGTTTTTTGCAGATAGGGCTAGTTTATATAAAATGTTTATATAAATTTTTCCTCTTTATTTTCGCTTGCGCTGCGTTATTTTGTGCAAGGTTGTCCGGCCTTCGCTCTCAAATAGGGCGAAGGACGGACAATGCACTAGTCGAAAGAAAGCCCTTGGACCGCGAAAACCCTTCAGAATCCCTAGCACCGTCGGATCGCACCTTGAAAACTCGGACCCTCCAAGCATTGGTGTTATACATATATATATATATATATATATATATATATGTATATATGTATCTATATGTATGTATATATACATACATGTATATACATATATATATCTATGTATATATATGTATACATATATGTATGTATGTATACATATATGTATATATATATACATATATGTATTCATACATACATATATACATATATGTATACATACATATATACATATATGTATATATTATATATATATATATATATATATATATATGAAAGACCAGATGGGTACATAATATATGAACAGCACCATGTGTATCAAAACGAGCAAAATACATCATACATCCATACATCATCACTACAAAAACTAATCATCATACATACAACACTCTAAAACTAAAAAATCTACGAGTGAGTGTCTCGAGGTGCAACAGAGGAGGAAGCTGTCTCTGGGTCACCGGGGACATCCACTGGAGGAGGAGTTGTAGAAGCAACACCCTGAGTAGAAGCTACACCAGGATGCAAAATAATCTCAGTGATGATAGGAGGTGGAGGCTGACGAGGCTGGGGATGAACAAATCGTCTGAGGTGCTCAGGGAAGGGCATACCCTGATGCTAGAAGGACAAGAAAGCCAGCTCATAAAGACCAGAAACAATCTCAAACAGAATGTCTCATGAGGATGGAATAGAGGTAGATGGCTGGTCAGCAAGAGGAACAGTGGAAGAGGACGGAACAGATGTGGATTGCCTCTTCTTAGATGCAGACTGCAGAGCCAAAGAGGACTTCGACTTTACAGAAGCATCGAGAAGAGGACCAAAAGGCAGAGGTTCGTATGGAGTCAAATCAATACCAAAATGACGAAAAACAAGTGTAAGAAGACCACCATAAGGAATGTGGGAGGAAGCAATAGTAAACTCGACCTTGTCCATCCTATCAAGGAGGATGCCGGCCCAGTTTACTGACATGCCAGAAAAGATCGCAGACACAGACCTAAGGATCTCCTGAGAAGGCTGGTCTGAAGATCCATACTTTGGCAGGATGTTGGACTTCACCACAAGGTGAATAGCCCAACCCCTCGCCGAGAACATAGATGACCGAACACCAGAAGAAAGAGCAGAGGGTATCTCATGAAACATGTCCCGGAGGACAGACTGATCAAGCTCATCAACATCTGAAATGGAAATATCAGCAGGAAGGGATCCAGAGGAGGGAATCCTAAGAATGGTCCCTAAAAGAGCAGGATCAATGCGAATGTGGGTCCCCTGGATGACAGTGTCAATAACGCCAGTGTTGTGCCCTGCTAAGCTACTGCACACGTACTAGAGGGGGGGTGAATAGTACTTAAAATAATTAAGAAGATTATTCCTAACTATTGTGCAATGAACAAAGGACAATGCGGAATAAAACAACGATCAACAAGAATTAAACAACGCAAACAAAGTATGTTACTAGGTTCAGATCCACCCAAGTCTCCCCGACTTGTTCCCGGTGATCCTACGTCCCGACCACCCGGATCCCCTCTGGATACTTGAGTTAGCAACCCTAACTCAAGATTTCCACTATGAAATATTTGTGAAAAACCTTCACAAGTCAAATCATACAAATGACATGTGACTCCCACAAACCGGGATCACACCCTCTCTCACAACCGAGAGACACAATTCAAATACGATTGAAATGAAATAAACTCTTACCTTACAAAATCATATGCCTTGAGTATACTTACCAAATTAGGGCAATGATGGATTTTGAGGAAGAGGATGTCACCAAACCCTAGCTTCAAGAAGGTGACCAGCAATGGAAGCCTATGGTGGAGTATGATGACTTGTGATACGTCTATTTTACGGAAGCCCAACAGCATGGGCCCAAAGGCGCCGCCCACCAAACGAAGCCCGAAAGAACATGGAGCTAGAAACCCAACTACCAATCAGAAGCCCGTCTGCGAGATCAGGCCCGCCCGACAAAGCCCCTTAGAGGGCCCCCGAACGGTGATCCAACCCGGCCCCGAAAACGCGCAAGTCACTCGCCCACTCCAGCGATAACCGTTCCCCCAGGCCCGCGACCACTTAATGGCGGTAATGGGAAGGTGCTGGCATGGCGCAGGGAACGGCGATGGGGAGGAGGATTGAGGGGGCACGATCGGGGGCGGACGAGGGACGTGAGTCGTGGGCAATCACGACGGGAGGCCTATAAAAGGTCTAGAAGGATGACTAGACAGGAGACCGCATCTCAGGTAACTAAAACCTAAGGTACTCCATCAACGACCTAGTTCCCCCATTTCATCTCCTTCCTCCCCCGCTCGCACCGGTAGACGTCGTTCCGATCTCCTCACGAGTCGAACCGTCTCCGCCGAGCCTCCTCTTTCAGATCATCGTCTGACTTAGGCATCGGAGGGGATTTGGCCGGAACCAAGGTCTGGCCCCCCTGACGAGTGTTCTCGTCTGTGCAGGAGGACATCAGATCCACGTGTCGAGGCTTCCACTCCGCCCCACGCCGGCCACGCATCAAGCAAGACGACTGAGGCTACTCCTCGTCGTCCGATCGGCCGAGACCGAGCACGTCCGTCTGAGGACGAACGTCTCACACCGGGTCGAGGCTTCCCCTCCCCCCTTGCGGCCGAGGATCCAGATTCGGACCAGCCGACGTGCTCCACGTCATCCGCAACTCCGATTCGCGTCGCGTCTACACTGACTCGACGCACCCGAGGGACCCAAGTCGGCCCCTTGACCACGTTGACCGGGTAGTCCACGGTTAACGCTTTTGTAGTGAGAAAACACTCTGAAACATCTGGCGCCGTCTGTGGGAACGAACTGTCCCACGAAGAAACAAACCGCACCTGCAATGGCATGAGCCTGCAACGGAAAGAGACGCATGCCCCCCATCCCAGAGGAGGGGAATGGCGCACCCAACAGCAACCTTGAGGGCGCACCCGACGACAATCACCCCTCCCCCTCAACCGAAGAGACTGGCGGGTCGGAACTAGCCACGCAGGGGCAGCTCCGCGCCCTGGCCCAAGAGACCAACGCGAGCCTCCAGACGTTGGTCGCGACGGTACAGCAGCTCGTCGGTGATGCGCCAGCCAACGGAGACGTGTTGGGCGACGGCCATCGTTGGACGGTGGGCCCCCCGCTCTTACGGTCCGCTGTGGTCGATGACCATGGGAACCGAAGACCGAACACGGAGCGTCGGTTCACATCGCCCGGCTCCCATCAGGCGAGATCACACGCCTCCTCCCTTTATCGTGAAATGAGCCGGAGAGAAACCGAATGCACGGGGGATGAATCGGTGACCGCGTCGTCTCGTCAGCCACGATCACCCCACCGCAGAAGAAGAGATCGACACCACTCGAGAGACCGATCACGACGAAGCGGAAGCTCCCACCGGAGGAGCCGGGAACGCCGGGTCAGCCCGACCCCCAGTGTGGCGAGGGCCGCGGAACCAGCCCCGCCGGCGCCTGTGCCCCCTCCCCCACCGAACGAGCCGGAGGTAGGCGGGTGTCGGACCCCCGGAGGCATCCACGGAGACCGGTGCCCCCTGTGGCGGAGAATAACCGACGCGCGGGTCCCCTCTCGATTCAAGATCCCGGCGCTGGGGAAGTACGACGGGATAGGAGATCCGGGAAACCACGTGATGGACTACGAGGGGGACATGTCCTTCCAAGGAGCCGACGATGACCTGCTCAGCAGGGGCTTCTATTCGACCCTCAGGGGAGCGGCGAGAACCTGGTACCGCAGCCTACCCAGCCGCTCCATCGACAGCTTCGAGGAACTCACCCAGCTGTTCTGCAAACAGTTCATGGCAGGGCGACAGGTAATGCCTGATGCTGAACATTTGTTTAATATAGTGCAGGGCCCGACCGAGCCGCTCCGACAGTTTATGCGCCGCTTCAACGCGGAACGGCTGAACATAAACAGCCCTCCCGACCTTGTTGTCCAAATGGCCCTAAAGAAAGGGCTGCGCCATAGAGGCCTGAAGAAATCTCTGCACAACGATCCCCTGAAGGACCTCCCTGGGATCATGGCGAGGGCCGAGCACTTCATGTAGACCGATGAGACCTTGGCCATTGAGGCAGGAAAGGCCAGACGAGGGACCAAACGTGGCGATAGCGAGCGCCGCAGCCCCGAAGGGTATCAGACCGAGAAGAGGACGAGAAACAGGCAGCGGGGAGAGGGTACGAGGGACGCCACCCCAGACGCCGTCCTCGCTCAAGTGCAGAAGGAAGAGCGCGCCGATCGCCCCCCACCAAAGACAAAAAGAGGGGGGAAGAATGGGGAAAAGTACTACAAATACCACAAGGACAATGGCCACGACACTGAAGACTGCTGGCACCTAAAGAAGGACATTGAGAAGCTGATGAGCCGAGGGCACGCAAGGAATTTAGCCGACGAACCGGCCCACGGAGAAGGAACCTCCATGCAGCCGGACAAGGGGAAGAAGTTCAACACCGTCCAAGGACCCCTCCGCATCATAGAGTGAGCAGGCGAGGCCCCTCCCCCCAGTTGCAGCCTAGTCCGGAGGAGATTATCTAGGTTTACATCCCTCCATCTAGCTTTATTTCTTTTTTTCCCTCAAAATGTACTAGTCCAATAGGACCCTTAAGAGTACAAACGCATTCCCTTTTATCTTTTCTCTATCTTCGACGGAATCAACATTTCACTAAGGGTGCATAAGAGTGAAGACCGCCGCCTCACCGGATGGGGGGGTCAGACAAAACCAGTCCTAAGACGAGGATCTTCGCCCTCGCCGACCGAATCCTTCGCTCGTAAGTCTGGGGGGCAATCCTTCCAGCCAGCACAGATGCCGACCGGTCCTAAGCGGAGGAGCTCCACCCTCGCCGACCGATTCCTTCACTTGTAAGTCTGGGGGCAATTCCCTCAGCCAGCCCAGACGCCGACCGGTCCTAAGCCGAGGATCTTTGCCCTCGCCGACCGACTCCTGCGCTCGTAAGTCTGTGGGCAACTCCCCCAGCCAGTGCGGACGCCGACCGGTCCTAAGCCGAGGGGCTTCGCCCTCGCCGACTGACTCCTCTGTTCGTAAGTCTGGGGGCAATTCCCCCAGCCAGCACAGACGCCGACCGGTCCTAAGCCGAGGAGCTTTGCCCTCGCCGACCGTCTCCTTCGCTCGTAAATCTGGGGGCAATTCCCCCAGCCAGCTCGGACGCCGACCGGTCCTAAGCCGAGGAGCTACACCCCCGCTGACCGACTTCGCAGCTCATAAGACGGGGGGCAGCCCCCCTAGTCATCAAGGACGTTAACCGACTTGTCCACTCGGGGGGCAAGGGACAACCTCCCGGAGAAAGGAGGCAAGCGACCACCGTCAGCAGAGGGGTCGAGGTCGCAGCAACAAAGCAAAATGCGCGAGAAGTTCGAGTAAGTCAATTTCATTTCCAACAATTAACCCAGGTACAAAAGTGTGTCTTATTTACAGGAAATCGAAGTGGAGAAACATCCCTACAAATAGTCCGCTCTCGACGGACAACAAAATTCGTCACTTACAGAAACTTGGGTAGCACCGGCAGAGCAAAACCTGTCGACCAAGAACACAAAGTTGCTGGCTTAGGCGATCATCCTTGCAATCAGCAATTTTTCGCTCCGAAGCAAAGAACCGATAAAGAGGCCAATGGAGATTGCGGGGCCGGGGATCCATCTCAAGTAGACCGGCCCAAAGCGAAGCGGATGCTAAAAAATTCGAGGATAAAAACAAGGATGAGAGGCCAGGAAGGACGACCTAGGGGGCCCGGGCTCGAGAGGACGCATCCTCGGGTGCCTCGCCCTGCTCGGAGCTAGGGGGATCGACAGGCGGGGGAGCTTGCCGGACACGCTCCGCGCAATCCCAGAAGGAGGACTGGACGACTTCGACGATCCGGGGGCCGATAAGGCCTTCATATGTACCGAAGGCTTCCCTGAGGACCTCGAAGATCCTCTCCCCCAGAGTCCCGATGACGCCTCTCTCCACCTCCTCCGCAAACCGCGCCACCTGACGACGATCCGACAGTTTTCTCTGAAGCTCCTCTCTCTCTCCAGGCGGAACGACTCCGCCGCTTCCTCGGCCGACTGCCGAGCGTCCTCCAACTTTCCCTAGAGGTCACCCACTCGTCCCTCTAGCTCGGCCACCCGGAGCTTGAGTTGTCGAGACTCCATCTGGGCCTCCACCATAGCTACCTCTGCAGCCCCGGCCCGCTCGCGGTCCCTCGCAGAGGACACCTCCAGCTCCCTCAAATTGACAGCTCGACGCTGCGACTCGACAGCGAGTGTTGAACCCTGAAACGACAATACATGAGCCAAGAAGAGAGCGAAGGAAAGAAAAGGACAGCAGAATAACCAAACATGTTGAAGGATCCAGACCAAGGAGTCTGACACCTTGTCGGCGGGGATCCTCTCGATGAGACTACGGTCCCGGGGGAGGACGGAGCCCTCGGCGAACTGCTGAGCCAGGGCTCGGTCGACAAACACCGAACCCCCGGGGGTGACCTCGAGGGAGGCCGAGCTGCCCGCCAATAGGGCACCGATTCCCGATATTGAAGGCAGAGACGCTGCGACGGGGGTGGTTGTTAGGGCAGCCGGAAGATCCCCGGCAAACACCGCAGGGGGCATGGAGCATACCGGACTGGAGGGAGCCTCGCCTTCCCTCCTCCTCTTCCCCTCGTGAGGCTCGGTAGGCGCCGAAGGGGAGCGCTTCCGCCTCGTTCCACCTCTACCCTCGGGGACAAGAGGGGGCACGCCAAGCGCGAGGGAAGCTGCACCGGACCCGTCGTTGCCCCCCGCCTCTTGGGCTGGCGGGGCGGATCTGGCCCTTGCGACCCCCCCGGGGAGGAGATCGCCAGAAGAAGGGGCGGGAGGCACGGCCACCACCTTGCCCACGGGGGGCTCGGCTTGGCGCACCTCCTCCTCAACGGTCCGCCGAGGCGCCCTTCTAGAGGTACTACCTCGGCTCCGAGCGGCACCGCGACGGATCAGCTCATCGACATCGCGGGTGAACTCACGACCAGCCATTCCTGCAAGGGAAACTGAAATCAGGGTAAGCCACGGGGCAATCCAGGACTGAAAAAGCGACCTACCCGGAGACCACAAGACGGCCTTCAGGAGTAGGTCATCCAACAAGGACCAGATGGACTTCGCCTCCAAGGGGAGGGTCGACAGCAACACGACGGCCGCCTGATCAGCCTCAGAGAGGGCTAGCGTTGGGCAAGGCCAAACCTACCCGCCCCAACCTGTCAAAATCTGGGCATCCTCCAGGAAGACCAAGAAGACATAATTCGAGCTCCAATCCCCCGACCAGCGGGGTAGCCCGATCAGGCATCCCCTCCCCGAGCGGGCTCGGAGGTGCAACCATGACCCACGACCGACCGTCTGGATCTGATAAAAGTAGAAGAGAAGGGGGAGAGATGGCTCCAGACCACGAGTACAGCAGAGCATCACGAAGCCCGTCAGTACTGCAATCGAACAGGGGGTGAACTGGCAAAGGGGCACCATGAGATACGCCATGACCTGGATGAAGAAGGGATTGAGCGGGAAACGAAGACCCAGGCGGAACATCTCGACATAGACGCCGACTTCATTGCTCCTCCGAAGGCAAATCCGCTCGTCGATGAAGGGGACTCGAACATCGTACGGGTAGCAGAGATACCTTTCCCGGACCTCCACGGCCGCTAGAAGAGGAGTCCTCGACGGCGTTCGGAGGATAACCGGGGGTACGTTAAACCGCACGGCAGCCGACGCCACATCATCGCCGGCATAGTCCGGGAAGAGCTTCCCCTTCCCTTTATCTCGGAGGAAACGTCTCCCAGAGGAGGAACCAGATCCCACAGATCGGGGCCCGCCCCGCCTGGACTCAGGAGGATCCATCGCCCCTTGGCCAGAACCACCTATCCTAAGAGCAGCCATAATATGAAAATGGGAAAGGAGTTACCTTTTTGTTAATTTGCAGAAGACAAGGAAACGAAGGCGGCGGGAGACTCCGAGTTGTGGAAAGCCTAGAACAGAGGGTAGAGCGAGGAAGAAGTTGGGATCAACGCAGCCGGGGATCTTATATACCAGACCCAGGGCCGAATTCGAAACGCCTGACAGGAACACGTGGCAGGCCTCAAAGAGCCGGCGGCATTTCGAAATCGACGCCAATGGAAGACCAATCGATCCACCTCATCATAACCTTCATTTATGACCACGCCTCGACTGACGCGCCACTCGGAACCCCAAGAGTCACATCGGTCGAACTGAACCGGCCAAGGCCGATCGGCCCCACCGATGGGGGCAATTGATAAGTCTATTTTACGGAAGCCCAACAGCATGGGCCCAAAGGCGCAGCCCACCAAACGAAGCCCGAAAGAACATGGAGCTAGAAACCCAACTACCAATCAGAAGCCCGTCTGCGAGATCAGGCCCGCCCGACAAAGCCCCTTAGAGGGCCCCCGAACGGCGATCCAACCCGGCCCCAGAAACGCGCAAGTCACTCGCCCACTCCAGCGATAACCGTTCCCCCGGGCCCGCGACCACTTAATGGCGGTAATGGGGAGGTGCTGGCATGGCATAGGGAATGGCGATGGGGAGGCGGATTGAGGGGGCACGATCGGGGGTGGACGAGGGACGTGAGTCGTGGGCAATCACGACGGGAGGCCTATAAAAGCGCTAGAAGGACGACTAGACAGGAGACCGCATCTCAGGTAACTAAAACCTAAGGTACTCCATCAACGACCTAGTTCCCCCATTTCATCTCCTTCCTCCCCCGCTCGTGCCGGTAGACGTCGTTCTGATCTCCTCACGAGTCGAACCGTCTCCGCCGAGCCTCCTCTTTCAGATCATCGTCTGACTTAGGTATCGGAGGGGATTTGGCCGGAACCAAGGTCCGGCCCCCCTGAAGAGTGTTCTCGTCTGCGCAGGAGGACATCAGATCCACGGTCCGAGGCTTCCCCTCCGCCCCACGCCGGCCACGCATCAAGCAAGACGACCGAGGCTACTCCTCGTCGTCCGATCGGCCGAGGCCGAGCACGTCCGTCCGAGGCCGAACGTCTCACACCGGGTCGAGGCTTCCCCTCGTCCCCCTTGCGGTCGAGGATCCAGATTCGGACCAGCCGATGCGCTTTACGTCATCCGCAACTCCGATTTGCGTCGCGTCTGCACTGACTCGACGCACCCGAGGGACCCAAGTCGGCCCCTTGACCACGTTGACCGGGTAGTCCACGGTCAACGCTTTTGTATGAGAAAACACTCTGAAACAACTTGAATCAAGCTCTTGGCTTGAGAAGCTGACAGTGGAGAGAATCTCTCTTGAGGAAGATGGGTCAAGGTGTTGAGGGAAAGATTCTTGTGAGGGAGAGAGAGCTTTGAATTATCTTGGGAGAGCTCTTCTCTTAGGTCTGAAATTGCTTGAAAAATGGACCTCTAACCTTGCCTCAAACGTATCAAGTTTGTATTTATAGAGGCAAGGAAAATCGTGTTGGAAAAGTTCCCAACGGCTCTATTCTGAACCAGACTAGTCGGTCAAAGAAGGATCACTGACCGACTAGTTCATCAACTAGTCGGTCGGTGATACAACGTAGACCGACTAATGGTTGATCAGCCAGAAGATCGAAGTACAGGCAAAGACAACTAGTCGGTCTAAGAAGACTTGCCGACCGACTAGTTTCACAACTAGTCGGTCGGTGAATGTTCTTTGACCGACTAACGTCGAAATAGAATATGCTGACTTCAAGTTGACTTAGTCGGTTTAAGAACAAATGCTGACCGACTAGTTTCTCAACTAGTCGGTCGACAAACGTTCTTTGACCGACTAACTCGAAACATTAGCTCAGGCTGTACAGAGGCAAGCTCAACTAGTCGGTCCAAGAAGGATTCCTAACCGACTAGATCGTCATCTAGTCGGTCGGTGACTCTTCTTTGACCGACTAATTGATCAACCTGGAATGAGCTGAATTTAGCAAGGCATCTAGTCGGTCCAAGAAGGATTCCTAACCGACTAGATCGTCATCTAGTCGGTTGGTGACTCTTCTTGAACCAACTAACATGCACTCGAAGCCGATGGAAGAAGCGATAGGCTTCGGGAAAGTTTCTAATGGCTTCTATGATAATCCTAGCTCTAAAATATAAGAGAAATGAAGTTTATAATGTAAGTCCTACTCAAGGCTTAACATTCTAATCTATGAAGCTAGAAGACTATAAAATAAACCTTACGAGCCGTCTTCAAAGCTTCAATCTTCATTCTTGACTTCAATAAAACTCCTTGAGCTTCAACGAAGCTTCAGGCACACAATCACGCGTATTGAGAAGTCTTGAGATGTCGCTTTTGATGTTCGTATTCTTTTGGCGACGATCTCCATAATTGCGCTCACAAATAAGTTAGTATACATTATTTATGTTTGCTCATCATCCAAAACCAAATCTGGGGAATCATATCACAACATTCTCCCCCTTTTTGGTGATGACAAACCAACATAAATAATAAACAATAATAATGATTCAATTGAAATTTACTTACTCCCCCTGCTTTGATGACACGTTAGTTCCATATTCAATAACATTCATATGCATCAAACAGCGAGGGAAATATAAAATATGAATCCTATTATTGACATATAGGATCTAAATCCCTTTTTATATCTTCACTCCCCCTGAATCTAACACATCAAATTAGATTCATGGTAAATTCCTTTGAATTATTAATTAGCACATTGTCATTATTATATCTCTCCCCCTTTGGCATTAGCAAAAAGAGCGGGAGGAGATCAACGACAAAAGCAATGGCTAAAAAATAAAGCACGGGAGTAGAAGAATACGACCACGGTCCAAAATGACACCAATGCAAAATATCACATGTAAAATACCGAATAAAGGCAAAGCGTGCCAATGAGGCCAAAGTCGAAAACCGAAAACCGAAATCATAAAACCATCGTCGAAAATCGGAAAACGAAATCACCAAGCCATAGGCGAAAATCGAAAACAGAAATCATCAAACCATAGGCGAAAATCGAAATACGAAATCATCAAGCCATAGGCGAAAACCGAAATACGAAATCATCAAAACTCAAATCAATTTCACTTATTGAGTTTTGGAACATACTCTCCAAAATCAATAGAATGCATGGAAAACAATTCTATGTTTCCATAGAAAGAATTCTATTTAATCCATAAAATCGTCGAACGACGAAATCAACATCAGAGAAAAAAAATAATCCGATGTCCATACCAAAGTAGCATGCAAAAATGTTATGCCAAAAATAGATAGAACAATGGCATACACTAATCTCTCATACTAAATGAAGCAAAATGATACCAATCGTAATATAATCTACCAATGGATACCAATGTGAATCAAAAGTATGAAAATACTTACAACATTAAGCTCCCCTACTTTGGTGCATCACTTAAGCACCATCAACTCCATTTGAATGAAAATCCTTTGCAAATCTTGGAGTTGGTAGGGTTGGTATCCCATGATGAATTTAGCCTAGAGAATATCATTTTGGTATCCAAAAATCTCTTTGGATCCTATGGGTTAGGCAATAAATTTAGAGAACTAAATTCAAATTAAATGTAACCCAATCTTACCATAATTGCTTTGGTACCCATAAAAATGAAATTAAACTTATGGTACCAAGCAATGGAGGGTCAAAGGAAACAAACCCTTCGGAAACCAAGTCCAAGAGGAACTTGATTTCCCAATATAATCATCATTCAAAATAACATCATTAATAAAAGATTGCACATACAAATTCTTATTATGCATGCTTGTGTTCTTCGGACCCCAAATAGTGTAAGTCTTGGGAGTCCTAATCCTATTGGGATGCATACGTTGTTGATTTCTATGTGATGCATGTCGTGGGTAAGCATATGGCATGTGATGCAATGGTGCATGACGATAATTATTCATATGAGAATGAGGATGAACATATGAATGTGGAGGAACACGTGCATGAGTGTGTCTCACATGGTGTGCACGTGCTCGTAGATGCGGAGCATAGAAATCGGCATATGTGCTAACATGTGGGGTAGGATTTGTGTTCCTACGTGGCATGGTATACATGAAGGCATGACCCTTCTTTGGAGGTCCACCCAAAGTGGGTTTCTTTCCAAATGGGGGCGTGTTCCTAGCGGAAGCACCATTGGTAGAAGATCTACCCATGACGTGTTTACTTCCACTAGTAGAAGCATCGGAAGATGGCCCAACAAAGGTGGCGGATTATTTGGATGACTCTCCCATCTTATACCCCAAACCAATGTGGTGATTGGCCGGAGGTAAGTCATTTAGGATATCATCCAACTTGCCCTTACCTTTGTTGAATTCATGAATTAGGCCTAATGTGCTCTCATGCTTCTCGGTGAGAGAATGCAAAGAAGCATCCAAAGTGGATACTTGCGATGCGAGTGCACAAACACGTGATTTGAGATTTTTATTCTCAATACTCAAAGTTGAGATTTGAGACGTCAAATCCGCTATCACATGTTCATCTGAATCCTCGATATGAACATGCTCAATTTGAGACTTGAGATTTTTAATCTCATTTCTCAACCCATCAACAACGGTGTCGTTGTTGACGATGAAAGGCTTAGGCGCGTTTTTAAGACTATCTAATTCATTTTTAGTCTTCATAAACTTAGTAGCCATATTAGAAAACTTATTCCATAGTTGTTAATTGGTTAATCTAAGTTCATCATTGGTTACCTCTTCGCCTTCATCCTCGCTTCCATCTTCGCTTTCATCGGAGGAAGTCTCTTCATCACAATCCTCTTTGCCCATGAAGCACGTGTGTGCTTTCTCCACTCTTTCATCGTCCGACTCTCCACTTGAGGAATCAGAATCGGTGAAAGTGCCGACAAGCCCTTTCTTGTGCTTTCTTGACTTGTCGTGCTTGGATCCCTTCCATTTTCCCTTGTGTTTGTAGAGAGGACAATCCGACTTGATATGTCCTGGCTTATTGCATTTGTAACACACGGGAGTAGAAACATTAGTCGAAATAAATTTAGATTTACGATTCAACTTACCTTGTCAGAAGAATCGGATGAACTTCTTTGCCATATCGGCCAAAGCTTCCATGTCCAACTCATCGTCCGATTCTTCTTCCGATTCTTCATCATCGATAGATGGAGCGGCCTTGTATGCAATCGCCTTTTTCTTAGGCTCGTCTTGCTTTAAGTACGACTTCATCCTTTCTTTCATCATGAGCTTGCTATCCTTGCATACTTCGTATGACATCAAGGTACCCATTAGTTGAGTAACCGTATAAGTTTTCATGTCATTACCTTCCTCGATGGCGAAGGTACTCTTCTCCCAACAAGAAGGAAGTCCATCGATTATCTTCGAGACTTTCTCCTTTTGGGTGTAGGTCTTCCCAAGAGCGTCCAACTCGTTTGTGATGTCGATGAATCGAGCATAATACTCTTTCATCTTTTCACCCTACATCATATGAAATGATTCGAAATCTTTATTCACTACCACGAGTTTAGAATCTCTTACCCGACTCGTTCCATCATGTAAGATGAGGAGGGAGTTCCATATTTGATATGCACTCTTACATGTGCATATCTTATTGAAGTCCTCGGGCTCCAATGCGCATTGCAAGGCGTTCATTGCCTTGGCATTACTTACCTCCGCAGAGACCTCCGCGGGAGTCCACTTCGCGAAATCTTGTTCGAAGGGCTCGACATATTCATTCATCGTGGCACTCCAAAGTGAAGCGCTCCGGAGGAACGTTTCCATTCGGCATTTCCAGTACCCGTAGTTGGTACCGTTGAAGGAGGGAGGCCTAGATAAAGATGGCCCTTCCAAAACTGAAGAAGCTCCTTGACGATCCTTGAAGACATTGTAGTCGTTGTTTGTCATGGCTTTGACCTTGTAGCTTAAACCTTGGCTATGATACCAATTGTTGTGCCCTGCTAAGCTACTGCACACGTACTAGAGAGGGGGTGAATAGTACTTAAAATAATTAAGAAGATTATTCCTAACTATTGTGCAATGAACAAACGACAATGCGGAATAAAACAACGATCAACAAGAATTAAACAACGCAAACAAAGTATGTTACTAGGTTCGGATCCACCCAAGTCTCCCCGACTTGTTCCCGGTGATCCTACGTCCCAACCACCCGGATCCCCTCCGGATACTTGAGTTAGCAACCCTAACTCAATATTTTGCACTATGAAATACTTGTGAAAAACATTTACAAGTCAAATCATACAAATGACATGTGACTCCCACAAACCGGGATCACACACTCTCTCACAATCGAGAGACACAATTCAAATACGATTGAAATGAAATAAACTCTTACCTTACAAAATCCTATGCCTTGAGTATACTTACCAAATTAGGGCAATGATGGATTTTGAGGAAGAGGATTTCACCAAACCCTAGCTTCAAGAAGGTGACCAGCAATGGAAGCATAGGGTGGAGTATGATGACTTGAATCAAGCTCTTGGCTTGAGAAGCTCACAATGGAGAGAATCTCTCTTGAGGAAGATGGCTCAAGGTGTTGAGGGAAAGATTCTTGTGAGGGAGAGAGAGCTTTGAATTAGCTTGGGAGAGCTCTTCTCTTAGGTCTGAAATTTCTTGGAAAATGGACCTCTAACCTTGCCTCAAACGTATCAAGTTTGTATTTATAGAGGCAAGGAAAATCGTGTTGGAAAAGTTCCCAACGGCTCTATTCTGAACCAGACTAGTCGGTCAAAGAAGGATCACTGACCGACTAGTTCATCAACTAGTCAGTCGGTGATACAATGTAGACCGACTAACGGTTGAACAGCCAGAAGATCGAAGTACAGGCAAAGACAACTAGTCGGTCTAAGAAGACTTGCCGACCGACTAGTTTCACAACTAGTCGGTCGGTGAATGTTCTTTGACCGACTAACGTCGAAATAGAATAGGCTGACTTCAAGTTGACTTAGTCGGTTTAAGAACAAATGCTGACCGACTAGTTTCTCAACTAGTCGGTCGACAAACGTTCTTTGACCGACTAACTTGAAACAGTAGCTCAGGCTGTACAGAGGCAAGCTCAACTAGTCGGTCCAAGAAGGATTCCTAACCGACTAGATCGTTATCTAGTCGGTCGGTGACTCTTCTTTGACCGACTAATTGATCAACCTGGAATGAGCTGAATTTAGCAAGGCATCTAGTCGGTCCAAGAAGGATTCCTAACCGACTAGATCGTCATCTAGTCGGTTGGTGACTCTTCTTGAACCAACTAACATGCACTTGAAGCCGAGGGAAGAAGCGATAGGCTTCGGGAAAGTTTCTAATTGCTTCTATGATAATCCTAGCTCTAAAATATAAGAGAAATGAAGTTTATAATGTAAGTCCTACTCAAGGCTTAACATTCTAATCTATGAAGCTAGAAGACTATAAAATAAACCTTACGAGCCGTCTTCTAAGCTTCAATCTTCATTCTTGACTTCAATAAAACTCCTTGAGCTTCAACGAAGCTTCAGGCACACGATCACGCGTATTGAGAAGTCTTGATATGTCGCTTTTGATGTTCGTATTCTTTTGGTGACGATCTCCATAACTGCGCTCATAAATAAGTTAGTATAAATTATTTATATTTGCTCATCATCCAAAACCAAATCCGGGGAATCATATCACAACAGCCAGTAGCAGCATACTCACCACGAATGCGGTTAGCATAGAAAAGCTTAACCAAAAATGGGTAGACACGAGGAGATTCGCTCTGAGAGAAGTGAAAGAGGTCATCCAAGCGAGTAGCGGAGAGGATCTCAGATAATCTCTCAGCGGTGAAAGCGGGATAGACAATGAATCACTCTCTAAGAAGTTTGATCCCGAGGAGAGAGTGAAATTTTGCCAAGCACATGTCGTCTCGGCAAATAGGAATGAGGGGATCAGAGGGTGGCACGGCAGGGGTTTCTTCTTCGGAGCTCGACATAGAGTGTGAAGGAGAAGCCTCAGCGAAGGGCTCATTGATGCGAACACCAACAGGCTTGCGCGGATGCTTCAAGAGCCACTCAGCTTCAAATGAAGAAGAAGCTGATGTATGAGAATGACCCCACGAAGAAGAGCGAGAGGGAAAATGGGCTTTCTTGGTGCGGGCCTTGTAGGGTTGTTTGTATTTGGCAATGGTTGGCTTGAAAACCCTAGTACGCTTGGAAGCAGCCGCTTTCCCTTTGTTCTTGGTTTTGGGAGCTATTGCACAATCAAACGATGAATTTGAAAGGAAACGCACAAAAGAAACAATATAGGAATCAAACCTAAATTGAGAGACAAAGACAAGACAGTCGACAAAGCACGGAGCGACGCAATCGACAGAGCGAGATGAATGAAAACGCCAGAGGAGCGATCGACTGAAGGTGCGAATGGGGAAGACGAAGGGTTTTTCAATCGGAGGAGAGATAAAACTGTCGATCAAAATGAAGTTTCTCGTTGAAATATCGAAGGGGCAAATGAATTTGGGTCGTTGGATCGAAGAATCGACGTCTCAGATCAAAATAATGAACCGCCACAATAGGAGACAGTCGACGGATGAACAATAGTCAGTCGACTGGTTGAAGTGATAAAAGATGAGCTTAGGTTGATAGACAGTCAACTGTTGGGTAACATACAGTCGCTTGTCTGTGACACAGTTGACTGTATTATACTCATCAGTCGACTGACTGAGAATCAATAAAAACAATTATAAAAACAGAGACTACTGATGAAATGGACAGGCACCTGATGACTAAAATGCAGTCGCCTATTGATCCAATAGTCGATCGTACCAGTCGCCTGGGCGAATGATACAGTCTGCTGAAGGAGAAGATAGAGTAGGGCGTCGATTGTCGAAGGAAAGACAGTCGTCTGTCCTGGTCCAAAAATGAACAGTGAGGTTAAAATCCAGAGGATATGCACAACTCACCCTAGGACCTATACTCTAACACAAACTCATCATAAAATCAATATCAAAAGATAAATCATTTATTACACAAATCTCTTAAGACAATCTGAAAACTCATGTAATCAATGAAATCTCACCTTTCTTAAAACCAATGTAGGATATATCAAATGAAGAGAGGCAACATGATGATATGAGTTCAAAAGATGATATAACAAGTAAGTTGAGCTCCTAAATCTCAGATTTACCCATAATTTCTAATTCTCCACGCAACCTCACAAATGAATCTTCTTTAAGATGTTTTGTGAAGATGCCGGTAATTTTTTTTTGGTTTTCAATGTACTCTAAGATGATGTCCTTCTTAGCTACATGATCATTGATAAAGTGGTGTCTCACATCTATGTGTTTGGTACGGGAGTGATGTACCGGATTCTTAGAAAGACATATAGCACTTTAGTTATCAACCATGATAGGGCAAGTATCACAATTGACAATAGTCCTTTAGGGTGTGTCTCATCCAAAGAACTTGTGCACATGCAAGATCGCGGCAATATATTCCGCTTCAGTCGTGGACAATTATACCGAATTCTGTTTCTTGAAGAACCAAGACACTAGGAAATTTCCTAGAAAATGGCAAGTGACACTAGTACTCTTCCTATCGGATTTGCATCCAGCAAAGTCGGCATCACTATATGAGATTAACTCATATGTGCTAGATTTAGGGTAAAGTAACCCATAATATAGTGAATGATTGAGATAACGAAAAATTTGTTTAACCGCAATCAAGTGTGACCCTTAGGTCTAGCTTAATATCTAGCATACATGCATACAGAAAACATGATATCGGGCCTACTAGCAGTTAATTAGAGTAAGCTACAGATCATACCTCGATATAGACGAACGTCAACATATTTTTCGTTCTCATTCTTGTGTAGATTGGTTGTCGTACTCATGGGAGTCCTTTTGCTTGAAGACGATTCCATCCCGAATCGCTTGATAAGCTCACCTGTGTACTTAGTTTGATGTATGAAAGTCCGATCCTTCATTTGTCGAATTTGTAGTCCAAGGAAGTAGTTGAGCTCTCCCATATGGCTCATGTCGAATTCATCCTTCATAGACTTAGAAAATTCTTGACAAAGATTAAAGTTAGTAGAACCAAATATGATATCGTCTACATAAACTTGAATTAATAGGATGTCATTTTCATAATCCTTAATGAAAAGTGTTGAATCAACTTCACCCATTTTAAAACCTAAATCCAAAAGAAAGGTCTTGAGTCGATCATACCAAGCTCTAGGAGAGTCTCTCAACCCATACAAGGCTTTCTTAAGTTTGAAAACATGGTTTGGAAATTTTTCATGTATGAAACCGGCAGGTTGAGAAACATACACTTCTTCATTGACAATACCATTTAAGAATGTACTTTTAACATCCATTTGAAATAATTTGAAATTCTTATGAGATGCAAAAGATAAAAGCAATCTAATAGCTTCTAATCTAGCTACGGGGGAAAAGGATTCTTCGAAATCGATACCTTCTTCTTGCCGGTAGCCTTGAGCTTGCTTTGTTCCTTGTGATGACCTCGTTCTCATCGGTCTTGTTCTTGAAAATCCACTTGGTACCAATAACTTGATGACCACTTGGAAGAGGAACGAGCTCCCAAACTTCATTTCTCTCGAATTGCATGAGTTCTTCTTCCATTGCCAATATCCAAGAGCTATCCTCACATGCTTCTTGGATGTTCTTTGGCTCAGTGGTAGAGACAAATGCGCAATGAGAGAATTCTTCAACTCTAGACCTGTTTTGAACACCCAATCTCTCCAATAATTTGGTCATGGGGATGGTTGCGAACGGTTGGGTAAGCTTTGGGTATTCCTGCATCTCTTGTAACATCTTCAACAATCTCATTAGTAGTGTTAGTCTCAATAAAAGAATCATTAATTGTAACGTTACTAAGAGAATCGCATATAGCATCTACACTATCATCAATAACATGAGGTGAATCAAAATCTTCATAAAATGATACATGTAGTGATTCCTCGATCGTTGAAGAGGTTCTGTTGTATATCCGGTAGGCTTTGCTACGTGTGGAATATCCAACAAAAATTCCTTCATCGGATCTTCGCTCAAATTTATCTAAGTTACCAAAAGTGTTCTTGATAAAACATTTTGAACCAAAAACTCGAAAATATTTAACTTGAGGCTTTTTGTCATAAAATAACTCAAAACAAGTTTTGTTCGTTCGGGGTCTCACTAGGATCCTATTGAGCACATAACATGCCGTGTGCACCACTTCTACCCAAAATTGTAGTCCAAGATGACTATCATGGAGCATAGCATGAGAACACTCAATAAGAGTCCTATTCTTTCTCTCTACAACACCATTTTTGTGGTGGTACCCGAGTAAAAGAAAAGTTGTGAGTTATCCTAGTGTCATCACAAAACTTTGTAAAAGACTCATTCACAAATTCTCATACATGATCACTACGGATAGTGATAATGGTAGATCCTAAGAGATTCTGAATCTTCTTTACAAATATGGTAAACTCTTCAAAAGCTTCATTCTTATTAGTTAAGAATGAAACCCAAGTAAATCTAGAGAAGTCGTCAACGACAACTAATCCACAATAAGCATTTCCTAAAGAAGCAGTTCTAGTTGGCCCAAACAAAGCTAGATGAAGTAGTTCTAGGGGCCTCTTAGAAGTAATGCCTTCTTTTAGCTTAAAAGATGATTTACTAAGTTTACCTCTTTGACATGAATCACAAAAGTTTTTCTTACTAAAAGCAATTTTTGGAAAACCTTTGACTAGATCATGCTTAGCTAACTTATATAAGTGTTTGAAATGAACATGACCAAAACGGCAATGCCATAATCGTTGTTCATTTGTATTAGCAACTAAGCAATGTTCTACTGTTTTAGGCAGGCTCAAATAATAAATATTTTTACGCCTAATACCGGCAAATAAAACATGTGAATTAGAATCAACAATTTTACACAATCCTTCTCCAAAGTTAACCTTGTAACCTTTGTCACAAAGTTGACTAATGGAAATGAGGTTGTGACACAAACCACTAACAGAAATACATTAGTAATTAAAGGTTTGGAGGAGTTTTCGACTATAACTACTCCAATGATGGTGCCCTTTTGGTTACCTCCAAAAGTGACTGTTGCACCATTCTTGATGCTAATCACTTCGGAGAGCAATGATGGATCTCCCGTCATGTGTTTGGAGCAACCACTGTCGAGAATCCATCCTTTTCTTTTAGAGCTAATTTGACCTTTATTGCTCTCTTTCTTTCTCTTGGGTACCTACATAGTATACCATACGCTCATGGTACCCAATTTTTGTTGGGTCCAAGGGGATTAGCCCTTTGGAAGCCAAGTCCAAGTGGACTTTCGCTTCCCAACATAATTACCATTATTAATAACATCATGAAAGTAGGAATCAACATATGCATTCCTATCATTTGAGCTAGTATTCTTAGGACCCCAAATGGTGTATATTTTGGGAGTCCTTTTCCTAGTTGCATGCATAGTTATTTGATTTCTATGTGGTGCATACTTCTTAGGAACATGAGTTCTAGCATAAAAATGAGGTGGTGGATATGCAATGGACATATGCGGGTTGTATGCATGCTTGGGAACATGCATGTTGTATGAAACATACTGGTCATGCATAACATGTAGAGGATGTGCATACATGTAAGAATGAGGTGTATGAGCATATGAGCGTATAAGAGCACGTACATGAGCATTTCTTATGTGTGGATTTGTACGTGTCCATGGGTGTGGAGCATAGAAAGTGTCATGAGTATCCACTTGTGAAGTAGGAGATTTCCTACGTGGATGAAGGTTGGTGTACATGTAAGCATGGCTTCTCTTTTGGTTTCCACCCTTAGTGGGTTTCTTGCCAAAAAGAAGAGACGGTGAAGTGGTGACTTTCTTGGTAGGTTTGCTACCCATAGTGTCTTTGACACCACTTGTGGATGCACCAGAGGATGGCCTCACAAAGTCTATAGTGACACCACTATAGGAGGTGCGAGCATTGGATGCATTTGCTTCCACAAAACCAAGACCAACAAAAAACCAAATCGTCCAATTGTCCTTTCCCCTTATTAAATCTCACAATACGGGAGGACATGTGCTCATATTTCTCCTTAAGAGAAGAAATGTTGGTATCCAAGGTGGACACACGTGCTTTGAGCTCGTGCACTTGGGTTTTAAGAGAATCATTCTCTAAACCCAATTGTGTGTGTCATGAAGCTAGATCACTATTATCCTTAGGATGTGTTTGATCTAGTTGAGATTTGAGGGTATTCACCTCATTTCTCAAAGTGACATTTTGAGAAGCTAAATTTGCTTTCTCAAGGGTTAAAGTATCGACAATGGTGTCATTATTGATAATGCATGGAATGAATGGATTGCTAACATTCAATTTCTTTAAACTAGCATATCCTAGCATTAAAGATTGATACTTAGCAAATAATTCTTCATTAGCAATACGCAATTCATCCATAGTTACCTCGGTTTCATCCATGTCGGAATCACTTTCATCGGAGAGTGAATCTTCCCGGGCCATGAAACACATGTGGGAACTTTCACCCTTCTCATTATCGGATTCGCCTGATGAGTCTTCACTTGAATCATCGAATGTACCTATTAGTCCTTTCTTCTCATCTTTCTTATTCTTGTCGGACTTGTGGTACTTCGGAGCCTTCCACTTTTCTTTGTTTCGTAGCATTAGACAATCCTTCTTGATGTACCCTGGCTTATTACACTTAAAGCAAAGACATGAAGTGTTATTAGTAGAGTCAAATCTATTCTTAGATGAAAATTTACCGTTGCGAAAGAAGCGTTGGAACTTCTTCGCCATTTGAGCCATTTCATCTAAGTCCATCTCATTTTCTGATTCTTCACTATCGGAGGATGAGGAATTGGCTTTGAATGCCAAAGATTTCTTCTTGGCCTCCGAAAGGTTCATCATAGCTCGAATCTTTAATCGGTTCTCCCGTCTTACTTCGTAAGACATGAGAGTGCCGATAAGGTTCGCAATTGTGTAAGTCTTCAAGTCGTTGACCTCCTCGATGGCGATAGATCTTCTTTCCCACTTGAAGGTCATTCCCATTATGATCTTCCTTACCTTATCTTGTTGGGAATAGACTTGTTTGAGAGTTTCCAGTTCATTAGTGCTATCAGTAATGTTGAGTATTGGAATTCTCCCTACTTGGTGTTAATGATGAGCGAACTTAAATACTTGTGACTAATCCCCTATTTTGCAGTTAATCCATTGCCTAAGCTAATTATGAAGATCTTCTAGCAATGGATGACTCACAAAGATCATTGAAGGTAAATGAAAATGGATTGGATGATCGTAGATATTGATTGAAGCTCCGTGAAGACTTCAAGCTCATACGATGGAAAGAAGAGATAATTCGTCAATGTAACTTTCTTTATTTCTCTTCTAGTATGTAGCTTAGAAGTTGAACATTGATGGAGCACTCACACACATCTACATTTAGTCATAGGACATCATTAGACCATTCGTCCTTCGACTCCAATTCATTTCTCTTTTTGTTGTGTTAGGATTGTTTATCACTGTCGACTGCTGATCATTTCACAGTCTCCCGTCTCAAAAACAGTCGACTGAGTTTTGTTCCACAGTCGCCTGTTATGCACACACTTTTACAATATAGTTTTGGGCCTTCTCTGATTGTTTCGCATAGGCCACTAATGAATGATTCACAGGTGCCTGTCCTAGTGACAGTCGACTGTGTTTTGTAAATAAGTCGCATGTCTATCCTTCTGCCCAAACTAGTTTGATCTGTCTTTCACGGCCAGTCGACTACTGTTGAATATTCAGTCGACTGTCCCTTGGATCAGTCGACTGTGTATGCTGCAACAGTCGTCTGTCTGTGAGCCAATTTATTGACTCTGCTCTCTGGAATTTCTCAGAGTATTTGACAGTCGTCTGTATAAGGATTTACAGTCGCCTGTTTTGATTGACAGTCGACGGTATTATCTGCTTCAATCATCTGTCCTTTTACTTGTGAGATTTCCAGTATTATTCTAACTTACTCATCTTTCGGCCAGTCTCCTATAGAAGAAATTACAATCGCCTGTTGGTTTAACAGTCGACTGTCTTTGCTTCATCAGTCGACTGTCCACGTGGTAAGTTACGGTTATGAATTCTCACCTACCCTTGCTGACTGTGCAATAGTCGACTGTGGATTGTTCAACAGTCGACTGTCACGAGTTCAGATTCTATCCGTTGAGATTTTTCTCACGGATTCCAATTGGGGTTTTGCCTAAACTGTTTTGTGGATTTGAGAAACCTATAAATAAGGCTTCTACTGTTCCATTGAGATGTTACCTAAGCTATTGCAAAATCTCTCAAGATTTCATTTCCAAAGATCAAAGCTCTCAAATCCAAAGCCCTAAGTATTTCCAAATCTTGATCTCTTGCTCTCCAACCTAGAACCAAAGAGTGATCATCTAGGCAATTGGTGCAGGCAAGAGAAAGGGCTTCTCCTCTCTTCCAAGAGAGTTCTTCAACACACATCACACTCCTACTTCAAGTTCTACTTCAAGGCGTAGGTGATTGTAAGTGTTGTTTTCATTATTTCATAACTTTCGTTATTTGATATTTGCTCTCAGTTTTGAGAGTGGTTTTGCTTGCTCCCAAGTTGTGGGAGTCAAGGACATCGATTGTATTTGATTTCACTTGTAGGGTTGCTACAAGTGGGTTTTAAGGGAACCTCAAGTTAGGGTTCTAACTTGAGTATCCGGAGGTATTCGGGTGGAAGGGACGTAGGATTACCGGGAATAAGTCAGGAGTTGACTTGGGTAATTCGAACCCTTGAAACATCTCTGCGTTTGCGTGTGTTTCATTTTGGGTTGGTTTTCTATTCCGAACTATTTGTTGGATTGCATTTTATTTGGCGTAAATTCCTTTTAAATTTGCATAAACACTATTCAACCGCCCTTCTAGTGTTTTCCCCATAGACAGGGCCCTTATAGGTAAAACGTCCGTACATCGATGCTATGCTTCCATTTTCCTGCATATGAAACATATCGAAATTTTGCACGGCTACATAGAGTTTAGAAAGTTTTACCTTGTTCGTTTCATCATGGGTAACGACAAGATGGTTCCAAATTTGATATGCACTCTTATGTGTGCATATCTTGTTGAACTCATCTGGGTCCAATGCACAATGAAGAGCTTTCATTGCCTTTGCATTGTTGACTTCGGCGGATTTCTCGGAAGCCGTCTATTTTTCGAAATCCTCTTCGGTAGGCTCGATGTATTCCTTGTGGAGGGTTCTCCAAAGGGAAGCACTCTTTAGGAACGTCTCCATCCGGCATTTCCAATAGCCGAAGTTCGTGCCAGTGAAACACGGAGGACGCATCGTTGATTATCCTTCAAAAACTGTGGACGCTCCATCACGATCGTGATTGTTATACGAAGACGGTGGAGGAACGTTGTTGTTGATGGATGCCATAGCTATAAACCAGTGCTTTGATACCAATTGTAAGGTCCATGGCTATGAGGAAAACACTAGAAGGGGGGTTGAATAGTGTTTATGTAATTTAAAAAGATAGATACACCAAATTAAATTCCTAACCAACAAATAGTGCGGAATAGAAATAAACCCAAAATGAAACAAACGCAAACGCAAGGATGTTTCAAGGGTTCGGATTACCCAAGTCACTTCCCGCCTTGTTCCCGGTAATCCTACGTCCCTTCCACCCGGTTAACAACCGGATACTCAAGTTAGAACCCTAACTTGAGGTTTCCTTAAAACCAACTTGTAGGAACCCTACAAGTGAAATCAAAATACAATCGATTGACATTGACTCCCACAACTTGGGAGCAAGCAAACCACTCTCACAAACCGAGAGTAAATCAAATAACGAAAGTTATGAAATATGAAATTAAGAAACACTTATAATCACCTTTTCCTTGAAGTAGAACTTGAAGGAGAAGTGTGTTGTGTGTTGAGAGACTCTCTTGGAAGAGAGGAAAGCCATTTCTCTTGACTCCACCAAATGTCTAGAAGATTTCACTTTGGTTCTAGGTTGGAGAGCAAGAGATTGAAGATTGGAATTCCTAGGGCTTTAGGATTTGAGAGCTTTGATCTTGAGAAAATTAAAGCTTGAATGTTTGAGCAAGAGATAATCGAAGTGTCTAGCCTCTCAATGGAACAGTGGAGGCTTCTTTTATAGGTTTCTCAAAATCCTTCTAACGAAATCAACAAAAACACCTTTGAAATCCGTGAGGAAAAACTCAACGGATTGAATCTGTGCCCACGACAGTCGACTGTTGAATAATTTACAGTCGACTTCTGCACAGTGATAGAGGGTAGGTGAGAATTCACAACGGTAACTTAACACGTGAACAGTAAACTGATGAGGCACAAACAGTCGACTGTTGAACAAACAGGCGACTGTAAATCCTACTACAGGCGACTGGCCATAAGCTGGGTAAGTTGGTGAAATCTGAAATACGTCTGGGAGAACAGGACAGACGACTGGCGAAGACAAGACAGTCGACTGTTAAACTAAACAGGCGACTGCAATTCCTTCTACAGACGACTGTCAAGACCCTGAGATTTTCCAGAGAGTTAAGTCATCAAATAGGCTCAAAGACAGACGACTGTTGAAGCATTGGCAGTCGACTGTTCCATTGGACTATCGATTGTAAATTCAACAATAGTTGACTGGCCAGATTAAACAGAGAAATAGAATTTGGTCTAAAGATAGACATGCGACTGATTAACAAAACACAATCGACTGTCACTGGGACAGGCCCATGTGAATTGTTCATAAGTCGCTTGTGAGAGTTAAAGCTGAGAAGCCCAAAAACTAGCTGAAAAAGTTTGTGCGTAACAGGCGATTGTAGAACAAAACACAGTCGACTGTTTTGAGACAGGCGACTGTAAATCGTTTAGCAGTCGACTGTTATAAACATGGCATGCACAATCTAGCTAGAAATGAATTGGATTCTAAGGAAGGTTGATCTAATGATATCCTAAGACTGAAATGAAGATGTGTGTGTGCTCCAACAAAGTTCTACTTCTAAGCTACATACTAGAAGAGAAACAAGAAAGTTACATTAGACGAACTCTCTCTTCTTTCCAACGCATGAGCTTGAAGTCTTCTAGGAGCTTCAATCACCATCGACGATCATCTAATCCATTCCATTTGCTTTCAATGATCTTTGAGTGTCATCCATTGCAAATCAATCTTCATAATAAGCTTAGGCGATGGATTATCTGCAAATATGGGATTATTCGGAAGTATTTATGTTTGCTCATCATTAACACCAAGTAGGGAGAAGTCCAATACTCAACAAGCCCTAATATGAAACATAAAGTGAGTATATACCCAAAAGAGCAAGATTAAGCCTAATCTTTAGCACAAAATGGGGGTAGTTAGGGGGCGTAAATATACACTTCTCACTACGAATCACACCCCCAAATAGCATTTTGCTAGTCCTTAGTAAAATAAGCGATAAATTCGGATTAAATGGAAAACATGCACCAAACTCAAAATATCATCATGGCATACTCCACATGTCATTTTCAAATGATTTCAAAGCCAATATACACAATGTATGAAAGTAAACAACAAATGACATTCTCCTCAATCCAATTAAAATAAAGTAAGGTAATAAGAACCGTATCACATTCCTTGGGATATATCACAATGGTAAAGTTTCCAGAATTCAAGGAAATGGCCAAAATAAAAAAAAATTCCTCTAAGTTGTGGGAGATGAGATTGCATCACTCATGTAGCTTATTAACTCATTATTCATTCACCTTTTCTTTTTCTTTTCTTTTTCTCTCTTTTTTTATTCTTTTCGTTTTTTTTGTTTATGTTTATGTTTTGCATTCACACAATAATGATATGAAATGCAAACACGGCCACTTTTGCATACACGCGATAACACTATATAGGTAAAGGTGTAGAATGATTCCCTAAATCTCATCTTTGGCATCCTCCCCAATGTTTCGTGGGGCACCGACTACTCAATTTGATTAGAAAAACCATTCGCTAACTCTCTTTCTCATTCTAAACACGAGTTATCAACTCATCCACCCACTCCTTAGGAGAAAACATAACATAAACCATTGGCCACACCCTATCCAATTAAAAACTAAGCCATTCATCCGAATTCATGCAATCACTTACACCAAACTATTCCCAAATTATTTCAAAGAGAGTACAACAACATATAAAATAGTTTCATACATGGCATATTAATATTTGACTGTAAAATGGAAAAGAAGTTAAAACATGCCAATCAAGCATCTATAAATTTGATACAAAAATAATAATCCGAAAAAATTGCATGGCATTAAGCATGTAGGGACTAAGCAAAAGAAATGTGATGGAGGCAAGGATGGAGGCACCAAAAAGATATGCTTAAAATGAATGAATGATGATGATGACGAATGATAATTTTTATTAACATCAAAATATTCAAAACTACCCAAAACTAGCATCCAACTTCATAGTTCACTCCCCCCAACTAGAAATGAGCATTGTCCTCAATGATTGAAGTGAAACTAGATATTATTTAACTATGCTAGAGGGAAAATACACATACTAAAGCAAACATGCAAAAGCAAACTAAACTAAATTTTTTATTTACATTATTTACACTAAGTAAAGGAAGGAATACACCTTAGCAAAAGGCGGATCCCGAATATGTAATGGTGGAGGCAGCTGCTCTATCATATCCTTTCGTTCCTCAGCCAGCTGCTTTGGATACGAAGCTCCTCCAGCTTCCTTGGATCCTAGCAACACAGCTCCCAGCATCTCCCTAGAATATGCTCATGTGTCCTATGGGAGACAGGCTGTTTCAATCCAAGGAAAATAAGTAAGACTTCTAATGAAGGAAGTCCGAATAGGGTCGTCATAATAAAAATGAGGATATAAATATGTATGAAGACAATCTGAATCTGAAATGTAAGAAAATGAAGCATAAGATTCAGAAATGAAGGGAAAAGTGTGATGAGAACTTCCCTGAATGGCGATGTTATCGCCTAGCTGATGTGACTCCTCAGGAGGAGGGTGAAATGGCTGATGGGGCAAGTGTGGAGGAGAAGGTAGTGCATGCTCAATGTATATCATCTCACAGTCACTGTCGCTTGTCGCATCCTCGCCATCGAAGGTAATGGCCTCTACAGTCATCCCTGGACTCTGTGGTCCACCCTGAATATCAGCATCCTGGATGATGAACTGATGTGTATCCTGAGGTGTCTGAAGTGATGGCTGCTGACTAAATCTGTAGGGAGGGAGGGCTTGGGCGCCAAAGTAGTTTGTAGGCTGTATCCCGTGCACTCATCCTCCTCAATACCACCATAGTAAACCATCTAAGCAGTCCACCCAAGATGCTCGCACACCTCCAGCTATGGTAATGGATCAAACAGGCAATGTGACTCAGGCACTCCGATGTCATCTATCTCACTCTCGCCTGGACACATCTCCATCTCATCATTACCACCAACCCAACGAAACTACATCGTGTCTCCAACATGGGTGACACGCACTCCATCATCCATCTCCTCCTGATCCTCAATATGCAATCTCTCAACGTCCTCTACCTGGCTCTTCTGCAACCCATCATCCTGCTTTGCTCGGTATCCCATGGGGTCGTAAGAAAAAGAGCCCAAAGGTAGCTGATTATGAATAAATAATGCATATTCTAACCTCATAATCATCTCATGTTATGCATATAATCCATGGAATCATGCTCTCTTAACTACATTTACGCTAAATCATCATTTGTGAGCATATGATTTTATTCTTGCATAATTTCACTTCCCTAAGCATTATAAATGTCTATTATATTTATAGGGATTTTTTCTGGAATTTTCAGGTGTCCCGAAAGGGACTAAATCAACTCAAGAAGAGGCGTGCAAAACAGGCGCCTGCAGAAGCAAAGACAGTCGCCTGGGAAACCTAACAGTCGACTGCCCAAACAACGGCAGTCACCTGCCTTTAAAGAATTAACGTTGCAGAAGTTGAAGCCCAACTACAGCCGCATGTAAGAGGATTCATAGTCGACTGTATTATTATGCAGTCGCCTGTCATCTTCACATCAGTCGACTGATATTTCAGACTCCTCAGGAAGCAAAAAGGGCAAACTCTCTGTTATCTTGACATTTCTGCAGCAGGCGACTGAATAGCAAACTACAGTCGCCTATGATTGCACAGGCGACTGTGTGTACAGTCGCCTGTCATCTTCACATCAGTCGACAGATATTTCAGACTCCTCAGGAAGCAAAAAGGGAGAACTCTCTGTTATCTTGACATTTCTACAGCAGGCGACTGAAGAGAAAACTACAGTCGCCTATGATTGCACATGCGACTGTGTGTTTTACAGACAGTCGCATGTTTCCCTTTGGTAGGAACGAGAGTCATCTTCGCATCAGTCAACTGTTGTTTGTTCGACAGTCGACTGATCAGATGTTTTCGGCCGCAGTCTGGGTTACGAGAAACAGGTTTTTCTTAACCCAATTTCTCTCCAGTTGCTGTGAATCGTTGGATAAGGATTTGGATGGATGAGATGTAACACCTATGGGGTATAAAACACTACTATCAGATTTAATAAGAGAGAACGAAATAGAACTTAATTATTTTTGCTATTTTTAGGTCATCTTCTTCCATGAGAAGGGGATTAGGGTTTTGGAGAGTTTTGCGCTTTCTGATTTTGTTTTTGCTATTGCTGAGATTGATTGCTGATTGAAGAAGATTGTATTTGGTGACAAATCTCCAACCCTCTTTCTAATACATATTTGCTTTCATCCTTTGCATTGAACTATGTCTATTTTTATGAATGTTGATTCAGTTCTTGATATGCTAGGCTAGATTCATTGTGTGGGTGTTTTGGATTGATGTAGGATGTATTGATTGCCTTGCTAACATTAATTTCCAGCACCCCTTGTTAATCCATGTTGTTGGGTGAATTAAACTTATGAGTAATTGGGTTTGATACTATCCATGGAGGAGCCGAAGAACGATGGTGCTTCGTAATTGTTGCATCTATGTATCCAATTGGTATTGCATGTCTTGAAATGAATGCAAGACCCCTTCAACCCATATTTCGTAGTTTAGAATTTTAATTCATCCATCAATTCAAATTGTTAATTGGGTTGTGAACCGTCTATCGAATCGTGCATTACCCGAAAGGGGCCGCAGAACGGTTGTTGTGCCCTGCGCACCACAACCTATATGCATTACTCTCACATACCTTGAAATGGGTGTGAGAGTAATTCATGAGCTTTAATTAGGAGAAGAACCCAGTTAGCAATTACCCTTGGTGCACCCCATATGTGCTTAATTGATTATTTCCCGATTCTCATACCTTGAAATGGATTAGTGATCGAGTTATCTTGGAATTAATATTTAGCAGAGCAATTGAGTAGTCCTACAGATATCCTCAACACCCGCACCCTTTCTCTTCCTTGCATCCAAACCTTAGGACATTATCCTAACTCTAGGGTGTTTAGATAAACCCACTATCCAAACAATCATTCACACCCATAGGGTGGTAAGAACCCTCAACCATTCTTTACATGATCTAACTATTTGTGTGAATTTGCAGATTAGTTTTGTCTCTGTGGATACGATCCCATACTTTCCGGGTATAATATTTGCCGACCTCGTACACTTGCGAGTATCACCTTTCAGGGAGAGTCAAGCAAATTGGTGCAGTTACCGGGGACGACGTATCTTCATTTCACACTTCGGTTTTTGTCGTGAAATTTGGTGAGATCTTTCCATTCTATTGTTTATAATCAATGTGAATATCCACGTTTGTTTTTCAATTTTAGAATCATTGACACTATAAAAAATTTTGGGCTAATCTTGGAAAGTTTTGGCTTGAACTCAATTGTCTAGTTTATGTTGGTAAGGACTCCTCGAACACATAGACTAGTAAGAAACATAAACATGGCCGATAACAATACCAACACCAACGGTAATGACAACACCAAGCATAGTGAGGACGATCACTCTCAACATGAGTGTAATCGAAGTTTGAGATATGTGTTGAGGCCAAGTAGGTCTGCTAATGTGTGACGGCCCGTATCTGTTACTACACGTATTTAGTATAAATACTTTCAAAAACATTTTTAAATAACAAGATCTTTAAACTAATTGAGTTTTAAAATACTATTATTAAGATGACTTTTATTCACTAATCACTTTTACTAATCACGGTTACTTTTTACCATCCACTAAATATTTTTCTAATTAGTCTTACTAATTTGTTTTACCAATCACTAATTACTCTTACCTTTACTAATCACTTTTATCAATTACCAGTTACTTTTAGTAATTAGATTTTTACCAATTACTAATTACCTCCATTACTTTACCAAATTATTATCATCAATTACTAATGACCTTTACAAATTACTTTTACCATTTACTATTTAACATTTACTCATTACTCATTATACTTTCTAATTTTAACTAATTACTTTAACTAATCATCATTATTTTTGTTAATCTACTTCACTCTATATACTTTATTTTAAGCCCTAGCCAACTTACTTTCCCTATTTACCTTTAATCTAATCACCCACCCACCTATACAGTGGATGTACCCCTAATCAAACAACTAACCACCCTCCAACATCTCCCCGACAACCCTTTATTCAATTACGTATACAAATTCTGTGTGACAACCCATCAACCCCTACCAGACAAATATCAATCTCCCCACAAATTTTAACTCCCAACTTCCCCATCAATCTATCCACTGACAATTCATCTTAAGGCAACGTTTTCTCCCCCTGCAACACAAATCAACCCATCAAGCACAATCCCAAAATCTTTCCCAAATCAGTTTATGATCAACAAATTCCCCTACAAACAAATCACCCAAACCCTCCACTAATTTTCCCAAAACAGAATCAACCCTCAATTCATTCTTCCCAATACCAATCAAATCCCCAAACTCAACTGAAAGGGGAAAACAAAGAAGAGCAAATCTGAAACAATTTCAGATTTAAATCAAACCAAACTCAGATCTGGAAATATAACTTCAGATTCCTTCTCAATCTCAGATTCAAAGAAAAACCCAAACAAACCCAACTCCTTCTCCTTCCTCCTCCCTCGTGCCTAGGTCGGCCTCCACCCACCTCTTTCCCGTCGCTCGGAGGAGCAACAATCACGCGCGTTCCAGTGCGTCACTAGCGACGACCCTATGCCGAAAATCCACCGTCGCTGGCCGGAGATCCACTCTCCTCGCGCACGCCCTCAGCCTGCAGAACCTCCACGCGCCACCTGGGCCGCCCACGCGCGCGCCATAGAGTTGTCGGCACCTCTATTTCTCCCTGGGTGCGTGAGTTCGGTACCCCCCTTCCCTTCGTTAGTTGCTGCCAAACTTTGAGCAAACAAAAAAAAAGAAAGAAACAAAGAAAGGATAGGACGAAATGAAGAGGAGACAAAGAACAGAAGATGAAAGACAGATGGAGTAATAGAAGAGGAGTATTGAATATTAAGAAGATACGTGTTACAGCCTTAGGTTATAATAAAGAATAGGGAGAGAGAGAGAGTAAGAATTATAGTAGTATATTTGTGCAGGGGGTAGGTGTAAGTAGGTGGGAAGTATTGAATGTAGACTTAACCTCATGTTAACTATATAATTAGCTTAGGGTAAATTAGAATCAATAGGGTGTTAGTATTAATTTGAAAATTGACATGCTAGTGTTAATTACAACATGTTAGTGGTTGACAACAATGTTAGGATAATAATATCAGAATAAAATAAAGCGTATCATGTTAGTGTAACATAATATAAACATCAACATAGCCAGAGAATCCAATAAAATTAGACGAACCCACTTTAGAGATTAATTTAATAATGTGTTTGTTTCGCAAAATATCTACTTCATTGATTTGTTTAACTAAAACAGAAAACCGGACATACCGTAACGAAGTACCCGTCGAGACGAACCCAACGGCACCAAAATCGTCGAAATCAGGCAAGTATGCAATTTATATTGAATTTTTGAAGGTAGATACTCTTTTAGCCTTTTGCATGTAAAGCTGTATAACTCAAAACATGCACGTGAAATGACACGTGAAAACACTACCACGACATCTGTGGCTAAAAATGTGATCCAATGGCATATAATTTGACATTTCTTATTTTAGAACAATAGCGACGAAAATCAATCTCCATGTCGTACTTATTAAAATCTCATACTCAGCATTTTTGTTAAATTGTTGTAAATGTTGTTCGATACTCTCGTAACCATGGAAAATGCTGTATAAATGTAAATGTTCTCATTATTAAATTGCTACATACCTTAGAATGATTATCAAATATGTGACACCGTGAAATCGTGTGCCTCGAAGGCGAGATCGTGACTTTTGTGATGTCATGTGAGTTGACAATTCGTGCTTGTAATTCGTGAATTAGGCTGGCTCGTGTTCCAGCACCAATCTTTGGTGGGGTTAGGGTTGAGTGGCTACTAGGCGTATGAAAGGGTACTGTCTTCAAGGGCACCATCCATATGCGGTGGGTTAGCACCAATCACGGTAAGCCCCAGTGTGAAGAAGGAACTTACTCAGCACGACCTAAAGGCGAGAACCCTATTATAGACATTAATGCTAACAATCGTGAGTGCTAACAATCGTGAATGCTAACAAATCGTGAAATGCTAACATGAAATTTGCCACTTGAAATTGTTATCTCAGTTATATTGACATGTTAATGAACCAAAGAAAAGATTTACTTTACTCGTTAAACTGCTTAGAACTGCATGATAGGATGCCTTTTACTTTATTTCAGCATGTTTAATCTTGTTGTCGCTATCTCATTTAAACTATTAATGCCACTTAAATTCAGTATAAATTTGTATATATCTTGCCTTGGGTTTTGACCTCTACTTGCAGACCCTTGCTGACATACATTCATGTCTTTGGATGTATGTCAGATCCCGAGCTATAACACCAGGAGCACTAGTTGAGATAACTGAACCAGTGGACCAAGAGTTGTTGACAAGTGGACCTTAATTGTACTTCCTTTAATTTGTTGTACGGGTCATAAGACCCACTCTACTTTTCTCCATTGTTGTAATTCCATTGAGACGTCTGAGATTGTAATAATGTTTTACTTATCTGTGTTGTTTTAAGTAATGCAAGCAAGAACCTGCGGTTTTTCACACAGACGCTTATTGTGTTAAGTCAAGGAGGAAAGAAAAGCAAAAGTACCTCCTTCTAACTTGCACAAGCGGGCCCGTTCGAGTCTTCGCTCCCAAGTCTAATAGGAAGCGGGGCGTGACACGTTTTAGTGGTGGCCCATGCAGGTCTATGCTCATGCGAAATACTTTAAAAAGGCATAGATAACATTACAATCTTGACTCTCAAACAACCCCTTCCCTAGAATCTTCTTGCCCGATCAAATTCATTAGAACATCATAGTCCTAAGATTCCTGATCCTTAGTCAACCAAATCAGTATATCCTTGATTTTTAATCTCCATTCATTTTTACATTCCACTTTATGACCTTAGGAATCCCTCGTAGCCTTTCACTAATCATTTCCTACAGGCACTCGCATTTGATCACCATACTCTAATCATTGCTCTCGATCCACGTGATCTTCCTGACAGACAACTTTGTCCTTTTGAACCATCCACATTACTATACTGATTCTACTTTCGCTAATAATCTCCTTTGTCGATAATCCCAGTAATCTTCGATAGGAATAAAACCATACAATTAATAAAGACTTAATGAAAGGCATTAACAAAACCTAAAATTTTGAATTTTAGTATTTAACTAGTTAATAGGATAGATTAGTTGTTATATATAAAAAAACCTTTGTTGATGGCACGCATATAAATGATAAGCTTCCTTCAATGAACCATGATCCGGTCAATGTGCTTGGCTAAGTTTGTTGGGTCACCCTAGCTAGACTGGGGGTCAGTGATCCTGGCTTAGTCACTTCCCTGGCCGTGTCTGCTAGACCACAAGGACGTAAATCATGATTATGTAATGCCTTCGACCTTCTTCACTATCAACCTCCCTTTAACTTTATTAACCTACTTAGAATCTTTCTATTTTTAGTACGCTTGCACCCTAGTTACGGAGAGTAGCGTTCGAATCTTCGATCATCAGAAGTTTGAGTTCGACAACTGAAGCCGATCGAAAGGACACTCAGAAGTATTCGAGGATGGTACTGGAGAATTTAGGACGAGAAAAACGTAACGGGCACGTGTAGTCTGTTGCGTTTTTGCATCCTTCTTGAGCTCGTATTTCTTATCTAACCCTACTTTCATCTTGTACCCGATTTTTCTATGTGTTTGAATTCTTTCCTGCCTTCCACCTTCTCCTTATTACTGCATTTTGTCCTTATCCTCTACTCAAACCCCGTTCCCGCCTAACCTACCCTACCCTATCATGACTTTCAGCACCCCCTTTTAAACCCCTCCTCTTCTTCCTCACCAAGACACCCCACGGCTTCCCCGTTGCCCCGATACCACTCTCTCCCTCACCTTGCCTCCCTCTCGGTGAGACCAACCCATCTCTCCTTGAGCTCCTTCGGCCTCACCCGAATCTCCACCCCATCCCGGAAGCCCCCGCCACATTGCGCAGTCGCAGCCGTCGCACCTCGCCGCCTTGGATCGATTGCCGCCAATGGCCCATCAACGACTTTGGGGATTGTTGGGCTTAGCGACAGCCCTCGCTGTCACCCTCGTTGTTTCCGTGTGGTTGAGTTCTTGGGAATTCGTCGTTCTTGGTATTCTTTGGAGCTCCTTTTTTTGGTTCTTCCCCTTGAGCTGCCCCGCTTCGATTCCTTCTTATGGCCGCTCCTTCGTGTTTGTGGGTTCGTGAGTTTTTGGTCGTTGAATTTTTTAGGGCTGGTGGTGATAACCGTAGATGTCGACCAATGGTATAGGCAAGGAGTATCATTGGGGATAAGTATCGGCTTGCTTTTGGCCTTAGGTGTTGAAATTGGATGCCAGTCTTGTGCTCGGATTTGGGAGACAGCTATGTTGCTGGCTTATTGTTGGATGTTGTGGAGATTGCTGGAAGTAGTGGTAGCAATGATCATGATCCTTGAGAGTTGGCCTTATATCTTCCTTTTGGTGTCGTTTTGGATATTGGCTTGTAATTGGGTAGCATGGCAGATTATGTCTTTTGTGCACGGCTGGTTAAGTTGCAACAACACGGATGCATTTGGATTAGTCCTCACGCTTTAATATGTGATGGCAATGATTTACCTGATTAAGACCCAGTAGTCATCTTTGACAAGAATTGAAATTTTAAACTTTATGTTCTTCCTTTTTATGTAGTTTAAATATAGCTTGCTACTGACTTATCACCTCAGGCTCCAAGTTCGAACAGATGTCATCATCATAATAGCTATCATTTTCGTGTAATGCCATTATCTCATATTTTGGCTACTTGATAGATATGAAGTAGCTATGGTAATGAAGATACTAGAAATGATGCGTTATGTTGACAGATAATTATGTGGATTGATTGAAATTGTTTAGGACAAGATACAATGGAAAATGGCAAGATGTAATGTAGTAGTTTGTTAAGTATGGTGAATAAATTTATGAGTTGTCGTGAGGAAGGATATGTTGGGAGCAGGACAATTATTGATTGTAAATAGTGATGTATACTAGGCGTATTTGTAATGGTCGTCATACATTAGCAACTGGTGTATCATCATTATATTGATTGCTTGATATAAAGATAAGATTGGAGTTGGGAGAGGTCACAATTGTAGTGTTACCATTTAGGTTATGCAATGGACAATGTGATGATATATAATGGATAAGATCACTTAGAAGAATAAATAATTTTGGAGAATTTGGCTATAGATGAACTATACATTAGAGATTTCATAGGAGATGTTATTACTATAATATCAATAACAAGTGAAGGTTGAAGAAATTTGCAAATGGTATTGGTTGAGGATACTTAGTGTTTTGCCTTCAAAGGTTATTTGGTATAAAATATTGATTATTTTGAAGCAAGAACCTTGAGTTAAAATTCGAACGATAAGGTTCTGTAGTTAAGTGCTACGATGTGGTTATGGTTATAGAGTTGTTCGATGATGAGACGAGTAGTGATGATTTATTTGAGGAGTACTCGATTGAGATTACAGGTTTAGCGTACATTATGTTAGAATATGGGAGTTATAGTTGTAAGTATATATATATATACATCATTATTCATCACTCATCCTCATCCCTGCACATCTTGCGTATCCGTCCCTAGTCTTTTCTCTTGCCCACTGACGATTAAGGCCGTCGATGGTGCTTAGTCATCCGACCCTCCTTTTGAAACTCAATCATAACCACAGCACATGTATCACTTCCTGACTAGTTTCACTTCTTCATCTTGAAGTATTTCCAGGTCATAGTTTACCTCATAGAATACGATGAGATACATCGGCATCTCTTAATGAACTCAAATCCTAAGAAATTCCGAGGACGGAATTTTTTTACGGTGGGTAGGATGTGACAGCCCGTATCTGTTACTACACGTATTTAGTATAAATACTTTCAAAAACATTTTTAAATAACAAGATCTTTAAACTAATTGAGTTTTAAAATACTATTATTAAGATGACTTTTATTCACTAATCACTTTTACTAATCACGGTTACTTTTTACCATCCACTAAATATTTTTCTAATTAGTCTTACTAATTTGTTTTACCAATCATTAATTATTCTTACCTTTACTAATCGCTTTTATCAATTACCAGTTACTTTTAGTAATTACATTTTTACCAATTACTAATTACCTCCATTACTTTTCCAAATTATTATCATCAATTACTAATGACCTTTACAAATTAATTTTACCATTTACTATATAAAATTTACTCATTACTCATTATACTTTCTAATTTTAACTAATTACGTTAACTAATCATCAATATTTTTGCTAATCTACTTCACTCTATATACTTTATTTTAAGCCCTAGCCAACTTACTTTCCCTATTTACCTTTAATCTAATCACCCACCCACCAATAAGGTGGATCTACTCCTAATCAAACAACCAACCACCCTCCAACATCTCCCCGATAACCCTTTTTTCATTTACGTATACAAATTCTGTGAGACAACCCATCAACCCCTACCAGCCAACTATCAATCTCCCCACAAATTTTAACTCCAAACTTCCCCATCAATATGTCTGATGCCAATTCATCTTAAGGCAACGTTTTCTCCCCCTGCAACACAAATCAAACCCATCAAGCACATTCCCAAAATCTTTCCCAAATCAGTTTTTGATCAACAAATTCCCCTACAAAAAAATCACCCAAAACCCTCCACCAATTTTCTCAAAACAGAATCAACCCTCAATTCATTCGTCCCAATACAAATCAAATCCCCAAACTCAACTGAAAGGGGAAAATAAAGAAGAGCAAATATGAAACAATTTCAGATTTAAATCAAACCAAACCCAGATCTGGAAATATAACTTCAGATTCATTCTCAATCTCAGATTCAAAACAAAACCCAAACAAACCCAACTCCTTCTCATTCCTCATCCCTCTTCCCTAGGCCGGCCTCCACCCACCTCTTTCCCATCGCTTGTAGGAGCACCAGTCGTGCGCGCGTTCCAGTGCGTCACCAGCGCCGCCTCTACGCCGGAAATCCGTCGCTGCTGGCCGAAGATCCGCCCCCCTCGCGCGTGCCCTCAGCCTACGGAACCGGCGCGCGCCGCCCTGGGCCGCCTACACGCACGCCGTACAGTCGTCGGTGCCTCCATTTCTCCCTTGGTGGGTGAGTTTGGCACCCCCTTCCCTTCGTTGCTTGCTGCCAAATTTTGAGCAAACAAAAAAAAGAAAGAAACAAATAAAGGATATGACGAAATGAAGAGGAGACAAAAGAACAGAAGATGAAAGACAGGTAGAGTAATAGAAGAGGAGTATTGAATAATAAGAAGATAAGTGTTACAGCCTTAGGTTATAATAAAGAATAAGAGGAGAGAGAGTAAGAATTATAGTAGTATATTTGTGTAGGGGGTAGGTGTAAGTAGGGGGAGGTATTGAATGTAGACTTAACCTCATGTTAACTATATAATTAGCTTAGGGTAAATTAGAATCAATAGGGTGTTAGTATTAATTTGAAAATTGACATGCTAGTGTTAATTACAACATGTTAGTGGTTGACAACAATGTTAGGATAATAATATCAGAATAAAATAAAGCGTATCATGTTAGTGTAACACAATATAAACATCACCATAGCCAGAGAACCCAATAAAATTAGACGAACCCGCTTTAGAGATTAATTTAATAATGTGTTTGTTTAGCAAAATATCTACTTCATTGATTTGTTTAACTAAAACAGAAAACCAGACATACCGTAATGAAGTACTCGTCGAGACGAACCCAACGGCACCAAAATCGCCGAAATCAGGCAAGTATGCAATTTATATTGAATTGTTGAAGGTAGATACTCTTTTAGCCTTTTGCATGTAAAGCTGTATAACTCAAAACATGCACGTGAAATGACACGTGAAAACACTACCACGACATCCGTGGCTAAAAATCTGATCCAACGACATATAATTTGACATGTCTTATTTTAGAACATTAGCGAAGAAAATCAGTTTCCATGTCGTACTTGTTAAAATCTCATACTAAGCACTTTTGTTAAATTGTTGTAAATGTTGCTCGATATTCTCGTAACCATGGAAAATGCTGTATAAATGTAAATGTTCTCATTATTAAATTGTTGCATGCCTTAGAATGATTATCAAATGTGTGACACCGTGAAATCGTGCGCCTCGAAGGCGAGGTCGTGACTTTTGTGATATCATGTGAGTTGACAATTCGTGCTTGTAATTCGTGAATTAGGCTGGCTCGTGTTCCAGCACCAATCTTGGGTGGGGTTAGGGTTGAGCGGCTACTAGGCGTATGAAATGGTACTGTCTTCAAGGGCACCACCCGTATGCGGTGGGTTAGCACCAATCACAGTAAGCCACATGTGAAGAAGGAACTTACTCATCCGACCTAAAGGCGAGAACCCCATTATAGACATGAATGCTAACAATCGTGAGTGCTAACAATCATGAATGCTAACAAATCGTGAAATGCTAACATGAAATTTGCAGCTTGAAATTGTTATCTCAGTTATATTGACATGTTAATGAACCAAAGAAAAGATTTACTTTACTTGTTAAACTGCTTAGAACTGCATGATAGGATGCATTTTACTTTATTTCAGCATGTTTAATCTTGTTGTCGCTATCTCATTTAAACTATTAATGCCACTTAAATTCAATATAAATTTGTATATATCTTGCCTTGGGTTTTGACCTCTACTTGCAGACCCTTGCTGACATACATTCATGTCTTTGGATGTATGTCAGATCCCGAGCTATAACACCAGGAGCACTAGTTGAGATTGCTGAACCAGTGGACCAAGAGTTGTTGACAAGTGGACCTTAATTGTACTTCCTTTAATTGTTGTACGGGTCATAAGACCCACTCTACTTTTCTCCATTGTTGTAATTCCATTGAGACGTCTGAGATTGTAATAATATTTTACTTATCTGTGTTGTTTTAAGTAATGCAAGCAAGAACCTGCGGTTTTTCACACAGACGCTTATTGTGTTAAGTCAAGGAGGAAAGAAAAGCAAGAGTACCTCCTCCTAACTTGCACAAGCGGGCCCGTTCGCGTCCTCGCTCCCAAGTCTACTGGGAAGCGGAGCGTGACATACCGGCTCATGCATTGTGCTTCCAGCCGATGCGAATTCTTTTAGCTCAAGACCTGGGATATTTCAAATTCTTCCCACTTTTCATGGTATGTAGAAGGAGAACCCTTATCTACACATAAAGGAGTTTGAAGATGTCTGCCTCTCATGTTCTGATGCAAAGTCAAGCAATGAAAGGACTTATCTAAAAATGTTTCCTTTTTCTTTAAAGGATAAAGCTAAAAATTGGTTTAATGCTATACCCCCACATACTATTAACTCATGGTTAGCAATGCAAGCTGAATTTCTGAAAAATTTGTTTCCCTTGCATAGGACTCAAGGATTAAATCGGCAAACGGAAAATTTTTCTCAGAAGCCAAACGAAAACTTTGACATCACTTGGGAGAGGTTCAAGGAGCTGCTACTAGCATGTACACACCATGGATTTGATGAATACCGTCTCATCGGTTTCTTTTACGACAAACTCATCCCATCCATGCAGCAATTCGTGGAAATGATGTGCAACTGGGAATTCTTGGATAAGACACTGGAGGAGGCATGGGATTACTTAGAATCTATAACTGAGAATGCATGAAGTTGGGAGGCGACTCCCGAATCTTAGAGAAGAGAATTACCTCAACCTTTGGCCCATGGGGGTCTACTTACATTGAACCAAGAGGAAGCCTTAGAAGCAAGAATGGAGGCCATCATTTGCAAGAGACTTGAAGGGTTGCAGTTGAAAGGAGTGAAGGCCGTGACGGTTGGTAATGAAGGGCTATGTAACCTTTGCAGTAGCGCAGACCATGGTATCACTCAATGTCCTAACCTATCGTTAGCAAAGGAAGTTCTTCAAGACCCCACTCAAGTTAATTATGTGGCGAATTCCAACCAAGGGCAAGGATACAACAATTTCCACAATCGAGTCCCGAGTTGGAGGAATAGCTCGAATTTGAATTGGGGATCCCAAAGACAACAACAAGCTCAACCATCGTATCACCTACCCTTCAACAACAACAATCAATAAGGCATCCAAAGGAGGAGGGATGAAACAAGTGAACCCCAAGTGCAATCTCTGAGCGACACTTTGCAACAATTCATCCAATGCAAACAATGCAAAATCAAGCCAATTTCCAACCGTGGCAACAATTACAACAAAACCAAGCTCAACATCAACAACAATTCCAACAACTCAACGAGAACATGGAGAAGCTTGCGGCAACTCTAGAGAAGGGCAAGCTTCTGGCACAACCACTCCCCAACCCTAACATGAATTCATCATCGAGAGGACCCAACGTCAAGTCTTGTCAAGCGGTGACAGCTTTGAGGAGTGGCTGAGAAATTGAGAAGCTGAAGCCACCGAGAGTCGAAGTGGAGACAGTTATGGAGAATGAAGCCACCCCAAATGAAGATGTGCAAGAGGAAATACCGGACAAAGGCAACCATTCCGAAGAGATCGTCATTGAAGAGCCCGAACCGTACATTCCTCCCGCACCATTCCCTCAACGGCTTCAACCTCCATGGAAAGATAAGTTTAAATCCGAAATCCGCGAAATATTTCAAAAATGTCAAATTAATATTCCTCTACTTGATGCAATAAATCAAATTCCAGCATATGCTAAATTTTTAAATGATTTGTGCACCGTTAAGAGTAATGTTAGTGATAAGAAAAAAGCCTTCCTAATGCAACAAGTTAGTGCTATTGTGCAACATAACATCCCTCCTAAATACAAGGATCCCAGCTCACCTATAATCCCATGCATCATAGGAACCAAAAAATAGGGCAAGCCCTCCTTGATTTAGGTTCGAGTGTTAACATTTTGCCATATAACTTGTATATGAAATTAGGGCTTAGAGAATTAAAATCTACATCTATTATTCTCCAATTGGCCGATAGATCCATCAAGGTCCCCAAGGGTAGCATAGAGGATGTACTTGTCCAAGTGGACAAATTTTACTACCCGGTGGACTTTGTCATGTTGGATATCCTTGGGCCTCAAACCAAAACACCAACTCCCATCATCTTAGGTAGACCATTCCTAGCCCCAAGCAATGATATAATCAATTGTAGGGATGGTCAACTTAAGATCTCTTTTGGCAACATGACCCTTGACTTGAACATTTTCAATGCTTATAAGTTGCCATCGGGGGATGGTGAGCTTGAGGATGCTTGCATGATTGAGACTCTAGTTAAAGAGCATTGCGATGCGGAGTTTGTTGAGGCGCTTAATTTTGTTGATCATTTTTGTGAAAATATTAACACCGAGTGTTTTTCACAGGAAGTTGGCATAGTCACTAAGTGGATGCCATCTTTTTAGCCGCTACCGTTGGACATGCCTTACCAATGGCCATCGAAACTAGAGCACCCATCCTTGGATTTGAAGACGTTGTCGCCATATTTGAAGTATGCATTTCTTGGGAATCCGACACATTCCACGTGGTAATATTCTAAACTTTCTAATGAGAAAGAAATGCAATTGCTAGATGTGCTTAAAACTCACAAGGGGGCAATCGGTTGGACAATTGCCGACATTAAAGGTATTGACCCCCTCATTTGTAAGCACCGCATCTACTTAGAGGATGACACCAAACCCACTAGATAAATGCAACGTAGGTTAACTCCTAACCTAAAGAAAGTGAGAAAGGGTGAAATCCTTAAGCTTCTTGATGCGGGTATTATATACCCCATTGCCGATAGTAGATGGGTTAGCTACATTCAAGTTGTACCTAAGAAATAGGGGCTAACGGTTATTAAAAATGAAAACAATGAGCTAATCCCCATGCGAGCCACCCTGGGATGGCACATGTGCGTTGACTATAGGAAGCTTAATTCTAAGACCCGTAAAGACCACTCCCCTCTCCCATTTCTTGATCAAATCCTAGAGAGAGTGGCCGGACACGAGTATTATTGCTTCCTTGATGTCTATTCCGGTTATTATCAAATTGAAATAGCACCCGAAGAACAAGAGAGGACCACCTTCACTTGTCCATTTAGCACTTTTGCATTCCGAAGGATGACATTTGGCTTATGTAATGCCCCCGCAACCTTTCAAAGTTGTATGCTTAGCATTTTACATGATATGGTTGAAAAGATTATGGAGGTATTCATGGATGATTTCTCTGTGTATGGTAGCTCATTTAATAATTGTTTATCTAACTTGGCTTTGATGTTAGATCGATGCATTGAGAAAAACCTTCTCTTGAATGGGGAGAAATGTCATTTCATGACCACCGAATGCTTAGTCCTCGGTCATATTGTATCCAAGGAAGGTATGCACGTCGATAAAGCCAAGATCGAGGTAATAGAAAAGCTACCCACTCCACGTTGTGTAAGAGATATTCGATCATTTCTTGGGCATGCAGGTTTTTATAGGAGGTTCATAAAAGATTTTAGTTCTATATCTCAGCCTCTTTTGCATGCTTTTGAAAAATGATGTAGATTTTGTTGGAATAATGATTGTCAACTTGCTTTTGAGAAGTTGAAAAATTTGCTCACATGTTCACCTATTCTTCAGGTGCCAGAATGGACATCACCCTTTGAAATCATGTGCGATGCTAGTGACTATGCGGTTGGTGCCGTGCTTGGAAAATGCAAGGACAACGTCCCCGAGGTGATTTACTATGCAAGCAAGAGCATGAATGAGGCTCAACGAAACTACACCACCACGGAGAAGGAGATTTTAGCCGTTGTCTTCGCGTTGGAGAAATTTAGAAGCTACATATTGGGATTCCCAATTACAATCTTCACCGACCATGCCGCTCTTAAATATCTCATTTCCAAGAAAGACGCAAAGCCTTGACTAATCCGTTGGATTTTGCTCTTGCAGGAATTCAACATCGCCATCAAGGATAAGAAGGGAGCGGAGAATCATGTTGCCGATCACCTTTCATGGTTAACGATGAGCATGGAGCCGATAACTATCCCATTGAATGATTCGTTTCTTGACGAACATCATTTTGCAGTCTCCCACACACTCCCATGGTATACCGACATAATAAACTACTTGGTCACCGGTAAGTCTCCTTCTACTTGGTATCGCCAAGATTACAAAAGTTTCATCTTTGAGGTAAAATCTTTCTTTTTCGATGACCATTACCTTTACAAGTATTGTAATGACCAAATAGTAAGGAGATGCATACCCGACCATGAGTTTGATAGTGTTTTACACTTTTGCCATGAAGGTGTGAGCGGTGGACATTTTTCCGCCCAAAAGACCGTAGCAAAAATTCTACAATGTGGTTTTTATTAGCCTAGCATGTTTAAGGACACTTATACATATTGTAAATCATGCTTAGCTTGCCAAAATTTGGGGGGAATTACTAAAAGAAATATGATGCTGCTAAACCCCATTCTTGAATTAGAAATTTTCGATTGTTGGGGTATTGATTTTATGGTGCCATTTTCCCCATCCTATGGGTATACATAAATTTTGCTTGCTATAGATTATGTATCTAAATGGGTTGAGGCTATTCCTTGTAGGAACAATGATGCGGCTATCGTGCTTAAATTCATGAAAGCAAACATTTTCGCACGATTTGGGATGCCAAAGTCTATGATAAGCGACGGCGGGTCACATTTCTGCAACCGCCTCTTCGCAAGATTAATGAAAAAGTTTGGGGTGAAACACAAGGTTTCCACACTATACCACCTCCAAACCAATGGACAAGAGGAGTTGGTGAATCGGGAGACCAAGAACATACTCCAAAAGACGGTGAATCCATCAAGGAAGGATTGGAGTATGCATCTTTTCGAAGCATTGTAGGCGTACCGTACCGCCTATAAAACGGTTTTAGGGATGTCCCCATATCGGTTAGTTTTTGGAAAATTTTGCCACTTGCCCATTGAACTTGAACACAAATCCTTTTGGGTAATTAAAAAGTTTAATTGTGAAATTGACACCACTTCTTGTAAATTGCAGTTAGTGGAGCTCAAAGAGATAAGGAGGGAGGCATACAACAATTCCAAGCTAGTGAAAGAGAGGCTTAAATGTGCCCATGATCGAATCATTTTGAGGAGAGAATTCACCCCGGGGGAGAAAGTGCTACTCTACAACTCAAGGCTTCATCTCTTCCCCGGAAAGCTTCGTTCGAAATGGATTGGACCTTTCATTATTCGGGAGGTGTTTACACAAGGCGCGGTGATCATTACCAACCCACAAAACGGAAATGAATTCATGGTGAACGGCCAACGCTTAAAGCACTATCAAGAGCTGTGGAGCAGAGACGAGTACACCATGGAGCTTACGGAACCACCGCTGGGTGGAACAACTGGGTGTGCTCGTTCCAAAACTTTCCTATCTAGTAATATGTAGTAATGAATAACGCTTGCTCAAACATTGAGGACCATGTTTATTTCTTATCCTAGTTTATCCATCTTCATGCATATACTTCATCTCACCCTTCAAACATTGAGGACCATGTTTATTTTTAGTTGGGGTGTGGACTAGGATATAGAAACTTCTTGAGTGTTAGAAGAAGATTGGAGAGAATTAACCATGGCGAATAGCCATGGTACTTTATTTATAGAAATCTCATGATAAGTTAGGAGTCCAAGGGAATCCCCACTAACTTAGTGGGGAGTAATGGTGAGATGTTGAGGGGGGAGGCTAAAGGCCTCCCTCAACTCACAACACTCCCCCGCATCTCTCCATTACCTTGGGTTAAGCATATGAATACTTCAGGATTCGTTATGCTAGTGGGGTAGATACTTCTGGATCCAGAGCCACTGTGGTTGCCTCGTTAAAACCTTAGCTGTGAAAAACCCAGTGGGAAAAACCAGCAGCTTAAGGGAAAAGAGTACGACTATCGAGGGACTCCCCCCTGATCTTTACAAGCTTCAGGCTTATAGATCTCTTATGTATCTATACAATCATCTCCTATTCGTCTATACATCCATCATGTTCTGAAATAAAATACAATCATCACTCATCTTATACAAGTTTCACTCATCTAGCGGCTATAGTAATGTAGTAGAGTTCTGGAGTGGAATGCTCTTCGAAGTTGGTAGATGACGCCACTAAAGTATTCATTGAATCAGTCTTCAGTATGTCTGCAAGGTACTGCTGGACCTGGCTGAGCGTTTCTAATACTTTCTTCTTGGATGATGAGCTTCTCAGAAGATGTAGACATTGGAGGATGATGTGTAGATATTTAGGAGGTGGCCGGCCTATTGTGTTGTAGTCATCGCATTGATCTTTAAAACTGCATATGCGATATATATTCCTTGACCCTTGGAAGTTGCGCAGAAGCAGCTTATCCTTGGTCTAGTGTTGCTCTCCAGGGCAACACTGTATCTGGTTAACAACTTTACTGGACACGTTCTATCAAAGATATGTGTAGTTGGCCAGATAAAGAAGTGTAACAAGTATACTAGAGTTAGGCTCTTCGGGACCAAGGATGTCCTCCCCCTCTTCCAGCTACTGGAAGGAGTCATACATAAGTATCCATTTTTAATAGGATGCAAGTGGACATCATTCTTCATAAACTCCAGGTGTATGAAAGATATTAAAGGGTTCCACCACGAAGGGGTTAAATATATAAGCCGAGATAATACCTTGTTATACCTAGGTTTTTCATTTACAAGGTATTCTTAAAGCTATCTGTTATCTAAATGGTCTCTGTAGGAGATCTTATTAGCTTTAAGTCGACCACATATACAGCGAATATTACAAATCCTGTCAACGATCTTTCGAAAAAGATACACAGGCAGAATATTGCTAAGATCAACTAATGATCTTTGTAGCCTTTATGGAGAAGACGTTTCTACGTCTCTCTTTCATCTCTGGGGGTAGAGTATACCCTTCTGGAAGTTTTCTATAGATCTCTATATCTATATTGCCATATATATGCAGTCACAACGTCCATGAGCTGCATGTATTGGCTTTTTCAGAGAAGTGTATGCTTAGTAGGAAAATGATCACATTTCCTTCATTTCAATTGCTTTATGAAATCCGAATTATATTCCACGGGTTTTTACACATTCAGGTGTATGGACTACTGGTCCAAATACTTTGCTTTTCAAGAGTGAGTCCAGCTCTACTCTTATTGCCTCGTCCCACTTTGGCCATTCTATGCGTTTATGCTATAGAAAAGTGGGTAGATGTCATCGTCGTATTCAGCGACATGAACGGCAATAGCGAAAGCAAAACCGTCGTCAACGACTGTGCTATATCTGTCCAGTTCCTCTCCAGTACGTACGTAATATAATGATGTTTCTCCTGTTATTTCCTCTGCAGGGGAAATTAGGATGGGAGAGGTTGCTGGTCTGAGCTCAGCATCCTGTGGTTGGATCATTTTGATATATCCAGGAATCTTCCTATTTTGAGGAATTTTATATTTTGAACCTGGCAGGCGTCCTCTTTTAAATTGAGGTACATCCAATTCTGCTGCCGGTGGATTGCATCCATCTTTGGGAATGTCAATCCTAGCTGGCGAGGTGGCAGCAGGGATGTGTGAACGAACAATCTTCTGGTTGTCCGCAATTTTATCTGATAATTGATGTACTTTAGTCTGAATGTGAAGGATCATCGGGATCTCAACTTCACACAGAAAAAGTATGCGGATCATAACGAGATGAGGACTTTTGTGTCCTATGATATGGTCTCAGAAGCTTCAGGCTTCTTTAGATTGCGTGCCTATTTCAATGAGATTTTGCTCATCAAATTCACATTTATCAAGACTTGGTGGTAAACCATAAGCAAGCAGCATCAGTAATAAGATATGGCAACAAGCGGGTCGTATCGTGATAAGCGATGCGGAATGCAGTGTAATGGTCCCTAAACATCAATAGGCAACTGCGATTTTACAATGGATATGAAATCCATTGGAGTCTCTTTACCAGAGACTCTGCTAACTCGTTATGAGGTTGAACATGCTGCAGGATGTTCAATTTTAATGCGAGTTGCTTGGCAGAAGTCTTGAATGATATGTGTAGTAAATTCACCCACATTATAAGCTTTTGAGAAAGCTAGGTTGCGAGTGAATATAAAGGCACACATATGACCATCTAGTAGATGCATATATCAGTACAGTAATGGAGTACCGAAAAATGGGCCATTTGCGGGGTGAATAGGCCCGCAAAAGGTCACCATGTATTCTTTCAATGAAGCCAGGAGACTCTAAACCCACTTTCTGGAGGGAAAGTCTCTATATTAGTTTTCCATTATGACAAAGGGGGACAAGGAAACTCAACCTTTTGAAGAATCTTCAGGTTCTCCAATGGATTCATTTGATGATGCGTCCATCATCGCTAATCCAGGATGACCAAGTCCATTTTTCCAGAGTTAAAAACTATGGCAAAGAAAGGCACTTCTGGTGCTCAGTCGAGTTGGCTTTCTATAAGATGAATATCTGTAATTATAGGGGCCCAACGGGGGTCCAATGAAATCGTAAGTAGATGGTCTTCTGGTCATTCTCTTGACGAGTTAAATATTGATATTCAATATATATTACCCACAATTTTCAAGTTATTTTCTTTAAAAGAAATATCCTTGAAAATTGGAGATTTCCTATATGTTTAAGAGGAGAATTTGCATCTTATAGTCTCGTTGTATGTGGGAGCAATATCAATGCTACACCAGTGCAACGAGGCACTGTCCACAATATTCCATACTTCATCTTTAAGTAAAACGAAATTTTATTTAAGTCAATGAAAAAGACATTCAAAATAAAAGTTCGTACTTAAGCAAATTAAAGATGAAGCAACATTGAAATTTAAATGCATAGATAAAAGATGAAGCTTAATCGAGCAGGTCGTAGTTCTCGAAGTCATTTGAAGTGAACATCATTGGTGGCTGAACAGCCGCCAAGTTTGTTTCAGGCAGAGACTTATGGCTCGCCTGATATAGTTCCTGGAGGTGGCGAGGAGTGCGGCAGATTCTCGACCAATGGCCAGTCATGCCGCATCTATGCCGCATCTTTCCTGTATTGTTGTTGTTGGACGGGGGTGCTGCTCCTCGTCCATTTTTCATCACTGCTTTCCCTTTGTTATTATTAGCCTTCTTCTTGTTTTTCCACTTCTGGGGAGAAACGTGGTGTGCTTCAGGGATAGGTGCAGTGCCAGCTGGACGTAAATTATGAGTGGCTAGTAGTAAATCTCGATTCTGATCTGCCCTAAGTAGGCATGAGATTAGATCAGAGAATTTCGTGAAGTTGCGTCCACGATATTGCTGCATGAGAATTGCATCTTTCTAATGAAACGAGGTAAATGTCTTTTCCATCATACGTTGTTCTGTCACTTCTTCACCGCATAACTTCAGGTGTGAGGTGATATTATGAAGTGCAGAATTATACTCAACGACGGACTTATAGTCCTGAAGTCTGAGGTTTTCCCACTCATAACTGGCACGTGGTAATATTACATCAATTTGATGTTTATACCGTTTCTCCAGTGCTATCCACAGCTCCATTGGGTCCTCTACCGTTAGGCATTTGGCCTTTAAGGTCCGATCTATATGTTTCTAATGTAGATTATGGCTTTTGTCTTATCCATGTCGGAGACAGTGGTAGGAGTGCTACTGCTAGATGTAGCAGAAGCATCGGTCGCTGTTGGGGCCGAAGGAGGAGCCAAAATGGAGCCAAGGAGGGACATCGAACGCAAGTGGAACTTCAGGTCCACTCGCCAACTCAGGTAATTTTTTCCTGCAGAATCGAGGACCTCGAAATCGACGCTTGCCAATTTTGCCATTTATCTACGCAATTTAAAATAAGCATGAATTAATTGAAATTCACGCATTAAAAATAAAATAAGTAAAATGTGGGGACCGGCCAGATACCCAAAAGAATACAAAGTCCGAAGTCCGAATATACAGTCCATAAAGAAGAGAAAAGTACAATTTGGAAACCCAGAATGGGTCCCTATATTTTCCAATTTTTGTCTCCGTCTTCATTTGTCGGTACACCAGTCTTTGGCATTAATACATTTATTCCTCACTTACAAATCCTCTCAAAAAATTGCAAGGAATTTAAAAAGGGTATCAAATTGGCCGAGCCCAAAAATCACATTTTTAGCTTATATAAACATCCACACAGTTTATAAATGCTACAGTCATAAGAGAAACAACCACGTATGCATATAACACAGGCATATATAATATGGAAAAAGAGACTATAAAATATAATAATCTCTCGGACCACGGGGAGACGTCATACACCGTTAGGTTAGTTGACTAATGGCAGAGCGGTCGCAGGATCCTTAAGATAATTAAATTTTGAAAAAAAATCCTAACTTTCCATAAATTGATAATAATGCAAGAGTGTTATAATCTTAGCAATATGACGTGACAGTCTCATAACAAAGAATTAAAATAAATTAATATTTTGAATGCGGCTGCAGGCCCATAAATATTAATCATTTTAATATATTATTTATATTTGGGCTGCAGGCCCATTTGCCAAAAATTAACAAATTAATTATAGCAATTAGGCTAATTGGGCTACCGACCCAAACAAGAATTTAAAATGAATTCTTATTATTAGTGGGGCTGTAGGCCCATAAGTAAAATTAAAATTAATTTAATCAGCTATTTAAATTATCTGGGCTTCAGGCCCAAATAATCAGACAAAATGAATTAATATTTATGTAGTAGGCTTCAGGCCTAAGAAACAGCCCAAAAAATATTTAATCAGTTTTGGGATTAAAAATTAAAATCTATTTTAACTTAAACCCCAAAACAAAATTTCGGGTTGATGACCCCCATAAACCCTTGTCAAATAGATTTTGTCCCATCATCTCCATTTTATTTACAGAAATAGAGATCCCCGTTCAGTTAATCTGATCACGGATCAAGTGAAAAACTGTGTATTCGGCAATGTTACCTCGGGCCTAGTTCTCATGAGGCTCCATCTTGTCTCAGCCCGTTAACCCATTTTTAATGGGCCAAACAGAGAATGGCTGTTGGCTTAACTCCTAATGGAGCCCGTATCTCTGCGGTCGGGGACATTCCTGGACCAAAGAAGCCTGTTCACTTCGTCCTAAGGCGTTTGGAATCCTCCCCCGTCCATTCACTTCAGCCCGTTCAGATCGTTCAAATTTTAATGGCAGCGCTTGGGATCCCCCCTTCGGGGGGGAGGAGATGCGAAAACCCCCACCCCCACCGTCGGGGAGGTGAGACGACAGAGCCCGCTGAAGAGGGGGGATGAATTCAGACGGGCCCCCTGAAAGGGGGGGCGGAGCATCGAAACCCCCCCCCGCCCCGTCGCGGGATGACGACGTAGGCGAGCCACCGAGTCCCCCATCGAGAATAATCCGCGGGATGACGCTGATCGCTCCGGGACGTGACCCTAAAGAACGGTTGTAGTTTTACCGCAAGCGCACGGCAAAGTGGCGAGCGGGTATCGAACACGAGGAGGTGGTGTTGGCTCCAATCTATCCTAGGTTGGTTGGACTACGAATGTTTTATTGGTGGAGATGGCTATGGTATGATATAATGGAAATGGTGGTGGATGTCGGTGTCGGTGATAAAGAAATCGGTCAAATATCGATTCAAATACAATATAATAAAAGTGTCTAGGGCTAGAGAATTCCCACTACGGATCGTCATACATCATCGTAAATAGTGAATCTCAATATTACTAGACTTGCATTGAGGTGAACTAGTCGTAACTGAATATAGAACCAAGCTCACGCTCTCGCGCTATTGCCGGTCTATAGCAACCTAGATTAGAGCCCAATCTCTTGCAAACCCTAACCTAAGCCACTAGCATGAAGATCGACGTCATCGTTCAATCGCTCCTCGTGCCCACTCTCGTGCAAACTCGAGTTACGATCTAGGTTGTGATAGTTCGTATTCGTCCAATCTCTTGCAAACGAATATGGGTATAGATTTACAATTAAAAATCCTAGCTTTGGTCCAATCTCTTGCAAACCAAATCTAGAGAAACCCAATTGTAAACCTAAATCGAATATCTAGGCCTTCCCATCGATTAGAATCCAATCTCTTGCAAACCCCAATCGATGGAAATCTCTAGCTATCCGTAATAAATCAATCACAACCTAACCTCCTAGCAATTCTAGCAATTTAGAAATTCATTCATCACAAATCTGAAATTAGATCCATAGGGTTCATCCCCATGCCCTAGAACAACAAATCTACTCTAGCATAACAATAAGGATATAAGAATCAATAAAAACCATAGCTTGCATACAAAAAGATATCAAATCAAAGATTCAAAGAATAAGAACAAAGATACTTAGCTTTGATGAAAAATTCCAATCCAAATACAAGCTTTTTGATCCAAGAGGGGGCCTAGGGCATGGCCTAACCTCTAAACTAATCCTAAGAAAAACATATGGGGGCTAAGAAAACATATGAGGATCCCCCTCTAATGGTGGCTACAAACCCCTTAAATACTCCCCCAAAACCCTAGCAAGAAACCCTAGAAAACCCCTCAAAATCATGTCCAAAAACAGCCCAAACCGCAACTTAAAATCTGGGCCCGTCGCCGACTCGGCCGAGTGGAAAATATGACTCGGCCGAGTGGAAATTCCTGCACTGCAGTGTCAACTTGCAGAAATTCTCCAGATTTCATCCGACCTCCGATTGGCGCGTTCTTAGCGGCGTTGGAATCGTCATAAAGTCTACTATCAATAAAAAATATGAGAAAAATACTTTGATTGCTGGAATGATAGCAGATTTCAAAAGAGTGGGAGGCTGTCTGAAAATCTGGGCGCTGCGTGTCCTCGGCATCACTCGGCCGAGTGGCAAATGTCACTCGGCCGAGGGGCTTTTGGAACTCGGCCGAGTCGGAGCTCGTAGTCGACTGACGGATTACAGAGAGTTGGACATTTTGGCTTGCCGTCGTCTGGGTGCCACTCGGGCGGACGGAGTCTCCGCACTCGGCCGAGTGGGCGTGCGATGCTCGGCCGAGTGCACGCTGATACATCTCTGTTGCGTGTCCGATCTGGCCGGCCGAGCGGGGTCTCAATGCTCGGCCGAGTGACTCCTTCACTCGGCCGAGTGGCATGCTGAAAATGCCCAATCTCCATCTTTTCGCTTCCTCGTCGCTCCTACAACGTTCTTTCTTCTTCCACTCGTCTTCCATTGCAGAATAACCCTCAAAAGGGCCATGGTTGACACTCCGGAGTGGGTGCAAATCCTTTAAGCTCATTTTTGCTCCCGATCGCTCCATATTTCCTGAAATCCGACAAAAACAAGAAATAGTGAAAAGCATCGCAATATTGTCGAATAATCTTGAAAAACGCAATATGAGCAATCAAAATGGCGTGAAAACATGCGGAAAAAAGGTGTAAAATATGGAGTGATCAAAATCCCCCAAGCTTAACTCTTACTCGTCCTCGAGGAAGACAAGTAGAAGGCGAACCCGAAGGGTAAAAATAAGGAAAAAATGAAAAAGAATACGAAGTGGAAGGGGTCGCTAGATTATTCTCTCTGATCTCAAGCCATAAGCTACACATCACGATAACTTGGGAAATACGAATCACATGCTATAAAGATTTCATATCTTACTTAAACATGGCACTTGTAAGCTTTTCAGATCAACAAAAGGGATTCTCTAAATTCATACAATCAATTCATATCCACATCATGCATTTCATAGAATTTAATATACAATTGTTGGCGATGCACTTTTCAATCAAAAGTTATAAATGAAGCATATAAGAATCACACCAAACATGCAATGGAGAATGGAATAAATCATGGCATTCACATATTTATATCAATTCATAAGAAATCTCCATAGCTAAAGTAATTCGCTAAGTCTCAGTATTATCAAACTTTCCCATTCGTGTACCTCTCCACTCTAATGTCGTACTCACTCATATGGTCAAATGAGTTCACCCCCCCAAGCTTAGCTTGAGGCATCACATCTAAAGGAATATGATAGTGGAAAATGGGATTTTTGCCTTGGTTTTCCCAAGCATTTTTGTGGCTCCGATAATGAGATAGAGAAATATCTTATTTTTTCTTTTGGACTTTGTTTCTCATTTTTCTTTTTTGGATTTTTGTAGGAGCTATATGATTCGTAGTTTTGGATCTTGGCTCCTTTTTGGCTTTTTGGACTTTTTGGAGCTAACTTTTTCTTTTGTGGGGATTTTTGGGAAATAGATGCGATATAAGTAGCTTTAGGAGGTGAACTCAAGTGACATGTAGAGAATAAAAAGATATATGTGGAGAAAGAAATAATGTAACACTCGGTTCACTCTAAGATGTGCACGAACGGTTCAATAAAATAATACTTCAACTAAAACTCATATGTAAGCATGGATATTCTCAATCATCTCAATAAAAAGCGAAGTCAAGCGGTAAAGAGTACTTTCATATCAAGCATGCAACAGAAGGTGAATAAGATAATAAGGCAGATGCTTTCGTTATACAATTGATGCGTGGATCTTGGAGCACTTCCAACGAAAGCATACTAAACACTAATCCATACATTCAGCTTCAATTAATATCATGCATTCATATAGAGGAATCATCAAAAGAATATATAAGCAAGCACATGGATAGTAGGACTATGAAATACTCTAAGTAGCACATTAAGGAATAATAAGCATCGTGATGGTCGCTAAAGCAATAAGAGATATCATCATAAGGAGCAAATCTAGCAAAAGGAGGAAAAGAAAATAAAGAAATAAAAATTAAAGAGTGGAAAGAAAAGAAAAACAAGCACACAACATGATGCATGAACACACATAAAAGGAAAATAAGATGGAAAATTCAAAAAGATGATGCAAAATTTTGAAAAATTCTAAAAAAAACCCTAAAATAAAGTAAAAATGCAACTAATGCATCTAAATGGCATGGAAATGCACTCCCCCAAGCTTAAACTTCACATTGTCCTCAATGTGATCATAATGGAAGAATATGAGGAACAACGATAATAATAGGGGGGTGAATGCAAAATGATGAAATGAATGACATGAGATCCTAATGCAACTACATGCGCATACAATGATGCATGAGAGCGCCTTCCCCCAAGCTTATACCAAACAATCCTATTCAAATTACTCGATCAAAAATGTTATGATTTTGCAAAGCGTGATCAAGCCAAATGAATAAGAAAGTGAGGTTTCACTTGAAAGAAATGCTCGGTGGTGGTGAGCAAAAAGGATGTGACACATCAAAATATTAAGGGGCAATTAATATATATAATGGGTTTGGGGTGTAAATGATTATTGTGGCCATCATATGAGGTGATATTTATTCAAACAAATCTATACAGTCCTCTCGCTGTCGAGAGAATTCGTGTTTATTTAAAGCATAAAAATTTCTACACTACTGGATTGATATCACCTATATCAAAAGGCGGATCCAGTATTTTTGCCGGTGCAGGCAACTGCTCCAACTGCTCTTTTCGTGGCTCCGCCAGACGCGTGTATCCACGGACTCCAACGAACTCCAGCAATGCATCCTCCAGCATTCCCACAAGGACTCCACCTGTACCCTGCAAAGAATAGGATGCATCAGTTCGCCGTAAAAAATTCACCCTCATAATAAAAGTATCCCAAAGAGGATCGTCTATAGAAATATATGAAGTAAATAATGGTGGACGATACTTCCCTGGAAATAATCCAATATCCTCATGTGTTGTGATAGCTGTCTCTATGGTGTCCTCTCTAAGCTGCTCATGTGTATCTGGATCATGGGTGTGGACCTCCTCGATAGGCTCGTCAAACTGTGACACGTCCAAGCATACCTCCGGTCCATAATCGTATGTGTGCTGCAAGAGGTACGAAGTGTCAAAAATATCTGAATCAAAATAAATATCAAATGGAATACATGATTCAGAAATGGAACGAGTAAAAATATCTCCCTGAGTGGGAGCAGTAAGCTCTGTGGGATAGTCCTCGACGTCAGTGGAAGGATGAGGTGGCTGCGAGAGCTCTAATGGAGGAGAATAGTGCTCGGGATCCTCATGAATGGCTATGTCCTCGTCCCGATGTACGACCTCCTCGATGATAAGCTCTGGCTCTGTATGTAAGGCCTTCTCGTCAATATGCTCTGGCTCGACAGTGTGCTCCTTTGCCTTCTCATCAACTATCAATGTAGGCTCTCTCTGGAATGGTGATGCTGGCTGCTCATGTGTGTCAACTCATGGGGATGTATCATGTGGAGGGGAATGCCCGCAAGCAATCCGAAAATATAGTCTATCCCCATCAAGACTGACATGGATGTCCTCCTCAATTGTTCCTGCAGCTGAAACACGGTTCATAACAAAATCTGTAAATCGTAGCTCAAATGCATCACCTCCTGTAATGCTCTCTGAACCGGTGAATCTCACTGACTCCAAGAGGCCCTCCAATAAGTTCTGAAATGCTTTCTCCTCAAAATCTATGGTCCACATAATACCATCCATAACACCTGATAAACAAAGATAAATACCTGGAGAAAAATATCAGCGGCACAAAAGAATATAGAAATGATAATAATGGTGGCGGGGGTGAAAAATTCTTTTTGTTAAATTTTTTTTTTCGTAGTCTAATAAACCTAATTGTGACAAATTGGCACCCAACAGAAAACACCTCCCCGGCAACGGCACCAAAAACTTGATCGCTCCGGGACGTGACCCTAAAGAACGGTTGTAGTTTTACCGCAAGCGCACGGCAAAGTGGCGAGCGGGTATCGAACACGAGGAGGTGGTGTTGGCTCTAATCTATCCTAGGTTGGTTGGACTACGAATGTTTTATTGGTGGAGATGGCTATGGTATGATATAATGGAAATGGTGGTGGATGTCGGTGTCGGTGATAAAGAAATCGGTCAAATATCGATTCAAATACAATATAATAAAAGTGTCTAGGGCTAGAGAATTCCCACTACGGATCGTCATACATCATCGTAAATAGTGAATCTCAATATTACTAGACTTGCATTGAGGTGAACTAGTCGTAACTGAATATAGAACCAAGCTCACGCTCTCGCGCTATTGCCGGTCTATAGCAACCTAGATTAAAGCCCAATCTCTTGCAAACCCTAACCTAAGCCACTAGCATGAAGATCGACGTCATCGTTCAATCGCTCCTCGTGCCCACTCTCGTGCAAACTCGAGTTACGATCTAGGTTGTGATAGTTCGTATTCGTCCAATCTCTTGCAAACGAATATGGGTATAGATTTACAATTAAAAATCCTAGCTTTGGTCCAATCTCTTGCAAACCAAATCTAGAGAAACCCAATTGTAAACCTAAATCGAATATCTAGGCCTTCCCATCGATTAGAATCCAATCTCTTGCAAACCCCAATCGATGGAAATCCCTAGCTATCCGTAATAAATCAATCACAACCTAACCTCCTAGCAATTCTAGCAATTTAGAAATTCATTCATCACAAATCTGAAATTAGATCCATAGGGTTCATCCCCATGCCCTAGAACAACAAATCTACTCTAGCATAACAATAAGGATATAAGAATCAATAAAAACCATAGCTTGCATACAAAAAGATATCAAATCAAAGATTCAAAGAATAAGAACAAAGATACTTAGCTTTGATGAAGAATTCCAATCCAAATACAAGCTTTTTGATCCAAGAGGGGGCCTAGGGCATGGCCTAACCTCTAAAATAATCCTAAGAAAAACATATGGGGGCTAAGAAAACATATGAGGATCCCCCTCTAATGGTGGCTACAAACCCCTTAAATACTCCCCCAAAACCCTAGCAAGAAACCCTAGAAAACCCCTCAAAATCGTGCCCAAAAACAGCTCAAACCGCAACTTAAAATCTGGGCCCGTCGCCGACTCGGCCGAGTGGAAAATATGACTCGGCCGAGTGGAAATTCCTGCACTGCAGTGTCAACTTGCAGAAATTCTCCAGATTTCATCCGACCTCCGATTGGCGCGTTCTTGGTGGCGTTGGAACCGTCATGAAGTCTACTATCCATAAAAAATATGAGAAAAATACTTTGATTGCTGGAATGATAGCAGATTTCAAAAGAGTGGGAGGCTGTTTGAAAATCTGGGCGCTGCGTGTCCTCAGCATCACTCGGCCGAGTGGCAAATGTCACTCGGCCGAGGGGCTTTTGGAACTCGGCCGAGTCGGAGCTCGTAGTCGACTGACGGATTACAGAGAGTTGGACATTTTGGCTTGCCGTCGTCTCGGTGCCACTCGGGCGGACGGAGTCTCCGCACTCGGCCGAGTGGGCGTGCGATGCTCGGCCGAGTGCACGCTGATACATCTCTGTTGCGTGTCCGATCTGGCCGGCCGAGCGGGGTCTCAATGCTTGGCCGAGTGACTCCTTCACTCGGCCGAGTGGCATGCTGAAAATGCCCAATCTCCATCTTTTCGCTTCCTCGTCGCTCCTACAATGTTCTTTCTTCTTCCACTCGTCTTCCATTGCAGAATAACCCTCAAAAGGGCCATGGTTGACACTCCGGAGTGGGTGCAAATCCTTTAAGCTCATTTTTGCTCCCGATCGCTCCATATTTCCTGAAATCCGACAAAAACAAGAAATAGTGAAAAGCATCGCAATATTGTCGAATAATCTTGAAAAACGCAATATGAGCAATCGAAATGGCGTGAAAACATGCCGAAAAAAGGTGTAAAATATGGAGTGATCAGACGCCGAGGAGGGGGGCGGAAAACGGCAGGCCCCCTTCGGGGGGGCACGCGACGGAGGCCCCCACGCTGTCGAGGGGCGGCGGAAAAAGGGCAAGCCCTCCTTCAGGGGGGGCGCGACGGAGGCCCCCCCGCTGCCGAGGGGCGGCGGAAAAAGGGCAGGCCCCCCTTCGGGGGGGAGGGCGCGACGGAAGTCCCCCACGCTATCGGGGAGGCAGCGGAAAATGGGCAGGCCCCCCTTCAGGGGGCGCGCAACGGAGGCCCCCCCGCTGCCAGGGGGCCGCGGAAAAACGGGCAGGGGAGGCGGAAACCCCCCTTCGGGGGGGGAGCTGAAAGGTTGGGAATTTTTTTGATTTTATTTTATTATTTTTTTAATTTTGATGTTGTACAAGAGTATAGCAGATTTAAACAAGCCCGAAAATCGGCTATGTAAATCGTAGCTAAAAAATTTGTTTTGTAGCTATCTACGGGATCGATAGAAATTACCTCTAGATTAAAAATCTAGGGAGGATCGTAAAAAAATTGAGATCCGTAGATAATTCCACTCCTAATACGCTCCAAATAAAAAGCCAGGCAAAACTTCACCGCAACAAAAGATTCCTTCTCGCGTAGTGATCCAATTTTTGAGGGGAGAGATGATGAAAAGCTCAAAGATTTTAGAGCAACGTGCTGATAACGTGTTAGAAGAAGATTGGAGAGAATTAACCATGGCGAATAGCCATGGTACTTTATTTATAGAAATCTCATGATGAGTTAGGAGTCCAAGGGACTCCCTACTAACTTAGTGGGGAGTAAAGGTGAGATGTTGAGGGGGGAGGCCAAAGGCCTCCCTCAACTCACAACATTGAGCATATTTTTATTATTTTCATCCTTTTTTGTGAATAAATTGAATGAAATAAATAATTTTCCATCCATCACCAACATTTCTGCAACCCATAGCTTTTTGTTAGACCCATTGATTAAATGTGGTGATTCTTCCCAACTTTGGTAAAAATGTATTCTTGAAGTGGATTTTGGCAAATTAGGGTGTGTTGTATCTTTATGTACTAAGGGCAATTAATTATTTCTCTACAGGCTTACACTTGGCCTTTTGGCTTGAATCTCATGACGATTACCACCCATTTGAAACCATATAGTGATGTAGAAATTTTAAAAAATTCGGCTAGGCAAATATTCATGGATCCTAAGATAGTGACTTGGAATTTGGAGCTGCTCAAATGAATGCTATCAAATGCTACAATAATTAGTGCACTTGTGCGCCTTTGAATAAGGCATGAACTTTTGCCTTGGTACTTTGAATAAGGCAAAAATTGCCATGAAATTTGAGTAAATGCATGAATTTTATATGTTAGGCTAGATTCATTGTGTGGTGTTTTGGATTGATGTAGGATGTATTGATTGTCTTGCTAATGTTAAATTCCAGCACCCCTTGTTAATTCATGTTGTTGGGTGCATTAAACATATGAGTAATTGGGTTTGATACTATCCATGGAGGAGCCGAAGAACGGTGGTGCTTTGTAATTGTTGCATCTATATATCCAATGGGTATTGCATGTGTTGAAATAATGCAAGACCCCTTCAACCTTCGTAGTTTAGAAGTTTAATTCATCCATCAATTCAAATTGTTAATTGGGTTGTGACCCGTCTATCGAATCGTGCATTACCCGAAAGGGGTCGCAGAACAGTGGTTGTGGTGCACAGAACAGTGGTTATGGTGCACAAAAGTTTATTCATCCATCAATTCAAATTGTTAATTGGGTTGTGACACGTCTATCGAATCGTGCATTACCCGAAAGGGGCCGCAGAACAGTAGTTGTGCGCTGCGCACCACAACCTGTATGCATTACTCTCACATACCTTGAAATGGGTGTGAGAATGATTCATGAGCTTAAATTAGGAGAAGAACCCAGTTAGTAATTACCCTTAGTGCACCACATATGTGCTTAATTGATTCCTCGATTCTCATACCTTGAAATGGCTGAGTGATCGAGTTATCATGGAATTAATATTTAGCAGAGCAATTGAGTAGTCCTACTGATATCCTTAACACCCGCACCCTTTCTCTCCCTTGCATCCAAACCTTAGGACATTACCCTAACTCTAGGGTTTTTAGATAAACCCACTATCCAAACAATCATTCACCCCCATAGGGTGGTAAGAACCCTCAACCATTCTTTACATGCTCTAACTATTTGTGTGAATTTGCAGATTAGTTCCGTCTCTGTGGATACGATCCCGTACTTACCAGGTATATTATTTACTGACCTTGTACACTTACGAGTATCACCTTTCATGGAGAGTCAGTAGCTCCTCAACTGACACTGGACCTGCTGCTCTACATCCTGAAGTGGAACCGGGGACTGGCCATCATCCTTATATCCAAGTGACGGCTCTCCAGATGGCGTAGTTTGCTCCCACTCTACAAGGTCCCTCAGGTACAACCATGCATCCTTTGTCGTGTATGCAAAGAAATCTCCACTGCTGCTCATCTGCACAAAGTCTCGCGTCGACGGCTGCAACCATGTATAGAAAATTCAAAGTAGATCCTCTGCGCTGAAAGCATGGTATGTGCACCCAAGCACTAAACCATCAAACCTCTCCAAAACCTGACAGTATGTCTCATTGTCAAACTGGATAAATCTCGCCATTTGTTGCTCAAATGCCTGGCGCATGTGTACCTGATTCCTGTAATAAATAGGAAAGAAAGCTCGAAGGAAATTAGTCTGAAAAGAAAGCCAATTAGAAAAAGCATCTCAAGGAAAAGCATCAAACCAAATTTTATCATCATATCTCAAAGTATGTGGGAACACTTTAAAATAAATAAAATCTGCACAAATGTTCTTATCAAACAAATCCCAAAATTCTTTTCTACACCAATTTGCAAACTTTTGCATAAATGAACTAGGATTTTCCAACCTGATACCGTGAAAGAACGGTGGGAGTTGGGAGTCCTCCACATAAGCATCGCTAAAGTTGGAAAATGAATCCATAAGAAAAAAATTTATTTACAAAAGATTTTTAAAATAAAAGAAAGAAAGAAAAAATGACTGAAAAAGTTTAAATAAACAATAAAAAAGACTCAACACTAAGCTGGAAGTACCACACCTAAAGTGTCCAAAACGAACCAAAAATGTGATTGTAAAAACTGCTGTCCCCGGCAACGGCACCAAATTGATTGACCTCGAGGGCGTGCACAATCCAAGTAGGATGCACACGACCGCCTCCCAACAAAAGGAGTGTCAAATGTAATATAAACCCGTGAGTATGGGGTCGAATCCACAGAGCAATTCATTTCACAATCACAATCTCAATTGGTTAAGGAATGCTAAAAGTGTTGGTACAACCAACTAAACTAACAAGTGTGGTGAGTGGAACTGTGGGATGATACGATTGAGCCAAACCCAAGGTAGGTAGTGTGGAGACCAAAGTGTGGAGCTAGTCAAGAAAGGAAGAGTGTGTGGAATGAGATATCATTAGGTTTATGGTTGATTAGCAATAGGTTCATTCCAAATGAATCAACCATCGCATCCATTTCAAGGTATGCGAGGGTTGTGCATGTAGCTAATGCCCTTAAGGCACACCGCCGTTCTACGGCCCCACCAAGGGTAATGCACGATTCATTAATGTGTTGATTAGTGGGTTGAAATCCCTAACTTAAGCTCGTGAGTCAATCCTTACATCCATGTCAATAGAATGCAAGGATGGTACACGTAGGTGTGACCCTTAAGGTACACCACCGTTCTACGGCCCCACCAAGAGTAGTGTACGACTCAATTAAACATAGGGCACAACCCATCAATCTACACTACTAGCATCCATTTAAAGGTATGCTAGGGCTATTAAATGCAAGAAATGAGCAATTACTACTCAACCACACAAGCCCTAGCTAATCCCAATCCACACACAAATGGCTCTAGGCCTTCATAATGATAACAAGTTGATAATCATAAATGAAAAGCAAATAACATTCATTACAAGCCAACAATCAAACAATTGTTCAATGATTCTCACTCTCATCCAACAACCATTCAAATAATGAAATACAAAGCATTAAAGCCAAATGTTACTAGAGAGGAGAGAGATCACCAATAGAAGCCCTAGAAACCTATGCTCTTCCCTCTCTTGCGCCTCCACCAATCTCCACCAAGCTCCATCAAGATCCAATGGCCTCCAAAGCCGAGCGCTAGCCTTTGGGTAAGAGGGGGGGTCTAAAAACCCCCAATGGAACAGTAAAACTTAAGCCCCCCCCTCTGGAAATCGAACCCAGGCACGAAAATAGCCCCAATTCGCATCTTGGGTCTGCAAACAGGCTTGCGGGTCAGGTCACCGGGTGCCCGACCCGCTCAAAACCAAACCGCACGCACGCTCCAGCAATTACAGGCCGGGTCGAAGACCTGACCCTGCGGGCGGGCTCTCAGCCCACTAAAATAGCGGGCAAAACCCGCTTTTGAAAATTCAGGGCACGTGCCCCGCTTCCCAAATCCCTGCCTGATTATGGGCGGCCATGATAGCACCGTGTGGCACTGTGTGATTGCACCACGTGGCACCACCAATAATCCATTTTCCCCATTTTTATCCCTTTTATCCTCCAAATAATTCACCAAAAATGCTTAGGAGTCTCAGAAAATTCCCAGAAAATTCTGGAAAATCCCCAAGACTACCAAGAGTACCTAAAAAATAGGAGAAGGTGAAATTAGTCCTTATAATTATGTTTTTTTGCAAATAATGCAAATAAGACCTAATTTGAAACAAAAAGTGAGTATTACCAAAAATAGCAAGATTAAGCCTAATCTTTAGCACATAATGGGGGTAGTTAGGGGGAGTAAATATACACTTTTCACTACGAATCACCTCGCCACCGACGAGGTCCCCGCAGACCAGGAGGAGTGCCGAATGCTGGAGCGAAAGGCTCTTTGATATGTACTCCACGAAAGCGTACTATACAGAAGGCGCTGGACCAAAACCGACATCTTGCCTTACCTCAAGTGCCTTGGATCGCATGAAGCAGATTATGTCATCCGAGAGGTCCACAAAGGACCCAGCGGGAACCATCATAGAGGCAAGATGGTCGCGATGAAAATCCTAAGGCAAGGGTACTACTGGTCGACTCTGGCCCACGACTCTGGAGAGTACGTTCGAAAATGCTCAGAGTGCCAGAAGTTCACAAAGCTCAGTTCGTCACCCCCAGCTGACCTTGTACCTATAATCAGCCACATCCCATTTGCCAAGTAGGGGCTTGACATTCTTGGCCCCTTTGCTTCCGCGAAAGGACAGAGGAAGTTCCTGATCGTAGCGGTGGACTACTTTACCAAATGGATCGAGGTCGAACCCTTGGCTACCATCACCTAGAAGAAGGTAAAGGGCTTCGTATGGAAATCCATCATCTGCAGGCTCGAAATCCCTCGATCCATCGTCACCGAAAATGAAAAACAGTTTGACTGCACGGGTTTCAAAGAGTTCTGCGAGAGGATTGGAAGATCAAACTCCTATTCGCCTCTGTGGCCTATCCCCAGACCCACGGGATGGCAAAAGCCAGCAATAAATGCATCCTCGAACCGCTGCGTAAGAAAGTAGGGGAATGCGCATAGTGCTTGGCCGAAAGAGCTCCCAGGGATACTCTAGTCATACTGAACTAGCCATAAGGAAGCCACGGGGGAGACGCCCTTCAAGCTCGCCTACGGGACCGAGGCAGTTGTTCATGTCGAAGTAGGCGAAGAGTCACTCCACCTCGACACTTCGATGAAGAGAGGAATTCAGAGGGCATAGAAATCAATCTAGAGCTCATGGACGAGCAGCACCAGTCTCTAGCCTCCATCATCCGACAGAAGCAAGGAGAGGCCTGCTACTACAACTCTCGGGTCAAGGGAAGAGGCTTCCACCAAGGAGATATTGTCCTGAGGAAAGCCATATTCAACCCGGAGATTGCTCGAAAGGGAAAGCTCGCTACAAAATAGAAAGGGCCATACAGGATCATCGAGGTCCTCGGCCCGACGACTTACCGGCCCTTGACCCTAGAAGGTAAAGTGCTCGCCCACACCTGGAATGCGGAGCACTTGCATAAATACTACCAGTGAGGCAAAGAATGTATGGACCCCCTCTGAAACATTGTACCAAAAGGGGAAAATGTTCTAAATAAAAAAGAAGAAGATGGAACCCCTTTTCCGCCTAGGCGTCCTGAATCCCGCATAGTAAAATAGATTCGGCCGTAAGGCTTGGGCAACTCCTTCAGCAGGCCGACCACTCGGTCGACCATAAGGCTGGGCAAACCCCCCCAGCAGGCCGACCATTTGGTCGACCGTATGGCTGGGGGCGACTCCCCCAGTAGGCTTACCACTCGATCGACCATAAGGCTGGTGGAAACTCCCCCGCAGGCCGATCACCCGATCGTCCATAAGGCTGGGGGCAACTTCCCCAGCAGGCCAATCACCCAATCGTACCCCAGCAAGCCGATCGTTCGGTTGACTGCAAGACTGGGAATAGCTCCCCCAGCTTGGCCTATCGACTTGTCGACCATAAGGCTGAGGGAAACTCCCCTAGTAGGCCGACCCCACATCGACCGTAAGGCTGGGGGAAACTCCCCCAGTAGGCTGATCATTCGATCGACCAGAAGACTGGGGGTAGCTCCACCAGCTGGCTGACCGACCTATCGACTGTAAGGTTGGTGGAAACTCCCCCAGTAGGCTGACCCTGTCGGAGGATATATGCCCATCAGGCGATTTAACCTAAGTGTACCTCTTGTTCATATAACGTACGGTGTCCATTATTCTAAGTATGAAATCATTTAAATAATATACTTGGATAATTTCCATAGACTTATAGTTAGGTCCTTACGTATCCAGATAAGATCTAGATTAGGAGTAGTAAGCGACCGTATAGAAACGTAAGTCTTAAATGGTTCATGGTCATAGATGTGTTGAGAACTGGATATCAACACATCAGATAGACCACTTTGTCTTAGTCTTATCTTAGAGTAAATTTGATCTCATAGTCATTCGACTTGGTGAAGTCGGAGACGAGACGCAGGTGCTCATTGGAGAATGTTCACTGAACGACCAACTTAGAGTTATTAAATGGTTAACTTTAACTAAACTGTCTATAATAACTCTATGGTGATGATAGGTAAGCTGGTCCTTAAGACCTGAAGTCATCTGTACGAACATGTGAGTGAACAGTGTAGCTTATACATATGATCTAGCTTCGAGGCTAGGCCAGCTGAAAGATCTTAGGTTGGGTTGCACCCGAAGCTCTCGAGGCGAGTAGATGACTAAGATGGGATCCATCACTTCCGTTAAAGGGAAGTTAGTGTCACAGACTCAGTACGGTCTTTGTGTTAATCCTTGTCCGGGGTACATTATAACAAGTACAACGTAATTACAACTGAGACCGCCGTATACTGACCAATGTTGTCTAATAGGGTTGACAGTAAACCATATCCTAGGCCAACATGGACACAGTCTTGACGAAGGGACTATAACGAACATCATTCATCACTGACACAGCCAAAGTAAACCCAACGATGCTTTTGTCAATGGGTCGATCACGTTATGATGATTCTGAAACAGGGACGACAACTACTGCTCGTGGTGACCATCGTTTAGGGGTTCCGAGCCCCAACCTGTAGTAAGGTCCGGCTGTAGAGTATCACACCGAGTAGCATTCATGTCTAAGTAATAGGAAGATTAATTCAGAGAGAGATTCATTTGGTGATATTGAATAGTTGATATTCACAAAGTTAGTTGTGAAAATAAGTCGTAGATGCAGTAGGGACAATGTTGCATTTGATGCAAACAAAGATTAAACGTGTCGTAAATTGGCTACGACAATATTTGTATGAATAAATACATTGGAAAGGGTTACCTGGGTGACGGGATCGTCCCGGTTTAAACACAGGTTCAAACCGCGTCCAAATCGGTGCTCAAACGAGCCCAGAAACGCGAAAACAGTCCATGGCAAAGTGGGTTAGACCTACTGGGCTAACAAGCCCATCATCAAAGGCAAACGGGCGCAGCCCGCTGGCTGCAGCGGGTGCACGCCTGCTGCACGGTGGGCATGCGCCCGCCCTCCCTACCTTGGGCAGGCGCGCCCGCTAAGCCTAGCGGGCGCGCACGTAACTTAAGTGATTGTAGGGTTTTTTGAAAGCCCAAATGACGGCTACGAAAATTGATTTTTTGCCCATCTTTGGGCAATTGTTTGAGGAATCAAACGAAGTCAAAATTTGTCGACATTCGTTCCTACGCGTTCACCATTCGAAGCCCTTCAGATTGATAGCTTGTTTGGTGTCTAAAGTTTAATGAATGAAGAGAATTAACTCGTTGAAGTTGGCTTTTATGAAAAGCTTACTAAAACTTCAGTTAAGCTAAATTAGCTTAATTAATTCCCTTCAATTTTACAATAGCCTCACATTGCTCACAACAAATGTAGGAGTGCCGACTCCCTATATAAATAGGGGTGCACTATCTTCGTTGAAAAATGCACCAAGTCCACGATCAAGTAGCTCCGGATATTTGAGCTAGTTCGATCTACGACTAAACTATTCTCTCTCTCTCTCTTCTTCCTATTCTCCGGACTAGTCCTAGCAAGACTACGAAGGGGGTTTGGATTCGGATCCAGAAGTCTAAGACGCGGGTCTATTCAAGTGAAACTTTCTACCGTGTGTGATCGGCTTGGAGGCGGGAGTCGGCTCGGGCAGATCGGTTCGAGTGTGCGAGGCGGCTCGAGTGGAGCGAGTCAAGGCGGTTCGGCTACGAGGAGCGTCAGAAGAAGGTGATGTACATCTTGCCCGCCCCAGGGTCAAGATTCTGGGTTTGTGGTTAAGCAATTTTAATGTAGATTTAATTTTGTCGCTGTAGAATAGATCCGTCTTGGGGTGGTCAGATCCACCCCAAGTTGGCATAGATCGGGCTAGGTTTTGGCTCTCTCAGAGCCTATCTAAATTGTTTAGCTAGCTTAGTTTTTGATTTTCCGCTGCGCTTTTATGCCCCTGTGGTCCGTCCGACTTAGGACGGACACAGGTCCGAGCTCTATTTTAGCGACGTTTTTAAATCTTTTAATTGCTTGTTTTAAACATACGGACAATTTTAACTTTCTGTTAAAAAAATGTTTTATGTATTAAAATTGGTTTACAACATAAAAAAATTTTAGACGACTTAGATTTTATGCGCTAAATTTAAATAGGTCGCTCATGTTTAAATGTTTTAAAATTTTATTTTATAAGATAAAATAATTTTAGCATACATTTAAAATTATTATAAAGTTTATGTAACACAAAAGGAATATTTTATTTCATGTAATGATATTGAAAATTCATATTTTTGGTTACATAAAGATTGATGTATTTTTTAAAAAAGCTTTATCCGAAAATTTATAAATTTCAAATGATTTTAAAAGGGTTTTAGAATTGTTTTAAAGAATATGTGATATAAAGGAAATTTTATTATCATAAGATGAAATAATAAATTTGTTTCTTTAAAATTACATATTGATATTTTAATCTTAAAAGTGTATCGTTAAAATTTTAAAGCCTAGGTTTTAAACTTATTTGATAATTTTATGAAACCTAGTTTTATGTGATAAAAATGCTTAAAGCTTTAAATTTTAAATCTTTAGATTTAAATGTTAAATTTAAGAGTTGCAAGTTGTTCAATTATGTTATAGATAATTTTAACTTGCAAGCTTTCATGATATGTCACTAAATGAACCTTTAATTTATTCGGTTAAAGTAGTTGGTTTATGTTTTAATGGATATGTTGAATAATGTATTCTTGAACCCTTTAGGTTAGCCATTAACGGATTAAAATTTTATAAGATGAAATTTTAATGATTAGTTACATGTTACGTTTTTTATAAACAAAACAACATCAAAACCTAATACTAGATTAGGGTAGTCCCTTTTGATTGACAATCATTGCAATAAATCGTTTAAATGATGATTATCATAAAAGACTATTTTTGAAAAATGTTGTTATTGTCTTATTAAAATCCTAATTAGATTGGGGTAGCATAGTTGAACGTATGAACCTTATAGTTGATAAGGACTCAATAAAAATTGTTCAACCAATCCATAAAATTTCAACTTTTAGGATCCACTAGTTGATATGGATGACCTAGTTCTTAATTAAAAGCCATTTAGTTGTTGAACGAACATAGAATTGATAAAACTAATTCAATGGATCATGATGACGGTCAATGTGCTTGGCTAAGTTTGCTGGACAACCCTAGCTAGTCTATGGGCTGAGTGGTCCTGGCTTAGTCAATTCCCTGGCCGCGTCCACTGGACCGCAAGGAGTCGAATCATGACTGTGTAAGTCCATTTACTATTCCTAAGTCAAATACGATAATAATCTTATTCAAGATAAATCGTAGCCCTCCTTGTTTTAGGAGTTGGCAACTCTAAGACCCGTGTTACGGTTGTTGAGCTACACTCAAGCTGTGACATGGCAATCTTATAGAAACCAATTTCTTGATAAACATCTTGACTTGACCCAAACCATTGTCTCGTCCCTAAACGAGCGACGACGTAAGTCTAACCAAAGATGTAGTCTAAGACCTGACCCAAACCGACGTGTCGTGCATACACCGAGCGACGGTGCAAGTCAGGCTATACACGAAAACAAGGGTCCGACTATGTCACGCCCCGCTTCCCAAAAACATGGAGAAGAAGCGTGAGAAGGTTCGCTCAGACTTGAAGCTACAAAGCTCCAAGTCCGATAAGCATCAAACAATATTACATGGCAGGTCCTTGCAATGCATAACGAAACAAAGATAATAAATACTGAAATGAGACAAGGAAAAATCTCAGAAATATCCATGTCAATAAGTTCCAACATCGCAGAAAAGCCACCAGGCTAAAAGAAAGAGTCCAAAAGAGGCCCCAGCATGGCCAACAAAAGTACAAGGTACAAAACAAGGTAAGGGTGCTACGCACCGACAACTAACAACAACCTAAAGCAAAACAACTTCAAACAGTCTCTAAGACTGGTCACCTGTGTCCACAAACTCCTCTTCAAACGTAGGCTCCGGCTCGGCGTCAGCGAACACCTCGTCCTCGGCTACGGTCTCAGGCTCAGGGTCTAACATGTGACACCCAAAAGAGCAAGGGGCACATGTCAGCAAGTCTAAAAAGACTTGTGCAAGGAAACTAAAAGTAAACAAGCAACCTAGCAGTTCTAACAGGATGTATGACATGGCAGTTTAAATATGAGTGCAACAAGTAAAGTAAGGAACAACGGATGTCTAGCATGGCATGTCAAGAGTAACAACTACTATCAATCACAAGTCACGTTTTCATGTCGTGCACAGAGTTCACGCCTTACAGCTGAAGTGGCTGTACGGGCACACTTCTACGCTGAGTGGTCACTCAACCCTACCCCTCCACGTGTATCGAGCCAGGGCATTACCCCCGAACACAAATGCTCGCTTCTAGATCACGAGCCAGGAAGTGTGTTTCATGATGGCATAGGGGTGCACCTAGCGAGGACAAGCAAGTACAAGTATGTAGCGTGTGCTACGAATGCAACATTCAATGCATGGATGTCATGACATGGCAAGTAGTAAAGCGTACGAGTAAGGAATTTAAACATGATAGAAAGCAATGCATGAATGACATGAACAAGTAAAAGGGAACAGATCTAGCTTCGTTGTCAAGCTAGATCAAAGGGGCGTCTAGGCAGCTATCATTTCACTGCCTAGTCTCTTTTACGATAAAACAAGGAGGTGGCCTAAAACATGGCCATACACAAGAGTTGGCAAGTTTCACTTGCCTGGTACTGAGGTTGTTGATCGACAAGGGTTGTCACACAAATCGTTATTCTACAGGGACGATCACTGTTAAGGCAACAGAGAAAATCAGAACGAAGTATTGGAATCCTACGACGTCTAGCAATCTATTTTTAATTAGGGTTTTCTAAATTACGGTGTGGGTTATGGGAAATTAAGGGTAGATTCACTAACCGTTTTACGAGAGAAAGATCGAAGATCCAAGACTCTTACGATCTGCAGGTAGGAGAAGGATCACGTCGGATTCCCGATTGCCGTCGCCAAATCGGATCTAGCAGAAGAAGCGATCCAGAAGGACTATGGTTGAAAAGAATTCCTCGCGGCCGAAAAGCTACAGATCTAGAGATTGGAGTTCGTCAGGAAAATCTGGAGCAAAAGGAGATTTTAGGGTTTTTGGGGGTTTTAGAGTCGGCCGGCGGCTCGTGGGGTGGTGTCGGCACCAAGGAAGGTGAGAGAGTGCTCGGGAAGGTGAAGGAAGGTAAGAGGAAGGTTAGGGATGATTTGGGGAAGAAGATAGGCTAGGAGAAGTGAAGAAATGAAATGAAACATATAGGGTTTAAATAGAAAGAAAGAGCGACGGCTACGACTTAACCTAGGGTTTCTGGGCAAATTAGTCGGTCCGAGAAGAGTGGTTGACCGACTAGTTTGGGAACTAGTCGGTCGGTCGTCCAACCGAGACTGACTAAAAGCAAACAGAGAACAGTGTTGGTACATGGTTTACAGGTTTAGTCGGTCTGTGAAGGCTCGTCAACCGACTAGTTTGGAAACTAGTAGGTCGGTGATTGTTCTTGGACCGACTAAGGGTAAAATTAGATAGATATTAAGCAATGATAGTTAGTCGGTCAGAGAAGAAATTCTAACCGACTAGTTTGGGAACTAGTCAGTCGGTAGATGTTCTTTGACCAACTAACCACAAACAGTAACTCGACTGTACAGAAGAACTCAGAATTAGTCGGTATGAGTACAAGTTCTAACCGACTAGTTTGGGAACTAGTCGGTCGAAGAATGTGCTTAGACCGACTAAATGCAAAAATTAACTTAGCTGAAATTATTTCGTTGAACTAGTCGGTTCCTGAAGGATGGCCGACCGACTAGATTGCAATCTAGTCGGTTGGTTCTCCTTCATGAACCAACTAAGATGCACCAAAAGTGCCGATACGAAGCGCGAAGCTTCGGAAAGATTCCTATGGCTTCTAGGATCACTCTAGCTCTAAAATTAAGATGCTATGAAGCTAATCGTAAGAACTTCTAACGGGAAAAAGCACACAAAGAGGGGAAACATCCAATATTATTCATATAATCGTCATTTATAAAAACTGGTCGTTACATACTAGGCTAGCCATTATGATCCGGATGAGCACACTCATGATCATAAATGACTCGGGGTAAAATCGATATGAAATCATATTTAATATGATTGACGACAAGTTCGTTTACCGACTGCAGAGTCGGACAACTTGTTGAGACACACTAAAGATTGTCAGACTCAGGGTAGTCGGATCCCTCTCTCACAAATGTTATTTTATAATAAACTGTTTATTATTATGGCTTTAATAAATTTAGTGGGAGAATATAGTTTTATTAAAAACCATCGAAACTATACAACGAACATGTCACGCCCCGCTTCCCAAAACGAACGGAGGCGAAGCGTGACTAAGGCCCGCTTAGGCCAGAGCTGTGAAGCTCGGACCCAATAAGCGTCTGTAGGGGTACCATTTTAAAAAGATTTTCAGGTTCTTGCATTAATATAGTTCGAAACAACAGAAAGTACAGAAAGGAAGTTGCATTCATTAATTTAGAGATATGATATCCAACAAGTACAAAGTCTAAAAAGAAGTCTAAGCGTGGCAACAAACTATCTAAAAGAAAACTGAAAGCAGTAACCTCTGAAAGTGACGACTGAAAAGACCTCAAGGTCTGGTCCTTGTCAGGCACGTGCTCTGGGTCGGCGTCCCGGCTCCTCGTACTCCAGCGAGTCTGCCTCATCCACGAACTCTGGCTGAACACCTGACGTACAGCACCCAAGAAAAAGGAACTGTACGTCAGGTAAAGTCTACAAGAAGGGTTAGACTTTAATGCAAGTGCACCGAACTTTAAACAACGGTTTACTGGTTGATTTGCATGCTGAGGTTCTTTTACACAACAGTTTACTGGTTGATTAGCATGTTGTGGTTATAACAGGGTAACACGACAGGAAGTAACGCAGCAGGAAAGTAAAACGGGACAGGTAGTAGTCGTAGCGTGTGCTACCAACTACGGGACTAACCTACAGGTGTCAAGACAAGACGGGACGCGACGGGACAAGACAAGACAGGACAAGTGAGACACGAAAGGGTTCACGCCTTACGGTTCGAGGGGGATCAGACCCTCTTGCCGTGCGCATGCTCAACCCAACCCCAAACCTAGGAACTCAGGACAAGATTTACAGGGATCATTTCCGCTAGGGAAACATCCGAAACGCCCGAAGGCTTTTTGTGTAACAGGGATCACTTCCGCGGAGGAAAGCATCCGAAACGCCCGTAGGCTTTTTGTGTAACAGGGATCACTTTCGCGGAGGAAAGCATCCGAAACGCCCGTAGGCTTTTTGGTAACAGGGATCACTTCCGCGGAGGGAAGCATCCGAAACGCCCGTAGGCTTTTTGGTAACAGGGATCACTTCCGCGGAGGGAAGCATCCGAAACGCCCGTAGGCTTTTTGTGTAACAGGACATGACATTACAAGTGTAGGGAGTTGTTATTCTAGGGTGTCCACACGCACGCACACGCAAGATAGTCCTATGATGTCAGCAGTTTATTGTTGTCAGGCTCAGACTTCGTCGTCAAGTCTGAGTCGTCACGGGTCGTCCCGGACGCTATCATTTCACGTCCGGTTCTCATCATCTAACAGTTCTACAAACTAGGACTAAGGCACGGTCAAAACGCAAGTGGGTACACTTGCCTGCGATGGCGAGTGTGTCATCTGTCCGGGCGTCTCGTCCAGGCGTCTCGTCCGCGGAAGTTCGTCTGAAACAGTGTCGTGGCGACGGAGTCAGGTCAGGTTTTCAGCAAATCCTATTAGGGTTTGTTTCTAAATTGACGGGACTACCCTAACAGTCAAAAGTCACGTTTTCATGTTCTGTTTGATCTAGATCGACTTCTACCATATGTGCACAGAAATAATTTGTCCGATTGTCGATCTTTCCTATGGTGGGCAGCGTTTTACAGATGCAGAAAGTAAATTTAGTTTGAGTTGACCAAATTTTAGTTTAGGGTTTGATTTAACTACAGTGTGGGTTTGCTACAAGTTAGGTGACTAACCTGAATGACGTTCACGCGTGAATCTGGCGTCGGATCTGGAAACAGTTACGGATCACGTTGCCTTCACTCCGGTTCCTCGACTGTGAGTAGCACAACACAGAGGGAGTCGTCGGGGTCCAGACGGTAGCAATGAGACGTACTTAATTATCTGCAACATAAATATTTAACATTAAACTAAAGGATTATATAACATAATATACCTAACTTATAATGCTTAGAACATTGTACGTTAAGATCTACATAACTTTTACTGTTTAAAAAATATCATACTTGTTCATGAACGTAAGCACATGCATGAACCACTTACAAACTGTTTATATAATAGACTATTAGCTTACTATAGCATGATTCATGTTATAATACAATTACCCTTGATATCACAAGTTTTAGACCAAAGTATAACCTAATTATTTATATCCCTACTATTTAAAACATTGTACACAGGGCACCAACAACCCATGGTTTCACAATTACATACATACTTATAACCCATCATCAACTACTGTGAACAAGCATAACTCTCTACCATCCCTGTAGCAACACTCACAGTATTCCGTTGCTTGCAGGCCAAGGCGTGGAGACGCGCTGCGGAGGCCGGAGTTTGGGCAGTCGGCGGCACGTGGAGGAGGACCGGCGGATCTGGGCGGTCTTCCGTCGGCTGCTGGGTAGCGTTCGCGTGCAAGGAGATGGCGGCGGCGCCGTGGGAAGGCGGCGCAGCGAGGAGCTCTGTGCAGGCGCGACGGAAAGAGGGGCAGTCCGGTGTTGGGTGAGCTCCGGTGATGGGTGGTCTGAAGGTCGGAGCTCACGGTGCCGTGGAGATGTTGATGCGGGGGTGCTGAGGGTAAATCGCGGGCTGCGGCGGCGCTGATGTGGGCGGCGCAGATGGGGGCCTCACCGTGGAGGGGGAGACGGCGGCCGTGGCGGATCGGATCGCAGGCGAGCGGCGCCGGGAAAGCGGATCACGGCGGTCGGAGCGACTGCTGTGGCGGTGTGCGGGCGGAGAAGCGGATCGCGGCGGTGTCGTCGAGAATCGTGGCAGAGAGATTTGCGAGGGCGACGGGAGTTGCTGTCGAGGTCGGGGTCCGCGAGGAAGTTGACGGCGGTTCGGAATCTCGGGGAGGCGCGAGCGGCGAAGATGGCGTTGGGAGGCTGCTGCGACGGAGGCGAGCGGGCTCTGTGTCGGAGGAGGCTGCGAGCTCCGAGGGGAGGAGGAGCACGGGGGAATCGTGGCTGAAGAGTGTCTCGGTGGGGGCTTCTGCTCCGTTGGGTACATGGAGATAGAGAGATGAGGAAGAGAGAGATGCGTGAGAGAGATGGTGAAGATTGGGGATTTGGGGGAAGAGGCCGACGGCTGCGAGTTGCCTAGGGCTGTTGCGGGAAATAGGAATTAGGGTTTGGGTTAAAGTTTGAGCTATTATTAATAATAATTAAAATTTCTATAGACCTATAGAATTAGGGTTAAAAGGGAAGATCTAAGGGATAGAGGGTGTACGATTAGGGATAAGTCTAGGGGACAAGTAGAAAGACAGTTTAGGAAAGATATTATGAAGATAATTTGGGATATAGCCAGATTTGGCTAATCAATTTGAATTTCGAAATTGATCAGGGCAAATCAACGGTCCAGATTTATCCGGGCGATATCTCTCAAACCGGGCGTCGGAAAATTAATCCGAAAATACCGGGGCGATCGTGGAGACGAGACGCACAGATCTACGGAGCCTGATCATGCATAACGCCTACCAAAAATTTACGTTAAATCGGAAACGGCGTTTTGAGTCAAAGGACTAAAACGCCCCTATCATTCAAAGTCGTTTTGCGAGAAAATGAGCCATGAGACGACGTTCCCAAAATTTACCATAAAATCCAACACCCCAAAATGATCACAACGGCACATCGCATCGCAAATTTCGGAATCCAGAAATAGTAACATAAAATACGTGCACGATAAGGCACGTGCACGCAGAAACTACGAACGGTCGGAAAGCGACCGTTACATTCTACCCACCTTAGAAATGATTCCGTCCTCGGAATCACTCATACTAAGACTAATTATAAAATCTATAAATACTTAAGCCTATAACTCCCATCTTCCCCACAATGATCTCTAATCCTATAACTTCAACATCGTTCCTTAAATAATCCATCATAATCCTCCTTTTCACTGGATAAAGCCACGACTAATCTCACATCCTGACACTTAACTATAGACCCATCACTGTTGTTAAAATTCCCAACTCCAAGTCCTCACAAAAGAATAATAATCATCTTCTCATACCATACCACTCCGCTAAACATCATCGCTCATAACATCTTTTATACCCTCGATCTCTTCCCAATATTAATCAATCGCTAAAAATGATTTTCTAGTCAATCACCAATCGAAGGCGAACATCTGTCTATCTCATCACACCTTTCACAAATCAACAATCGTCGTGTCCTTAATACATTCCTTTTCGTATCTTCCCATAATTTTATCCACCAAATAATTCGGACTATCAAGATCACATCTCAACCTACCTACTATAATTATTTTCAACCAATATTAAATCCGTCAACCTAACCATATACTCATCTCAACACGCCGTGTCATTCCCAATGTCTTCTCACGTCAACTCAACAATCAAGTCTCGATGCTAATAAAAGCTCCACTCAATCTCATGATCACCATAACTTATACTATACTCCGTAGCCATCCCTATCTACCATTCGTCTAAGCCTCGAATCTGTTAAGTTCTCATCTTCGCGCATATAATCTCATTCAACTAGAATTCTCCTTTGAGTCCGTCACACATCGGTATTATAAATAAGTCTTGGACAGCTCACTATTTATATCCGAAAGAAATTCTAATCCAACATCCTTGTGTTCCAAAATCAACTAATCATTGATGTAATAAAACTAGTCTCACCCTGAGCCTACCCGCAAACAAAATCCTATAACCATAATGGCTAGTCGCAAAACTATAACTACCAAAACATAACATTTCTAAATGGAGAGAAAGAGAAGAGAAAAGGGAAACTTAAAACCAGTGACACATTTTTTTTAAACATTTGAAAATAAACGTGTGGAGTCGTGGTAATGGTTGAGGAAGGATAATTGAATTGTGATCTTGTGAGCTAATTTCGAAAACTTTAAATGTTTGGTTTAAAAGAAAGACAAGGTCTTGATACAATCACACGCAGTCGAAGATAAGCTATTTTATAATCGCGAAAAACTACGTCTGAGGAAATTGCCTGCCATGACCTTATTCATATACGTATGAATACCGTCTTTCAGACAATTTCAATCATAACATGGTTAACACCGAGTACACATTCAAGACACAAAAGGCAATTATCAGGATCCTAAAGAACACACATTCATACAGGTCTATGCACTCTACCTATGCTCAACCACCACGACGACATCACCTACCAAAGGACCTACTCCTAAACCAGAGACAACGTAGACAACTACAATGACTAATGTCTACACAAGCTAAAGAAAACAGAAGCCAGGAGTGTAACAGAATGAATCGGAAGGAACGAGTTCAAATAAGGCGAGATAAGGAGATAGTTGGTTGGGTGGGACGAAAATATTTCTCAAAATAGTTAGATAGATGGAAAGAGAATTATGTGTAAAATAAGATATCATACACTTTTATAATTAAAAAAAATATGTAGGGAAGAGTGTGCAGATCATTATCATTTGGAAAAGAGTTAGATGAAGAAATAAAAGTAGGATGAGGTAGTGATTTTTTTTGCAAATGAAAAACAAATAAATAAATAATTAAGTTATACAAAGATTTTCTTTTGAAAAGTGATCACGATGAACATAGAATTGATATTTATAAAAATTTGAAGTTCCCTTTAGTTTAGGAAAATATTTTATAAGTATGTAAGGTAATTGAATTAGAAATAAATTTTGTAGTCTATATATATATATATATATATATATATATATATATATATATATATATATATATATATATATATATATATATATTGAATTATCAAAATGATAACAAGGTTTTAAAACAAAAATATATATACCTGTTAGAAATAATTACTAGATAATAACTTGAAAATCTATAACTAAAGAAGTTTTATAATCCAAGAAGGAATTTTAACTGAAAGCAAGAAATTTTAAATATATATAAAAAAAAGTTTTCAAAGAATTTAAATCGAGCGAAGAATTTAATAATGAATTTCAAAAACACTTCCAAGGAAAGGAGGATTCGCAATGGATGGATTTGAAGAATTATCGATAGGTGTCATGAAGCGATCACGTGAGTTGAGGGCAAGAATGTGATTGTAAGACGGTAATTAAAGATTTTTTTTTTGAGAAATTTTGAAATTCACAGAATGCATTCGATTTAACCGAAAGGTCGAAAGTCTAAGTTCATCAAGGAATTGAAACTGGGGAAGGAATTCGAAAAAAATATAATATTGAAAAATCCTTTAGAAAGATCGGGAGGCTGAATGGAAAAGATGAACCATGAAAAGCCACGGTGGAATCCTACGGTCAATGACACAGAAGGGTAATGATCTGAAAGATGCTAGCAATCAGGGATTCTATTCATCGGGTCGTTCAACGATCAGGATAACTTAGCTCTAAGACTACAATCAGGATCTAAGGGAAAGTTCCTAAGAGAATCAAGGTTATATTCCGCTGGGCCCGAAGTCGATGGATCTGGGCGAGCGACTAAACTAAAGGAAGGACTCTAGAAATCTAATACGATCAGAATCAAATGGGGATGCTAAGATAGTCTAGGACGAGGACGACTAAATCTTAACCAAGGCATCCGACTATCAACCTGGGACGTCTACCTAAGTCTTCCTACTATCTAAGACTGGGAAACTAATTCAGACTTGTATGTGGATATCAAATGAATGCGGTACTTTTATTGTTCCGAACTTTTGCAAGACTTGCATGGGCCACCACTAAAACCTGTCACGCCCCGCTTCCCAAAACGAACGGAGGCGAAGCGTGACTAAGGCCCGCTTAGGCCAGAGCTGTGAAGCTCGGACCCAATAAGCGTCTGTAGGGGTACCATTTTAAAAAGATTTTCAGGTTCTTGCATTAATATAGTTCGAAACAACAGAAAGTACAGAAAGGAAGTTGCATTCATTAATTTAGAGATATGATATCCAACAAGTACAAAGTCTAAAAAGAAGTCTAAGCGTGGCAACAAACTATCTAAAAGAAAACTGAAAGCAGTAACCTCTGAAAATGACGACTGAAAAGACCTCAAGGTCTGGTCCTTGTCAGGCACGTGCTCTGGGTCAGCGTCCCGGCTCCTCGTACTCCAGCGAGTCTGCCTCGTCCACGAACTCTGGCTGAACACCTGACGTACAGCACCCAAGAAAAAGGAACTGTACGTCAGGTAAAGTCTACAAGAAGGGTTAGACTTTACTGCAAGTGCACCGAACTTTAAACAACGGTTTACTGGTTGATTAGCATGCTGAGGTTCTTTTACACACCAGTTTACTGGTTGATTAGCATGCTGTGGTTATAACAGGGTAACACGACAGGAAGTAACGCAGCAGGAAAGTAAAACGGGACAGGTAGTAGTCGTAGCGTGTGCTACTAACTACGGGACTAACCTACAGGTGTCAAGACAAGACGGGACGCGACGGGACAAGACAAGACAGGACAAGTGAGACACGAAAGGGTTCACGCCTTACGGTTCGAGGGGGATCAGACCCTCTTACCGTGCGCACGCTCAACCCAACCCCAAACCCAGGAACTCAGGACAAGATTTACAGGGATCATTTCCGCTAGGGAAACATCCGAAACGCCCGAAGGCTTTTTGTGTAACAGGGATCACTTCCGCGGAGGAAAGCATCCGAAACGCCCGTAGGCTTTTTGTGTAACAGGGATCACTTTCACGGAGGAAAGCATCTGAAACGCCCGTAGGCTTTTTGGTAACAGGGATCACTTCCGCGGAGGGAAGCATCCTAAACACCCGTAGTCTTTTTGGTAACAGGGATCACTTCCGCGGAGGGAAGCATCCGAAACGCCCGTAGGCTTTTTGTGTAACAGGACATGACATGACAAGTGTAGGGAGTTGTTATTCTAGGGTGTCCACACGCACGCACACGCAAGATAGTCATATGATGTCAGCAGTTTATTGTTGTCAGGCTCAGACTTCGTCGTCAAGTCTGAGTCGTCACGGGTCGTCCCGGACGCTATCATTTCACGTCCGGTTCTCATCACACACAATCTAACAGTTCTACAAACTAGGACTAAGGCACGGTCAAAACGCAAGGGGGTACGCTTGCCTGCGATGGCGAGTGTGTCATCTGTCCGGGCGTCTCCTCCAGGCGTCTCGTCCGCGGAAGTTCGTCTGAAACAGTGCCGTGGCGACGGAGTCAGGTCAGGTTTTCAGCAAATCCTATTAGGGTTTGTTTCTAAATTGACGGGACTACCCTAACAGTCAAAAGTCACGTTTTCATGTTCTGTTTGATCTAGATCGACTTCTACCATATGTGCACAGAAATAATTTGTCCGATTGTCGATCTTTCCTATGGTGGGCAGTGTTTTACAGATGCAGAAAGTAAATTTAGTTTGAGTTGACCAAATTTTAGTTTAGGGTTTGATTTAACTACAGTGTGGGTTTGCTACAAGTTAGGTGACTAACCTGAATGACGTTCACGCGTGAATCTGGCGTCGGCTCTGGAAACAGTTACGGATCACGTTGGCTTCGCTCCGGTTCCTCGACTGTGAGTAGCACAACACAGAGGGAGTCGTCGGGGTCCAGACGGTAGCAATGAGACGTACTTAATTATCTGCAACATAAATATTTAACATTAAACTAAAGGATTATATAACATAATATACCTAACTTATAATGCTTAGAACATTGTACGTTAAGATCTACATAACTTTACTGTTTAAAAAAATATCATACGTTTTCATGAACGTAAGCACATGCATGAACCACTTACAAACTGTTTATATAATGGACTATTAGCTTACTATAGCATGATTCATGTTATAATACAATTACCCTTGATATCACAAGTTTTAGACCAAAGTATAACCTAATTATTTATATCCCTACTATTTAAAACACTGTACACAGGGCACCAACAACCCATGGTTTCACAATTACACACATACTTATAACCCATCATCAACTACTGTGAACAAGCATAACTCTCTACCATCCCTGTAGCAACACTCACAGTATTCCGTTGCTTGCAGGCCAAGGCATGGAGACGCGCTGCGGAGGCCGGAGTTTGGGCAGTCGGCGGCACGTGGAGGAGGACCGGCGGATCTGGGCGGTCTTCCGTCGGCTGCTGGGTAGCGTTCGCGTGCAAGGAGATGGCGGTGGCGCCGTGGGAAGGCAGCACAGCGAGGAGCTCTGTGCAGGCGCGACAGAAAGAGGGGCAGTCCGGTGTTGGGTGAGCTCCGGTGATGGGTGGTCTGAAGGTCGGAGCTCACGGTGCCGTGGAGATGTTGATGCGGGGGTGCTGAGGGTAAATCGCGGGCTGCGGTGGCGCTAATGTGGGCGGCACAGATGGGGGCCTCGCCGTGGAGGGGGAGACGGCGGCCGTGGCGGATCGGATCGCAGGCGAGCGGCGCCGGGAAAGCGGATCACGGCGGTCAGAGCGACTGCTGTGGCGGCGTGCGGGCGGAGAAGCGGATCGCGGCGGCGTCGTCGAGAATCATGGCGGAGAGATCTGCGAGGGCGGCGGGAGTTGCTGTCGAGGTTGGGGTCCGCGAGGAAGTTGACGGCGGTTCGGAATCTCGGGGAGGCGCGAGCGGCGGAGATGGCGTTGGGAGGCTGCTGCGACAGAGGCGAGCGGGCTCTGTGTCGGAGGTGGCTGCGAGCTCCGAGGGGAGGAGGAGCACGGGGGAATCGTGGCTGAAGAGTGTCTCGGTGGGGGCTTCTGCTCCGTTGGGTACATGGAGATAGAGAGATGAGGAAGAGAGAGATGCGTGAGAGAGATGGTGAAGATTGGGGATTTGGGGGAAGAGGCCGACGGCTGCGAGTTGCCTAGGGCTGTTGCGGGAAATAGGAATTAGGGTTTGGGTTAAAGTTTGAGCTATTATTAATAATAATTAAAATTTCTATAGACCTATAGAATTAGGGTTAAAAGGGAAGATCTAAGGGATAGAGGGTGTACGATTAGGAATAAGTCTAGGGGACAAGTAGAAAGACAGTTTAGGAAAGATATTATGAAGATAATTTGGGATATAGCCAGATTTGGTTAATCAATTTGAATTTCGAAATTGATCAGGGCAAATCAACGGTCCAGATTTATCCGGGCGATATCTCTCAAACCGGGCGTCAGAAAATTAATCCGAAAATACCGGGGCGATCGTGGAGACGAGATGCACAGATCTACGGAGCCTGATCGTGCATAACGCCTACCAAAAATTTACGTAAAATCGGAAACGGCGTTTTGAGTCAAAGGACTAAAACGCCCCTATCATTCAAAGTCGTTTTGCGAGAAAATGAGCCATGAGACGACGTTCCCAAAATTTACCATAAAATCCAACACCCCAAAATGATCACAATGGCACATCACATCACAAATTTCGGAATCCAGAAATAGTAACATAAAATACGTGCACGATAAGGCACGTGCACGCAGAAACTACGAACGGTCGGAAAGCGACCGTTACAGAACATATACTGACTAAAGTATCTACTGTAACGGCCGGTTTTCGATCGTACCTCCTTCGTGCACGTGCTTTTGACCGTGCACGTATTTATTTTATACTTTGTTTGTTTTTGAACACTTTAGTGTGATATGTCGTTGTGTTCGTCTCTGAGAGTATTAAATTGTGGCACTAATTTGGAACGCCATTTCTCGGGTTGTTCTCCCACGGTTTGATTTTATTTGAAGAGACGTCGCGATTTTCGCTTTTGACGTGAGACGTTTCTATTTTTAGTTTCGTCTCTCGACGTCGAAACTGTGACCCGTCTTCCTTGTTGTGTTTCTCTTGTCGTCCTGGTCACCCCAGTATTTATCTTACGATTTTTTGTTTCCGTTTGACATACTTTCACTATTTTTGTCCAACCTATTATAATTTTAACCCTAAGCTTCGTTGGTTTCCTTCCCCTATAATTAAATAATAAAAATATTATAGCCTAATCATGTTGAATTAGCCCTTGCTTTGGCAGTACCCATACCCATGTGCGTGAGAGATAGAGAGGGTGTGAGAGATTGGTCCTTTTGTAATTTATTATAAAAATTTTTTTAAAAAAGAAAACAAACTAACTAATAGCCATGTCCCCACCCTATAAAAATTAACCTAGAGTATCATTTTAAAACCATATACTATTTTTTTTCACAGCAAACATATAAGTTTATAAACTTAAGCCATAGACCCCCACGTGAGCATCTGTTCTTTTTATCTTTTTATATTGAGGCCTAGGGCAACTGTGTACACGAAAACAATTCCCTCAGCCGCCGCATTTTTATTTCACGCCCACGCCCAAGCGCCGCACGCGGAAATTTCTCCCAGCCCAACTTCGAGCCCCCGGCCTTTACCCACCGGCGGTTCCCCTCGACGGCATGTCCTCTCTCCGGTTACCCGCACGCCCCCTCCAACGACAGCACCCCGACATCCCATTACGTTTCCCATCCGACCAATCATCCCGTCGCCGCGGCTGTGCAGGAGCGCAGCAGCATGCGGCGACGCTTGTAGCGTCGCCCGGGGCAGCGGTGGCGCCGTCTCTCACAACAGGCCCTCCCCGCGAGCTCCTCCGCCTTCCCACGGCGTCCGCACGCCGGAGACCGCCTGTAACTGCCCTCGTATCGCTGTTTTTTTGGCGACAGTAACTCCCTCCGCGTCGCAGCAACGCAACTTCTCCCCGACACGCGCAGCGGCCCCCGTCCGTCAACCGGCATCACCTTGCTAGGTCACCCGCGAGGAGAACGATGTTTATACACGTAAGCATGTGTTTACTTGTTACCCTTCAATACACAGAATTTGTTAGCCTTATAAATCTATTTTAGATTAGAGTAGAGATTAGAATTCATGTTATTGGGTTTTGGTATTAGTTATAATAATCATCTTAACCACTACATGTAGATAAACAGCCTAGTGGCATGATGATAGTGTTATTTGCATGATAGTAAGGTCATTATTGATATTAAATTGATGTATGTTTATTCGTACTAGCAACTTAGTGTAATAATCTATAGTTGGCATGCTAAACTGATGAGTAGAACTTGTTTTCATGATGTTATTATAACGTATCACTAGGTTAGATATTAATGATGTTAGGATGAATCTGTAATGTCGGTATTATTAACGAATGAATCTTGGAACACATCAGCTTACTAGCAACTTGGTGATATTATTATTGTGTTGTAAATGGTATATTGACTTAGTTAACAAGTTAGAATCATTAATAATGTGTTAACGAACATCGGTAACTTAGTAAGATGATGTTGGCATGTTGTAACATTAATATTGATGTGAACCCCGTACCAGATTGGAAAACTTAACTAAAATTTGGTCAACTACAACTAAATTTACTTTTCCGCACCAGTAAAACGCTGCTCACTGTAGAAATCGACCATCGGACAACTTTTCTGTGCACATAGGATAGATCGTCGATTAGGCTGAAACATCAAAAAAAAATGTGACGATTGACGAATAGGATAGCCCCGATAACCTAGAAACAAACTCTAATAGGACTTGAGGAAAATCGCGACCTGACACCGTCGACCTGACACTGTTTCAGACGAACTACCGCGGATGCGACGACTGGACGAGACGCTCCGGACGGACGACACACTCGCCATCGCAGGCAAGTGTATCCACTTGCACTTTTTGGCCGTGCTTAGGCCTTAGTTGGTTAGAATTGTTAACTGTGAACAAATAGAACCGGACGTGAAATGATAGCTTCCGGGACGACTCCTGACGGCTCAGACTTGACGACGAAGTCTGAGCCCGACAACAACAACTTTTGACATCATAGGGCTATCATGTGCGTGCGTGTGTGTGGACACCTTAGAATAACCCTTCCCGTCTTGTCACGTCACGTCCCGTCTTGCACAGCCCGCTGGGCAATAGGGCACTCGCCGAGTGATCCCTTGTACTGATTCACAGCCTGCGGGCAATAGGGCACTCTCCAAGTTGAGAGGGTGATCCCTTGTACTGATACACAGTCCGAGGGCAATAGGGCACTCTCCAAGCTAGAGAGAGTGATCTCTTGTACTAATTCTCAGCCTGCGGGCAATAGGGCACTCGCCAAGCTAGAGCGAGTGATCCCTTGTACTGGTGTCTTGTCTTGTCTTGTCTTGGGGTTTGGGGTTGGGTTGAGCGTGCGCACGGCAAGAGGGTCTGATCCCCCTCGAACCGTAAGGCGTGAACCCTTTTCGTGTCTCACTTGTCTTGTCCTGCCTTGCTTCCGTCACGTCACGTCTTGTCCTGACACCTGTAGGCTAGTCCCGTAGTTGGTAGCACACGCTACAACTACTACTTGTTGCGTTTTACTTTCCTGCTACGTTACTTCTCTTGTACTTGTTGTAACCCCAGCATGCTAATCAACCAGTAAAACGTTGTCTAAAAAGTTGATACACTTGCAGTTTGGTCTAACCCTTTTTGTAGACCTGACCTGACGTACAGTTCCTTCTTTTGGTGTTGTACGTCAGGTGTTGAGCCAGAGTATGTCGACGAGGCAGACTCACTGGAGTACGAGGAGCCGAGGACGTCGACCCAGAGCACGTGCCTGACGAGGACCAGACCTTGAGGTCTTTTTAGTCGCCACTTCCAGAGGTTACTACTTCCAGTTTTCTTTTAGATAGTTTGTTGCCGCGCTTAGGCTCTTTTTAGACTTTGTACTTGTTGGATATCATATCTCTAATTAAATGAATGCGATTTTCTTTCCGTACTTTCTGTTGTTTCGAACTATAAAAATGCAAGAACCTGAAAATATTTTAAAATGGTACCTCTACAGACGCTTATTGGGTCCGAGCTTCTCAGCTCTGGCCTAAGCGGGCCTTGTCACGCTTCGCCTCCGTCCATTTTGGGAAGCGGGGCGTGACAGGTTTTAGTGGTGGCCCATGCAGGTCCTGTAAAAGTTCGGAACAATAAGAGTACCGTATTCATTTAATATCCATGTACAAGTCTAAATTAGGTTTTCCCAGTCTTAGATGGTAGGAAGACTTAGATAGACACCCAGGTTGGATAGTTTGACGCATTGGTTAAGATTTAGTCGTCCTCGTTCTAGAATACCTTAGTAGCCCCACTTGGCTCTGACCATGTTAGATTTCTAGAGCCCCTCTTTTAGCCGTTCGCTCGGGACCACCGACTTCGGGCCCAGCAGAACGTAACCTTGATCCTCTTAGGAACCTTCTCTTTAGATCATGATTATAGTCTAGTTCATTAGGAAGTCTTAGAGCTGAGTTATCCTAATCCATAGACGACCCGATAACTAGAATCCCTGGCTTCTAGCGTCTACCTGATCTTTACCCCTTCGTATGATCGACCGAGGATTTTCATCGTAGCTTCGTAAATCATATCCTAAGTATATCTATCATGCGATCTTTTCCTTTCTCCCGATTCACGTAATCGTTCCTGACGAGTATCGCTGATCCGTCGAGTCTCTTCCTGAACAAATTCTGCCTCCCCTAAAAGTATTTTCGAAATTCCGTATTAAGTTTTTTTTTCGCTCAGATTAAATTCTTTTAAAACCCCTATATTATATATTTTAAAATTTCTTGTTTTTTTTCGTTTGAGTTAAAATTCTTTCACTGATTTTAAAACCTTATTGGTCGTAATTTTTTTTAAGTCAATACCTCGTACTCGTTTTCGAATCGTTATATTTCATATTTCAGTTTTAAAACTTGTTACCATTTTGAAAATTCAACATATCACTTTTTCTAAACTGCGAAATTTATTTTAACCACTTAAACGCACGCACTTTTAGAATATATTTTTCTAAGCTAAATGGAATTCCAAAAAAATTCTTTTTTTTTCTTTCTCTCTATGTCCATCGTGCTCATATTTCGAAAATCTTGGTATGAACCTATTTTCATTTGCAAAACGACCGCTACCTCACCCTGTTTTTGTTTCCTTCGTCTAACTCTTATTCCGAATTGTAATAATTTTTACCATCTGCTCACTTTTTACTACTTATTTTTTATAAGTATAAAAGTATATGATACCCTATTTTATACGTAATTCTCCCGTCATCAATCTAATTATTTTGAAGAATATTTTTTTCGTTCCATCCAACCAACTATCTCCTTGCCCCGCCTTACTTGAACTCGTTCCTTCCGATTTATTTCGTTACACTTTTGGTTTCTGTTTCCTTTATTTTGCGTAGATACTAGCCCTTGTAGTTGTCCATGATATCTCCAGTTTAGGAGTAGGCCCTTTGGTAGGTGATGTCGTTGTGGTGCGTGAGTATAGGTAGAGTGTGTTGACCTATATGCGTGTGTCATCTTTAGGATCCTGATAATTGCCTTTTGTGTCTTGAATGTGTACTCAGTGTTAACCATGATATGATTGAAGTTGTCTGAATGACGGTATTCATACGTATATGAATAGGGTCATAGCAGGCAATTTCCTTAGACGTAGTTTTTCGCGATTATAGAATAGCTTAACTTTGACTGAATGTGATTGTATCAAAACTTTGTTTTCTTTTAAACCAAATCTTTAAAGTTTTGAGACTAGCTCACGAGATCACCAATCACATATCCTCCCTCATCCTTGCCACAACTCTACACGTTTTCCAAATGTTTTGAAATGTGTCTTGGGTTTTAAGTTTCCCTTTTCTCTTCTTTTTCTCTCCATTTAGAAATGTTATGTTTTGGTTGTTATAGTTTTGGGACTAGCCATTATTGTTGTAGGACTTGTTTGTGGGTAGGCTCAGGGAGAGATGAGATTTGTTATAGAAATGATTGACCGATTTTGGAACAATAGGATATTGGAATAGATTTCTTTCGGATGGAAAGAATGGGCTGTCCAAGACTTATTTATAAAACCGAAGTGTGGCGAACTCAATGGAGAATTCTGGTTGAATGAGATTATATGCGTGAAGATGAGAACTTGTCAGATTTGAGGCTTAGATGAATGGTAGATAGGGATGGCTACAGAGTATGGTAGGAGTTAGGGTGATCATGAGATTGAGTAGATTTTTTTTAGCATCGAGACTGATTGATGAGTTGACGTGAGAAGACTTTGAGAATAACACGACGTGTTGAGATAAGTGGATGATTAGGTAGTCGGACTTAATATTGGTTGGGATTAGTTATAGTGAGTAGGATGAGATGTAATTCTGACAGGTCAAATTATTTGGTGGATAAATTTATGGGAGATATGACAAGAATGTATTGAAGACACGACAATTGTTGATTTGTGAATGTATTATAAGATAGACAAAGTTTTTGTCTTGGAGTGGTGGTTGACTAAAATCTTTTTTTTTGGAGATTGATTAATATCGGGAAGAGATCGAGAAATTTCAAGATATTATTGAGCAGTGATGTTTAGTAGTAGTATGGTATGAGATTATGATTATTATTCTTTTAAGAGGACTTGGAGTTGGGAATTTAACAGCAGTGAGGGGTCTATAGCTAAGTATTAGGAGGTGAGTTTAGTCGTAGCATTGTCCTGTGTAAAGAAGGATTATAATGGAATATTTGAAGGATGATATTGAAGTTATGAGATTGGAGATCCTGGCGTGAGAGATGGGAGTTGTAAGCTTAAGTATTTATAGATTTTATAAATAGTCTTAGTATAAGTGATTCCGAGGGCGGAATCATTTTTTAAGGTGGGTGGAATGTAACGGCCGGTTTTCGATCGTACCTCCTTCGTGCACGTATTTATTTTAGACTTTGTTTGTTTTTGAACACTTTAGTGTGATATGTCGTTGTGTTCGTCTCTGAGAGTATTAAATTGTGGCACTAATTTGGAACGCCATTTCTCGGGTTGTTCTCCCACGGTTTGATTTTATTTGAAGAGACGTCGCGATTTTCGCTTTCGACGTGAGACGTTTCTATTTTTAGTTTCGTCTCTCGACGTCGAAACTGTGACCCGTCTTCCTTGTTGTGTTTCTCTTGTCGTCCTGGTCACCCCAGTATTTATCTTACGATTTTTTGTTTCCGTTTGACATACTTTCACTATTTTTGTCCAACCTATTATAATTTTAACCCTAAGCTTCGTTGGTTTCCTTCCCCTATAATTAAATAATAAAAATATTATAGCCTAATCATGTTGAATTAGCCCTTGCTTTGGCCGTACCCATACCCATGTGCGTGAGAGATAGAGAGGGTGTGAGAGATTGGTCCTTTTGTAATTTATTATAAAAAATTTTTTAAAAAAGAAAACAAACTAACTAATAGCCATGTCCCCACCCTATAAAAATTAACCTAGAGTATCATTTTAAAACCATATACTATTTTTTTTTCACAGCAAACATATAAGTTTATAAACTTAAGCCATAGACCCCCACGTGAGCATCTGTTCTTTTTATCTTTTTATATTGAGGCCTAGGGCAACTGTGTACACGAAAACAATTCCCTCAGCCGCCGCATTTTTATTTCACGCCCACGCCCAAGCGCCGCACGCGGAAATTTCTCCCAGCCCAACTTCGAGCCCCCGGCCTTTACCCACCGGCGGTTCCCCTCGACGGCATGTCCTCTCTCCGGTTACCCGCACGCCCCCTCCAACGACAGCACCCCGACATCCCATTAAGTTTCCCATCCGACCAATCATCCCGTCGCCGCGGCTGTGCAGGAGCGCAGCAGCATGCGACGACGCTTGCAGCGTCGCCCGGGGCAGCGGTGGCGCCGTCTCTCACAACAGGCCCTCCCCGCGAGCTCCTCCGCCTTCCCACGGCGTCCGCACGCCGGAGACCGCCTGTAACAGCCACTGTATCGCTGTTTTTTTGGCGACAGCAACTCCCTCCGTGTCGCTGTAACGCAACTTCTCCCCGACACGCGCAGCGGCCCCCGTCCGTCAACCGGCATCACCTTGCTAGGTCACCCGCGAGGAGAACGATGTTTATACACGTAAGCATGTGTTTACTTGTTACCCTTCAATACACAGAATTTGTTAGCCTTATAAATCTATTTTAGATTAGAGTAGAGATTAGAATTCATGTTATTGGGTTTTGGTATTAGTTATAATAATCATCTTAACCGCTACATGTAGATAAACAGCCTAGTGGCATGATGATAGTGTTATTTGCATGATAGTAAGGTCATTATTGATATTAAATTGATGTATGTTTATTCGTACTAGCAACTTAGTGTAATAATCTGTAGTTGGCATGCTAAACTGATGAGTAGAACTTGTTTTCATGATGTTATTATAACGTATCACTAGGTTAGATATTAATGATGTTAGGATGAATCTGTAATGTCGGTATTATTAACGAATGAATCTTGGAACACATCAGCTTACTAGCAACTTGGTGATATTATTATTGTGTTGTAAATGGTATATTGACTTAGTTAACAAGTTAGAATCATTAATAATGTGTTAACGAACATCGGTAACTTAGTAAGATGATGTTGGCATGTTGTAACATTAATATTGATGTGAACCCCGTACCAGATTGGAAAACTTAACTAAAATTTGGTCAACTACAACTAAATTTACTTTTCCGCACCAGTAAAACGCTGCTCACTGTAGAAATCGACCATCGGACAACTTTTCTGTGCACATAGGATAGATCGTCGATTAGGCTGAAACATCAAAAAAAAATGTGACGATTGACGAATAGGATAGCCCCGATAACCTAGAAACAAACCCTAATAGGACTTGATGAAAATCGCGACCTGACAATGTCGACCTGACACTGTTTCAGACGAACTACCGCGGATGCGACGACTGGACGAGACGCTCCGGACGGACGACACACTCGCCATCGCAGGCAAGTGTATCCACTTGCACTTTTTGGCCGTGCTTAGGCCTTAGTTGGTTAGAATTGTTAACTGTGAACAAATAGAACCGGACGTGAAATGATAGCGTCCGGGACGACTCCTGACGGCTCAGACTTGACGACAAAGTCTGAGCCCGACAACAACAACTTTTGACATCATAGGGCTATCATGTGCGTGCGTGTGTGTGGACACCTTAGAATAACCCTTCCCGTCTTGTCACGTCACGTCCCGTCTTGCACAGCCCGCTGGGCAATAGGGCACTCGCCGAGTGATCCCTTGTACTGATTCACAGCCTGCGGGCAATAGGGCACTCTCCAAGTTGAGAGGGTGATCCCTTGTACTGATACACAGTCCGAGGGCAATAGGGCACTCTCCAAGCTAGAGAGAGTGATCCCTTGTACTAATTCTCAGCCTGCGGGCAATAGGGCACTCGCCAAGCTAGAGCGAGTGATCCCTTGTACTGGTGTCTTGTCTTGTCTTGTCTTGGGGTTTGGGGTTGGGTTGAGCGTGCGCACGGCAAGAGGGTCTGATCCCCCTCGAACCGTAAGGCGTGAACCCTTTTCGTGTCTCACTTGTCTTGTCCTGCCTTGCTTCCGTCACGTCACGTCTTGTCCTGACACCTGTAGGCTAGTCCCGTAGTTGGTAGCACACGCTACAACTACTACTTGTTGCGTTTTACTTTCCTGCTACGTTACTTCTCTTGTACTTGTTGTAACCCCAGCATGCTAATCAACCAGTAAAACGTTGTCTAAAAAGTTGATACACTTGCAGTTTGGTCTAACCCTTTTTGTAGACCTGACCTGACGTACAGTTCCTTCTTTTGGTGCTGTACGTCAGGTGTTGAGCCAGAGTATGTCGACGAGGCAGACTCACTGGAGTACGAGGAGCCGAGGACGTCGACCCAGAGCACGTGCCTGACGAGGACCAGACCTTGAGGTCTTTTTAGTCGCCACTTCCAGAGGTTACTACTTCCAGTTTTCTTTTAGATAGTTTGTTGCCGCGCTTAGGCTCTTTTTAGACTTTGTACTTGTTGGATATCATATCTCTAATTAAATGAATGCGATTTTCTTTCCGTACTTTCTGTTGTTTCGAACTATAAAAATGCAAGAACCTGAAAATATTTTAAAATGGTACCTCTACAGACGCTTATTGGGTCCGAGCTTCTCAGCTCTGGCCTAAGCGGGCCTTGTCACGCTTCGCCTCCGTCCATTTTGGGAAGCGGGGCGTGACATCTACAAAATTATAGAATGGATTCGGGTCTTAGATATATGGTAATGAAGAACGTGCTCGATGGAACGAACTATAAAGACTGGCTTAGGAACATTAAGTTAGTCCTTTATCTAGCCGGGATTGGATACGTGCTGTTCGAGGATGCTCCGGAGAAGCCCGATGACGATGCGACCTTCGAGGAAAAAGAAGCCTATAAACTATACCAGAGGGATGCAGAGAAGGCCAGGTGCCTTACTCTGGCTTCAATGAATAACGAACTGCAGAGGAAGCATGAACATTTGGATGTTCAAAGTATACTTCTGAATGCACAAGAGTTATACGGCAAGCGGTCTCGAGCTGCCAAGTTTGAAGCCACAAGCAACCTCTGGGGCACAAAGATGGAGGCAGGGCTCGTACAAGATCATATCATCAAGATGATCGGGTACGTGGAAGACACCGCCCAATTGGGTTTTGTCCTGGACAATGAGATGTCCGTGGAAATTATCTTTTAGTCTTTAACCCCGGCCTTCAAACGGATCTTCCATGTATCCTCAATATGCTTAGGCAGTTTGAGGAGATTGAGAAGAAACCGACTGCATTGGTTGTTGGCTCTGCTTCTTCAGACTAGCCGAAAGGCAAGGGTACGAAGAGGCAGGTCCCACAACATGCGAAGGCAAAGAAAGGGAAGAAAAAGACCAAAGGGGCCCCGTCAAAATCTGAGTGCTTCCATTGCCACAAGATTGGCCATTGGAAGAGGAACTGCAAGATTTATCTTACAGAAAGAAGAAGGGCATACTGATGCCTCTACCTCAGGTACAACAAATCAAAATCAATAAAGAATAATTATTTCCAATCACTTAGTATGAGATACTAAGACATCTGTGTAATGTATACATATGGCTGAAATGAAGCGAAGATTGGAAGAAGTTCGGAGGACGGTCGGTATTTGAGCAATCGTTGCTGTTGGGGCCGTGCGAAGTCTTCGAGAGACATGAAGAAGGAGCTGATACTCATTTTAGTTGAATAAAATGTATCGTTCCTTAAAGTTAAAACAATGATTGATGTCCAACACTCAAAGTTTATTTGATAAACATATTATGGTTCATCTTTTATGAATCCGTTATTTGAATGAATGTCTCGGAAATGTGCTTTCTGTTGAAATTGAGATCTGATTGAGATTGGCTTAAATTTCTGTGATTGTGGCTTTCTGAGTTGGCTGCAAAAATTCTCGAACTATGATGCAGAGCTTCAGAACATTTTGGTTGTTTTGGAGCTGCTTAATATTATAGTCAATCGATAGTTAAGCATAGGTTCCATGAACGTATAAATTGTGTGTAAATCACAATTATACGCATATTAAGATTAATACTTAATATACTACATTTGATTATTAAAGAGTTAATATTAAATGTAGTTAAGGGAAAAGTACAGTGTATGACGTTTGATTGAGTGAGTCAATGTCAAGATTCCTTAAACCGATCTTGATTTGACTCATTCGTCAAACCCAACCTGACACTAGTACATTCCATCTAAAGCATATATCAAATGTTTATGTCTTCATATATAATCTAAATATGATTTAGAGATAAAATTGAAGTACTTAACCAGGTAATTCTTAAAGTCAGTGGGAGCTAGCTCGTATACTTAGTTCCGGTTTCTCAGACTAAGTAAAAAGGATTTCCAACTTATGTGAATCATCTATATAGAACATTAAATCAAAATGGTTTTGATTTAATCGAATATATAGAGACTTAGGGTGTCAGCATGTACTTGACATGTTGACACAAGAAAATTGGAATGAGCTGAGACTGGCTTATAGAAATGTTAGACCCTACATCTAGATTGTATAAGCTAATTGTTAGATATTCAAAGAAAGGAAAAATTGGACCAAAACATTTTTCAAAGAATCAACCATGTGTGATCAAGGGATGTATTAATTAATAATCCATTAAAATGCATAATAGATACTCATTAGTAAATCCATTCTTAGGTTTGTCAAAAAATGTCAAAGTGACTGATATGCTATAACGGTATGAGATACCGAGATAAATAGCCTAAGTGTAAGTGGGAGATGTAGGAGGATATATGCCCATAAGGCGATTTATCCTAAGTGTACGTCTTGTTCATATAACATATGGTGTCCATTATTCTAAGTATGAAATCGTTTAAATAATATACTTGGATAATTTCCATACACTTATAGTTAGGTCCTTACGTATCTAGATAAGATCTCGATTATGATTAGTAAGAGACCATATAGAAATGTAAGTCTTAAACGGTTCATAGTCATAGATGTGTTGAGAACTGGAAATCAACACATCGGATAGACCACTTTGTCTTAGTCTTACCTTAGGGTAATGATGATCTCATAGTCATTCGACTTGGTGAAGTCAGAGACGAGACGCAGGTGCTCATTGGAGAATGAGTTTACTGAATGACCAACTTAGAGTTATTAAATGGTTAACTTTAACTAAACTGTCTATAATAACTCTAGGGTGATGATAGGCAAGCTGGTCCTTAAGACCTGAAGTCATCTGTACGAACCTGTGAGTGAACAGTGTAGCTTAGACCTATGATCTAGCTTCGAGGCCAGGCCTGCTGTAAGATCTTAGTTTGGGTTGCACCCGAAACTCTCGAGGCGAGTAGATGACTAAGATGGGATTCGTCACTTCTGTTAAAGTGAAGTTAGTGTCACAGGCTCAGTACGGTCTTTGTGTTAATCCTCGACCGGGGTACGTTGTAACAAGTACAACGTAATTACAACTGAGAGCACCGTAAACTGACCAATGTTGTCTAATAGGGTTGACAGTAAACCATTCCCTAGGCCAACAGGGACACAGTCTTGACGAAGGGACTATAGCTAACGACATTCAACACTGACACAGACAAAGCAAACCCAACGATGCTTTTGTCAATGGGTTGATCACGTTATGATGACTCTGAAACAGGGACGATAATTACTGCTCGTGGTGACCGTCGTCTAGGGGTTCCTAGCCCTAACCTATAGTAAGGTCATGCTGTAGGGTCTCACACCGTGTAGCGTTCATGTCTTAGTAATAGGAAGATTAATTCATAGAGAGATTCATTTGATGATATTGAATAGTTGATATTCACAAAGCTAGTTGTGAAAATAAGTTGTAGATGCAATATGGACTATGTTGCATTTGATGCAAACAAAGATTAAACGTGTCGTAAATTAGTTACGACAATATTTGTAGGAACAAATACATTGCAAAGGTTACCTGGGTGATGGGATCGTCCCGGTCTAAACACAGTTTCAAACCGCATCTAAATCGGAGCTCAAACGAGCCCAGAAACGCGAAAACAGTCCCAAGGAAAAGTGGGTTAGACCTACTGGGCTAACAAGCCCATCAGCAAGGGCAAACGGGCGTGGCTGACTGGCTGCAGCGAGCACATCCCGCTGCACAGCGAGCCAGTGCCCGATGCTTCCAGCGGGCGTGCGCCCACCCTCCCTGACTTGGGCGGGCGCGCCCGCTAAGCTTAGCGGGCGCGCCCGCAACTTAAGTGATTGTAGGGGTTTTTGAAACCCCAAATGACGGCTATGAAAATTAATTTTTTGCCCATCTTTGGGCAATTGTTTGAGGGGTCAAACAAAGTCAAAATTCGTCGCCTTTCGTTCCTACGCGTTCACTATTCGAAGCCCTTCAGATTGATAGCTTGTTTGGTGTCTAAAGTTTAATGAATGAAGAGAATTAATTCGTTGAACTTGGCTTTTATGAGAAGCTTACTAAAACTTCAATTAAACTGAATTAGCTTAATTAAATTCCCATCAATTTTACCATAGTCCCACATTGCTCACAACGAAAGTAGGAGTGCCGACTCCCTATATAAATGGGGGTGCACTCTCTTCATTGAAAAATGCACCAAGTCCTCTATCGAGTAGCACCGGATATATGAGCTAGCTCGATCTACGACTAAAATATTCTCTCTCTCATCTTCCTATTCTCCGGACTAGTCCTAGCAAGACTACGAAGGGGGTTTGGATTTGGATCCAGACGTCTAAGACGCGGGTCTATTCTAGTGAAACTTTCTACCGCGCGTGATCGGCTTGGAGGCGGGAGTCGGCTCGGGCAGATCGGTTCGAGGGTGCGCGGTGGCTCGGGTGGATCGATTCAAGGTGGTTCGGCTACGAGGAGCGTCAGAAGACGGTGCGGTACATCTTGCCCGCCCCAGGGTCAATATTCAGGGTATGTGGTTAAGAAATTTTTGTGTAGATTTAGTTTTGTCGCTGTAGAATAAATCCCTCTTGGGGTGGTCAAATCCACCCCAAGTTGGCATTGATCGGGCTAGGTTTTGGCTCTCTCAGAGCCTAGCTAAATTGTTTAGCTAGCTTATTTTTTGATTTTTCGCTGCGCTTTATGCCCCTGTGGTCCCTCTGACTTAGGACGGACACAGGTCCGAGCTCTGAGGGTCCACCAAAGCCCCAACAGACCCAACATCGACCGTAAGGCTGGAGGTAACTCCCCCAGCAGGCCGACTAACCTGTCGACCATAAGGCTGAGGCAACTCTCCCAGTAGGCCGATCATTCGATCGACAGTAAGTCTGGGGATAGCTCCCTCAGCAGGCCGACCAACCCAACATCGACAGTAAAGTTGGGGCAACTCCCCCAGCAGACCAACCCAACATCAATTGTAAGGCTGGGGCAACTCCCCTAGCAGGCTGACCCCACATCGACCGTAAGGCTGGGGCAACTCCCTGAGCAGATTGATCGTGCATTGATTTCCAAGCCTGGGCAACTCCCCCGACGTGTCAATCATATGACCGACCGCGAGCAAAATGGTCTGCCAGTGATTACCAGTTTCCCCCAAACCTTGTTGTACGTCGACATTAGCTCAACCAGGATTAAGGAAGGGGTCACAACTACAAACAAACAACATACGTGGACAACAAACACAGGACGATCATCGATTCCCATTACAAAAATCGACGAAAACAGAGATCGTTTACAGAATAAAAAAGAAAGAAAAACACCACAAAAAAGGGCTAAGCCTCTGCTTCTGACCGGACGACCGCAGCCACCCTGGGAGCATCTTCTGGATAGTCGGCACCTGCGACCTTTACACCCTTGCTCGGAACCATCTTGAGTTTCTTGAATGCAACCCCCGAGCCTGTGAATTTGTGCTCGATCTTGCACTGACACTGAAGAAACCCCTCATCGAATGCCCTGAACATCCCTAGAGCAACGAAGGTCACGGAATACTCCTTCACCGCATCCTGCACTATTTGGGCGGGGTCCACCTTCTCTAGCTCCCTTACCCGGGCATCAAGGACAACTATCTGACCTTGGAGCCTCGATCTCTCCATCTTCTCCAACTCCTTCTCACGAGAAGCCTCGATGAGCTTGATTATGAGGTCACCCTCCCTCTCCTCCACCGCCTCCAGCAGTTCCTCAAGTTCATTGATCCTGGCCTCATCCTCGGCCTCCCCGGGCGCCATTAATTTGGCAGCCCTCTCCTCGGCCTGGGACTTTTCGGCCAGCACCACGACCCTCTCAATATCCAACCTGTCAATATCTGTGGTAAGCTCGGAGATCCTGGTCTTCATCGACCTTATGTGCACCTCGGCCTCCTGAGTCTCCTCCTCGACGGTCCCCCCCGATACCAACTTTTGGGTGAGACTTGCCTCTGCATCGATGAGTGACACAAACCGTCGCATCATTGACAGGCCAGCTGAGGATAGCTACACCAAGTGAAAACTGTAGGTCAGGACTGCCCACCAAAGATGATGCACGAGGCTACGAGTGAGCTTACTTGTTGACCGATGAGCACCACGAAAGCTACAAGCCTGTCGCCCTTCACCCAGTCCAGCACGGATCGGTCTTGGGGTAGGCAAGAGTTCTTAGCCAGCCGAGACATGACCCCACAGTCTGGAAAGACAGACTCCTTCAGTCCCATCAGGAATCGAGAGCCGAGCAAACCATTGCTCGACTCCAGAAGATTGGCCTCGGTCGACCTAAAGTCGCCTAAAGACCTCTCGTAGTCCGCAGGGAGTGATCCTGGGCAGGCCAGAGAGAGACCACCCCAATGCCACTTATCCTCGACCTGCTGGGAACAGGCGGGGGATGCAGGGGATCCTTCACCAGAGACTTGAACCCGAGCCTTTTTCCCCTCGGCTCTCCCTCGCCCTGGCGACGAGCGATCCCTTTCCCTCTGTACGGCCTCCCCAGACGGACCCTTATGGACCTGGGAAGCCCCAGCTCGTCGTTTCGACCGAACTTCTAAGACTTGATCCCTCCTCCTTAGGCTAGGGTCAGGGAGGGCCTCCGATAGACGCACGAGATGAACCAGAGGCAAACACACTTAGTGAGACAGAGGTAAGGAAGCGACCAGGAGACGATGAAAAATCCAAACCAGATAAATGAAGACTTACCGATGGGCCACACGGTCTTCCTCAGAACATGATCCTGGAAGAGGATCTTGACGTGTTGCTCGGTGGGGGAACCACAGACAACTTGTCGACCACTGGGAGCTTCGTGTCGGTAAGACTCCCCAACGTGAGGGTCAGCGAGTGCGGGCTACCCCAACGTAATGGAAAATTGGCCTCCTTGGGGAGGGTCACAAATACTTAATCTTCCTTCCAATGCTTCTGAGAGGACGACAGCCCCGACACCAGATTCTTCCCCGTCCGAGTAGTGATGTAAATCCAAGCACCCAACTTGTGGTGGCTCAGATGATAAATAAGGTTGAAAAGGGGGAGAGTCGGCTCTACCCCCTGAAGCGAACATAGTACAAGGAACCCCACTAAAGACTCGACAGTGTTGGGGCAAAAATAGCACAAAGAGAGCCCAAAGGCCCTCAGAAATGCCGCCACGAAGGGATGAAGATGGAACCGCAGCCCGAATGTAAAATTATTTACGTGCACCCCAACCTCACTACTGCCGGGGAAGCAAATCCTCTCATTCATATGGGGGGCCCTGCCACACAGAGAAGGAAGAAGGTACTTAGCAAGGAGTGGCCCTACGGAGGTGGCGCTAACCACCGATGGCCATTCCATTACCACCAGAGGCATGCCAGAAGGGTCACCCCGGCCATATGAATCTCGAGGCCTGCTCCATGAAGAGTGGAAGTCGTGGTGGCGGAGCCCATCAATGATCCCCTGGCACCGTCGATGACAGCCGCTAGCTGACTCTCCCCTGAGGAGGAGGAAGAAGAAGACGAAGGGCACATGGAAAACCACTACGAAAGCCAATGGCAAGCGAGAAAGTAAGAGAGGGGAGAACAATGTTGGAAGGGTATAACCTTCACTCAAGAGTTAACCACCCCTTCTTATACGGCCCTCTCCAAAACCCCTTGCATCATCACCGATCATTCATGAGCACACATACGTCATCATCCCAAAAGAGGTAGCTCACCGAGTTCCACACCCAAAGGGCGGTAAGATCCTTGCAATCCAGCGCCATGATGGCTTTCATTTAATGCGGCGGCTCGACTGATGCACCCGTCAAAACCTAGCATATCACATCCCTCGAACAGAACCGCCAAAACCGAACGGCCCGAGCGATGAGGGAAATTGATACGACCCCACGAATGGGCTGAAGAGAGACATGCCAACCTTACGCCCAAAGAGCTGAACTGGGCATAAGCCCAAAAGGCACCGTCAGCAGGTCCGGGGTATCGCGGCCCAGCACCGTCATTCAGTGCACTGTTGGCCTCCCGCCCTTCAAGGAAACCGCTCCCCAGATCACGTCTACCTTAATCACCATTAAAGGGACCATCAAGGCGACCAGACACGAAGGTTGAGATGGTAGGATGCCATAAATACGTTGACATGCGGACTCATATAAGAGGGTAGAAGGACGATACGCCAAGGGATCGAATCCTGAATATCCAAATCTCAGGTATTACACCTCTCCAGACCCATCTTCCATCTTACATTTCTCCTCCATTGATCGACCTGAGGACTTGCGTATTGGTCTTTCCGTGAACCATACTCGATCCAACCGAGCATCCCTCAGACAAGTGTTGACTTAGGCATCGGAGGGGACTTGGTTGAAACCAATGTCTGACCCCCCTGATGAGCTTTCTCATTTGTGCAGATAAAGGAGACATCAACCAGCGAAAGCCACCATTCAGCACTCCATCGTTTGGGTCTGAACGCTCTCGAGCCCAAGCCCGTTCAACTAATCATTCCAGGAAACCGTCACCCTATCGAAGCTTCCCTTCGATACATCGACGCACGGATCCGTGTGTTCCTGCCCAAGCAAACGCTTGGATAACCGACCCCGAAGGCTGCACACGACTTACGTGACCGTGATGACCCCCTGACCTCCAAACTATCAACCCGTGGTGAGAAAATACCCTGAAACATCTGGCACCGTCTGTGGAAAACGACAAGTCTAAATCCACGTCAAACAACCACACCGAAAATGATGCGCCCATGTGCCAAGGGATGGAGGAGCACGGTCGCGGTAGCGCCCACAGCAGGCTCTGCCAAAGTTGACTTTTCTAAGCACACCAGATGCACGTCCCAAACCAAAGAACCGAGCATCTTACGAGCAACGGTCACTTGGTTGGCACGGAGCTTGGTTGACACGGTCGCTTGGTCGTGGGGATTATGACCCTTCAACCTATTCGAAGCCGTTCGAAGGACGTCCAGTGGTGAAGGTGGCACCTCAGCTTACGGCTGACGTTCAAGGGTCGAAGGTCATTCGGTGGAGAGGGACATGGTCCCTTCGGCTTACGACCGACGGCGATCTAGGGTCGTTCAGTGGCAATGGTGGCCCCTTGTCTTACGGCTGACGATCGTATGTCATTCAGTGGCGAGGGATGTGGTCCCTTCTTGTAACGACCTGTATTTTCGGATAAACTGGAACTGAGTTCTACTTATGAATGTCTTCATTGATATACCCTTGATGTCTTGATCCCATTAATATACTTGTTAGTTAGCTTATTAATCATGTTATTAAAGTTTTGAGATTTAAAATTCAAAATTTTTAAAATTTAAATATTTTCAAATTTCAATTTCAAATTTATTTAAAAACTTCCCTTTTAAATCCTAATTAATCCTATGACAATTTTAGAAATATTTCCTTCATTAAAACCCATTATTTCCCTTAGTTATTACTATCATTCAAACCTGCCTAAATAACTTATCTATTAATTCCCTAATAGATATTTTTAAAGCAAATCTTTTTAAATTTCAAAAAATTTCCTAAATACCTTTTGCTATTATTTTTCCCTACTCAATAATTAAAACAAACCAATTCCTATTAAAACACTTTCCATTTACTTTCAAATCCTTTTCTAATTTTTTTCCCTAACCAGAACACAACCCATTGGGACTCACGCAACACGCACACACACATGATTCACTCTGTCCCTCTCTATTTAATAAAACCCATCCTATATTTTTCTAACCCTAAAAAGAACCCATGCCCCTTCGTACAGACCCCCAGCCCTATAAACCCCAGCCACATACCTTCAACCCTAGTCTATACATAACCCAACACCATATCCCCTCTATTCAAACCCTAGCCCAACCCCCCTCTAAGCTCCCCGGCGTCTCTCTCCTTTTTCGACTAGCCACCACCGCCCTCACCTTCCCTCCTCCTCCCGTCGACCACCCCAACGTCTCATCACTGGGGTCCAGCTCTCCACAATACCCGCAAGCCCAGCACGCCGGTGCCCTGTAGCCCTGTCGCCGCCTGCTATCATCTTCGGCCAACTCCGATTCCTCCACCTATAGAGGTCATCGCCGACACCCACCTCAGCCTGCGAACATCAACACCCATCGACAACTTCCAGCACACCGGCGCCCTCCTCTCGTCTTCACTTGCAACCCAACGTAGGAGAAGGGAGGATCTTGAAGAGGTTGGTTAGTAACTTTGTTAATAGTTAGGATAGTTTGGGCTAGCATATGAACTGTGTTAGTGTATCACTATTGTTAGTATGCAGTTAGTGTTAGGGTTAGTTGTTATAAGCTGTGTTTTGTTATCTTAGCCAGTGCTAGTTTTAATATTACATTATGTTTTTTATCATGATTAGTAAGCTTACAAACCAAAGCTGTTACCTCCTACTAATAATATAGGTTAGTTGTAAGCATAATACTTAAGTTGTTATATTTAATTTATATTAATACCTCAGTATGTAAGGTTTATGGGTTAGTTAATAATATCATAAATGAGTTTTAGCAGTATAAATACCCAGTAATAAGCATTAGTGATGGTTACTTGTTAACATATGTTAGGTGTAACTATATAATATATAAGTTAGTTTGTGTTACAGAATAAGTTTAGCATCACAAGTATGATATACAGAATATAAATAGTAACTCATATAAAAAAGGGAAACAAAACCTTTTTTGTTAGTAATTGGAATAAAATGTTAGTTGATTAAATAAGTTATATTCGACTAGATCTGATATCGGAACCGAATGATGCAGAAAACGTCTGCGCCTCCCGTACGAACCCGTCGACACCAAAATCACCGGAATCAGGCAAGCGTGCAATTTATTACATATTTTTAAATGTCACTCGTTTAGATGTTTTACCCTTAAACTATGAAAACTTGTACACAAAATTGACATGTGGCACAATGACACTATATCTCCTTGAAACGCACTTATGTGAAAAGCTAAATTTGGTCTCGTGTGCATGTGTGTAGACACCATTAAGAAAAATAAACTTACTTGTTACAATATGAAACGTATAGACAGTGAAGCGAACAACTTGAATAACATAGAACATGATAGCTTGGTTGGCTAACTCACATATAATGCAATGTCGTTGGCTCATAGACATAAAAGCCGTTGGCTCATAGTTGGCTACTCTCGTCGGTCACATGTGACTAGTCTGGCTCGAGTTCCAGTAGGATCACGTGTGACTAGTCTGGCTCGTGTTCCAGTATATGACGGTTTAGCATTCTGGCTCATGGACCAGAAAGTACACGTGGGTGGGGTTAGGTTCCTAGGCACTAGCCAGTAGTAAAAGGGTCGCCTTCGGGGGCACTTGAAGGTTGATTCACTTACTAGCCGTCTAACGACGGAAGCTTTAGTCACGAACTAGCACACACAATTAAACAACTTGAAAAATGATGTTAACTTATAGAACTGTTGTTACTTTATTGAACTGCCATGTTTCATTTTCATAATAGAACTGCTTGCTAGTGTAAATATTTATAACTGCTTAAAACTACCATATATAATCTTTTGTACATCTTGCCAAGGGTTTCCTTCTAACCATAACTTGACATGACCCTTACTGACATACATTCTATGTTGTTTGAATGTATGCCAGGTCACGAGACAGAGTACCAGGAGGACGAGCTACTGGATCAGAGTGATCCGTTGGACCAGGAGTACGTCGACCCATAGGTTCTCCCCACAGAGGACCAGTCGTAAAGATTCAACTGCTATTGCTGCTTTAGAGTTATATTTTCTGCTTATCTGTTGCGTGTGTACCCACTTTTGTAGACTCTGTTTGTTGGCCATGCTTGGGCATGCAAGAATCTGCTTTTGATTATTATTTGCATACGATTATTGGGCTTAAGATACACCGCTTCAGCCCATGCGGACCCGCTCACGTCCTTGCTCCCAAGTATAATAGGAAATATGGTGTGATAGGTTTTGTGGTGGCCCATGCAGGTCAGTGCATTATGCAAAACTCAGAACAAATGGAAATACTAACATTAGCCAAAACGTCTGGATTTAACTGGTACACAAAATTTACAGTAGTTTTTCTTGTTTCAACATGGCAGGAGGACACAACACCCGGAACGAGAATGGAGCCAGTAGTAGTGGTACTCCTGACATCAATGAACTCCTCGGAGTTATGAGAGGAATGCTGGAGATTCAGCAGGAGCTGATCCAACAAAGTTAGCAACCTGCTCCGACACCACCACCGCCACCACCCCGAGCTGAACTTGGAGTGAAGCAGTTCCATGAGTTGTAACCCTGGAGCTTCTCTGGAAAAGAAGGGCCATTGGACACCAAGGAATGGGCCCAAGGGACTGAGGATAAGCTGAATGCTACATGTATCCCACAGGTTGGATGGGTCGATGCAGAGAAGCTCCAGCTGACTGACAATGCTAGAAGCTGGTAGCAGGTGGAAGAGAGACGCTTAGTTAGACCGATCTCTTGGGGCATGTTTCAGCAACGGTTCAATGCCAAATATTTTCCCAAGATTGACAGGAGAGAACTTCATCAGCGTTTCTCCAATCTGGTCCAAGAAGACAGTACCGTGGATGAGTATGAGGCCTATTTTGCTATGCTCAACCGCTTTGCACCACACATGGTTGAAGACACAGAAGATTGTGCTTTCCAGTTTCGCCAAGGCCTGAATCCCAAAGTTCAATCCTCGATGACCTCGACAAAGCTGATGACTCTTTAGGATGTATTGGATGCGGTATGGAGTCACGAAGTTGTAGCGAGACTTCCAGTGGGAACTTCAGCTGGAGCAGGCAAGCGCCCCATGGAGCCGCATAGGATGGTGCCCAGTGGAAATTTTCGACCTCCACAGACTACACAGTTCAAGAGGCCAGCTGCTCCTGTCGATCGATCACAACTGACTTGCTACTTCTGTGGAAAGACTGGACACCAGAAGAAGGATTATAGGAGGATGCTGAACCAGTGCCTGATCTGTGGATCACCTGCACATGCTGTGAGGGACTGCCCCCACGGCAAGGACCGTCAAGCACCTACTGGAGTACCTGGACCTATTCAGCGAGCAGTACCTACACCTGTTCAGCGAGGAGCACCTGGACCTGCTCAGCATGGACCGCATCTGATTCCATAGAACCGGGCATATCAGCAGGCCAATCGGCCGAAGCGCCATGCGTTCACGATGACAGCTGCAGAAGCTGAGGCTGGGGATGAAGTGATCATAGGTAACATTTATATCTAGTATATATCATTTCTCATATATTCATGCTTGTTAGTTAGATTTTGTTGCTAAGTTTATTATTTTTATATTAGTTGTTATCTTAGTGGCCTCCCACCCGGCTCTAACTTTATTTGATTCCGGAGCTTCCCTGTGTATTATATCCCAGAAGTTTGTGGTTAAGCACTCGATTCCTACCTACTCACTTCCCAAGAGATGGAATATCACGACCGAAAGTGGTGTAGTGAGTGTTACCTTGGGATGCAAATCATGTCCCTTAGTGATTTGCGGACATGAGCTCTATGCAGACTTCATGGTCCTGGACATACCCAATTTTGATGCTATTCTCGGCATGGACTGGTTAGGGACCTTCTATGCTACTATCAGCTGTCATAAGAAGAAAATAGTATTTGAAATTCCCGACCATCCGCTGTTCGAATTCATCAGTGGTAGTCGTTCGCTCGGACCTATCAGATTTCGGGCTCAATCGAACAAAGCGATCCTCACATTTATGCAAGTCAAACCAGAGAAGCCTACAGTGGTTCGAGACTTCGAAGATGTATTTTCGGAAGCCATTTCTGGATTGCCGCCTGACCGAGCTTTGGAGTTCAGTATCGACCTAATGCCTAATACTCAGCCAATCTCGAAGGCGCCTTACCGTATGGCTCCAGCAGAACTCGAGGAACTATGGACGCAGTTAGACGACCTGTTGCAGAAAGGATTCATTCATCCCATTGTGTCTCCATGGGGTGCACCTGTACTACTGGTTAAGAAGAAGGATGGATCGAGGAAAATGTGCGTGGACTATCGGGAGCTGAACAATATCACTGTGAAGAATAAGTACCTGTTACCTCGCATAGATGATATCTTCGATCAACTCGATGGATCGAGAGTTTTCTCGAAGCTGGACCTCAGGAGTGGATACTATCATGTGAAGGTCAAGAACGAAGATATCTACAAGACCACCTTTCAGACCAAGTATGGACATTACGAGTTCGTTGTCATGCCATTCGGTGTGACCAACACTCCTGCATTATTCATAAATCTCATGAATATCATATTCTATGAGTTTCTAGATAAATTCGTAGTGATATTCTTTGACGAAATATTGGTCTACTCGAATAGTGAAGAGGATCATGCCGAGCACCTGCAGATTATTTTGGAGACACTTCATCGTCACCAGTTGTATGCCAAATACAGCAAGTACGAGTTCTGGTTGGACCATATCGCATTCCTTGGACATGTGGTATCGGGCGATGGTATCTCGGTCGACCCAGAAAACGTTGCTTCAGTCAGAGATTGGCCTAACCCCTCGGTCGGCTTCAGACATCATGAGTTTCTTAGGATTGGCGGGCTGCTACCGTCGATTCATTCAGGATTTCTCGAGGATAGCAGAGCCCATAACTCGACTGACGAGGAAGAATGTCAAGTTTGTTTGGTCAGACTCTTATGAGCATGCATTTGGGACTTTGAAAGCGAGGCTGACATCGGCACCAGTTCTGGTTATTCCAGATAGGACTGGAAGATTTGAGATCTATTGTGATGCCTCGGACAAAGGTCTTGGATGTGTTCTACATCAGCACGGTCATGTAGTCGCTTACGCTTCTCGACAGTTGAAGATCTACTAGAAGAATTATCCGACTCACGACTTGGAGTTAGCTGCTGTCATCTTCGCTTTGAAGATTTGGCGACATTTCTTACTGAGTGAGAAAGTGAAGATTTTCACTGATCACAAAAGTTTGAAATATATTTTTACTTAGAAGGAGTTAAATATGAGACAACGTAGAAGGTTAGAGCTGATGGCTGATTACGACATCGATCTCCAGTATCACCCAGTGAAGGTTAATGTCGTACCCAATGCCTTGAGTAGACTCCCAGCAGTTATGACTCTTACAGTTCAGTGGAGGCTACAGCAGGATCTGCATAAGATGAGCACATATGTTGTGTTACCTGGAGTTACATCGTCGTTGATGAACATGCAGATTCAGTCAACGATAGTGATCAGATCAAAGCTACACAGACTGGGGATGCTAAACTGCAGAGGATCTGAGAGCAAGTTGAAGCTGGACTTCGGACGGACTTTATCATTCATGAGGATGGTTCCTTGAGATATGTCAGCAGGATCTGCGTACCTACAGGTGACATCAGAGGTAAGCTGATGAATGAAGCTCATAGCTCTCCCTATTCCATTCGTCCTGGTGGTACCAGATGTACAAGGATCTCCGTCAGAATTTTTGGTGGCATGGTATGAAGAGGAGCATAGCTCAGAGCGTCGCCAAATGTCTCTTGTGTCAGCAAGTGAAGGCTGAACACCATCGCATAGACGGATTGCTTCAACCCCTATCGATTCTGGAGTGGAAGTGGTAGCACATCACGATGGACTTCGTGACGGGACTACCTCGGATCACCAAGAAAAATGATGCGATTTGGGTTATCGTTGACCGATTAACCAAGTCTGTGCATTTCATTCCTTTCCGAGTAGGACAATCTACTGAGATACTGGCAAGGAAGTATATGGAGGTAAACTATCTTTCTCATTCCCTTATAATTTCTTTCTAGTACACGTCGTGATGTGAATGATAATCGTATAGGAGATTGTGCGATTGCATGGAGTCCCCGTGAGTATAGTCTCCGATCGAGACACGAGATTCACGTCCCATTTCTGGAAGAGTTTGCAGACGAATCTGCGTACCTCTGAGTTTCAGCACGGTGTATCACCCGCAGACTGATGAATGGTCAGAGCGCACTATTCAGATATTGGAGGACATGTTGAGAACTTGCATGTTGGATCTCAAGAGTTCGTGGAAAGATCTCCTACATCTAGTGGAGTTCGCCTACAACAACAGCTATCAAGCCAGCATTGGCATGACACCATTTGCTGCACTTTATAGGAGGAAATGTCGATCTCTGCTGAGTTAGGATGACATCGGTGATAGAGAGCTGTTGGGACCAGAGATGATAGTTAAGGCTGTGGATGTAGTGCGTACTATCAGGGATAAGCTTCGTGTTGCACATGATTGGTATAAGCATTGGGCTGATGCTAAACTTCGTCCTTTGGAATCAAGGCTGGAGATTATGTATTCTTGAAGATATCCCCGAACAGAGGAGTGATCCATTTTGGGAAGCGCGACAAGCTCGGTCTGAGATTCATTGGACCTTTTGATGTGCTAGAACGAGTTGGAGTGGTAGCTTATCGTCTAGCACTGCCACCTTCATTGGAGGGAGTACATGATGTTTTTCATGTATCTCAGCCGCGTCGTTACATGATCGCTCCGGGACGTAACCCTGAAGAATGGTTGTAGTTTTACCGCAAGTGCACGGTGTAGCAGCGAGCGGGATATCGAACACAGGGAGGACGAATGACCGTGCTTGCTCCAATCAACCTGGCTATTTTAGAAGAAAGATTTGCCTTTGGCGATCCTGTCACAATCGTCAGACAAAGTGTGGAAATATCAAATCAAATAAAGAACGTCTAGGGAATGGGGAATCCCCGCTACTCACCGTATTTCATGAATGTGGTTCATCGGTATCGAAATTGCTAGATTATGATTTTGGATGAACTAGTTGCAACTGAATGTAGAACCAAGCTCACGCTCTCGCGCTGTTGTCGGTCTATAGCTATCCTAGGTTCGGGTCCAATCTCTTGCAAACCCTAGCCTAGGGGATCTAGCATTAGGATCAACATCATCGTCCAATCGCGCACCGAGCCCAATCTCTTGCAAACTCGGTCCACAACCTAGATTGGGATAGTTCCTACCCGCCCAATCTCTTGCAAACGGGTATTGGCACGGAATTGAAACCGGAAACCCTAGTATCTGTCCAATCTCTTGCAAACCGATACTACGGAAATTCGACTCCAACCCAATTCGGATTTCTAGGGTTTCCTATCGAATTGGGATCCAATCTCTTGCAAATCCCAATCAATGTGAATACCTAGCCATCCGTAGTAAATTGATCCCAATCTAATCTCTAATAGCAATTCTAGCAAAATTCCTACCAATTCATCACAATTATGAAATAGGGCTTGTAGGGTTCATCCCCACGCCCCAAGACGTGGCGACTACTCACAATTCATAGCAAGATCACAAAAATAATCAATGAAATAAGCAATAGAATTCATCACAATATTGAGATATGCAATAAAAATAGAATTTTTAGAGAAGAGAAAAGCAAACCAATGGAGTTCTTCAATTAATCCAACAAAAATCCAATTTTGTCTCTTCTCCAATCTCAAGAATAAAACTAAAAAGCTAATCTAAAAAGCTGCAAAAAATCTAAGAAGAAGCTCTTAAAACTAGGGTAAAAACAGGGGTTAAATAGCCCCCAAAATCGTCCAAAAACTGTGACCAAAATACCCCTGCGCAGCCTGTTTTCCGCAATTTTCGCTACAAGCAGCGCGTCGCACTCGGCCGAGTGACAAAAGTCACTCGGCCGAGTGAGAAACCCTGTAATTTTCCAGTAAGTCGGGGCCTTCAGGGGTCTCTACTTCTGGGGCGGCTCGGCCGAGTGAGTTGTCGTCACTCGGCCGATGGCTTCATGATACTCGGGCGGACGGGATAATCCACTCGGCCGAGTGGGTCTTCTGAAGCTCAGGCAGCCGAAAAACAGTAACTTGGAGATTTTTGAAGGGCTTCGTCTGGGCGCCACTCGGGCGGACGAGATGTCGTCACTCGGCCGATGTGGTCTCCGTCGCTCGGCCGAGTGCACATAGAAATCGTGTCTGAACTGGTCGGCCGAGCGGTGTCTCGCTGGTCGGCCGAGTGGCTCCTCCACTCGGCCGAGTGGGACACAAAACATGCCCAATCTGCTTATTTTGGCCTCCTCGTCGCTCCTGCGACGTTCATTCTTCTTCCGCTCCTCTCCAACAGCAAAAATACCCCTCGGGGAGGTCGTCGGTGACCGTCTAGAGTAAGCGCATCTCGAGATCACTCCAAATCGCGCCAAATCACCTGAAATGCGACAAAAACAACAAATCGTGAAAAGCATCGCAATATCGTCGATATATCGTGAAAAACATGATTTGGGCGATCTAAATGGCATGCAAAAATGCGGGAAAAAGGTGTAAAATAAGGAGTGATCAAAATCCCCCTAGCTTGCCTCTTACTCGTCCTCGAGGAAGATAAGTAAAAGGCAAACCCGGTGGATTCGGGAAAGCGAAAACGGCGAAGAATGAAAAATGAAAAACGGAGAAGAATGAAAAACGAAATAAAAATAAGGAAGAAAGAAAGAAGCGAAGAGGTAAGCTACTAGATCATTTTCTCAGGACGTGGGTTCCGCTTACTCATATAGCATGCACTGAGTGAAAAACACATGTCAAAGAGTTTTATTTTGATATCATAATATAATAGTGCAAATAGAAATAGAAAACCCACGAACAACAATATAATCATGAAAAACGGAATAATTTTATAATTAACATCGTCTGAATCATTTAAAGCGGTATACAAATCACAGATCACACACTTTTCAATTGAACGCTTTCTATCAGGAGTATAAGAGTATCACACTATAGAATAGAGAGAATAGAAAAGTATGGATTTCATGAAATGAGTGCTAGGCTTAGATTTCTGGATTTCGTAAAACTAAAAATAATCTCACCGAGTATAGAATATTACTTAGCCTAGGTTGTCGTGCAATGTCAAGTAGTCACTCTCTCACACATCAATGGATCCCCTCCCCCAAGCTTATCTATAAGCGTGGTGGCATAAAAAATATTTACATCCCCATTTTTATATAGCTCCAAAAGCAATGAAAAGAAAGAAGAAAGAAAGAAAGTGAGATGAGATCTTTTATTGAGGATTTTTCCTCTTTTTCTCTCTTTTTTTTTCTCCTTTTTTTTTGATATAGCATATATACACAACGATCCCAACTGAAAGAGAGATAATTATATACAAGAATATTTTCTCTTTTCTCCTTTTCTTTTTTTTTGAATAAGAAATTTGGAGCTAGGAATTAATAGCGGGGGAAATGCCATATAATAGAATCGCTAAGGGGAGATTCACCAATGATTTTAAAAGTAGAGAAATGATGTTCAAGATTTGTGGAGAAAGAAATAAATATATCACTCGGTTCACTCTATAAGACATGCACGACAACTTCAGCAGGGTAACCTAATCTACTCAGTTTCGATCACAAAAAAGCTAACTAATCCAGATTTATCATAGCTAACATCATTCAATCATCCTGAAATGAAGTGTACAATTCATGCATATAGAAGTGATATAGGAAAAGAAATCAGTACTCCAGATATAGGCATTCAATGCGTGAATCTTGGGGTGTTTTCTGTGATAGCATACATATGAATATTCAGACTCAGCTAATAATAAAATTTCATCCATTCTCATGTGGCAAAAGTGTGGGTTACTATCTCTAGATGCAAAGCAAGTCATAGCATATGATATCAGAAATAAAGTCTAAGACATGACAAATATAGCATGCATATAGAGTAAGCTAAATCCCACGTCATCATCATCATAGGAAAGTCATCTCTAGCATGAGATGAAAAAGAAGAAATAAAGATAAAGGGAAAATAGAACTATTTACAATGCGGCACACAGAAAAATAAGAAAAACGTGATGCATGGTAAAATAAAAGATAAATGATGAAAATAAGTGCAAAATCGAAAAAAAATGTTGTGAAAAACTAAAAATAAAGGTGGCAAATCGAAAAAGATCGTGAGAACTCACTCCCCCAAGCTAAATGGCACAGTGTCCTCAATGTGCAAAGCGTGGCACACCGAGACACGAGATGTGTGAGGGGCAAGTGAGGATGCATGCATGAAAAAAAGGAAAATAAAAGGATAAAAATAAAGAAATGAAAAATATGATGCAGACATGATGCATGCAAATATAGGAGTGATACAGATATAAAGGTGGAACCAAAAACTCTCCCTCTCTCCTAAAAAAGATATATAAAGATACGGTAAAATAAGAATCCCAAAATAAGTGAGGGGAGGGGGGGTGGAAAAAAAAATGCAACAGGACCCAGCAGAAACGGGCAGCACAACAGCCAAAAAGAATCGATGGCATCAAGGGTGCCTAAGAAGGTGGTGCTGAACCGTCTCCGTCCTGAGGCGGAGGTGGTGGCGGCGGCTGGATAGGCTGCTGAGCGGGGGTGGGTGTGGAAGTGGTAGAAGGCTGAGTGTGAGTGGAAGTGTGGGTGGGAACCTGCTGGGTGGGTGGGGGTACGCGGGGGAGACGCTCCAGGACCTGGGTAAGACAGTAGTGAATCTGCGGGAGCAGGTCGAAGCGACCAGCCATCGCGGAGACGGTGGAGGACAGGGTCCGAAGGTCGCCTCTGAGGCCACTCATCGCCCCCTCTAGAGCACGAATGCTCTGAAGTACAGTGTCAGGGGGAGGTGGTGCAGAGGGACGCACCGGGCGGGGCTGTGCTGGGCGTGGCTGGCGAACTCGGGTCGCGTATGTGACGGGCTCAGCAGGGAAGGGAACGAAAGGTGCTGCGCCAGAAATGTGGGCCTGGCCTCAGTGCGAGGCAGGGCAGGGCGGTGAGAAGTGGAGGCAGCAGCAATGAAAGAAGAATACAAAAGCGGCAGTGAGGCGGCCGGAGAGGTCAGTGGCACAGAAGTGTGGACAGACGCCACGACACTCTCGGAAAAGACAGCAGAGGTGGAGACAGAGGTGACTACCGCTGGGGTGGGTGGGTGTACGCGGAGGAGAGTCCTCCAACTCGTGGGAGGGGCCGGCGTCATCCGACCGCTTCCGCTTGGCGGAAGCTCTCCTCGACCGCGGCCGTGTCCGGGGCGGCATATCGGCCCCCGAGCGCGCGCTGAAAAGGTGTAAAAAGTGCGGCGTGTGCAAAATAATGGAAAGAGTGTACCCCGACACGCCGCGAGTGCTAAGCAGTGGAAGAGTGCGAAGATAGCGCCTCCGCGAAGCCCAAATCAGTCCGTAGAAGCTCCCCTGGGCTCCCCTAAGCTCCCAAAAGCAACCTGCGCATGAAATGGAGATATCAGCGGGTAATATTCAAAACGTATGGAGCATTAGGGGTATAACAGATAAATATAGAAATTGATTTGGGTTTAGGGGTCGTTTAACACATGGATCCTCGAAAAAATACACAAAAAGAGGCGAAAAAAACGAAATAGGGGGTACCGGAGGCGATCGGAGCGGCGGCCGCCGGCGGCGACTCGGGCGAGGCGCCGGCGTGTGCTCGGCCGGCGGTGGCGGACCGAGCGGCGGCGTGAGGAGGCTGGTCGGGCGAGTGGGGGCGTGAGCGAGGGGAATCGGGCGAGGGGAGCTGAAGAGTCGGGGCGCGATTGGGTTTTGCGTTTCGAAAATCGCGCCCCCCCCTCGGCCCTTATATAATAAAAGTTACGACTCGGCCGAGTGACTGGGTCACTCGACCGAGCGAGATCAATAGAAATTTCTTCTCGCTTACGCTTCGGCCGAGTGGCTTTGACAGCCTCGGCCGAGTGGAGTAAGTCCATTCGGCCGAGTGCTCAAGCTACTCGGCAAGACTCGCCCTAGGAGGGTATCCGTTTTACTCGGCCGAGTGAAAATATAAACTCGGCCGAGTAGCAGTTATACTGAAATCAGGAAAATAAACAGAGAGTTGGGTATAGCAGACTTCCCTCGTTCGTGAGAGGCTCGGCCGGACGAACTTGTGTACTCGGCCGAGTGACTAGTATACTCGGCCGAGTGAGCCTTAATTTCTGCTGTTTGTCTTCGTTTGGGCTCTAAACTCCGTCTTTCTTCCTCCAGTCGATTTCATCTTCCTCCTAAGCATCGAGCAGCTTCCTAGGGCGCTCCTCGTCGTCTCGTTCCTCCTCCTCATGATGGATTTACCTATCTCCTCTCCTGTCATGAAAAATAGGACCCGTTATCACAAAATTTTTGGGCGAACGACTCGAAACACTAAAAATTTCTAAAACAAAAATAAAGAAAAAGTGAAAATAAAGCAATAACCGTCGGGTTGCCTCCCGACAAGCGCTCGTTTAAGGTCGTGAGCTCGACCCCCTAAGATTTTCAATTAATGCGGGATGTTTGGTGCATATGAAATGCACCCATCAAACTTTCCGGGGAGCACGCTTGGATTTGGAAGTTGCGGCGTGTTCTCCCTCGGTGGTCTCCCGTCTCGAATAGTGTTGGGGGGAGGCTCCCCCAAGCTAGCGTTTGCTCCGGTCAACGGCTTCACCGGTGATGCCGATTTCCGTATCGGCGGAGCTTTCGTCGGAGACTTTGATTTCGAGAGCTTGCAGAGCTCTCGAATCCTTGCGACATCAACGTCGCCTTCATCATTCTCGGCGGAGAGGTCGGGGGAATCATCTTTCTTCTCATCTTGGCCTAAATCCGGGCCTTCCTCGAAATCCTCATCGAAAAGAGCGCCAATTGAGTGAGGGATCGCCTCCTCTATTACCTCATCAAGGAGGTATGAAAGATCATCCGGCCGTCCCTTAAGTAGATATATTCTATTGATTTCTCCCGTTGGGACTCCCTCGGAATAATGCTTGAGTCTCTGACCATTTACCTTGAACGAGGCCCCGTCTTTGCTTTCCAACTCGAAGGCCCCTCCCGGTTGTATGTTCTTAATGGTGAAAGGTCCGGACCAACGTGACTTCAACTTTCCGGGAAATAGTCGGAGCCGGGAATTATAGAGTAAGACCTTGTCTCCCACCTTGAAGTCTGTGACGGTTATGCGGGCATCGTGGAGAATCTTGGTCCTTTCCTTTAAATTCTCGAGCTCTCATAGGCGTCTCTCCTTATTTCATCAAGCTCGTTGATGTCCAAGAGTCGCCTCACCGCCGCACTCTTGTAGTCGTAGTTAAAGGTCTTGATGGCCCAATATGCGCGGTGTTCCAACTCTACCGGAAAGTGGCAAGCCTTCCCATAAACTAGTCAGAACGGTGTGGTACCGATGGGAGTGCGAAAGGCCGTGCGATATGCCCATAGAGCATCGTTTAGCTTCATTGACCAATCCTTTCTAGATCGATCCACGGTTTTCTCGAGAATTTGCTTGATCTCTCTATTTGAGACTTCCACTTGGCCGCTTGTCTGGGGGTGATAGGCCATGCCAACTCTATGGTTTACTCCGTACTTCTTTAGCATGGCTTCAAACTTGTTCTCTATGAAGTGGCTTCCCCCATCGCTTATCAAGGTACGAGGCACTCCGAAGCGCGGGAAGATATTTTGCTTGAAGAACTTGGAGATGACCCTTGCATCATTAGTAGGGGTGGCGATTGCTTCCACCCATTTGGAGACATAGTCGACGGCCAATAGGATGTATTTGTTGCCATTGCTTGACGGAAATGGTCCCATGAAGTCTACTCCCCAACAATCAAAAAGCTCAATTTCTTGGATGGGCCTCATTGGCATCTCATTGCGCTTGGAGATATTTCCGGTCCGTTGGCATCTATCGCACCCCTTTACAAAGTCGTGGGTGTCTTTAAACATTGTCGGCCAGAAGAACCCGCTCTACAAAATCTTAGCGGTGGTTTTAGAGGCGGCATGATGACCTCCGCATGGTAGACCGTGGCAATGCAAAATGATGGATGTCGCCTCCTCTTTAGAAACACACCTCCGAATGACACTATCCTTGCATATCTTGAAGAGGTATGGATCTTCTCAGAAATAGCTACGGACTTCATGAAGAAATCTCCTCTTTTGATGCGTGGGCATCCCATGCGGTTTAATTCCGCAAGCCAAGTAGTTGACGAAGTCCGCGTACCAAGGAACTTCTCCGGTCCTTATGGCATATAGCCTCTCATCCACGAATGTGTCGTCGATAGGCAAACTTTCGTCCTCCTTGTCGCGAATGAGCCTAGATAAATGATCCGCTACGACATTGTCCGTACCCTTCTTGTCTCTGATCTCTAAGTCGAATTCTTGCAACAAGAGTATCCACCTAATCAACCGAGGCTTGGCCTCCTTCTTGTTTAAAAGATACTTCAATGCCGCATGGTCGGTGTGGACAATAACCTTGGATCCAAGGAGGTAAGAGCGAAACTTCTCTATGGAATAGACGACCGCTAGAAGCTCTTTCTCGGTAGTTGTGTAATTTTTCTGCGCGTCATCCAATGTCTTGCTCGCAAAGTATATCGCATGAAGCTTCTTATCTTTTCTTTGTCCCAACACCGCTCCAATGGCTTGGTCGCTAGCATCACACATTAGCTCAAAAGGGAGGCTCCAATCCGGTGGTTGTATGATGGGCGCGGAGACTAGTGCTTCCTTCAAGGCGTTGAAGGCTTGTAAGCATTCACCTGAAAAATAAAAGGGATATCTTTAGCGAGCAAAGAAGTAAGTGGTCGGGCAATCGAGGCGAAATCCTTTATGAAGCGGCGGTAAAACCCCGCGTCACCAAGGAAGCCTCTAATGCCCTTGACATTAATAGGAGGAGGAAGTTTCTCGATTACCTCAATCTTTGCTTTATCTACCTCAATTCCTCTCGAGGAGACAAGGTGTCTGAGAACTATACCTTCCGTGACCATGAAGTGACACTTCTCCCAATTGAGAGTGAGATTGTTTTGTTGGCACCTTTTTAGGACTTTAGTAAGATTTTCCAAACAAGAGTCAAACTCACTTCCATAAACCGAGAAATCATCCATAAAAACTTCCATAATATTTTCAATGTAATCGGAGAATATGGACGTCATACACCTCTGAAAGGTGGCGGGAGCATTACAAAGGCCAAACGGCATCCTACGGTAGGCATAGGTGCCATAGGGACAAGTGAAAGTTGTCTTCTCTTGGTCATCTTCATGCAAAGGGATTTGGAAGAATCCCGAATACCCATCTAGATAGCAAAAGTATTTATGTTTTGCAAGTCGTTCAAGCATTTGATCAATGAAGGGCAATGGGTAATGGTCCTTTCGGGTAGCTTTATTGAGTTTCCTATAGTCAATGCACATTCGCCATCCCGTGACGGTGCGCGTAGATATGGGCTCACCTTTTTCATTTTTTATGACAGTCATCCCCCCTTTCTTGGGGACGACGTGAACGGGGCTAACCCATCTACTATCTGAGATAGGATAAATTATACCTGCTTCTAGCAATTTTAGGATTTCCTTTTAACCACCTCCTTCATGTTCGGGTTTAACCGCCTTTGAGGCTCTATGGAGGTGGTGTCGGTATCCTCCAAATGGATCCTATGCATGCAAAGCCTAGGGCTAATCCCTTTTAGATCGGAGATAGTGTATCCCAGGATATCTTTGTGGCTCCTAAGAACGTCTAGGAGTTTTTCAAGTTGGTCTGGCGTGAGGTGGGAGTTTACTATCACCGGGAAAATTAATTTGTTACCCAAAAAGGCGTACCTTAGATTCGGAGGTAATTGTTTAAGTTCTACCTGAAGAGGCGCCGCTCCTTCTACTTCATCAGCTTGCATGAGTTCGGCTTCTTCCTTGTCAGCTGGGTCTAGCTCGTGTTCAGGTGGCGCGCTCTCTTGTGAAGAGTCACACTCACTACTTAGTGAGGACAATGCATCGAAATAGGCGTGCTCCGATTCTGTGCTAGCATCGTCAGAGTTTTCAATCGGCTCCGGTTCGTTCCTGGAATCAAGAAACACATCAGACGATTCATAGAAGCAAGAGTAAGTGTCATGGGGTGTAACTCCCTGAACGTTGGTTTACTCTGAAGATCCTTCCGAAGTATAGTGATCCTCGACACTTGTTCCACCGTCTTCGAAATATAATTTGTCGTCGATCACGTCAACTCTAACATTGCCCCCGATAGTCCCCTCCGGGGAGATCTGGTCCATCACGAAACTAGCAAACAGTTGTTCGTCGGGGTCCTTGACATCGATAGCGAAAGCTCTGGTAGCGTGGACCTCATCGACAAGCTCCTTAAGGAGGTCAGTGAAGGAGTCGTAATCTTCCTGACTGAGTCCTATTGTTGACATTGCATCCTCCATTCTTCCTGCAAAGACCTTATGCAAAATACAGGGAGAATGTGCGAATGGAAGAAAGTACAGAAAGAGAGAAAGAAGAAGTAACCGGGTGGTCGATGACGAACACCGTCAAAATGCTCACCCCGGCAACGGCGCCAAAAACTTGATCGCTCTGGGACGTAACCCTGAAGAATGGTTGTAGTTTTACCGCAAGTGCACGGTGTAGCAGCAAGCGGGATATCGAACACAGGGAGGACGAATGACCGTGCTTGCTCCAATCAACCTGGCTATTTTTGAAGAAAGATTTGCATTTGGCGATCCTGTCACAATCGTCAGACAAAGTGTGGAAATATCAAATCAAATAAAGAACGTCTAGGGAATGGGGAATCCCCGCTACTCACCATATTTCATGAATGTGGTTCATCGGTATTGAAATTGCTAGATTAAGATTTTGGATGAACTAGTTGCAACTGAATGTAGAACCAAGCTCACGCTCTCGCGCTGTTACCGGTCTATAGCTATCCTAGGTTCGGGTCCAATCTCTTGCAAACCCTAGCCTAGGGGAGCTAGCATTAGGATCAACATCATCGTCCAATCGCGCACCGAGCCCAATCTCTTGCAAACTCGGTCCACAACCTAGATTGGGATAGTTCCTACCCGCCCAATCTCTTGCAAACGGGTATTGGCACGGAATTGAAACCGGAAACCCTAGTATCGGTCCAATCTCTTGCAAACCGATACTACGGAAATTCGACTCCAACCCAATTCGGATTTCTAGGGTTTCCTATCGAATTGGGATCCAATCTCTTGCAAATCCCAATCGATGTGAATACCTAGCCATCCGTAGTAAATTGATCCCAATCTAATCTCTAATAGCAATTCTAGCAAAATTCCTACCAATTCATCACAATTATGAAATAGGGCTTGTAGGGTTCATCCCCACGCCCCAAGACGTGGCGACTACTCACAATTCATAGCAAGATCACAAAAATAATCAATGAAATAAGCAATAGAATTCATCACAATATTGAGATATGCTATAAAAATAGAATTTTTAGAGAAGAGAAAAGCAAACCAATGGAGTTCTTCAATTAATCCAACAAAAATCCAATTTTGTCTCTTCTCCAATCTCAAGAATAAAACTAAAAAGCTAATCTAAAAAGCTGCAAAAAATCTAAGAAGAAGCTCTTAAAACTAGGGTAAAAACAGGGGTTAAATAGCCCCCAAAATCGTCCAAAAACTGTGACCAAAATACCCCTGCGCAGCCTGTTTTCCGCAATTTTCGCTACAAGCAGCGCGTCGCACTCGGCCGAGTGACAAAAGTCACTCGGCCGAGTGAGAAACCCTGTAATTTTCCAGTAAGTCGGGGCCTTCAGGGGTCTCTACTTCCGGGGCGGCTCGGCCGAGTGAGTTGTCGTCACTCGGCCGATGGCTTCATGATACTCGGGCGGACGGGATAATCCACTCGGCCGAGTGGGTCTTCTGAAGCTCAGGCAGCCGAAAAACAGTAACTTGGAGATTTTTGAAGGGCTTCGTCTGGGCGCCACTCGGGCGGACGAGATGTCATCACTCGGCCGATGTGGTCTCCGTCGCTCGGCCGAGTGCACATAGAAATCGTGTCTGAACTGGTCGGCCGAGCGGTGTCTCGCTGGTCGGCCGAGTGGCTCCTCCACTCGGCCGAGTGGGACACAAAACATGCCCAATCTGCTTATTTTGGCCTCCTCGTCGCTCCTGCGACGTTCATTCTTCTTCCGCTCCTCTCCAACAGCAAAAATACCCCTCGGGGAGGTCGTCGGTGACCGTCTAGAGTAAGCGCATCTCGAGATCACTCCAAATCGCGCCAAATCACCTGAAATGCGACAAAAACAACAAATCGTGAAAAGCATCGCAATATCGTCGATATATCGTGAAAAACATGATTTGGGCGATCTAAATGGCATGCAAAAATGCGGGAAAAAGGTGTAAAATAAGGAGTGATCATTACATCAGCGACCCTTCTCATGTTGTCGATTACTCGGAGATTACGCTTTGACCGGACCTGACTTATGAGCTGCAGCTGGTGCAGATTTTAGACCGACGTCAGAAGACGCTCAGGAACAAGGTCGTCGAGCTCGTGAGAGGGATGTGGCGTCATGATTCGCCTGGAGAGTCCACCTGGGAACGGGAAGACGAAATACGAGATTGTTACACTTATTTGTTCCATGCCCCTTAGTTGATAGAAATTCCGAGGACGGAATCTTTTAAGGTGGATAGAATGTAACGACCTATATTTTCGGATACACTGGAACTGAGTTCTACTTATGAATGACTTCATTAATATATCCTTGATGTCTTAATCCCATTAATATACTTGTTAGTTAGCTTATTAATCATGTTATTAATGTTTTGAGATTTAAAATTCAAAAGTTTCAAAATTCGATTTCAAATTTATTTAAAAACTTCACTTTAAATCCTAATTAAACATATGACTATTTTAGAAATATTTCCCTCATTAAAACCCATTATTTCCACTAGTTATTACTATCATTCAAACCTGCCTAAATAACTTAGCTATTAATACCCTAATAAATATTTTTAAAGCAAATCTTTTTAAATTTCAAAAAACTTTCCTAAATAACTTTTGCTATTATTTTTCCTAATCAATAATTAAAACAAATCAATTCCTATTAAAACACTTTCCTTTTTCTTTAAAATCATTTTCTAATTTTTTTCCATAACCCAAACCCAACCCATTGTGACTCACACAACACGCACACACACATGATTCACTCTCTCCCTCTCTATAAAATAAAACCCATCCTATATTTTTCTAACCTTAAAAAGAACCCATGCCCCTTTGTACAGACCCCCAGCCCTATAAACCCCAACCACCTACCTTCAACCCTAGTCTATACAAAACCCAACACTCTATCCCCTCTCTTCAAACCCTAGCCTGACCCCCCTCTAAGCTCCCCGGTGTCTCTCTCCTTTTTCGAGCAGCCACCACCGCCCTCACCTTCCCTCCTCCTCCCGTCGACCACCCCAATGTCTCATCACCGACGTCCAGCTCTCAACATCACCTGCAAGCCCAGCACGTCGGTGCCCTGCAGCCCCGCCGCCGCCTGCTATCATCTCCGACCAACTTCGATCCCTCCACCTGCGGAGCTCATCTCCGACACCCACCTCAGCCTATGAAAATCAACACCCGTCGACAACTTCCAGCACACTGGCGCCCTCCTCTCGTCTTCACTTGCAACCCAACGTAGGAGAAGGGAGAAGCTTGAAGAGGTTGGTCAGTAACTTTGTTAATAGTTAGGATAGTTAGGTCTAGCATATGAATGGTATTAGTGTATCACTATTGTTAGCATGCATTTAGTGTTGGGTTAGTTGTTATAAGCTGTGTTTTGTTATCTTAACTAGTGCTAGTTTTAATGTTAAACTGTGCTTTTCTAATCATGATTAGTAAGCTTACAAACCTAAGCTGTTACCTCCTACTAATAATATAGGTTAATTGTAAGCATAATACTTAAGTTGTTATATTTAAGTTATATTAATACCTCTATATGTAATGCTAATGGGTTAGTTAATAATATTAGAAATGAGTTTTTGCAGTATAAATACCCAGTAATATGCATTAGTGATGGTTACTTGTTAACATATGCTAGGTGTAAATTTATAATATATAAGTTAGTTTGTGTTACAGAATAAGTTTATCATCACAAGTATGATATACAAAATATAAATAGTAACTCATATAAAAAGGGGAAACCGTACCTTTTTGTTAGTGATTGGAATAAAATGTTACTTGATTAAATAAGTTATTTTGACTAAATCTGATATCAGAACCGAATGATGCAGAAAACGTCCGCACCTCCCGTAAGAACCCGTCGATACAAAAATCACCTGAATCAGGCAAGTGTGTAATTTATTACATATTTTTAAATGTCACTCGTTTAGATGTTTCACCCTTAAACTGTGAAAACTTGTACACAAAAATGACATGTGGCACAATGACACTATAGCTCCTTGAAAAGCACTTATGTGAAATGCTAAATTTGGACTCGTGTGCGCGTGTGTGGACACCATTAAGAAAAATGAACTTACTTGTTACGATATGAAACATACATACAGTGAAGCGAACAACTTGAATAACATAGAACATGATAGCTGGTTTGGCTAACTCACAGATATTGCATGTTGTTGGCTCATAGTTGGCTACTCTTATCGGTCACATGTGACTAGTCTGGCTCGTGTTCCAGTATATGACGGTTTAGCATTCTGGTTCGTGGTCCAGAAAGTACATGTGGGTGGGGTTAGGTTCCCGGGCACTAGCCGTTAGTAAAAGGGTCGCCTTCGGGGGCACTTGAAGGTGGATTCACTTACTAGCCGTCTGACGACGGGAGCCTTAGTCACGGACTTGCACACACAATTAAACCACTTAAAAAAGGATGTTAACTTATAGAGCTGATGCTACTTTATTGAAATACCATGTTTCATTTTCATAATAGAACTGCTTGCTAGTGTAAATATTTATAACTGCTTAAAAGTACAATATATAATCTTTTGTACATCTTGCCAAGGGTTCCCTTCTAACCATAACTTGACAGGACCCTTGCTTTCTTGCTATACAAATATTTTAAATCTGGTATCCCCCAATCCAACTGCACTCTTATGAGTTAAAAACAAGGGGACGTCAAGCTTTATGGCATCGTTGCCGGGGAGGCAACTTGTTTGTTAATTTTAGGACCTTCGATCCCTTGAGTCTAGTTCATATCCCTACCTCACGATAGTTTTCGCATTCTTCATTTTCATTTTCATTTTCTATTTTCTATTTTTATTTTTCTGTTTTTATCTGTTCCTATCACATACTTGCTTCACGGGTATTTCTTGTTTTTCATGCGCAGGAATACAAGGAGTCTAGACGACTTGATTCCTATTGACCCGGAAATTAACGCCACCATGAAGAGTTTAAACACTGAAAGGAGAAGAAGAGAAGAAGCTGAAGTCATGGGAGAGAACACTCCTCCTCCCCAGAAATCTCTGCTGGAATACTCGATGCCCTCCATCGGGTCCACCTCCTCCATTCAACCCCCGGCTATTGTAGCCCAGAGCTTCGAGCTTAACCCGTCACTAGTGACGTGGATCCAGCAGGATCAATTCTCTGGGGCACCCATGGAGAGCCCTATGAACATCTGGACTCCTTAGAGAAGTGTGACACATTCCGGATTAATGGTGTCACAACTGAAGCAATCCGACGGAAGCTATTCCCTTTCTCTCTGCGGGATAAGGCCAAGCAATGGCTTAGGGGAAAAGACCCGAACACCTTCAACACTTGGTAGAAGCCCTCAAATGGTTTCTTGACTGGGTTCTTCCCTCCAGGGATGACAATGAAGCTGAGGAGTGAGATCTCCTCCTTCTCCCAGGCCAGCCATGAGTCCCTGCACGAAGCTTGGACGGGATACAAAGAGATGCAGCGGAGTTTCCCTCATCATGAACTTCCCAAGTGACAGATTATGAATCTGTTCTATAAGGGATTGAGGGATGACCTAAAATCTTCGATGGACACCGCGGCTGGGGGGGGGTCCTTCATGTCTAGAAGTAAAGAAGATGCCGACAACATTTTAGAAAACATGGCATCAAACAATGAGAGGTGGTACGACGAGCGTGCAACGCCCAGATCTGGATGCATTCATAGAGTCGAGGACGTCGAAAAGTTTTCTAGCAAATTTGATTTGTTATCGACCCAGATCTTAGCGTGTATGGTAGGAGCTGGTGGTGCCAGCACCCAACAATTATCAGTGGTGGAAGCGGAAGTCCTGGGAGACTTCGAGGGTGGTGATATTTCACCACCGGTGGATCAAGCTAGCGCACTTTTCTTCAACCCGACGGGTAATGCACCGTATCCACCACAAACTAGTTCCAATCCGGTTTATTCTCTGAATAACTGGAACCACCCAAATCTTAGCTATCGGGCACCGTATCAGCAGCCGCAGCATCCGCATCAACAAGTATATCAGTCGCCTAGGCAACAGCAGCAGTAGCAGTATCAGCAATAGTAGCAACGCCCACAAATGTACCAACAGTATCCTCCCAGGAATCAGCAGCACATGCAGTCGCCGCCGCCGCCATATGGCAAGTTCTTCGCTATGGTCAAGGATTTAAGCTTACAGATCCCTTTCATCGAAGCCATATAGACAATTCCCTCCTACGCGAAATTTTTAAAGGATTTGGTGACGAGGGGTTCCCGAAAGGAAAAGGTCGTTCTCATGGCGGAATGTAGTGCTCTCATCCAGCGAGCGAATCCGCCCAAGCTAAAAGACCCGAGAAGCTTCTCCATTCCTTGTTCGATTGGGGAAGTAAAGATTCATCAGGCACTCGTGGACTTGGGAGCGAGCGTCAGTCTAATGCCCCTGTCACTATACAGGAGGATATGGAAATGAGACCTGGAGCCCACGGGTATGACCCTTCAACTATCTGATAGATTGGTCAAATATCTGATGGGAATTGTAGACGACCTGCCTGTTAAAGTCAGTGGAGTGCAAGTACCGGTAGACTTCGTGGTGATGGACATGTCTGAAGACACTCATACACCCATCATCCTTGGATGGCCCATCATGGCAACCGCTAGCGTGCTCATAGACGTGAAGAAAGGGAAGTTATCCCTTAATGTTGGCGACGAAAAGGTCGAGTTTGACTTGGGGTTATCTATGAAGCACCCCCCGGATGAACCTGGTTGCAATATGCTGGACAATGAGGATGAAAGAGCTGTGGAAGATGGGGCCTGGGAAATTCTCTCAAGGAATCCCCTCGACAGATTGGGGGACCTTGAGGAACATGTCGGTCTGAAGAAAGAAGATGTTGCTGGAGAAGAGGTTGTCCCACATACGATCCCTCCTGGATTCCAAAAAGCTCCTCCGACGAGGAAAAAAGGGAAAGAGCCCATGTGGCTTACTGGTGATGAGATCCGGATATTAAGAAGAGTGGCGGTAGAGGCCATGTCACGACCCGCTTCCCAAATATAGAAAGCGAGGCATGAAAAGTCCGCTCAAACTTGAAGCTGTGAGGCTACAGTCTGTAAAGCGTCTGGTATAACCAAGTAAAGGTCCTTGCAATTACGAAACAGAACAAAAATAGTAATAAAAGAAGAGAGATAAATAATGTTATTCCAATCTCAGATTGTCCACAAATAATGTTCAGACATCACAGAAAAGCCACCAGGCATAAAAGAGTCTAAAAAGGCCCCAAGCATGGCCAACAGAAATAAACGTACAGAAAAGGAAAGGCGCTATGCACCGACAACCTAACAAGAACTAAGCAGAAAGTAACACAGAAAGAAGTCTCTATGACTGGTCGCCGGTGTCCTCGAACTCCACGTCAACAGTGGACCCAGGCTCAACGTCAGCAAACACCTGGTCCTCAGCAACGGGCTCTGGCTCAGCAACTAACATGCGACACCCAAAAGAGACGAGGGTGTATGTGAGAAAAGTCTACAAGAGACTTTGTGCAATGAAGCAAAAAGAAAGGGAAACAGCCTATCAGTTCTAAAATATGCGATGACATGGCAGTTTAAGGCATGGATGCAACATGTAAGAAGTGCAACAAGTATGACAAGGCAAGGGTAGCAAAGCTACTAAAACATTCACATGGATTTACAAGACAAGTAAGCACGTCGTGCACAGAGTTTACGCCCTTTGACTTGAGCGGATGTACGGGCCAACTCCTACGCTCAAGTGATCGCTTAACCCTACCCCTCCACATGTAATCGGTCATTGGCTTTTAACCAACACATGTAGCCCGCTTCTGGTTCACGAGCCAGGAAGTTTACTTGGCATAGGATTGTGCCTGTAACGTAGGTGCCTAGCCTCAACAAGGAAGTACAAGTAGCGTGTGCTACGAAAGAAACATTCAAGCATGGAATGACATGTTAGGATCCATGGCATGGCAAGAGTACAAATAAAGTGCATACATATATAGAAATTAAACGTGACATGCAAAATGTATGAATGGCATGGCAGAGTACAAATAAAGTGCGTACAGATATAGAAATTAAACGTGACAGGCAAAATGTATGAATGCCATGGCAGGGTGTCAGATCTAGCTTCGTTGTCAAGCAAGATCTTGAAGTTGCATCTAGGCGACTATCATTTCGTCGCCTAGTCTCTTTTACGCTAAAAACGAGGGATAGCCTAAAACATGGCATAAACACAAGTTGGCAAGTTTCACTTGCCTGCAATCAGCTGTTTTGGAAACACCGTTTAATCAGTCCAATCTACATATGTGCTCGGATTCACCAACCTACAGTCCCAGATTAGATTATCTTCATGAGTGATTTACTAAGCACTTTAAATACTGATTTTAATCTTGATTGGTATGCATTGGTTGGGGGTCCTAAAAGATCAGAAAAGTACCCTTGCACTACGCTAGAGCTACACTGATGTCGGGTAGCGACGTCAGGGGGTTGGAATAAAGATAGTGCTCCTGCTTCCGATCCAAAATTAAATCCACGATCGCCAATCCTTGAACAGCGACGTGAACAGCAAAGAGCATCCAAATCATCGAGCAAGGTGAATGGTTGAAGATCTACGGCTCTCGTGAAGCCGTAACAACGAACGGGGACGAAGGGGTCAGCGTACACGAATACTACGACGTTGAGCATCGTAGGGGATGATCGTGACATCGAGGAACACCTCTAGGCGAGGTAGGGGGCTGCCGGAATGATCCAACAGTGAGAGAGTGTGATGAGAGGCGTAACGACGCGTCGAGACGTCGTTAGAACACGAAACAACGATAACTCGCTGTTTTGAGGCTTGGACGGCCTGGGGGCTTCCGTCGACAGCGTAGAGGTCAGAGGGGCGACTCACGGCGATCAGGGGTTGCGGGCGGTGGCTGTGGGCGACGGCTACGGCGGTGACAGCCGCTGCTGCTGCTGGCGATGCACCGGGCGGCTGTGGCGCTCGGGGGACGTCGGCGAATGGTCCGGCGTCTGTGGCGGTCGGGGTTCGGTCGGGGGAAGCCCGTCGAAGGGTGGAAGAGGCCAGAGGCATGAAGTTAGGGCGCAGGCTAGGGGAGAGCTGCTGCGAAAATGAATGAGGCGGTGGCTCTTTGTGTTTGGCTGGGAGAAAAATATACAACCCTAAGTTGCTTTAATAATAGGGTAGGGTATGGCAACATCACGTGGGGTAGAGTGTCCTAGGTCTAGGTTTTCTGGGGTTAGGGTTTTTTATAATTGTGATGAGTTGTGTGCGTGTGCAGCACGTGAAGGGAATGCTATAGGTTTTAAGGTTGTCTATTTATTTCTTTCAAACAAAAGTCTCTCTCTCCACCGAGGTGTGTGTGTGGCAAGGTAAAAGTGAGGTTAGAATTTAGAGGTGATTAGGGTCATTAAAAAATTAATAATTAGGGGCTACACTCGTATAAAACTTAGGGTTAAAAAAATAATAGATTGGGAAACAATAGTGAAAGTGGTCAAACGGAGCCCGAAAATTATGAGAAAAATACTGGGGCGACCGTGCTGACGAGAGAAACATAACTAAGGTGTTCGGTCATGGGTACAGCGACGGGAAATGAAACTAAAAATAACAAGGTCCCACGACAAAAGTGAAAGTCGCGACGCCCCTGCAAACAAAGTCAAATTGTGGGGGAACGACCCGTGAAATGACGTTCCAAAATAATTTCACAATTTAATACTCTTCGAGAGGGTCACAACGGCATATCACAGCAAAGGGTTCGGATACAAGAAGGGTCTAAAATAAATACGTGCACGAACAAGACTACGTGCACGAAAAGCGTACGATCGAAAACAGACAGTGACATCAAACCCACCTTATGAATGATTCCGCCCTCGGAATCAGAAACAACTACTGCTCGGAAATAAGTACGGAAAGTGCTCTCTCATATCATCCTCACGCTCCCAGGTGGACTCCCCAGGGGAACCATGACGCCACTGCACTCTAACCAAGTCGACGGTCTTATTCCTCAGCTGCTTCAGCCGTCGATCCAAAATCTCAACTGGCTGCTGATCATAAGTCAGATCCAGACGAACCGTGATCTCAGAGAAATCCATAGCATGGGACGGATCACTGACGTATCGACGTAACTGAAATACGTGAAACACGTCGTGAAATCCCTCCAGTGACGGCGGCAAAGCCACGCGGTAAGCCACCGCTCCAACTCTCTCCAGGACGTCAAAAGGCCCGATGTACCTTGGACTCAGCTTGCCTCTCTTTCCAAATCGAATAACTCCCCGATTCGAAGAGATCTTAAGAAAGACGTGATCTCCTGGCTGAAACTCCAACGGCCTCCGTTTAGCATCTGCCCAATGCTTGAAACGATCCTGCGTGATCCTCAGATTCTCCCGGATGTTCCTCACAACATCCACTACCTCCACGATCATCTCAGGCCCTAACAGCTCCATGTCTCCAATGTCATCCCAGCTCAGTGGCGACCGACATTTCTTGCCATATGGCGCGACGAATGGCGCCATGCCAATACACGCCTGGTAACTGTTATTATTGGCAAACTCCACATGATGGAGATGATCCTCCAAAGATCCCTTGAAGTCCAACATGCACGCCCACAGTATATCCTCCAAAATCTGAATCGTCCTCTCGGACTGGCCATCCGTCTGCGGGTGGTACGTCGTACTGAAACTCAGACTCGTACCCAGACTCTTCTGTAGACTCTGCCAAAACTGAGATGTGAATCTTGTGTCTCTGTCCAACACGATACTCACGGGGACTCCATGAAGTCACATGATCTCCTGCACGATTCACGTTACATCACTATCTAAACTAGGAAAAGGAAATAAAAACGGAGAGTAAAAGAATTTACCTCCATATATCTTTACGATAGCGTCTCAGTGGATGCTCCACTCAGAAGGGAATAAAGTGCGCCGATTTGGTCAATCGGTCTACGATCACCCAAATCGCGTCATTCTGCTTCGGACTCCGAGGTAGTCCAGTCACGAAATCCATAGTGCTGTGTTGCCACTTCCACTCTGGAATCAGAAGCGGTTGTAGCAACCCAGCCGTACGCTGATGTTCCTCCTTAACTTACTGATATACCAAACACTTGGCTACGTTACGAGCCACACTCCGCTTCATGCCATGCAACTAAAAGTTCAGACGAAGATCTTTGTTCATCTTGGTACCTCCAGGATGTACAGAGTACGGCGAACTGTGTGCCTCAACCAATAACTCCTCTCTAATATCTCCAGCTGGCACACACAACCTGGCTCCAAATCTCAATGAACCATCTCCCTGAATCAAGAAGTCAGTCCGTAGACCGACTTCTACTTGCTCCCAAATCTTCACCAGCTTCGGATCTCCAGCCTAACCTGCCTTGATCCGATCCACGATCGTCGACTGTATCTGCATACACATCAACGACGAAGCCTCTCCAGGAAGCACGATCTCAATACCAGACTCGCAAAAATCCTGCTGCAACCTCCACTTCGAAGTCAACATCATCACCGCTGGAAGTCTGCTCAGCGAATCAGGAACCACATTCAGCTCGCCTGGATGGTACTGCAAGTCGATCTCATAATCTGCCATGAGCTCCAACCATCTACGCTGTCGCATGTTGAGCTCCTTCTGCGTGAAGATATACTTCAAGCTTTTGTGGTCAGTGAAGATCTTTACCTTCTTACTCAGCAAGAAATGCCTCCAAATCTTGAGCGCAAATACAACTATAGCCAACTCCAAATCGTGCGTCAGGTAATTCTTCTCGTGAGCCTTAAGCTGACGAGAAGCATAGCAACCACGTGCCCATGCTAATGCAAAACACAGCCAAGACCTTTGCTAGAAGCATCGCAAAAGATCTCAAATCCTCCACTCCGATCGGGCACATCAAGAATAGGTGCTGATGTCAACATTGCCTTCAGAATAGCAAAGGGCTCTTCACAATCATCTGACCAGACAAACGGCACACCCTTCCTTGTCAATCAAGTCATCGACTCAGCGATCCAAGAAAAGTCCTTAACGAAACGCCGATAATAACCTGCAAGCCCAAGAAAACTCTTGAGCTCTGATGCTGACCGCGGAACCGGCCACTCTCTGATAGCCTTAATCTTCTCAGGATCCACTGAAATTCCATATCTTGACACCACATGCCCAAGAAAAGCAACCATATCAAGCCAGAACTCGCACTTGGAATACTTAGCATACAAACGATGCTTCCTTAAAATTTCCGATACTATCCTCAAGTACGATGCATGCTCTTCCCCCGACCTTGAATAGATCAAGATGTCGTCAATAAAGATAACGACAAACTTATCTAGAAAGTCGTAGAAGATTAGATTCATCAGGTTCATAAAACCTGTGGGCGCATTGGTTACACCGAAAGGCATAACCACGAACTCATAGTGACCATACTTCGTCCTGAACGCTGTCTTCTGGATATCTTCCTTCCTTACCTTCAGCTGGTGATAGCCACTCCTCATGTCCAACTTAGAGAACACTCTCGATCCTCCAAGCTGATCAAAGATGTCATCTATTCGAGGCAAAGGACATCTCTTCTTGATGGTGACGATATTCAGCTCCATGTAGTCCACGCACATACACCGTGAACCATCCTTCTTCTTCACCAGCAACACCGGTGCTCCCCACGGAGACACACTAGGATTAATATACCCCTTCTATAAGAGCTCATCCAGCTGCCTATGCAATTCCTCCAAATCTACTGGAGCCAGACGATATGGTGCCTTCGAAATGGGCTGTGCTCCCGGAATAAGGTCGATCGAAAACTCAAGAGCTCGATCGGGCGGCAGTCCTGACATCTCCTCGGGGAAGACGTCGTCGAATTCTCTCACCAAAGCTGGTCTGCTCTGCTCCATCTGCAAAGCAACGATCTCCACCGGCTTGGCCCGAAATCTGACAGGAACAAGCGAACTGCTACCTCGACTGAATTCAAACACCGGATGACCTGGAATCTCAAACACTACCTTCTTCTGTAGGCAATCGATCGTGGCATAGAAACTCCCAAGCCAGTCCATCCCAAGGACGGCATCATAGTTGATGATGTCGTGGACAATGAAGTCTGCGTAAAGCTCATGTCCACAGACCACCAAAGGACAAGACTTGCAACCACGATGCACCGAGACCACGCCATTCCCTGTAACGATATCCCAACTCTTGGGAAGAGGGAAAGTCAACAAGGAATGCTTGTCCACGAAGATCCGGGATATAATGCACATCGATGCACCAGAGTCGAAGAGGACTCGTGCAGGGAAAGTACAAACCAAAATCACACCTAACAAACAATCTAACAATCAAATCCTACTCTAGCAAACATAATATATTTTAGCAACCAAACGTATTCTAACAAACAAGTTTAACTAAGGAAGGGAAAACAACTAGACTGAGGGTTAGGTGCAATAACCTCATCCTCAGCCTCATCCTCAACTACAGTCATCAGGAAAGCCTGCCCCTCGGCTGAAAAGCCTGCTGAAAAGCCTTCTTCTGCGGAACAAGGGCTACCCCACGTCCAGCCGGTACCGGTGCTCTTTGCTGCAACGGCTGAGCTGCAACTGGTCCTCTCCATGGCTGCTTAGACTTTGGGCAATCCTTCATGACATTAGTAGGATCACCACAAACTAAGCATTGTCCCGGCATCTTCCTGCACTGCTCCTTGACATGCCCAGTCTTGTCGCAGAAATGGCAAGTCTTCTGAGTAGGCCCACCTGGCCTCTTGAACGGCACCGACTGGTTAGGCTTGAACCCTGGCATAACCACTGCTCTGACTTGCTCCATAGGCCTCTTCCCAGCTCAAGAAGTCTGCCCTCTCTTCTGGCTCGCAATCAGCTCCTGCCTCCTAGCAGCTATCAGCAACTTATGATAAGACTCCAAACCTGACGAAGACATCAAGCTCTGTAAATCTAAGGAAAGACCATGCAGAAACCTTTGAACTTTCTCATCGGTATCCTGCACCATCTTCGGTGCAAAGCGACTCATCTTGGTGAACTCCTGATGATATTGGTCCACCGATAGATTTCACTGCTTCAGATCAATGAATCGCTGCAACATCTCTCTCCTGGCAGCCTTCGGGAAATACTCCTCATCAAATCTAGCCTTGAAAGTAGCCCAGGAATAGGTTTCACCAACAGCTCCTCCTCGGCATCCCACCAGCTGCGGGCATTATCCTTGAGCTGCTTCTTCACCAAATCAACCCATCCAGCCAGGTTGTTCTTCGACATCCTTAGATTGTCCTCTGTATTCTGGATCCACTCCTCTACAGCCAACAGTCCTTCAGATCCATCAAAATAGGTCGGGCCCAGCTCCCGAAACTGCTTCGCTCCCGGCTCGAAGTGAGGGGCATTCTGAAGCATGCCCTGCTGCACCTGTATCATATGATGCATCATCCTCATGACTTCAGCATTGGTGGGCTCTCTATCCGGTACCTCATCACGGTCTGGCCCACCACTAACTCAGGTATGTCGTCTTCCGGCCAACTAGTGACAAAGAAAACGATAAAATTAGACTCAGGGCTTATGACTTAGATGTTTTAATTTATTTAATGGACATTCTATTATTATTATCGTTGTTCCGATAATTCGCAATTGCAAGAAGAGATCTGCATGGGCCACCAATAAAACCTGTCACGACCCGCTTCCCAAATACGGAAAGCGAGGCGTGAAAAGTTTGCTTAGACTTGAAGTTGTGAGGCTACAGTCTGTAAATCATCTGGTATAACCAAGTAAAGGTCCTTGCAATTACGAAACAGAACAAAAATAATAATAAAAGAAGAGAGATAAATAATGTTATTCCAATCTCAGAATGTCCACAAATAATGTTCAAACATCGCAGAAAAGCCACCAGGCATAAAAGAGTCTAAAAAGGCCCCAAGCATGGCCAACAGAAATAAACGTACAGAAAAGGAAAGGCGCTACGCACCGACAACCTAACAAGAACTAAGCAGAAAGCAACACAGAAAGAAGTCTCTACGATTGGTCGCAGGTGTCCTCGAACTCCACGTCAACAGTGGACCCAGTCTCAATGTCAGCAAACACCTCGTCCTCAGCAACAGGCTCTGGCTCAGCAACTAACCTGCGACACCCAAAAGAGACGAGGGCGCATGTTAGCAAAGTCTACAAGAGACTTATTGCAAGGAAACTAAAAGAAAGGGAAACAGCCTAGCAGTTCTACAATATGCAATGACATGGCAGTTTAAGGCATGGATTCAACAAGTAAGAAGTGCAACAAGTATGACAAGGCAATGGTAGAAAAGATACTAAAACATTCACATGTATTTACAAGACAAGTAAGCACGTCGTGCACATAGTTTAAGCCCTTTGGCTGGAGCGGCTGTACGGGCCAACTCTTATGCTCAAGTGATCGCTTAACCCTACCCCTCCACGTGTAATCGGGCATTAGCTTTTAACCAACACATGTAGCCCGCTTCTAGTTCACGAGCCAGGAAGTGTACTTGGCATAGGATTTTGCCTGTAACGCATGTGCCTAGCCTGAATAAGGAAGTAAAAGTAGCGTGTGCTACGAAAGCAACATTTAAGCAAGGAATGGCATGTTAGGATGCATGGCATGACAAGAGTACAAATAAAGTGCGTACAGAAATAGAAATTAAACGTGACATGCAAAATGTATGAATGGCATGGCAGAGTTCAAAAAAAGTGCGTACGGATATAGAAATTAAACGTGATAGGAAAAATGTATGAATGGCATGGCAAGGTGTCAGATCTAGCTTTGTTGTCAAGCTAGATCTTGAAGTTGCGTCTAGGCGACTATCATTTCATCGCCTAGTCTCTTTTAAGCTAAAAACGAGGGATAGCCTAAAACATGGCCTAAACACAAGTTGGCAAGTTTCACTTGACGGCAATCAGCTGTTCTGGAAACACCGTTCAATCTGTCCAATCTACCTATGTGCTCGGATTTACCAACCTACAGTCCCAGATTAGATTATCTTCATTAGTGATTTACTAAGTACTTTGAATACTGATTTTAATCTTGATTAGCATGCATTAGTTGGGAGTCCTAAGAGATCAGAAAAGTACCCTTGCACGTCACGAGAGCTACACTGACGTCAGGTAGCGACGTCAGGGGTTGGAATAAAGATAGCGCTCCTGATTCCGATCCAAAATATAATCCACAATCGCCAATCCTTGAACAGCAACGAGATCAGCGAAGAGCATCCAAATCAGTGAGCAAGGTGAACGGTTGAAGATCTACGGCTCTCGGGAAGCCGTAACAAGGAACGGGGATGAGGGGGTCGGCGTACACGAAGACTACGAAGTTGAGCATCGTAGGGGCAGATCGTGACATTAAGGAACACCTCTAGGCGAGGTAAGGGGTTGTCGGTTCGATCCAACAGTGAGAAAGCATGACGAGAGACGTAACGACGCGTCGAGACGTCGTTAGAACGTGAAACAGCGATAACTCACTATTTCGATGCTTGGACGGCATGTGGGGGCTGCCGTCGGTAGCTCAGAGGTCGGAGGGGCGACTCACAGTGGTCAGTGGTTACGGGCGGCGGTAGCGGCGGTGACAGCCACTGCTGCTGCTGCGTGCTGCTGATGGCGATGCATCGGGCGGCTGCGGCGCTCGAGGGACTTCGGCAAAGGGTCCAGCGGCTGCGGCGGTCGGGGTTCGGTCAGGGGAAGCCCTGCGAATGGTGGAAGAGGCCGGAGGCACGAAGTCAGGGCGTAGGCTAGGGGAGAGCTGCTGCGAAAATGAATGGGGCGGTGGCTCTTTGTGTTTGGCCGGGAGAAAAATATACAACCCTAAGTTGCTTTAATAATAGGGTAGGGTATGGCAACATCACATGGGGGAGAGTGTCCTAGGTATAGGATAGCTGGGGTTAGGGTTTTTTTTATAATTGTGATGAGTTGTGTGCGTGTGCAGCACGTGAAGGGAATGTTATAGGTTTTAAGGTTGTCTATTTATTTCTTTCAAACAAAAGTCTCTCTCTCCACCGAGGTTTGTGTGTGGCCAGGTAAAAGTGAGGTTAGAATTTAGATGTGATTAGGATCATTAAAAAATTAATATTTATGGGCTACACTCGTATAAAACTTAGGGTTAAAAAATAATAGATTGGGAAACAATAGTGAAAGTGGTCAAACGGAGCCCGAAAATTATGAAAAAAATACTGGGGCGACCGAGCTGACGAGAGAAACAAAACTAAGGTGTTCGGTCACAAGTACAGTGATGGGAAACGAAACTAAAAATAACAAGGTCCCACGACAAAAGTGAAAGTCGCGACGCCTCTGCAAACAAAGTCAAATTGTGGGGGAACGACCCGTGAAATGACGTTCCAAAATAATTTTAGAATTTAATACTCTTCGAGAGGGTCACAACGGCATATCACGTCAAAGTGTTCGGATACAAGAAGGGTCTACAATAAATACGTGCACGAACAAGACTACGTGCATGAAAAGCGTACAATCGAAAACAGACTGTGACACGCCAATATAAGGGAGAAGCCTCCGGGTACCATCAATGGAGGCAGGATCGTCGAAGAAGTCTTTTTATCGCCGCTGCCAGCACCGGAGACCACCACTCCAAAATTTGAAGGGATGCCAAACATTGGGCTTCACCCACGTCCACCTTGAAAATCATCTATCGGGCGTCGAGCAAACGACGTTAAACAACAGCGCTTCATAGGAGGCAACCCATGTTCTAAACCCTCACCTTTGTTTTTAGGATTATTTTTTGGTTTATTTCTCTTATTTTGTTGAATAAATTCAGCAACGGGAACTTTCGTCGAGAGACTTAGGCTATTTGTGGACTTTTGCAGGAAACAAGCCCACAACTGATCGGTTGAGCTCTCAACTGATCGGGTAGGACGTATCAGAAAATGCCCTATATCTGTTCTTCAGCGAACAGGTCGGGTGGAGCAAACCGAGACCTGGTGGCAGATCGTGTGAGAAGAGCAGAACTCTCGGATTTTTTTGGGATTATATCAACCGATCGGTTGAAAGAAGCAGTGGTCGTGTGACTGACCGGGTTAGCTGCACAGAACTCTCGGGAAAATCGTGAAGTGGACAACCGATCGGTTGAAATCTCAACCGATCGGTTCGCATGTAGCCTCTTTTCAGCAATTTTTTCGAAATAATAACAAACTGATCGGGTGAAAACTCACCCGATCGGTTCGCCCAAAATCCTATAAATACCCCCCGACTCATTTCCTTCACCCGATTGCGAATTCCCTCCGTCGTTTCGACTTCTCCTCCTCCCAATCAGCCTCGTTCTTCCATCAAACGACCACTAATCCCCCTCAATCTATCTCTCCACTCTCTCCTTCATTCTCTTCATCGATTTCTCTCTCTCCCTCTTCCATTTAACCCCATCCAAACACTAATTTTCGCCCAACTCCCCCCAATTTCGAAAAATTGTTGAAGAGACGTGCCGCGGCTTCACACTCCCATCAATTTCGCTACGTTGGGTGATCTACGAGCAAGGATTGTCTTCTCTACTGGGTAACTTTGCTCCTTAGCTCCATGTTCAATTTTGCCCTAATATTACTATTTTGCTCAATTTCCATGGATTGTGTGCATCCATCATATCGTGCATACACTTGCATCACACACTACCATGGCCCGGGATAAAGATAAGGGTAAGGGTATCATGCAGGAGGAGGAGACGTCTCGCAAGAGACGGAAGACCACACGTCCACCACACTCACGCCATCCTCCTACACAGCCTACACATCCCTAACCTCTACCTATCATCCCAACTGAGGGCCCAATGTTGGGCCCGTGTGGTTATCGTTTTTTGAGTGTTGGGCAGAAAGATTTTTATCATAGACTCGATGCACGGGGACACCTCTCCACCAAGTTTGCACACGCACAATCTCTTATCGATCTCGGAGTTTTCTCCGAAGTCAAGACCCTCTTTGCTAACTTAGGTTGGTTAGCTTTCTTGAATGCCGACGCGGCGTCCTACCCCGTACTCACACTAGAATTCTTATCATCTCCCCGTAGTGAGTCGGGATCGATCGTCAATTTCTGGGTCCGAAACAAATCTATCCGCACCCACTTGAATACCATCAATGACATCTTCGGATTCCCCATTCTTGGGAATGACGCCATCCATCCCTACAGATATCACCCAGATTTCGACGTCGATCAATTTTAGTTCCGCATCACCCTCCGCGATCATTATCCCCGAGGTAAGGCTAAGGCCTCCTCCATCATTCACCCCGTGTTTCGTCTGGCCCACCGAATCATATCGTGCATGTTTTTCCCCATGGATGAGTCCGGGATGGTGACTATCCCTGATCTTTTCATTTTGTTGGCCATGACATTCGATTTTATTCGTGGTGACGGCGGGATCGCCTTCGAGGCCCCTCACATCCCTATTCATGTTGGTGCTTGGCTTATTCACAAGCTTCTTGAGATTAGCCGCGCTGGCAAGGGACAATAATGCTGCGGGGGCCTCATTACTATCTTTGCTTCATATCCCCATTTTAATATCGTCATCCCTAGAGATCTGCCTTCTGCCCCAGGACCCACACATATAGATCTTGATATCATGTGGCATATACACATGATCAAGCCCCGCCCCGGTAGTCGTTTCACTTTTTACTACGGACACCCCCTGCTCCCTATACCATTCTACCCAACCCCGCTCGTATGACTATCGTTCTAGTGGCAGATTGGAAATTCCCTCCCGATCCAGAGTTTCTGGGGGTTACGTCTTCCATTCCTTCCCAGGGCGCACCCAGACCACCTTCTCCTGCTGCCCACTTAGGCGAGCAGGATATCCCTGAGTCCTGGGGAGACTCCGTGGCTGGCCCCAGTCATACCACCCCGGCTTCAGGCCCTATCACTTCTGAGTCTCTAACTGAGGCCTTCTTAGTCCTAGCCTCTGGTGCCGGCATGACCACTGCCGCTGGCACCACTTCCACTTCCCGTCCTGCATGTACTTCTTCCGTCCGCCGCACCACCTCCGCTCGCCTCGCTCTCAAGGTTGAGCTAGCTTCACTTCGCGCTCGTGTTTCGTTCTCTACCCCCTCAGACCCATCCTCTTCGATCTTCTCTCACCCACGTTTTGTCACGACCCGCTTCCCTAAAATGGAGGCGAGGCGTGAGAAGTCCGCTCAGACTTGGAGCTGTGAGGCTCCAGTCTGTAAAGCGTCTGGAATAACCAAGTATAGGTCCTTGCAAATGCGAAGCAGAGCAAAAATAATAATTAAGAAAAGAGACAGATAAAATTATTCAATCTCAGAATGTCCAAAATAAATTCCTACATCACAGAAAAGCCAACAGGCTAAAAAGAAGAGTCTAAAAGGCCCAAGCATGGCCAACAGAGATAATCAACGCACAGAAAGAAAGGTGTTACGCACCGACAACCTAACAACAGACTAAGCAGAAAGTAATACCAAAAGAAGTCTCTACGACTGGTCGCCGGTGTCCTCGTACTCTACGTCAACAGTAGACCCAGGCTCAAAGTCAGCAAACACCTCGTCCTCAGCAACGGACTCTGGCTCAGCAACTAACATGCGACACCCAAAAGAGACGAAGGTGAATGTCAGCAAGTCTACAAGAGACATGTGCAAGGAAACTGAAAGAAGGAAACAACCTAGCAGTTCTAAAAGTATGCGTTGACATGGCAGTTTAAGAAATGAATGCAACAAGTAGTAAGTGCAGCAAGTATGACATGGCAAGATAGCAAAGCTTGTAAACATTCACATGGATTTTACAAGTCGAGTAACATGTCAAGTAAACACGTCGTGCACAGAGTTTATGCCTTACAGCTGAAGTGGCTGTACGGGCACACTTCTACGCTGAGTGGTCGCTTAACCCTACCACAATCCCAGAGTTTACGCCTTACAGCTTAAGTTGCTGATCTGGCAAACTTCTAAGCTGAGTGGTCGCTTAACCCTACCCCTCCACGTGTAATCGGACATTGTCTTTTGACCAACACATATAGCCCGCTTCTGGATCACAAGCCAGGAAGTGAATTTGGCCTAGGGTTGTACCTGTAACGTAGGTGCCTAGCCTGAACAAGGAAGTACGTAGCGTGTGCTACGAATGCAACATTCAAGCATGGATGACATGGCATGGCAAGTTATAATTTAAGTACATACAGATAAGGAATTTAAACGTGATAGGCATGGCAGTGCACAAGTAAAAAGCATACAGTTATGAAAATTAAACATGACAGGCATCAATGCATGAATGACATGGCCGGGTGACAGATCTAGCTTCGTTGTCAAGCTAGATCTTAAAATTACGTCCAACCGAGTATCATTTCGTCGCTTAGTCTCTTTTACGCCTAAAACAAGAAATGGCCTAAAGCACGGCCTAAACAAGAACTGGCAAGTTTCACTTGCCTGTAATCAACCGTTCTGCAAATATCGTCCAACCAGTCCAATCTACATATGTGCTCGGATCACCAGTCTACAGTCCCAAATTAAATTATCTTTATTAGTGAATTACCAGACAATAAAATTACTGATTTTTATCTTGTTTAACATGGATGGGTTGGGGGTCCTAAGTGTTCAGAAATTTACCCTTACACGACGCGAGAGCTACACTGGCGTCGGGTAGCGACGCCAGGGGTTGGAATAAATAGAACGCACTCCTAATCCAGATTCCAAATAAGATTCCACGCTTGCCAATTCTTGAGCAGCGACCAAATCAGCGAATAAGATTCCAAACAGCGAGTAATAGGTCGGTAGGCGTTTTCACGGCTCCCGGGATGCCGTAGCAATGAACCGAGACGAACGGTTTGACGTACACGAAGTCTATGACGTTGAGCGTCTTAGGGGATGCTCGTAACATCAGAAAACACCCCTAGGAGAAGTAGGGGGCTGTCGGAAGACCCCAACAGCGAGAGGGTACGGTGAGAACTCAGCGACGCGTCAATACGTCGCTAAACACGCAAAACATCGATGGATCGCTGTTTCAGAGTTACAGCGACCTGAGGGCGGCTGTCAACAGCGCAGAGGGTACATAGGGGTCGACGGCGGATGGGAGAGGAGCGGTGCCGGCACCGAAGCGGCGGCTGCGGCAATCTGCGGCCTGCTGCGCGAGCTGCTGCGGAAATCCGGCATTGCGGGGGTTTGCAGCGAAGCTCCGGCGATCAACGGGGTACTACGGCGGCGCAGTTTGTGTTGCTGTGAATAAGAAATAAAGCTAGCCTAAGTTATTTTTTAAAGGGAAGGGCTGAACGTGGGGGACTTAGTCTAGGGAATAGGGTTGTTTTGAAAAGAAAAGCTACAAAATCTTTTAAAACCCAAACTCTTACCCACTCTCCCTCTCTCCAACGTGTGAGTGTTCGGCCAAGGCTAGGTCAACATGGCTGATATATTATTAATAATGAAAATTATTAAGGGTACAAAAATCAAATGAAACTTAGAGTTTAAACCAATAATAGGTTGGGTAAAAAGTGAAGGTAGGTCAAACGAAGCCCAAAAATTGTGAAATAAATACTGGGGTGACCGCACGGACGAGAGAAACACAACTAAGAAGACGGATCACAATTTCAACGTCGAGACACGAAATTAAAAATAAAAAGGCCTCGCGACCAAAGTGAAAATCGTGACGTCTCATCAAATAAAGTCAAATCGTGGGAGAACGACCCGTGAAATGACGTTCCAAATCAATTCCACAATTTAATACTCTCAGAGAGGGTCACAACGACATATCACACTATATGGTTCGGATACAGACAAAGTCTAAAATAAATACGTGCACGAACAAGACTACGTGCCCGTGAAGCGTATAATCGAAAACAGACCGTTACATCCTCCCCACCTTAAGAATGATTCCGTCCTCAGAATCAGCATCAACTACTGCTCAGAAACAAGTGCAGGAAGCGCTCTCTCATGTCATCCTCACGCTCCCAGGTGGACTCCCCAGGGGAACCATGACGCCCCTGCACTCCAACCAAGTCGACGGTCTTATTCCTTAGATGCTTCTACCGTCGATCCAGAATCTCAACTGGTTGCTGATCATAGGCAAGATCCGAACGAACCGTGATCTCCGAGAAATCCACAGCATGAGACAGATCACTAACGTATCGACGTAACTGATATACGTGAAATACGTTGTGAATTCCCTCCAGTGACGGCGGCAACGCCAAGCGATAAGACACCGCTTTGACTCTCTCCAGGACATCAAACGGCCCAATGTACCTCAGACTCAGCTTGCCTCTCTTTCCAAATCGGATTATGCCGAGGTTCGGAGAAATCTTCAGAAAGACATGGTCTCCAGGCTGAAACTCCATAGGCCTCCGTTTAGCATCTGCCCAGTGCTTGAAACAGTCCTGCGCAATCCTCAGCTTCTCCCGGATGTTCCTCACAACATCCACAGCCTCCATGATCATCTCTGGTCCTAACAGCTCCCGGTCTCCATTGTCATCCCAGCTCAGTGGTGATCGACGCTTCTTCCCGTATAGCGCGGCGAATGGCACCAAGCTAATACTCGCCTGGTAGCTGTTATTATAGGCAAACTCCACATGGTGGAGATGATCCTCCCAGGATCCCTTGAAGTCCAACATGCATGCTCTCAGCATGTCCTCCAAAATCTGAATCGTACTCTCGGACCGGCCATCCGTCTGCGGGTGGTACGCCGTGCTGAAACTCAGACTCGTACCCAGACTCTTCTGCAGACTCTGCCAAAAATGAGATGTGAATCTCGTGTCTCTGTTAGACACGATACTCATGGGGACTCCGTGAAGTCGCACGATCTCCTGTAAAATTCACGTTACATTTCTATCTAAACTAGGAAAAGGAAATAAAACGGAGAGTAAAAAGAATTACCTCCAAATATCTCCTCTCTAGCGTCTCAGTGGACTGTCCTACTCGGAAGGGAATAAAGTGCGCAGATTTGGTCAATCGGTCTACGATCACCCAAATTGCATCATTCTGCTTTGGACTCCGAGGTAGTCCAGTCACGAAATCCATAGTGATGTGTTGCCACTTCCACTCCAGAATCGGAAGCGGTTGTAGCAACCCAGCCGTACGCTGATGCTCCGCCTTTACCTGCTGGCAGACCAAACACTTGGGTACGCTCCGAGCCACACTCCGCTTCATGCCATGCCACCAATAGTTCAGACGAAGATCCTTGTACTTCTTGGTTCCACCAGGATGCACAGAATACGGCGAACTGTGTGCCTCAACCAATAACTCCTCTCTGATTTCTCCAGCTGGCACTCACAACCTGGCTCCAAATCTCAACGAACCATCTCCATGAATCAAGAAGTCAGTCCGTAGACCGACTTCTACCTGCTCCCGAATCTTCACCAGCTTCGGATCTCTGGCCGGACTTGCCTTGATCCGATCCAAGATCGTCGACTGTATCAGCATACACATCAACGAAGAAGCCTCTCCAGGAAGAACAATCTCCAAACCAGACTAGCAAATATCCTGCTGCAACCTCCACTGCGAAGTCAACATCATCACCGCTGGAAGTCTGCTCAGCGCATCCGGAACCACATTCACATTGCCAGGGTGATACTGCAAGTCGATCTCATAGTCTGCCATGAGCTCCAACCATCGACACTGTCGCATGTTAAGCTCCTTCTGCGTAGAGATATACTTCAAGCTTTTGTGATCGATGAAGATCTTCACCATCTCACTCAGCAAGAAGTGCCTCCAAATCTTGAGCGCAAATACGACTGCAGCTAACTCCAAATCGCGCGTCGGGTAATTCTTATCATGAGCCTTAAGCTTAAAGAAGCATACACAACTATGTGCCCATGCTAATGCAAAACACAACTGAGACCTTTGCCAGAAGCATCGCAAAAGATCTCAAATCCTCCACTCCGATCGCGCACAGCAAGAACAGGGGTGATCGTCAACCTCTCCTTCAGAATAGAAAAAGCCTCCTCGCAATCATCAGACCAGACGAAAGATACATCCTTCCTTGTCAGTCTGGTCATCGGCTCAACAATCCGAGAAAAGCCCTTAATGAAATGCCGATAATAACCTGCAAGCCCAAGGAAACTCCGGATCTCCGACGCTGACTGCGGAACAGGCCACTCTCTGATAGCCATAATCTTCTCAGGATCCACTGATATTCAATCTCCTGACACCACGTGCCCAAGAAAAGCAACCCTATCAAGCCAGAACTAGCACTTAGAATACTTAGCATACAAATGATGCTTCCTGAAAATTTCCAATACCGTCCTCAAGTGTGATGCATGCTCTTCCTCCGACCTTGAATAGATCAAGATGTCGTCAATAAAAATAACGACAAACTTATCCAGAAAGTCGTAGAAGATCAGATTCATCAAGTTCATGAAAACTGCGGGCGCATTGGTTACACCGAAAGGGATAACCACGAACTCGTAGTGACCATACTTCGTACTGAACGATGTCTTCTGTATATCTTCCTTCCTCACCTTCAGCTGGTGATAGCCACTCCTCAGGTCCAACCTAGAGAACACTCTCGATCCTCCAAGCTGATCAAAGATGTCATCTATATGAGGCAGTGGGTATCGATTCTTGACGATGACTGCATTCAGCTCCCTATAGTCCACGCACATGCGACGTGAACCATCCTTCTTCTTCACCAGCAACACCGGTGCTCCCCACATGGACACACTAGGATTAATGTAACCCTTCTGTATAAGCTCATCCAGCTGCCTACGCAATTCCTCCAACTCAGCTGGAGCCATATGATACGGTGCCTTCGAAATGGGCTGCGCTCCCAGAATAAGATCGATCGAAAACTCAAGAGCTCGATCGGGCGGCAGTCCAGACATCTCCTCGGGGAAGACGTCGTCGAATTCTCGCACCATAGCTGGTCTACTCTACCCCATCTGCATGGCAACAATCTCCACCGGCTTGGCCCGAAACCTGACAGGACCAAGCGAACTACTGCATCGGCTGAACTCATACACCGGATGACCTGGAATCTCGAACACCACCTTCTTCCGTCGACAATCGATCATTGCGCAGAAACTCCCAAGCCAGTCCATCCCAAGGACGACATCATAGTTGATGATGTCGTGTACAATAAAGTCAGCGTAAAGCTCATGTCCACAGACCACCAAAGGACAAGAATTGCATCCACGATGCACTGAGATCACGCCATTCCCTGTAACGATATCCCAACTCTTGGGAAGAGGGGAAGTCGACAAGGAATGCTTGTCCACGAAGCTCCGGGATATAATGCACATCGATGCACCAGAGTCGAAGAGGACTCATGCAGGAAATGTGCAAACCAAAATCACACCTAACAAACAATCTAATAATCAAATCCTATTCTAGCAAACATATCATATTCAAACAACAAACAAATACTAATGAATAAGATCAACTAAGGAAAGGAAACAAACTAGACTGAGGGTTACCTGCAATAACCTCATCCTCAGTCTCAGCATCAACTACAGTCATCAGGAAAGCCTGCCTCCTCGGCTGTAAAGCCTGCTGAAATGCCTGCTTCTGGGGAACGAGAGGCGCTCCAAATCCAGCAGGTGCTGGAGCTCTCTGCTGCTGAACTCCATCCGGTGCTTTCTACAGTTGATTTTCATGCCGACAATCGTTCGCTGCATGTGTGGCGTCGCCACAAAAGAAGCACTGGCCCAGAAATCTTCTGCACTGCTCCTTGATATGGCCAGTCTTACCGCAGAAATGGCAAGTCTTCAGAATAGGCCCACCTGACCTCTTGAACTGCACCGACTGGTTAGGCTTGAACCCAGGCCTAACCACTGCTCTGACCTGCTCCATAGGCCTCTTTCCAGCTCCAGAAGTCTGTCCTCTCTTCTGGCTCGCAATCAGCTCCTGCCTCCTAGCAGCTACCAGTAACTTCTGATAAGACTCCAAATCCGACGAAGACATCAGGCTCTGCAAGTCTAACGAAAGACCCTGCAGAAACCTCTGAGCTTTCTCCTCAGCATCTTGCACCATCTTCGGCGGAAATCGACTCAACCTGGTGAACTCCTAATGATACTGGTCCACCGAGAGATCTCCCTGCTTCAGATCAATGAATCGCAGCAACGTCTCACTCATGGCAGCCTTCGAGAAATACTCCTCATCGAACCTAGCCTTGAAAGTATCCCAAGGAATAGGTCTCACCAACAACTCCTCCTCTGCATCTCACCAGCTGCGGGCATTATCCTTGAGCTATTTCTTCACCAAATCAACCCATCCAGTCGGGTTATTCTTCGACATCCTCAAATTATCCTCAGTATTCTGAATCTACTCCTCTGCAGCCAACGGTCCTTCGGATCCATCAAAATAAGTCGGGCCCAGCTCTCGAAACTGCTTCACTCCCAGCTCGAAGCGAGGGGCATTCTGAAGCATGCCCTGCTGCACCTGCATCATCTGATGCATCATCCTCATAACTTCAGCATTGGTGGGCTCTCAATCCGGCACCACAACATGGTCGGGTCCACCACCAGCTCGGGTCTGTCGTCTTCCAGCCATCTAATGACAAAGAAAACGAAGTAAATTAGACTCAAATCTTATGACTTTGGATGTTTTAATTTATATAATGGACATTCTATAATTATTATCGTTGTTCCGACAATGCGTAGTTGCAAGAGGACCTGCATGTGCCACCAACAAAACCTGTCACTACCCGCTTCCCTAAAATGGAGGCGAGGCGTGAGAAGTCCGCTTAGACTTGGAGCTGTGAGGCTCCAGTCTGTAACGCGTCTGGAATAACCAAGTATATGTCCTTGCAAATGCGAAGCAGAGCAAAAATAATAATAAAGAAAAGAGACAGATAAAATTATTTCAATCTCAGAATGTCCAAAATAAATTCCAACATCACAGAAAAGCCACCAGGCTAAAATGAAGAGTCTAAAAGGCCTAAGCATGGCCAATAGTGATAATTAACGTACAGAAAGAAAGGTGCTATGCACCGACAACCTAACAACAGACTAAGCAGAAAGTAACACCAAAAGAAGTCTCTACGACTGGTCGCCGGTGTCCTCGTACTCCACGTCAACGGTAGACCCAGGCTCAAAGTCAGCAAACACATCGTCCTCAGCAACGGACTCTGGCTCAGCAACTAACATGCGACACCCAAAAGAGACGAGGGCGCATGTCAGCAAGTCTACTAGAGACTTGTGCAAGGAAACTAAAAGAAGGAAACAACCTAGCAGTTCTAAAAGTATGCGATGACATGGCAGTTTAAGAAATGAATGCAACAAGTAGTAAGTGCAGCAAGTATGACATGGCAAGATAGCAAAGCTAGTAAACATTCACATGGATTTTACAAGTCGGGTAACACGTCAAGTAAACACGTCAAGTAAACACGTCGTGCATAGAGTTTACGCCTTACAGCTGAAGTGGCTGTACGGGCACACTTCTCGCTTAGTGGTCGCTTAACCCTACCCCAATCCCAGAGTTTACGCCTTACAGCTGAAGTTGCTGATCTGGCAAACTTCTAAGGTGAGTGGTCGCTTAACCCTACCCCTCCAAGTGTAATCGGGCATTGGCTTTTGACCAACACATATAGCCCTCTTCTGGATCACGAGCCAAGGATTGTATTTGGCCTAGGGTTGTGCCTGCAACGCAGGTGCCTAGCCTGAACAAGGAAGTACGTAGCGTGTGCTACGAATGCAATATTCAAGCATGGATGACATGGCATGGTAAGTTATAATTTAAGTGCGTACAGATAAGGAATTTAAACGTGACAGGCATGTCAGTGCAAAAGTAAAGAGCATACAGTTATGAAAATTAAACGTGACAGGCTACAATGCATGAATGACATGACCGGGTGACAGATCTATCTTCGTTGTCAATCTAGATCTTAAAATTGCGTCTAAGCGAGTATCATTTCGTCGCTTAGTTCTTTTACGCCTAAAAACAAGAAATGGCCTAAAGCACGGCCTAAACAAGAACTGGTAAGTTTCACTTACCTGTAATCAACCGTTCTGCAAATATCGTCCAACCAGTCCAATCTACCTATGTGCTCGGATCACCAGCCTACAGTCCCAAATTAAATTAGCTTTATTAGTGAATTACCAGACAATAAAATTACCGATTTTTATCTTGTTTAACATGGATGGGTTGGGGGTCCTAAGTGTTCAGAAATTTACCCTTACACGAGCGAGAGCTACATTGGCGTCGGGTAGCAACGCCAAGGGTTGGAATAAATAGAACGCGCTCCTAATCCAGATTCCAAATAAGATTCCATGCTTGCCAATTCTCGGGCAGCGACCAAATCAGCGAACAAGATTCCAAACAGCGAGTAATAGGTCGGTTGGCGTTTTTCACGATTCCCGAGAAGCCGTAACAACTAACCGAGACGAACGGTTCGACGTACATGAAGTCTATGACGTCGAGCGTCTTAGGGGATGCTCATAACATCAGAAAACACCCCTAGGAGAAGTAGGGGGCTGTCGAAAGACCCCAACAGCGAGAGGGAACGACGAGAACTTAGCGACGCGTCGATACGTTGCTAAACACGTAAAACAGCGATGGATCGATGTTTCAGAGTTGTAGTGGCATGAGGGCAGCTGTCAACAGCGCAGAGGGTACAGGGGGGTCGATGGTGGAGGGGAGAGGCACGGCGGAGACACAGGAGCGACGGCTGCGGTAATCTGCGGCCTGCTACTGCGGAAATCCGGCGCTGCGGGGGTTTGCAGCGGAGCTCCGGCGATCAAGGAGGTACTGCGGCGGCATAGTTTGTGTTGTTGTGAATAAGGAATAAATATAACCTAGGTTATTTTTTATAGGGAAGGGCTGAAACGTGTGGACTTAGTCTAGGGTATATGGTTGTTTTGAAAAGAAAAGCTACAAAAACGTTTAAAACCCAAACTCTTACCCACTCTCCCTCTCTCCAACGTGTGAGTGTGCGGCCAAGGCTAGGTCAACATGGCTGATATATTATTAATAATAAAAATTATTAAGGGGACAAAAATCAAATGAAACTTAGAGTTTAAACCAATAATAGGTTGGGCAAAAAGTGAAAGTAGGTCAAACGAAGCCCAAAAATTGTGAAATAAATACTGGGGTGACCGCACGGATGAGAGAAACGTAACTAAGAAGAGGGATCACAATTTTGACGTCGAGACACGAAATAAAAAATAAAAAGGCCTCGTGACCAAAGTGAAAATCGTGACGTCTCATCAAATAAAGTCAAACCGTGGGAGAACGACCCATGAAATGACGTTCCATATCAATTCCACAATTTAATACTCTCAGAGAGGGTCACAACGACATATCACACTATATGGTTCGGATACAGACAAAGTCTAAAATAAATACGTGCACGAACAAGACTACGTGCACTAAAGCGTACAATCGAAAACAGACCGTTACACGTTTCCTCGCACTTGAGAGGAATGTGGCCGCCATCCTCTGCATTCTCACTCACGTTCACGGACCACCTCCACCTACACCACCACCCTCAACTCTACCATCACACTCTTCACCTCCCCCATCACATTCATCACCACACCCATCACCCCCTAGGCGACCATTGCCTTCCACCACCACTGTTTCTGTTCCTGCCACTTCACCTCCACTCACGACCACTGCCGTCGATCTCACAGATCCACCACCCTCCACTTCTGTCACCCTATACATGCGCATCAAGAAATTGTAGGTGCGTTCGCGATCACTTCCCACACCATACTCTCCCGTCGTCGTATCAACCCCATCTACCACCGCTTTGGTCGCCAATTCCCTTCCACTCACCATCATCACCACCACACCACCCATCGTTTACACTTCCACACCCATCCACACCCATCCTGCACCCCACTCCCCACTTCTTCGCACACCCCCACCTCTGCCCTCCGCACCCCTCCATCTTCTATCGAGGAGGACGAGGACGATTCATCTCCTGCTTTTTGATTTCTTTTTCTTCTTCGATCTTCCCCCTTGCATATTTCTGCATATTCACGATCATATCTTATTGCTAGCATTGCCATATCCAGCTTGGGGGAAGTCGACATTTTGTGTGTTTTGTCGTGTTTTTTCTGTGTGGTGCGCTTGTTTATATATGTCGTGTGGTGTGATCTTCTATCTTTTATTTTCTATTTTTCTTTTTCCTCTTTCTTTATTTTTCATTTTCGTATGTGTGTTTTCCTCGTTTTTCATTTCTCTTTGTGTCGGTGTGTATTTCCCCCTATTTTCATTGCCCTCCCATATTTACTTTTTTACATTGAGGGCAATGCAAGTTTCATCTCGGGGGAGTCGCACTTCGTGCGTCATTTGTGTCTTTTTCTTCGTTTTTGAGTCGTTTTCACCGTGTTTTTTCTTTTTCTTCTCGTCTTTTATTCTCTCTCTCCTAGAGATGACCCCAACTAATGAATTGCCACATAATCACACACACACACACACACACACACACACACACCTAGCATGGCTTCGATAATCACATTCACTAACCCTAGGAAGCTGAGTCCTCTTGCATTTCATGCATCGTGGGTCCATTTTGCTTTTTTGTGAGTCGTGTGTCATGTCTAGCTTACGGTGTGCTTCTACTTTGTGATTTTGATTTATATACCTGTCCTGGGATGACCCCTAGATTATCATGCTTCGATTTGAATATGCGGTATCTGTTTCTCCTGTCTGCTTCTATATTCATGCTATATTTATATCGTATACTTCATTTCGCATGTGTCAGGATTTCAAAGTTAGGACTAAGATAACCCATTTAGCCTATGCTCTGATTAGCGAAGAAAATCTCCCTTGCACAAGTGTTTAGAATCTGATTTCTTTTTTATTTTACTTGGTGCAAATCCCCTCGTCGTGTACCGTTCTCCCACTTGGGAGAGTGCACACATGTATATACCCAAAAATCCAAAAATCCAAAAAAAGAGAGAAAAGAAAAACCCAAAAAGAAAAGAAAAGAGAAAAGAAAAGGAAAAAATATATATGTGTAGCCAAAAAACCCAAAAAAATACATATATCCAAAACCCAAAAAAATTCATGTGTGAATATTTTTCTACCTACCGAGAATAAAGGGAAGGCGAGAATTTGCACCGAGTGTTCGACTCCACATCTTCTCAACCTCCATCGTTTTCGAAAACACTTGGAATAGGAACTTTCTAGATATTATCTAGGCGATAGTGTGGTGATTTCCTAGTTCCAAGCTGTGGAGTCCCTGACGCATGCTACGATTCGATTCATACTCTGTTCTCATGCATGCTTGAGCTATATATTCACCACTTATTTCAAATCGAATCGATATTTGGCTCTTTCCTTGGATATGTGTATATGGAGCTTTATTTCACATTGTAGATAGTAACACCGTCTGCTAGCACGCGACCGCACTCACTCGCGCTTCACCGCGTGGGCCCACGACACTTGTTTGGACTCACATTTCCTTGGTTTAGTGATGTGTTTTGTCGTATGCTTGTTTAGCGTGGGTGTTTGATTTTGTTGGCCCTAACGGGCGATTTAGGATTTTGCTCTCTCTCTCTCTCTCTCTCTCTCTCTCTCTCTCTCTCTCTCTCTCTCTCTCTCTCTCTCTCTCTCTCTCTCTCTATTTTCTCCCTCCGAGCTCCTACTCTCACTCGTCTTTCTCGAGGACGAGGAAGGGTTCAGCTTGGGGGATTTTGACGTGTGTTTTTATTTTATATTTTCACGCACGTCTTCTTTGTGTTTTTCCGTTATTTTCCGCCGTCCCGTATCCATTTTCTCGTGTTTTCTAGTTTTCTTTCACTTCTCCATGTTTTTGTGTGTTTGCAGGAGATTGCCAGCATAGGGGACATATAACAAAGATATCATGAGTCCCCGGAGCAACGTGAGGAGTCGCGCGCGATCCAGGGGGCCAAACGACGAATATTACCATTTTTTAGCCCCCACCCGATCGGTTAGCCACAGCCAACCGATCGGGTTATGCACGCATATCCGACCCGGACTCAAGCTGAAGATAAGTGCAGCCCAACCGATCGGTTCGACGACCGGTTGAACACAACAGAGTTCTCGGGAATTTGGAGCTGAATTCCAACCGGTTGGGTGATACCTCACCTGATTGGTTTATCTGTAGCTGATTCTCCCAAACGACGACCCGGAGAGCTCACCTGACGGCTCGCTGACCGTGTCAAATCGTCTGAAGTCTCTGTCTTTTGGGGCATTTTTCCAACCGATCGGTTGAATTCTCAACTGATCGGTTCACCTGATGACCGCATCTCCTCAAACGACGACCCGCTTGCTTCACCTGATCGTTCCAAGCGTCTGGTTGAATTTTCTGAAGACCACAGCCGAAGAATCAAGTAGCTCACCCGATCGGTTGATACTTCAACTTATCGGGTGAAGTTGTTTTCTATATATAATTGCATTGGTTTTCAGAAAACGCGGCTTTTGGTATTTTTCTGTCTTTTTCTCTATTTATGACGGCTGGAATTTTATTGTTATCTGTAAGTTCTCTGATCTTTGTCAAAGTTTAATATAGTCTTAATAGCATTGCTACTACCGTGTTTCAATTGCCTGATCATGATTTTTACGGTTAATTTTCATTTAGATTGCTTTTTAGCTATAATGTGTGAGTAGTTCCCAAATCTGGGATTTTGGTGGAAACCCCTTCGTGGGTTCTCCCTGATGCATCCATATGACTAGGATTTCGATAGGGATTAAGAATTTAGAGGTTACGCAGGGTGTTTCATTGTCATCGGTGAGAAAAAGACCGCCTTTGACCATAGGGCCAAAGGGGGAATAAACTTGGCGGTTGACTCCCTAGCCATAGCTCACGCCCTTAGTGTAGACATTGAATCCTAGCGTGTGGGAACGTCAGTATGAGATGTTGGGAGTTATCCTTGCGAGCTTAGTGCTCCCAGAGTCGGTCAGTGTTAATGGACATGGGAATACCCACTGACCGAACCCGGGTAGTCCGGTGTATCATCATGGGCACCGACCAGAATATCGGGCCCATGGGACACTGGTATCACTCTTAGAGGCAACGTCTCACCACTAAACCCTAATTCCGATCGATTTCCTATCCGTAGGTCGTAATAGCGAGAACACATGATAGGGTGGAAACTGGAGTCCTGGGTTTCCTTTTATATTGTTTATCCTCCGTATTTACATTCTATGACAAACCATTGATCGATTGGGCCAGCTCACCCGTAGGGTGAATAGGTTCCTCCTAGAAACAAGCACAACCACGCCTCCCTGTGGTCGACCCCAAGCCACACTACAACACCGTGCGCTTGCAGTACAAATTTTTTAAATCTGGTATCCCCCAATCTAACTGCACTCTTATGAGTTAAAAACCGGGGGACGTCAAGCTTTATGGCGCCGTTGCCGGGGAGGCAACTTGTTTAATAATTTTAGGACCTTCGAACCCTTGAGTGTAGTTCATATCCCTACCTCGCGATAGTTTTCGCACTCTTCATTTTCTTTTTTTATTTTCTTTTTTTATTTTTTCTGATTTTATCTGTTCATATTCCATACTTGCTTCACGGGTATTTCTTGTTTTTCATGCGCAGGAATACAAGGAGTCTAGACGACTTGATTCCTATTCACCCGAAAATTAACGCCACCATAAGGCGTTTAAACACTGAAAGGAGAAGAAGATAAGAAGCTGAAGCCATGGGAGAGAACACTCCTCCTCCCCAGAAATCTCTGCTGGAATACTCGATGCCCTCCATAGGGTCCACCTCCTCCATTTAACCTCCGGCTATTGTAGCCCAGAGCTTCGAGCTTAAGCCGTCACTAGTGACGTGGATCCAGCAGGATCAATTCTCTGGGGCACCCATGGAGAGCCCCATTGAACATCTGGACTCCTTAGAGAAGTGGGACACATTCCGGATTAATGGTGTCACAACTGAAGCAATCCGACTGAAGCTATTCCCCTTCTCTCTGCGGGATAAGGCCAAGCAATGGCTTAGGGGAAAAGACCCAAACACCTTCAACACTTGGGAGAAGCTCTCAAAGGCTTTCTTAACTATGTTCTTCCCTCCGGGGAAGACAATGAAGTTGAGGAGTGAGATCTCCTCCTTCTCCCAGGCCAGCCACGAGTCCATGCACGAAGCTTGGATGAGATACAAAGAGATGCAGTGGAGATGCTCCCATCTTGAACTTCTCAAGTGGCAGATTATAAATCTGTTCAATAACGGTTTGAGGGATGATCTAAAATCTTCGATAGACGTCGCGGCTGGGGGGTCCTTCATGTCTAGAAGTAAAGAAGATGCCGGTAACATTTTAGAAAACATGGCATCAAACAATGAGCGATGGTGCGACGAGCGTGCAACGCCCAGATCTGGAGGCATTCATAGAGTCGATGACGTCGACAAGTTGTCTAGCAAATTTGATTTGTTATCGACTCAGATCTCAGCGCTTATGGCAGGAGCTGGTGGTGCAAGCACCCAACAAGTATCAGTGGTGGAAGCGGATGTCCTGGGAGACTTCGAGGGTGGTGATATTTCACCACCGGTGGATCAAGCTAGCGCACTTTTCTTCAACCTGACGGGTAATGCGCCGTATCCACCACGAACTAGCTCCAATCCGGTTTATTCTCTGAATAACCGAAACCACCCAAATCTTAGCTATCGGGCACCGTATCAGCAGCCGCAGCATCCGCAGCAACAACTATATCAGTCGCCTTGGCAACAGCAGCAGCAGCAGTATTAGCAACAGCAGCAACCCCCACAAATGTACCAACAGTATCGCCCCAGGAATCAGCAGCACATGAAGCAGCAGCAACCATATGGCCCGTTACGAGTCATCTCCCCGGTTGAGTCCCTCTTGACTTAGTATATCACAAACCAAGAGAAGATCAATTTAAAGCTGTAGACGGGGCAGAGGGCCCTCACTGACCAAGTAACCCAGCTGGGGTTGCTGGTGGCGAACCTTCAAAGGGCGCAAAACCAATTGCCGGGTCAACCGGAAGTGAATCCAAGGGTGGCAAATCAGACTTTGGAACTAACACTTGAACATGCGAATGTGTCCACTATCATCTTGAGAAGCGGGACACAAATTCCTACAAGAGTGCCCGCTAAGGAACCGGAAGCTCCGTGGTCAGTGGGCGACCAATTGAAAAATCGAATGACGATGGAGCATCATCACCAAAGAATACGACTCCGGAGGGAGTCTCTGAAGAAGAGAAGAAGAAGGTAGAGGAGGAGAACCATAGAGTATTCAAGCCCGTTGTGCCTTTTCCACAACGACTTGCCAAGGCTAAAATTGATGAAAAATACGGCAAGTTCTTCGCTATGGTTAAGGATTTGAGCTTACAGATCCCTTTCCTCGATGCCATAGAGACAATTACCTCCTACGCAAAATTTTTAAAGGATTTGGTGACGAGGGGTTCCAGAAAGGAAAAGGTCGTTCTCACGGTGGAATGTATTGCTCTCATCCAGCGAGCGAATCCGCCCAAGCTAAAAGACCCGGGAAGCTTCTCCATTCCTTGTTCGATTGGGGAAGTAAAGATCCATCAGGCGCTCGTGGACTTGGGATAGAGCGTCAGTCTAATGCCCCTGTCACTATACAGGAGGATATGGATGGGAGACCTGGAGCCCACGGGTATGACCCTTCAACTATCTGATAGATTAGTCAAATATCTGATGGGAATTGTAGACGACCTGCCTGTTAAAGTCAGTGGAGTGCAAGTGCCGGTAGACTTCGTGGTGATGGACATGCCTGAAGACACTCATACACCCATCATCCTTAGACGGCCCATCCTGGCCACCGCTGGCGTGCTGATAGACGTGAAGAAAGGGAAGTTATCCCTTAATGTTGGCGACGAAAAGGTCGAGTTTGACTTTGGGTTATCTATGAAGCACCCCTCGGATGAACCTGGTTGCAATATGCTGGACAATTAGGATGAAAGAGCTGTGGAAGCTGGGGCCTGGGAAATTCTCTCAAGGAATGCCCCGACAGCTTGGGGGACCTTGAAGAACATGTCGGTCTGAAGAAAGAAGATGTTACTGGAGAAGCGGTTGTCCCACATATGATCCCTCCCGGATTCCAAAAAGCTCCTCCGACAATGAAAAAAGGGAAAGAGCACATGGGGCTTATCGGTGATGAGATCCAGATCTTAAGAAGAGTGGCGGTAGACACCATGTCACGACCCGCTTCCCAAATACGGAAAGCGAGGCGTGAAAAGTCCGCTCAGACTTGAAGCTGTGAGGCTACAGTCTGTAAAGCGTCTGGTATAACCAAGTAAAGGTCCTTGCAATTACGAAACAGAACAAAAATAATAAGAAAAGAAGAGAGATAAATAATGTTATTCCAATCTCAGAATGTCCACAAATAATGTTCAAACATAGCAGAAAATCCACCAAACATAAAAGAGTCTAAAAAGGCCCCAAGCATGGCCAACAGAAATAAACGTATAGAAAGGGAAAGACGCTACGCACCGACAACCTAACAAGAACTAAGAAGAAAGAAACCTAGAAAGAAGTCTCTACGACTGGTCGCAGGTGTCCTCAAACTCCACGTCAACTGTGGACCCAGGCTCAACGTCAGCAAACACCTCGTCCTCAGTAACGGGCTCTTGCTTAGCAACTAACATGCGACACCCAAAAGAGACGAGGGTGCATGTCAGTAAAGTCTACAAGAGACTTTGTGCATGGAAACTAAAAGAAAGGGAAACAGACTGGCAGTTATAAAATATGCGATGACATGGCAGTTGAAGGCATGGATGCAACAAGTAAGAAGTGCAACAAGTATGACAAGGCAAGGGTAGCAAAGCTACTAAAACATTCACATGGATTTACAAGATAAGTAGCACGTCGTGCATAGAGTTTACGCCCTTTGGCTAGAGCGGCTGTACGGGCCAACTCCTACGCTCAAGTGATCGCTTAACCCTACCCCTCCACGTGTAATCGGGCATTAGTTTTTAACCAACACATGTAGCCCGCTTCTGGTTCACGAGCCAGGAAGTATACTTGGCATAGGATTGTGCCTGCAACGCAGGTGCCTAGCCTCAACAAGGAAGTACAAGTAGCGTGTGCTACGAAAGCAACATTTAAGCATGGAATGACATGCTAGGATGCATGGCATGGCAAGAGTACAAATGATGTGCGTACAGATATAGAAATTAAATGTGACAGGCAAAATGTTTGAATTGCATGGCAGAGTACAAATAAAGTGCGTACAGATATAGAAATTAAACATGACAGGAAAAATGTATGAATGTTATTGAAGTTGCGTCTAGGCGACTATCATTTCGTCGCATAGTCTCTTTTACGCTAAAAACAAGGGATAGCCTAAATCATGGCCTAAACACAAGTTGGCAAGTTTCACTTGCCTGCAATCAGCTGTTCTGGAAACATCGTTCAATCAGTCCAATCTACCTATGTGCTCGGATTCACTAACCTACAGTCCCTGATTAGATTATCTTCATTAGTGATTTACTAAGCACTTTAAATACTGATTTTAATCTTGATTAGCATGCATTGGTTGGGGGTCCTAAGAGATCAGAAAAGTACCCTTGCACGATGCGAGAGCTGCACTGACGTCGGGTAGCGACATCAGGGGTTGGAATAAAGATATCACTCCTGATTCCGATCCAAAATATAATCCACGATCGCCAATCCTTAAACAGTGACGAGATAGCGAAGAGCATCCAAATCAGTGAGCAAGGTGAACGGTTGAAGATCTACGACTCTCGGGAAGCCGTAACAACGAACGGGGACGAAGGGGTCGGCGTACACGAAGACTACGACGTTGAGCATTGTAGGGGCTGATCGTGACGTCAAGGAACACCTCTAGGCGAGGCAGGGGCTGCCAGAATGATCCAACAGTGAGAGAGTGCGACGAGAGGCGTAACGACGCGTCGAGACGTCGTTAGAACGTGAAACAACGATAACTCGCTGTTTTGAGGCTTGGACGGCCTGCGGGGGCTGCCGTCGGCAGCGTAGAGGTCAGAGGGGAGACTCACGACGGTTAGGGGTTGCGGGCGATGGCTTCGGGCGGTGGCTGCGACGGTGACAGCTGTTGCTGCTGCGTGCGTGCTGCAGATGGCGATGCACCGGGCGGCTGTGGCGCTCGGGGGACTCCGGCGAAGGGTCCAACGTCTGCTGCGATCGGGGTTCGGTCGGGGGAAGCCCGACGATGGGTGGAAGAGGCCGGAGGCACGAAGTCGGGGCGCGGGCTAGGGGAGAGCTGCTGTGAAAATGAATGGGGCGGTGGCTCTTTGTGTTTGGATAGGAGAAAAATATACAACCCTAAGTTGCTTTAATAACAGGATAGGGTATGGCAACATCACGTCAGGGAGAGTGTCCTAGGTCTAGGTTAGCTAGGGTTAGGGTTTTTTTATATAATTGTGATCAGTTGTGTGCGTGTGCAGCACGTGAAGGGAATGCTATAGGTTTTAAGGTTGTCTATTTATTTCTTTCAAACAAAAGTCTCTCTCTCCACCGAGGTGTGTGTGTGTGGCCAGGTAAAAGTGAGGTTAGAATTTAGATGTGATTAGGATCATTAAAAAATAATAATTAGGGGCTACACTCATATAAAACTTAGGGTTAAAAAATAATAGATTGTGAAACAATAGTGAAAGTGGTCAAACGGAGCCCGAAAATTATGAGAAAAATACAGGGGCGACTGTGCTGACGAGAGAAACAAAACTAAGGTGTTCGGTCACGGGTACGTCGACGGGAAACGAAACTAAAAATAACAAGGTCCCACGACAAAAGTGAAAGTCGCGACGCCTTTGTAAACAAAGTCAAATTGTGGGGGAACGACCCGTGAAATGACGTTCCAAAATAATTTCACAATTTAATACTCTTTGAGAGGGTCACAACGGCATATCACACCAAAGAGTTCGGATACAAGAAGGGTCTAAAATAAATACGTGCACGAACAAGACTACGTGCACGAAAAGCATACGATTCCGCCCTCAGAATCAGCATCAACTACTGCTCGGAAATAAGTGCAGGAAGCTCTCTTTCATATCATCCACACGCTCCCGGGTGGACTCCCCAGGGGAACCATGATGCCACTGCACTCTAACCAAGTCGACGGTCTTATTCCAAAGCTGCTTCTGCCGTCGATCCAGAATCTCAACTGGCTGCTGATCATAAGTCAGATCCAGACGAACCGTGATCTCTGAGAAATCCATAGCATGGGACGGATCACTGACGTAACGACGTAACTGAGATACGTGAAACACGTCGTGAACTTCCTCCAGTAACGGCGGTAAAGCCAAGCGGTAAGCCACCGCTCCAACTCTCTCCAAGACGTCAAAAGGCCAGATGTACCTTGGACTCAACTTGCCTCTCTTTCCAAATCGAATAACTCCCCGATTCGGAGACATCTTAAGAAAGACGTGATCTCCTGGCTGAAACTCCAACGGCCTCCGTTTAGCATCTGCCCAATGCTTGAAACGATCCTGCGCGATCCTCAGCTTCTCCCGGATGTTCCTCACAACATCCACTGCCTCCATGATCATCTCAGGCCCTAACAACTCCCTGTCTCCAATGTCATCCCAGCTCAGTGGCGATCGACATTTCTTCCTATATAGCACGGCAAATGGCGCCATGCCAATACTCACCTGGTAGTTGTTATTGTAGGCAAACTCCACATGATGGAGATGATCCTCCCAAGATCCCTTGAAGTCCAACATGCACGCTCCCAGTATGTCCTCCAAAATCTGAATCGTCCTCTCGGACTGGCCATCCGTCTACGGGTGGTACCCCATACGGAAACTCAGACTCGTACCCAGACTCTTCTGCAGACTCTGCAAAAACTGAGATGTGAATCTCGTATCCAAGTCCGACACGATACTCATGGGGACTCCGTGAAGTCGCACGATCTCCTGCACGATTCACGTTACATTACTATCTGTAACGACTGCTTTTCATGTATCTGGATTTTATTATATTATAATATATGTTTTGGTGGATTTTCTCCTCATGTGTGGTTTTCGTCTCCGTCATTTTCATTTTTCGATCGATTCGTCGTATTTTCTCGTTTCTTCCTTAGGATCGTCGATTTCGAAGTATGTCATTCGTGACGGACTTCATAACAGTCGTATCTTACTATTAGATCAAGCCTAGGAGTCTTAGGAATCGATCACGGGGCCCCGCGCTCCGTATCGGAACTTTTGGTGCTCATTAGCCGGTATAAGAAGGGGCACCGACCGACTAGATGACGATCCAGTCGGTCGGCAATCCTTCTTGGACCGACTAGTTGGCTTTCTAAATTGTTCAGGAGTTACTGTTTATCGTTAGTCGGTCTAAGAACGTTGGTTGACCGACTAGGTTGCAAACTAGTCGGTCGGCAATGCTTCTTTAACCGACTAACACATCAACTATTTTTGACACTAGTTACTGTTTACTCTTAGTCGGTCTAAGTTCATCTTTCGACCGACTAGTTATCAAACTAGTCGGTCAATTTTTGTACTCAGACCGACTGACTCTTAGTTCAGGTTTTCGATTGGAGTTACTGTTTACACTTAGTCGGTCTACGTTGTTCAACCGACCGACTAGATCTCAAACTAGTCGGTCAGCAGTTGGTCTTTGACCGACTAAGCAGTGCAGGAAACCCTAGTTTTGCCCTAGCCACCACCAAACTCTATAAATACCCCTCCAAACGTTTTCTTCTCCTCCCTCACGACCCAAAACCCTAATTTCTTCCCCTTTGAGCCCCCATCTTCCCCAAAACCATATTTCCTTCATCCAAGCTCATCCTCCATCATCCAAACCCTTCCTCCACTCATTCCATCTCTCATCTTCCCCAAATCTCCATCAAACCCCCAAAAATCCCCCAAAACCCTATTTCTCCAAACTTCTCCAATCACTTCCAGATCTGAACCCTAGGTTCCCCGGAGCGTTTCTTCCATCGCCGTGGTTGCTCGGCGATACTCTTCCGTTCCTTACGCGGTAATACTCGATTCCTTTAATTTCAACATAACCCACATTGACATTGTGAAACCCTAATAAAATGGATTGATTAGATGATTAGGGTTCTAATAAGAAACTTATTTAGGATCTTGGTGCTAATAATTGTTTTGCCATAACAGCGAATCTTTCCGTAGTTGGCTTGTGTGACGATCTTCATTGCTCGTCAATCCCGGTATCAGGCAAGTGAAACTTGCATCTCTTGATTTGGGCCATGTCTTAGGCCATTTACCTTGCTTTAGCGTAAAAGAGACTAGACGGTGAAAGGATAGCCGTTTAGACGCCTTTGACCTAGCTTGACAACGAAGCTTGGTCCGTCACCCTCATCATGCTTGTATGTCACGTTTAATTTCCCTAAACGGTACGCGTATTAACTGTTCATGTCATCCATGCATCCTTAACTGCTATTGCATTTTTTTAACTGCCATGTTTAATTCAAATAAACGGTACGCGGATATCTGTTCATGCCATTGCATTTTACCTGTCACGTTTAAATACAATTAATGGTACGCGAATATGTTCATGTCATTGCATTTTGCATGCTTGAATACTCATCGTGATTGTGTAGCTTCGCTACATACTAGTGCTACTCGTTCCGGCTAGGTGCACCCCTACGCCATACTTGTTAAATACACTTTCTGGCTCGTGTTCCAGAAGAAGAGCTCATCACAGCCTGAGGGCATAGGGCACTCGTTGAGTGATCCCTTGTACTTGACACTTGAACACAGCTTGAGGGCATAGGGCACTCGTTGAGTGATCCCTTGTACTTGTACTTGTTACCTGACGCTACTTGCCACAACAACCACTAGTCACTTGTACTCTCCTTCACTTTACTTGTTACTACCTTACTTTACTTGCCATGCACCATATTTTAACTGCTAGGTTGCTAGTTTATCTTTATTCCCGTTTCCTTGCACAAGTCGTTCGACTTGCTGACATGTGCCCCTTCTCTCTTTTGGGTGACACATGTTAGAGACCGAGCCTGAGTTACTTGCTGAGGACGTGGTGTTCGCTGACGCTGAGTCAGAGCCCGCGTTGATTGAGGACTACGTTGACACTGGGGATCAGTCCTAGTGTCGTTGTTTAGCTACTTTTGTTAGACTGCTTAGTTGTCGGTGTGTGGCACCTAGTTGATACTCTGTTCTGTTTGTGTTATTTGTGTTGGCCTTGTTCTGGGCCTTAGACTCTTTTTCTGTTAGCTTGGTGGCTTTTCTGTGATGTGGAATATTTTATGGACGAACCTTGGGATTGGTATTTTTATCCGTCTCTTTATTATTATTGTTGTTGTTCCTTTTTGAGATTACAGGGACCTGCTTATACTAAATTGAACGCTTATCAGGTTTGGGGCTTCACAGCTCCACTCTCGTGCGGACCTTCTCACGTCTCGCCTCCATTTTAGGGAAGCGGGGCGTGACAGGTTTTAGTGGTGGCCCATGCAGGTCTTCTATAACTGCAATTATCAGGGATAACAATAATGATATAAGATTGTCCAACAAATAAATTCGATATCCGAGTCATAAGCTATGAGTCTAATCTGCTTCGTTTTCTGTGTCACTGGATGGCAGGAAGGCGATTCACCCGTGGTGGAGGCAGTGGTGCGCTCCCTCATGATGAGGAGCCTGAGCGGGAACCCACTAACGGTGAGATGATGCGGATGATGATCCAGATGATGCAGGTTCAGCAGGGCGTGCTCCTGCACGTCCAGAATGCTCCACCTGCTCGAGCTGCCCGGGCTCTTCCAGATGCTCCTCGCTCTGAGCCGGGAGCGAAGCAATTTCGGGAGCTGGGTCCCGCATATTTTGATGGATCTGAGGGTCCTCTGGCTGTCGACGAGTGGATAAGGAACATTGAGGATAACCTGGCGATGGCGAAGATTAACCCGGCTGGATGGGTTGATTTGGCTAAGAGGCAGCTGAAGGACAATGCCAGAAACTGGTGGGATGCTGAAGAAAAGATGTTGGTGGAGCCGATCGTCTGGGCTACCTTCAAGTCCAGATTTGATGGAGGGTTCTTCCCGAAGGCTGCTAGACAGGTGATGCTGCAGCGCTTCATAGATCTGAAGCAGGGGAGCTTGTCGGTGGATCAGTACCACCAGGAGTTCACGAGGCTCAGTCGGTTTGCACCTAAGATGGTGCAAGATGCCGATGAGAAAGCTCAGCGATTTCTTCAGGGACTTGCCTTGGAGCTTCAGAGCTTTGTGACCTCTTCTGACTTGGAGACATATCAGAAGGTTCTGATTGCTGCGAGGCGGCAAGAGTTAAATTTGAATCAGAGGAAGGGACATGTTTCTGGAGCTGGGAAGAGGCCTATGGAGCAGGCCAGGGCGGTGGTTAGGCCTGGTTTCAAGCCTAATCATCCGGTGCAGTTCAAGAGGCCAGGAGGGCCTATTCTGAAGACTTGCCATTTCTGTGGCAAGACTGGACACCTCAGGGATCAGTGTAGGAGGTTTCTGGGATAGTGCATTGTCTGCGGAGATCCTGCCCACACCATCCGGGAGTGTCCGAAGTCGAGGCAGCCTTGGCGGGCTCCTATTGCAGCGCAGCCGTTGCAGCAGCGCGCTCCTGTGCCCGTTGGACGTGGAGCGCCTCTTGTTCCACAGAGACAGGCTTTTCGGCAGGCTGTTCCGCCGAGAGGACAGGCCTTTCTGATGACTGAGGAGGAGAGCATGGCCGTGGATGAAGTTATTGCGGGTAACGCTCATTCTAGCTATTTGACTTCCTTCGTTAGTTTGATCTTTGATTATGTTGTTTGCTTGAACATGGTTGTTTGCTAGACTAGGGTTTGATTGTTAATTGTTTGTTAGGTGTGGTTTTGGTTTGCACATTTCCTGCGCGAGTCCTCTTTGACTCTGGTGCATCGATGTGCATTATTTCTCGGAGCTTCGTGGAGAAGCATTCCTTGTCGACGTCCTCTCTTCCTAAGAGTTGGAATATCGTCACAGGGAACGGTGTAGTCTCGGTGCATCGTGGGTGCAATTCTTGCCCGTTGGTGGTTTGTGGACGTGAGCTTTGTGCTGATTTCATTGTCCACGACATCATCAATTATGATGCAGTTCTTGGTATGGACTGGCTTGCGAGCTTCTATGCTACGATCGACTGTCGGAGGAAGAAGGTGGTGTTCGAGATTCCTAGACATCCAGTGTTTGAGTTCAGTCGTGGTAGCAGTTCGCTTGGTCCTGTCAGATTTCGGGCCAGGCCGGTGGAGGCTGTGGCTATGCAGATGGAGCTGGAATGGCCAGCTGTGGTGCGAGATTTTGGCGACGTCTTCCCCGAGGAGATGTCTGGTTTGCCGCCTGATCGAGCTTTGGAATTTTCTATCGATCTCATTCCAGGTGCGCAGCCGATTTCGAAGGCGCCGTATCGTATGGCACCTGCAGAATTGGAGGAGTTGCGGAAGCAGTTGGATGAGCTTTTGCAGAAGGGTTATATTAATCCTAGCGTGTCTCCGTGGGGAGCACCGGTGTTGCTGGTTAAGAAGAAGGATGGTTCGCGTCGTATGTGCGTGGACTATCGGGGATTGAATGCGGTGACCATTAAGAATAAATACCCGTTGCCTCGCATCGATGATATTTTTGATCAGCTTGGAGGTTCGAGGGTGTTTTCTAAGTTGGATCTGAGAAGTGGTTACCATCAGTTGAAGGTGAAGAGGGATGATGTTCCGAAGACAGCGTTCAGGACAAAGTATGGACACTATGAGTTTGTGGTTATGCCTTTCGGCGTAACTAACGCGCCCGCAGTTTTCATGAATCTGATGAACCTGATTTTCTACGACTTTTTGGATAAGTTTGTCGTTATCTTTATTGACGACATTCTGATCTATTCGAAGTCGGAGGAAGAGCATGCATCGCACTTGAGGACGGTGTTGGAAATTTTGTGGAAGCATCGTTTGTATGCTAAGTTTTCAAAGTGCGAGTTTTGGCTGGATCGAGTCGCTTTTCTTGGGCATGTGGTGACTAGAGATGGTATTTCAGTGGATCCCGAGAAGATTAGGGCCATCAGGGAGTGGCCCGTTCCGTCGTCTACGTCTGAGATTCGGAGTTTCCTTGGACTTGCCGGTTATTATCAGCGATTCATCAAGGACTTTTCTCGTATTGCTGAGCCGATGACCAGGTTGACGCGGAAGGATGTTGCTTATGTTTGGTCGGGTGATTGTGAGAGTGCTTTTGGTATTCTGAAGGAGAGGTTGACGAGTGCCCCTATTCTTGTCGTGCCTGATCGCAGCGGTGGATTTGAGATCTTTTGCGATGCTTCTGGCAAGGGTCTCGGTTGTGTGTTGCATCAGCACGGGCATGTTGTGGCGTATGCGTCTCGTCAGCTTAAGGTTCATGAGAAGAATTATCCGACGCATGATTTGGAGTTGGCTGCCGTTGTGTTTGCTCTTAAGATTTGGAGGCACTTCTTGTTGAGTGAGAAAGTGAAAATCTTCACCGATCACAAAAGCTTGAAGTATATTTTCACTCAGAAGGAGCTCAACATGCGACAGCGTCGGTGGTTGGAGCTTATGGCGGATTATGAGATTGATTTGCAGTATCACCCTGGCAAGGTGAATGTGGTTCCAGATGCTTTGAGTAGGCTTCCGGCGGTGATGATTTTGACCTCGCAGTGGAGATTGCAGCAGGATTTTTGCGAGTCTGGAGTGGAAATTGTTCTTCCTGGGGAGGCTTCTTCGTTGATGTACATGCAGGTACAGTCAACGATCGTGGATCGGATTAAGGCTGGCCAGGCCGGAGATCCGAAGTTGGTAAGGGTTCGGGAGATGGTGGAAGCCGGTCTGCGGACTGACTTTTTGATTCATGAGGATGGCTCGCTGAGGTTTAGAGCCAGGTTGTGTGTGCCTGCTGGGGATGTCACAGAGGAGTTGATGGTGGAGGCACACAGTTCGCCGTATTCTGTGCATCCTGGTGGCACCAAGATGTACCAGGATCTTCGTCTGAATTATTGGTGGCATGGTATGAGGAGGAGCGTGGCTCGGAGTGTAGCCAAGTGCTTGGTTTGCCAGCAAGTGAAGGCGGAGCATCAGCGTTCGGCCGGGTTGCTACAACCGCTTCCGATTCCGGAGTGGAATTGGCAACACATCACTATGGATTTCGTGACTGGACTACCTCGGAGTCCGAAGCAGAATGACGCGATTTGGGTGATCGTAGATCGATTGACCAAATCTGCGCACTTAATTCCGTTCCGAGTGGGACAGTCCACTGAGGCGCTGGCGAGGAGGTATATGGAGGAAGTCGTGCGACTTCATGGAGTCCCCGTTAGTATTGTGTCTGACAGAGACACGAGGTTCACATCTCAGTTCTGACAGAGTTTGCAGAAGAGCTTGGGTACGCGTCTGAGTTTCAGCACGGCGTACCATCCGCAGACGGATGGCCAGTCCGAGAGGACGATTCAGATTTTGGAAGACATGCTGAGGGCGTGCATGTTGGATTTCAAGGGTTCGTGGGAGGACCATCTACATTTGGTGGAGTTTTCCTACAACAACAGCTTCCAGGCAAGTATTGGCATGGCGCCTTTTGCCGCTCTTTATGGGAGGAAATGTCGATCGCCATTGAGTTGGGATGACGTTGGTGATCGGGAGTTGTTGGGACCCGAGATGATCGTGGAGGCCGTGGATATCGTCAGGAATATTCGGGAGAGGTTGAGGATTGCTCAGGACCGTTTTAAGCATTGGGCGGATGCTAAACGTCGTCCTTTGGAGTTTCAGCCGGGCGACCATGTGTTCTTGAAGATTTCCCCGAATCGTGGTGTGATTCGTTTCGGGAAGCGTGGGAAGTTGAGCCCGCGATACATTGGACCATTTGACATTTTGGAGAGGGTTGGCGAGGTAGCTTATCGCTTGGCCTTGCCGCCATCTTTGGAAGGAGTTCACAATGTTTTCCATGTGTCGCAGCTTCGTCGATACATTAGCGATCCGTCTCATGCGGTGGATTTTTCGGAGATTACCGTTCGCCCCGATATGACGTATGACCAGCATCCAGTGCAGATTCTGGACAAGCGTCAGAAATCGCTTCGGAACAAGATTGTCAATCTTGTGAGGGTGATGTGGCGACACAGTTCACCAGGAGAGTCTACTTGGGAGAGAGAAGATGAGATGCGAGAGCGCTACCCACTTTTGTTTCCGGACTCGTGAGTTTTTGGAAATTCCAAGGACGGAATTTTTCTTAAGTTGGGGAGGATGTAACGACTGCTTTTCATGTATATGGATTTTATTATATTATAATATATGTTTTGGTGGATTTTCTCCTCATGTGTGGTTTTCGTCTCCGTGATTTTCATTTTTCGATCGATTCGTCGTATTTTCTCGTTTCTTCCTTAGGATCGTCGATTTCGAAGTATGTCATTCGTGACGGACTTCATAACAGTCGTATCTTACTATTAGATCAAGCCTAGGAGTCTTAGGAATCGATCACGGGGCCCCGCGCTCCGTATCGGAACTTTTGGTGCTCATTAGCCGGTATAAGAAGGGGCACCGACCGACTAGATGACGATCCAGTCGGTCGGCAATCCTTCCTGGACCGACTAGTTGGCTTTCTAAATTGTTCAGGAGTTACTGTTTATCGTTAGTCGGTCTAAGAACGTTGGTTGACCGACTAGGTTGCAAACTAGTCGGTCGGCAATGCTTCTTTAACCGACTAACACATCAACTATTTTGACACTGGTTACTGTTTACTCTTAGTCGGTCTAAGTTCATCTTTCGACCGACTAGTTATCAAACTAGTCGGTCAATTTTTGTACTCAGACCGACTGACTCTTAGTTCAGGTTTTCGACTGGAGTTACTGTTTACACTTAGTCGGTCTACGTTGTTCAACCGACCGACTAGATCTCAAACTAGTCGGTCAGCAGTTGGTCTTTGACCGACTAAGCAGTGCAGGAAACCCTAGTTTTGCCCTAGCCGCCACCAAACTCTATAAATACCCCTCCAAACGTTTTCTTCTCCTCCCTCACGACCCAAAACCCTAATTTCTTCCCCTTTGAGCCCCCATCTTCCCCAAAACCCTATTTCCTTCATCCAAGCTCATCCTCCATCATCCAAACCCTTCCTCCACTCATTCCATCTCTCATCTTCCCCAAATCTCCATCAAACCCCCAAAAATCCCCCAAAACCCTATTTCTCCAAACTTCTCCAATCACTTCCAGATCTGAACCCTAGGTTCCCCGGAGCGTTTCTTCCATCGCCGTGGTTGCTCGGCGATACTCTTCCGTTCCTTACGCGGTAATACTCGATTCCTTTAATTTCAACATAACCCACATTGACATTGTGAAACCCTAATAAAATGGATTGATTAGATGATTAGGGTTCTAATAAGAAACTTATTTAGGATCTTGGTGCTAATAATTGTTTTGCCATAACAGCGAATCTTTCCGTAGTTGGCTTGTGTGACGATCTTCATTGCTCGTCAATCCCGGTATCAGGCAAGTGAAACTTGCATCTCTTGATTTGGGCCATGTCTTAGGCCATTTACCTTGCTTTAGCGTAAAAGAGACTAGACGGTGAAAGGATAGCCGTTTAGACGCCTTTGACCTAGCTTGACAACGAAGCTTGGTCCGTCACCCTCATCATGCTTGTATGTCACGTTTAATTTCCCTAAACGGTACGCGTATTAACTGTTCATGTCATCCATGCATCCTTAACTGCTATTGCATTTTTTTAACTGCCATGTTTAATTCAAATAAACGGTACGCGGATATCTGTTCATGCCATTGCATTTTGCCTGTCACGTTTAAATACAATTAATGGTACGCGAATATGTTCATGTCATTGCATTTTGCATGCTTGAATACTCATCGTGATTGTGTAGCTTCGCTACATACTAGTGCTACTCGTTCCGGCTAGGTGCACCCCTACGCCATACTTGTTAAATACACTTTCTGGCTCGTGTTCCAGAAGACGAGCTCATCACAGCCTGAGGGCATAGGGCACTCGTTGAGTGATCCCTTGTACTTGACACTTGAACACAGCCTGAGGGCATATGGCACTCGTTGAGTGATCCCTTGTACTTGTACTTGTTACCTGACGCTACTTGCCACAACAACCACTAGTCACTTGTACTCTCCTTCACTTTACTTGTTACTACCTTACTTTACTTGCCATGCACCATATTTTAACTGCTAGGTTGCTAGTTTATCTTTATTCCTGTTTCCTTGCACAAGTCGTTCGACTTGCTGACATGTGCCCCTTCTCTCTTTTGGGTGACACATGTTAGAGCCCGAGCCTGAGTTACTTGCTGAGGACGTGGTGTTCGCTGACGCTGAGTCAGAGCCCGCGTTGATTGAGGACTACGTTGACACTGGGGATCAGTCCTAGTGTCGTTGTTTAGCTACTTTTGTTAGACTGCTTAGTTGTCGGTGCGTGGCACCTAGTTGATACTCTGTTATGTTTGTGTTATTTTTGTTGGCCTTGTTCTGGGCCTTAGACTCTTTTTCTGTTAGCTTGGTGGCTTTTCTGTGATGTGGAATATTTTGTGGACGAACCTTGGGATTGGTATTTTTATCCGTCTCTTTATTATTATTGTTGTTGCTCCTTTTTGCGATTACAGGGACCTGCTTATACTAAATTGAACGCTTATCGGGTTTGGGGCTTCACAGCTCCACTCTCATGCGGACCTTCTCACGTCTCGCCTCCATTTTAGGGAAGCGGGGCGTGACAGGTTTTAGTGGTGGCCCATGCAGGTCTTCTGTAACTGCAATTATCAGGGATAACAATAATGATATAAGATTGTCCAACAAATAAATTCGATATCCGAGTCATAAGCTATGAGTCTAATCTGCTTCGTTTTCTGTGTCACTGGATGGCAGGAAGGCGATTCACCCGTGGTGGAGGCAGTGGTGCGCTCCCTCATGATGAGGAGCCTGAGCGGGAACCCACTAACGGTGAGATGATGCGGATGATGATCCAAATGATGCAGGTTCAGCAGGGCGTGCTCCTGCACGTCCAGAATGCTCCACCTGCTCGAGCTGCCCGGGCTCTTCCGGATGCTCCTCGCTCTGAGCCGGGAGCGAAGCAATTTCGGGAGCTGGGTCCCGCATATTTTGATGGATCTGAAGGTCCTCTGGCTGCCGACGAGTGGATAAGGAACATTGAGGATAACCTGGCGATGGCGAAGATTAACCCGGCTGGATGGGTTGATTTGGCTAAGAGGCAGCTGAATGACAATGCCAGAAACTGGTGGGATGCTGAAGAAAAGATGTTGGTGGAGCCGATCGTCTGGGCTACCTTCAAGTCCAGATTTGATGGAGAGTTCTTCCCGAAGGCTGCTAGACAGGTGATGCTGCAGCGCTTCATAGATCTGAAGCAGGGGAGCTTGTCGGTGGATCAGTACCACCAGGAGTTCACGAGGCTCAGTCGGTTTGCACCTAAGATGGTGCAAGATGCCGATGAGAAAGCTCAGCGATTTCTTCAGGGACTTGCCTTGGAGCTTCAGAGCTTTGTGACCTCTTCTGACTTGGAGACATATCAGAAGGTTCTGATTGCTGCGAGGCGGCAAGAGTTAAATTTGAATCAGAGGAAGGGACATGTTTCTGGAGCTGGGAAGAGGCCTATGGAGCAGGCCAGGGCGGTGGTTAGGCCTGGTTTCAAGCCTAATCATCCGGTGCAGTTCAAGAGGCCAGGAGGGCCTATTCTGAAGACTTGCCATTTCTGTGGCAAGACTGGACACCTCAGGGATCAGTGTAGGAGGTTTCTGGGACAGTGCATTGTCTGCGGAGATCCTGCCCACACCATCCGGGAGTGTCCGAAGTCGAGGCAGCCTTAGCGGGCTCCTATTGCAGCGCAGCCGTTGCAGCAGCGCGCTCCTGTGCCCGTTGGACGTGGAGCGCCTCTTGTTCCACAGAGACAGGCTTTTCGGCAGGCTGTTCCGCCGAGAGGACAGGCCTTTCTGATGACTGAGGAGGAGAGCATGGCCGTGGATGAAGTTATTGCGGGTAACACTCATTCTAGCTATTTGACTTCCTTCGTTAGTTTGATCTTTGATTATGTTGTTTGCTTGAACATGGTTGTTTGCTAGACTAGGTTTTGATTGTTAATTGTTTGTTAGGTGTGGTTTTGGTTTGCACATTTCCTGCGCGAGTCCTCTTTGACTCTGGTGCATCGATGTGCATTATTTCTCGGAGCTTCGTGGAGAAGCATTCCTTGTCGACGTCCTCTCTTCCTAAGAGTTGGAATATCGTCACAGGGAACGGTGTAGTCTCGGTGCATCGTGGGTGCAATTCTTGCCCGTTGGTGGTTTGTGGACGTGAGCTTTGTGCTGATTTCATTGTCCACGACATCATCAATTATGATGCAGTTCTTGGTATGGACTGGCTTGCGAGCTTCTATGCTACGATCGACTGTCGGAGGAAGAAGGTGGTGTTCGAGATTCCTGGACATCCAGTGTTTGAGTTCAGTCGTGGTAGCAGTTCGCTTGGTCCTGTCAGATTTCGGGCCAGGCCGGTGGAGGCTGTGGCTATGCAGATGGAGCTGGAATGGCCAGCTGTGGTGCGAGATTTTGGCGACGTCTTCCCCGAGGAGATGTCTGGTTTGCCGCCTGATCGAGCTTTGGAATTTTCTATCGATCTCATTCCAGGTGCGCAGCCGATTTCGAAGGTGCCGTATCGTATGGCACCTGCAGAATTGGAGGAGTTGCGGAAGCAGTTGGATGAGCTTTTGCAGAAGGGTTATATTAATCCTAGCGTGTCTCCGTGGGGAGCACCGGTGTTGCTGGTTAAGAAGAAGGACGGTTCGCGTCGTATGTGCGTGGACTATCGGGGATTGAATGCGGTGACCATTAAGAATAAATACCCGTTGCCTCGCATCGATGATATTTTTGATCAGCTTGGAGGTTCGAGGGTGTTTTCTAAGTTGGATCTGAGAAGTGGTTACCATCAGTTGAAGGTGAAGAGGGATGATGTTCCGAAGACAGCGTTCAGGACAAAGTATGGACACTATGAGTTTGTGGTTATGCCTTTCGGCGTAACTAACGCGCCCGCAGTTTTCATGAATCTGATGAACCTGATTTTCTACGACTTTTTGGATAAGTTTGTCGTTATCTTTATTGACGACATTCTGATCTATTCGAAGTCGGAGGAAGAGCATGCATCGCACTTGAGGACGGTGTTGGAAATTTTGTGGAAGCATCGTTTGTATGCTAAGTTTTCAAAGTGCGAGTTTTGGCTGGATCGAGTCGCTTTTCTTGGGCATGTGGTGACTGGAGATGGTATTTCAGTGGATCCCGAGAAGACTAGGGCCATCAGGGAGTGGCCCGTTCCGTCGTCTACGTCTGAGATTCGGAGTTTCCTTGGACTTGCCGGTTATTATCGGCGATTCATCAAGGACTTTTCTCGTATTGCTGAGCCGATGACCAGGTTGACGCGGAAGGATGTTGCTTATGTTTGGTCGGGTGATTGTGAGAGTGCTTTTGGTATTCTGAAGGAGAGGTTGACGAGTGCCCCTATTCTTGTCGTGCCTGATCGCATTGGTGGATTTGAGATCTTTTGCGATGCTTCTGGCAAGGGTCTCGGTTGTGTGTTGCATCAGCACGGGCATGTTGTGGCGTATGCGTCTCGTCAGCTTAAGGTTCATGAGAAGAATTATCCGACGCATGATTTGGAGTTGGCTGCCGTTGTGTTTGCTCTTAAGATTTGGAGGCACTTCTTGTTGAGTGAGAAAGTGAAAATCTTCACCGATCACAAAAGCTTGAAGTATATTTTCACTCAGAAGGAGCTCAACATGCGACAGCGTCGGTGGTTGGAGCTTATGGCGGATTATGAGATTGATTTGCAGTATCACCCTGGCAAGGTGAATGTGGTTCCAGATGCTTTGAGTAGGCTTCCGGCGGTGATGATTTTGACCTCGCAGTGGAGATTGCAGCAGGATTTTTGCGAGTCTGGAGTGGAAATTGTTCTTCCTGGGGAGGCTTCTTCGTTGATGTACATGCAGGTACAGTCGACGATCGTGGATCGGATTAAGGCTGGCCAGGCCGGAGATCCGAAGTTGGTAAGGGTTCGGGAGATGGTGGAAGCCGGTCTGCGGACTGACTTTTTGATTCATGAGGATGGCTCGCTGAGGTTTAGAGCCAGGTTGTGTGTGCCTGCTGGGGATGTCACAGAGGAGTTGATGGTGGAGGCACACAGTTCGCCGTATTCTGTGCATCCTGGTTGCACCAAGATGTACCAGGATCTTCGTCTGAATTATTGGTGGCATGGTATGAAGAGGAGCGTGGCTCGGAGTGTAGCCAAGTGCTTGGTTTGCCAGCAAGTGAAGGCGGAGCATCAGCGTTCGGCCGGGTTGCTACAACCGCTTCCGATTCCGGAGTGGAAGTGGCAACACATCACTATGGATTTCGTGACTGGACTACCTCGGAGTCCGAAGCAGAATGACGCGATTTGGGTGATCGTAGATCGATTGACCAAATCTGCGCACTTAATTCCGTTCCGAGTGGGACAGTCCACTGAGGCGCTGGCGAGGAGGTATATGGAGGAAGTCGTGCGACTTCATGGAGTCCCCGTGAGTATTGTGTCTGACAAAGACACGAGGTTCACACTTCAGTTCTGGCAGAGTTTGCAGAAGAGCTTGGGTACGCGTCTGAGTTTCAGCACGGCGTACCATCCGCAGACGGATGGCCAGTCCGAGAGGACGATTCAGATTTTGGAAGACATGCTGAGGGCGTGCATGTTGGATTTCAAGGGTTCGTGGGAGGACCATCTACATTTGGTGGAGTTTTCCTACAACAACAGCTTCCAGGCAAGTATTGGCATGGCGCCTTTTGCCGCTCTTTATGGGAGGAAATGTCGATCGCCATTGAGTTGGGATGACGTTGGTGATCGGGAGTTGTTGGGACCCGAGATGATCGTGGAGGCCGTGGATATCGTCAGGAATATTCGGGAGAGGTTGAGGATTGCTCAGGACCGTTTTAAGCATTGGGCGGATGCTAAACGTCGTCCTTTGGAGTTTCAGCCGGGCGACCATGTGTTCTTGAAGATTTCCCCGAATCGTGGTGTGATTCGTTTCGGGAAGCGTGGGAAGTTGAGCCCGCGATACATTGGACCATTTGACATTTTGGAGAGGGTTGGCGAGGTAGCTTATCGCTTGGCCTTGCCGCCATCTTTGGAAGGAGTCCACAATGTTTTCCATGTGTCGCAGCTTCGTCGATACATTAGCGATCCGTCTCATGCGGTGGATTTTTCGGAGATTACCGTTCGCCCCGATATGACGTATGACCAGCATCCAGTGCAGATTCTGGACAGGCATCAGAAATCGCTTCGGAACAAAATTGTCAATCTTGTGAGGGTGATGTGGCGACACGGTTCACCGGGAGAGTCTACTTGGGAGAGAGAAGATGAGATGCGAGAGCGCTACCCACTTTTGTTTCCGGACTCGTGAGTTTTTGGAAATTCCGAGGACGGAATTTTTCTTAAGTTGGGGAGGATGTAACGACTGCTTTTCATGTATCTGGATTTTATTATATTATAATATATGTTTTGGTGGATTTTCTCCTCATGTGTGGTTTTCGTCTCCGTGATTTTCATTTTTCGATCGATTCGTCGTATTTTCTCGTTTCTTCCTTAGGATCGTCGATTTCGAAGTATGTCATTCGTGACGGACTTCATAACAGTCGTATCTTACTATTAGATCAAGCCTAGGAGTCTTAGGAATCGATCACGGGGCCCCGCGCTCCGTATCGGAACTTTTGGTGCTCATTAGCCGGTATAAGAAGGGGCACCGACCGACTAGATGACGATCCAGTCGGTCGGCAATCCTTCTTGGACCGACTAGTTGGCTTTCTAAATTGTTCAGGAGTTACTGTTTATCGTTAGTCGGTCTAAGAACGTTGGTTGACCGACTAGGTTGCAAACTAGTCGGTCGGCAATGCTTCTTTAACCGACTAACACATCAACTATTTTTGACACTAGTTACTGTTTACTCTTAGTCGGTCTAAGTTCATCTTTCGACCGACTAGTTATCAAACTAGTCGGTCAATTTTTGTACTCAGACCGACTGACTCTTAGTTCAGGTTTTCGACTGGAGTTACTGTTTACACTTAGTCGGTCTACGTTGTTCAACCGACCGACTAGATCTCAAACTAGTCGGTCAGCAGTTGGTCTTTGACCGACTAAGCAGTGCAGGAAACCCTAGTTTTGCCCTAGCCGCCACCAAACTCTATAAATACCCCTCCAAACGTTTTCTTCTCCTCCCTCACGACCCAAAACCCTAATTTCTTCCCCTTTGAGCCCCCATCTTCCCCAAAACCCTATTTCCTTCATCCAAGCTCATCCTCCATCATCCAAACCCTTCCTCCACTCATTCCATCTCTCATCTTCCCCAAATCTCCATCAAACCCCCAAAAATCCCCCAAAACCCTATTTCTCCAAACTTCTCCAATCACTTCCAGATCTGAACCCTAGGTTCCCCGGAGCGTTTCTTCCATCGCCGTGGTTGCTCGGCGATACTCTTCCGTTCCTTACGCGGTAATACTCGATTCCTTTAATTTCAACATAACCCACATTGACATTGTGAAACCCTAATAAAATGGATTGATTAGATGATTAGGGTTCTAATAAGAAACTTATTTAGGATCTTGGTGCTAATAATTGTTTTGCCATAACAGCGAATCTTTCCGTAGTTGGCTTGTGTGACGATCTTCATTGCTCGTCAATCCCGGTATCAGGCAAGTGAAACTTGCATCTCTTGATTTGGGCCATGTCTTAGGCCATTTACCTTGCTTTAGCGTAAAAGAGACTAGACGGTGAAAGGATAGCCGTTTAGACGCCTTTGACCTAGCTTGACAACGAAGCTTGGTCCGTCACCCTCATCATGCTTGTATGTCACGTTTAATTTCCCTAAACGGTACGCGTATTAACTGTTCATGTCATCCATGCATCCTTAACTGCTATTGCATTTTTTTAACTGCCATGTTTAATTCAAATAAACGGTACGCGGATATCTGTTCATGCCATTGCATTTTGCCTGTCACGTTTAAATACAATTAATGGTACGCGAATATGTTCATGTCATTGCATTTTGCATGCTTGAATACTCATCGTGATTGTGTAGCTTCGCTACATACTAGTGCTACTCGTTCCGGCTAGGTGCACCCCTACGCCATACTTGTTAAATACACTTTCTGGCTCGTGTTCCAGAAGACGAGCTCATCACAGCCTGAGGGCATAGGGCACTCGTTGAGTGATCCCTTGTACTTGACACTTGAACACAGCCTGAGGGCATATGGCACTCGTTGAGTGATCCCTTGTACTTGTACTGGTTACCTGACGCTACTTGCCACAACAACCACTAGTCACTTGTACTCTCCTTCACTTTACTTGTTACTACCTTACTTTACTTGCCATGCACCATATTTTAACTGCTAGGTTGCTAGTTTATCTTTATTCCTGTTTCCTTGCACAAGTCGTTCGACTTGCTGACATGTGCCCCTTCTCTCTTTTGGGTGACACATGTTAGAGCCCGAGCCTGAGTTACTTGCTGAGGACGTGGTGTTCGCTGACGCTGAGTCAGAGCCCGCGTTGATTGAGGACTACGTTGACACTGGGGATCAGTCCTAGTGTCGTTGTTTAGCTACTTTTGTTAGACTGCTTAGTTGTCGGTGCGTGGCACCTAGTTGATACTCTGTTATGTTTGTGTTATTTTTGTTGGCCTTGTTCTGGGCCTTAGACTCTTTTTCTGTTAGCTTGGTGGCTTTTCTGTGATGTGGAATATTTTGTGGACGAACCTTGGGATTGGTATTTTTATCCGTCTCTTTATTATTATTGTTGTTGTTCCTTTTTGCGATTACAGGGACCTGCTTATACTAAATTGAACGCTTATCGGGTTTGGGGCTTCACAGCTCCACTCTCGTGCGGACCTTCTCACGTCTCGCCTCCATTTTAGGGAAGCGGGGCGTGACACTATCTAAACTAGGAAAAGGAAATAAAGACAGAGAGTAAAAGAATTTACCTCCATATATCTTTTCGCTAGCGTCTCAGTGGACTGTCCCACTCGGAAGGTAATAAAGTGCGCAGATTTGGTCAATCGGTCTACGATCACCCAAATCGAGTCATTCTGCTTCGAACTCTGAGGTAGTCCAGTCACGAAATCCATACTGATGTGTTGCCACTTCCACTCCAGAATCGGAAGCGGTTGTAGCAAACCAGCCGTACGCTGATGTTCCGCCTTAACTTGATGACATACCAAACACTTGGTTACGCTCCGAGCCACACTCCGCTTCATGCCATGCCACCAAAAGTTCAGACGAAGATCTTTGTATATCTTGGTACCTCCAGGATGTACAGAGTACGGCGAACTGTGTGCCTCAACCAATAACTCCTCTCTAATATCTCCAGCTGGCACACACAACCTGGCTCTAAATCTCAATGAACCATCTCTATGGATCAAGAAGTCAGTCCACAGACCGGCTTCTACCTGCTCCCGAATCTTCACCAGCTTCGGATCTCCAGCCTGACCTGCCTTGATCTGATCCACGATCATCGCCTGTATCTACATACACATCAACGACGAAGCCTCTCCAGGAAGCACGATCTCAATACCAGACTCGCAAAAAATCATGCTGCAACCTCTATTGCGAAGTCAACATCATCACCGCTGGAAGTCTACGCAGTGCATCAGGAACCACATTCACCTTGCCTGGATGGTACTGCAAGTCGATCTCATAATCTGCCATGAGCTCAAACCATCGACGTTGTCGCATGTTGAGCTCCTTCTGCGTGAAGATATACTTCATGCTCTTATGGTCAGTGAAGATCTTCACCTTCTCACTCAGCAAGAAATGCCTCCAAATCTTGAGCACAAATACGACTGCAGCCAACTCCAAATCGTGCATCGGGTAATTCTTCTCGTGAGCCTTAAGCTGATGAGAAGCATACGCAACCACGTGCCCTTGCTAATGCAAAACACATCCAAGACCTTTGCCAGAAGCATCGCAAAAGATCTCAAATCCTCCACTCCGATCGGGCACAGCAAGAACATGCGCTGATGTCAACCTTGCCTTCAGAATAGCAAAGGCCTCCTCACAATCATCTGACTAGACAAACGGAACATCCTTCCTCGTCAATCGAGTCATCGACTCAGCGATCCAAGAAAAGTCCTTAATGAAACGCCGATAATAACCTGCAAGCCCAAGAAAACTCCTGATCTCTGATGATGACCACAGAACCGGTTTTTATCGTTACGTTATATCTGTATTTCTCCAGTGTATTATTTTTCTGTATTCGTAGTTAGGCGTTTCTGTCCCGTACCCGTACCGTATCCATTCTTTTTCATACTTATTATTTTTATAATCCGAAAATAATTAGTTTAAAAGTCCCTTCTTAAAATTAGTATTAAAATTTCCAAATTCAAAAGTCAAATTCGAAATTTAAATTTCTTTAAATGTTTGAAAAAGCTTTCCATTTTAAAACCCTATTTAAACCTATTGATTGGCCCTTATTTCCCGTGATTTAAACCTATTAAAACTCAATCAATCCTTCTTATTACTCAACTTTCCTATTATAACTAAGCACTAACCCACCCCACTTTGAACCCGTGGCCAGACCCATACTCACGCACCCAACTGTACACACACACCCAGCACAATTTTCGCACACAACGTTTAACAAAAAAAAACAACAACAACAAAGGAAAAAAATATTAGAGAACCTAAGGCTACACTCATCACGTGATATCCTTTACCATATACAAGTATACAACCTATATTCTTAAAACCCTAAAGCTATATATGTGTAAATTAACCCTAAGACCTAAAGGCCAGCCTACCCACGTGATGTCTCCCAAATCATCACCCTATTCTTATATAAACATCACTCTAGGGTTTTGCCCTCTAGAACTAACCTATTACAATCCTAGGTACTTTTGTATCTCCCAACAACACAACATACAGCCCCCCTGTCATTTTCTCCACGCGAAGGTGCGGCGCATGCAATTTCCGTTCCCCTTCTTCTTCTTCGCATCAACTCCCACACCATGCAGCTTCTCCCCTTCGAGATACAAACGTAGACAGCTCCTCGCATCTCCCTCGCACACGCAGATCAACCACAACCCTCATACGCGTCCTCCCTCAGCCGCATGAAGCTGATACCCCGAGAGCCAGAAGCAAACCCTGTCGATATCCGCCTCACTTCCTCCCGGCGGCTGCCACGTCTCATCCCTCAGCCAGGGGCACCTATCAGCCTCTCCACGAAACCCTCCGCCTGCAACTCCGACCCACGGTGTCACTGTCGCCGGCCCCTACTCCTTTCATCCTAATCCTCTCCATGCAACCGAGAACCCACAACACCCACGGCCCATCTCCTCGCTGTCACGCTGCCATCCACGCTAAGGCAACACCCCCACAACCCGCCGGCGGCCACCATCCACATACGGGAGCCTCCGACAGCCTGTACACTAGTCCCACCGTTCAGATACAACGTCGACAGCCCCCGGAGCTCACTAACAGCCGTTGTCCGTCGTTTACTCGCTGCCGCGACGAGTTTGAACCTTGGACGTCGAAGTTTCAGAACCGTAGGCATCGTCGTTTCCGTTGTCGTCATCCGATCCCTCGCTGCACTTCAAGTCAGTAGATCTACCCGTAAACAACTCTTAACCCATACCGTAAATTAGAGAACTTAATAAAACCGGGTGATTAGACGTCGTAGGAGTTTGTTATAAATCTGTCCTGATCGAAAAACATCTATTCTGATTTCATGTTTTGTCAAACCAGCGAACTGTCTCCTCTGTAGCGTAGTATTCATCAAGACATTTCCAACGACACCAAGAATGTCAAAAATAGGCAAGTATATGATTTGATATGATTTTTAGAAGTTTCGGCCCTTTTACGCCGCCTTCATGTATTGCTGGATAACTTAAAATTTTGACGTGAATTGATGTAAGAACGTAACACCATAATGACCAGGACGAGATTTGTGATCCAACGGTATATCATACGATATATTCCAATTTTAAAACAATAAGAGAAAAGAATAATTTCTGTAGCAAGTTCAATATAAAGGACGTGTTCGTCATTAATTCAAACTGCGGTAAAAGTTGTTCAACCCACTTCTGCCTTGTAGAACTGTCACGATAATGTTAAAATATTGTTAACAATAACTTTCTGAGAGTCTTGACATACCTAACAAATGTGGACATCGTGAAAATCGTGCGCCTCGAAGGCGGTATCGTGTTATCGTGATGTCGTGTGAGTCGACTAGGCCGGCTCGTGTTCCGGCAAACTTTTGGGTGGGGTTAGGGTTGAGCAGCCACTGGGCGTATGAAGGGTACTCTCCTCAAGAGCACCACCCGCACGCGGTGGGTTAGCGTCAATCACGGTAAGCCCACGTGAGAGGAACGACCTTCTCATCACGACCTAAAGGCGAGAACCCTAGATTAGATGTGAACTCTTGACATGAAAACTTGAAATGCTAACTTGGTCTCATGAAGATTGATATGCTATTGAACTCAGAGAAAAACCTTACTTTAATTCTTGCAACTGCTTAGAACTACATGCTAGGGATGTTTACTTTTCGTTTCAGTATAAATGTCTTATTAAATTGCTGTAGTCACTTCATTAAAATATTTAATGCTTCTTAAATTCATATCTGTCGTATATCTTGTCTCGGGTTGCTAACTCTTTCTTGCAGTCCCCTTGCTGACATACATTCATGTTTTTGGATGTATGTCAGATCCCGAGTTTGAGCACTAGGAAGATTCCCTCGAGACGCCTGATTTTGAGGGCCAGAGTTCGCCGTAGATGCCGAGCCGCTTTCTGCGGAAGACTAGATCCCCTTTTCCGTCACTACTTTGAGTTTTAGCTTTAGTACCTTGTAGTAGGATTAGTGTTTTGTTGTTGTTTTCTTTTTGGCCATGCTGAGGCCCAGTTGTCTTATTTCTTGTACGAACAATTCTGGAAGTGCCCCATTTTAATTTAATGAAATGTTTTCTGATTGTTCTGATATGCAAATGCAAGGACCTCTTCTGTGTTTTTATCACAGACGCTTATTGAACTCGAGCTTCACCGCTCCAGCTCAAGCGGACCGCGTAACGTTCTCGCTTTCGGTGTCTTTTGGGAAGCGAGGCGTTACATCTATTATTGATGGTGACTGCATTCAGCTCCCTGTAGTCCACGCACATACGACGCGAACCATCCTTCTTCTTCACCAGCAACACCGGTGCTCCCCACAGAGACACACTAGGATTAATCTACCCCTTCTGTAAGAGCTCATCCAACTCTGCTGGAGCCATATGATACGGTGCCTTCGAAATGGGTTACGCTCCGGGAATAAGGTCGATCGAAAACTCAAGAGCTCGATTGGGCGGCAGTCCTGACATCTCCTCGGGGACGTCGTCGTCGAATTCTCTCACCACAGCTGGTCTGCTCTGCTCCATCTGCAAAGCAACGACCTCCACCGGCTTGGCCCAAAATCTGACAGGACCAAGCGAACTGCTACCTCGACTGAACTCAAACACCGGATGACCTGGTATCTCGAACACTACCTTCTTTCACCGGCAATCGATCGGGGCATAGAAACTCCCAAGCCAGTCCATCCCAAGGACGTCATCATAGTTGGTGATGTCGTGGACAATAAAGTCTGCGTAAAACTCAAGTCCACAGACCACCAAAGGACAAGACTTGCAACCACAATGCACCGAGACCACGCCATTCCCTGTAACGATATCCTAACTCTTGGGAAGAGGGAAAGTCGACAAGGAATGCTTGTCCACGAATATCTGGGATATAATGCACATCGATGCACCAGAGTCGAAGAGGAATCGTGCAGGGAAAGTGCAAACCAAAATCACACCTAACAAACAATCTAACAATCAAATCCTACTCTAGCAAACATAATATATTCTAGAAACCAAACATATTCTAACAAATAAGTTTAACTAAGGAAGGGAAAACAACTAGACTGAGGGTTAGCTGCAATAACCTCATCCTCAGCCTCAGCCTCAACTGCAGTCATCAAGAAAGCCTGCCTCCTCGGCTGAAAAGCTTCCTGAAAAGCCTGCTTCTGTGGAATAAGGGTTGTCCCACGTCCAGCAGGTACCGGTGCTCTCTACTGCAATGGCTGAGCTGCAACTGGTCCTCTCCATGGCTACTTAGACTTCAAGCAATCCTTCATGACATGAGTAGGATCACCACAAACCAAGCATTGTCCTAGCATCTTCCTGCACTGCTTCTTGACATGCCCAGTCTTACCGCAGAAATGGAAAGTCTTCTGAATAGGCCCACCTGGCCTCTTGAACTACACCAACTGGTTAGTCTTGAACCCTGGCCTAACCACTGCTCTGACTTGCTCCATAGGCCTCTGCCCAGCTCCAGAAGTCTGCCCTCTCTTCTGGCTGGCAATCAGCTCCTGCCTCCAAGCAGCTATCAGCAACTTCTGATAAGACTCCAAATCTGACGAAGACATCAGGCTCTACAAATCAAAGGAAAGACCCTGCAGAAACCTCTGAGCTCTATCCTCGGTATCCTGCACCATCTTCAGCGCAAAGCGACTCAGCTTGGTGAACTCCTGATGATACGGGTCCACCGATAGATTTCCCTGCTTCGGTTCAATGAATTGCTGCAACGTCTCTCTCCTGGCAGCCTTCGGGAAATACTCCTCATCGAACTTAGCCTTGAAAGTAGCACAAGGAATATGTTTCACCAACAGCTCCTCCTCAGCATCCCACCAGTTGCGGGCATTACCCTTGAGCTGCTTCTTCACCAAATCAACCCATCCACCAGGGTTGTTCTTTGACATCCTCAGATTGTCCTCCGTATTCCGTATCCACTCCTCTGTAGCCAACGGTCCTTCAGATCCATCAAAATAGGTCGGGCCCAGCTCCCGAAACAGCTTCGCTCCCGGCTCGAAGCGTGGGGCATTCTGAAGCATGCCCTGCTGCACCTGCATCATCTGATGCATCATCCTCATGACTTCAGCATTGGTGGGCTCTCTATCCGGCACCTCATCACGGTCTGGCTCACCACTAGCTCGGGTATGTCGTCTTCCGGCCATCTAGTGACATAGAAATTGATAAAATTAGACTCAGGGCTTAGGACTTGGATGTTTTAATTTATTTAATCGACATTCTATTATTATTATCGTTGTTCCGATAATTTGCAGTTGCAAGAAGAGACCTGCATGGGCCACCAATAAAACCTGTCACGACCCGCTTCCCAAATACGGAAAGCGAGGCGTGAAAAGTCCACTCAGAATTGAAGCTGTGAGGCTACAGTCTATAAAGCGTCTGGTATAACCAAGTAAAGGTCCTTGCAATTACGAAACAGAACAAAAATAATAATTAAAGAAGAGAGATAAATAATGTTATTCCAATCTCAGAATGTCCACAAATAATGTTCAAACATCGCAGAAAAGTCACCAGGCATAAAAGAGTCTAAAAGTTCCCAAGCATGGCCAACAGAAATAAACGTACAAAAAAGGAAAGGCGCTACGCACCGACAACCTAACAAGAACTAAGAAAAAAGCAACACAGAAAGAAGTCTCTATGTCTGGTCACCGGTGTCCTCGAACTCCACGTCAACAGTGGACCCAGGCTCAACGTCAGCAAACACCTCATCCTCAGCAACGGGCTCTGGCTCAACAACTAACATGCGACACCCAAAAAAGACGAGGGCGCATGTCAGCAAAGCCTACAAGAGACTTTGTGCAAGGAAACTAAAAGAAAGGGAAACAGCCTGGCAGTTCTAAAATATGCGATGACCTGGCAGTTTAAAGCATGGATGCAACAAGTAAGAAGTGCAACAAGTATGACAAGGCATGGGTAGCAAAGCTACTAAAACATTCACATGGATTTACAAGACAAGTAAGCACGTCATGCACAGAGTTTACGCCCTTTGGCTGGGCAGTTGTACGGGCCAACTCATGCGCTCAAGTGATCGCTTAACCCCACCCCTCCACGTGTAATCAGGCATTGGCTTTTAACCAACACATGTAGCCCGCTTCTGGTTCATGAGCTAGGAAGTGTACTTGGCATAGGATTGTGCCTGCAATGTTGGTGCCTAGCCTCAATAAGGAAGTACAAGTAGCGTGTGCTACGAAAGAAACATTCAAGCATGGAATGACATGTTAGGATGCATGGCATGGTAAGAGTACAAATAAAGTGCGTACAGATATAGAAATTAAACGTGACAGGCAAAATGTATGAATGGCATGGCAGAGTACAAATAAAGTGGGTATAGATATAGAAATTAAACGTGACAGGCAAAATGTATGAAATGCATGGCAGGGTGTCAGATCAAGCTTCATTGTCAAGCTAGATCTTGAAGTTGCGTCTAGGCGACTATCATTTCGTCGCCTAGTCTATTTTATGCCAAAAACGAGGGATAGCCTAAAACATGGCCTAACCACAAGTTGGCAAGTTTCACTTGCATGCAATCAGCTGTTCTGGAAACATCGTTCAATTAGTCCAATCTACCGATGTGCTCGGATTCACCAACCTACAGTCCCATATTAGATTATCTTCATTAGAGATTTACTAAGCACTTTAAATACTGATTTTAATCTTGATTAGCATGCATTGGTTGGGGGTCCTAAGAGATCAGAAAAGTACCCTTGCACGACGCGAGAGCTACACTGACGTCGGGTAGCGACGTCAGGGGTTGGAATAAAGATAGCACTCCTGATTCCGATCCAAAATATAATCCACGATCGCCAATCCTTGAACAGCGACGAGATCAACGAAGAGCGTCCAAATCAGCGAGCAAGGTGAACGGTTGAAGATCTATGGCTCTCGGGAAGCTGTAACAACGAATGTGGACGAAGGGATTAGCGTACACGAAGACTACGATGTTGAGCGTTGTAATGGGCTGACCGTGACGTCGAGGAACACCTCTAGGTGAGTTAGGGGGCTACCGAAACGATCCAACAGCGAGAGAGTGCGACGAGAGGCGTAACGACACGTCGAGACGTCGTTAGAATGTGAAACATCGATAACTCGCTGTTTCGAGTCTTGGACGACCTGCAGGGGCTGTCGTTGGCAGTGCAGAGGTCGGAGGGGCGACTCACGGTGGTCAGGGGTTGTAGGCGGCGGTTGCAAGTGGCGGTAGTGGTGGTGACAGCCGCCGCTGCTGCTGCGTGATGCTGCTGGCGATGCACCGGGTGGCTGCGGCGCTCGGGGAACGCCGACGAAGGGTCCGGCGGCTGTGGCAGTCGGGGTTTGGTCGGGGGAAGCCCGGCGAAGGGTGGAAGAGGTCGAAGGCACGAAGTCGGGGCGCGGGCTAGGGGCGAACTGCTGTGAAAATGAATGGGGCGGCGGCTCTTTATGTTTAGCTGGGAGAAAAATATAAAACCCTAAGTTGCTTTAATAATAGGGTGGGGGGTGAATAGGCTAATAAAAAAAATCTCGTGCAACCCACGAGAAATCCCACACAGTTATAAGCACATGCAGGGTAATAAAATAACAATCACAGAATACACACAGATATACCCTGGTTCGGTCGTCCCCACGACCTACTCCAGCCCCGAAAGCAACTACTAGATAGATATGTAATCAAGTACAGCTACAATGAGTCAAGATACCAAATCTACTCTCACCTAGCTCGTACGCACTCCACGTGCTCTACACTCTTAATCTAGTCAGATGCTCTCCCTCCGTGACGACTCCCAAAGTCGTCAGGTCCCCAAAAAGTAACACAGATGGTAATGTTTCCCCCATAGAGATCGCTACACCAATACAAAGATAAATAAATAGAGTTTTAAAAATGATCAGTAATGGTGTGTCGTCTCTGTCGTTCAGCGCGTGGTCAGATCTCGTCTGACATAGATGTAGATGTCATGTATCTCGTCTCCTCAGCAACTCAGGTTTCAGCAATCTCTGATGTTACGCCCTCCCTCTTTGCTCAACAGAAAAATCTGTCCGTGCTTCCTCTTCTTAACTTCGGCTTGCCCTTGGCTCTTACAGTTTTGCAAAACAACAAAACAGTTTCGGCCTGTGCCTTGATGATGGAAAACAGGCTATTGGATTAAAAATCCCAACACCAAAATTAATGGCCCTCTCAAATAATTCGGCTGCCTGTGTCCTTGATTCAATAAGGTCAGCCTTGAAGTTCTGTGTATGAGTTTCTTTGGGTTTTCTTGTTGTTTCACAATGAATGCTTCAAGAAGATCCTGCAAGACAAACACCCATATTCAAAGAGATCTAAAAGGAATTCGGCAGCACTATGTTTTTTTGGGTTGAAGATGCAAACAAAAAAAACAAAATTTCGGCTCCAGTTTGCAACCTTGAACACACACAAAAAACAAAAGAAAACTGCCTAGAGAATGCAAAAAGGAAGTTTTTTTGCTCTTGAGGGGTGCGGCTCCTCTTAATTAAAATTGTATAAAAAACCTCCCACAAACTTCGGCTGCTGCTTGAGGAAATTTTTAGGGTTCAAGCTATCTCTTTATTTAAAGGGAAGAGAGTTTTTAAAAGGAACGGAGCCTAGAATTAATTCGGCCAGGCTTTTAGGTAGGGTTCTTGGGACTAGAGGATTTGTGATAAAAAAATCAATACCAAAACAAACATGCGGCCTATTTGGAAGAGCTTTTATCTTTTTTGATGATTTGTTTAAAAAACGGCTGCCCTCTCTCTTTTTTTTCTTCTTTAATCTTTGCTTGAATATATATGAGAGGCAAATATAGGGTTGTGTGCGGCAAAGGGGAGATCAATGGCTAGGATTAATAAGGACATTCTCCTTTGCACATTGACCAAGTCTCTTCGTGAATTAATCACAAGTTCTCCATTCCTGAAACACTTAACACACACGTTAAAACCTTCACACACGTTTGTTATCATCAAACACGAAGTTCACAGATCGTTGCTACCAACAATCTCCCCCTTTTTATGATGACAAACTAAGTAGAAGATTTGAGCATTAAAGTTCCAAATAGTGTGTGTGTGAAAGTGTGACGATAGAGTGTGACGATAGAGGGTGACATGCAATGATATATAATGATGTGCAAACAATGATGTGTACAGTTAATACTATGCATGCTCAAACAATGATGTGTACAGTTAATACTATGCATGCTCAAACAATGATGTGTACAGTTAATAATATGCATGTTCCCCCTATTTTTGTGCTTCCCTAATATTCACTAGTGCTCCCCCTTAATCAAATAATCAATCAAATAGCACACCAACAACAATTACAACAAATATCAAATCTTTCCATTTCTCCCCCTTTGTTATAACCAAAAGTTATAACACGAAGTCAAAATCATATAACATGCAAAAAGAGAATATTATTAACCATCACCAACAATTGCATGCATACAATCATAGAATAATCAAGTCAAATTCCGATGAAATTAAACAGCTAAGTCTTCAACACCAACGTGTACGTGCGATGATTAAAATTGAAGCACAAATGGAGAATCATTTAAGAAAGTCAACCAAAACCAATCCACATTTTCCAAATAACATTCTATCACCTAGGATTGATTTTTCCTACCTCATTAAAAATGAGTTCAAGGTACCACACCCCAAAACATAGCCTATAAGGACTCTTAGATGCGGGGGTGGCATTGCTTGACGAGTAAATACACCAACGCTAAAGTTTACCCATAAAGCTTATGTTGGATACTCGTGGGTAATACCGTTGCCAAGAATTGAATCCATTTTCCATACAGAGCAATTATCTTTTGTTTTCTCATTTTTTTAAATGCTTATAACAACAATTTCTTTTGCTCAATTTTTATCCATGGCAAGGTATATCATATCCCTTAGATTTTCAGTTAAGTTTTCCTCCTACATTCACTTTCCATACTTCATAAACGATATCTCCAAATGTGCAACAATAATAATACATGTGGAAGTGAAGTAGGTGGTGTAGAAATCAAGTTGTTTTTAGTCATTGAACATGCCATGAATATTTAGAAAGATGAACATGCACATGTGGCAAAAGCAATAATATACCAATTTCTACATAGATATGAAAATCATTAGTTCATACTTCAATAATGAATCAAAGAGAAAAGATACACATTTAAGCACCAATTTTTTTTTTCAGTTTTTCAGTTTTTTTTATGCATGAAGTACTAAAGCAAACATGAGATGCAATCACACAAACAAAAAAAATCATGCACACACAACAATGCAACTACTAGCACACAAGAGAAAAAAATTTCAAGCACACAAAAAAATGCGAACAAAAAAATTGCTATGAAGGTATGCATTAAGTTCAAAGAATGAGATATACCTTCGCGTCACCGTTTGACTAAGGAGCTAAAAAATAATGAGATAGTCAATTTATCGCTCCTCGTCAAATTTCCATCCACCTACAAAAAAGGTGTCATGTGTGAGCTTGGAATCCAACAAGGTCCACTCACATTAGTCATCAAAGATTTAGGAACCCATATTTGTTTGAACTTAATGTTTTTGTTCCTATATTTACAATGATATGAAGTATGACCAACGCATCCACATGTAAAGCACTTAGCATGAAAATTTCCAGCCTTTGTTGTTTCAATGTGAACTTTTCTATATTTTGATTTTTCAACATTTTTAAGACCATATCCCAGTCCTTGCCTATTATTGCCATAAAGTTGATTTCCAAGAATAATGTCCAAATTTTGTTTTCCAATAGAAAATTTCTTTAATGACAATTCTAAACTAGCGACTTTGGATTTCGAATGAGCATTTTCAATCACAAGCAAAGTGCATTTACTAATGAAAGCTTACTTGTTTTCCTCTTTTTTATTTTCAAAATCCCTCATTTTTTCTTTAAGTTCAAGATTTAGCATGGTAATCTTTTCAGAAAGCAATTCATTTTCAACTTCAAGCTTTATCTTATCTAGCTTATACATGCTAATATTTATATTATAAAACAGGGATGTTATCATGGGTTATTGGATAAGAGTTTTTGATAAGAGAAATTGGATAAGGGTTTGAATTGTATTTGGGGGTATATAAATGAGGGATGTTATAATGAGATATGGATAAGAGAAATTGGATAAGAGAAATTGGATAAAGGGTTGAGTTGTATTTAGGGTATAAAAATTTGGATATGAGTTATTGGATAAGAGATATTGGATAGGAGAAATTGGATAAGAGTTTAAGTTGTAATTTTGAAATTTGGGGGGAAAATTTGATTTTTAGTGTGAAACCCAATCAGAGAAACCGAAATGTTTCGAAATTTAAGGGGGAAACCCTCATTTTGGGGAAATAAAAAAGAACATGCCCAACCTCGACACTCTCCTCCTGGCACGCTGGCACCCCCACCCCCTTTGGCCAACGTCCTCCTCTCGTAGATGCGCGGGGTTTTGGTCGCGGATCAGGACACTCGGTTCTCTAACAAGCAAGCGAAGCTCCTCAAGTCGCAGAAGTTCGCATCGGAGCTCGATCTCCATCCCTCTCTTTAACCTAGATCACATCGATCTAAAATTATCATGAGTGAAGAGATTTCTGAACTATGTTATGAATAATGATTAGGTGGATATGACGAAGGTGAAGATGGACGTGATCAGGCCGTGGATCGTGACTAGGGCGACCGAGCTCCTCAGATTTGAGTATGAAGTGCTAATTAATTTCATTTATGGTCTTTTGGATGGAAAGGTACTATTTTTTAAATATTGGCATACTTGATTTCATCAACTTCATGTTTTAATTGTTTTTGAAATGTATTACGTAGGAAGTGGATGTGAAACAAATTCAGATCCAGCTTACTGGATTCATGGAGAAGAACACTGGGAAGTTCATGAAGGAGCTATGGGGTCTACAGCTCAGCGTGCAGAACAATGTCAGTAGAGTTCCTCAACAATTTTTGGATGCAAAAGAGGAGGAGACCAGGAAGAAAAAGGCGGGTTTTCTTTCCTTTTTTGATAAATCTTGCACTTTTATTTTCCTATTCTTATTGAACATGTGTTTACATGATGAATGTGGTTATTCTAATTTAGGCGGAGACGTATAGAATTGCTCAAGAGATTCAAAAGAGGAGAGACCTGGACGGAAGGGTGCCAGAACGGATATATATGAATCCTTGATCCACTTCTGTGTAATAGGTTTCTTGATATCAAACTTTTCATCTTGGACCACATCATCTACTTCCATGGATTGCATCCATATCCCAATTCAGCTTACTATGTTTTGTTGGTTCATGATCTGATTTATTGCAATGTGCACCTAAATCTTGAACTTGATCAAGTTTGTCAAAGCATTGCATGGTATGGACCATGAGTACCTAGAATCATTTAGTTGCGTAATTATCTTATTTTCAGTCAGGCAAGAATTACATCCAAACTTCAGATAGTGTTTAAACAACAAGGTTGTTTGACGGATAGTGTTTGAACAGTAAGGTTGTCTGACAGTACATATATGATAAACTGTAAAATAGTAAACAAAAAAACCAATATCGGTATTGATTGAAGATTTCTAGATATACACTAAGATTGTTAACCTTCATACATGGGTTTTCTTTCTTTAAGGTGTCTTTGAATCTGCACTGATAACTTTAGAACTCACCTGCATCCTGTTGTTGCAATTAAACGGAGCATTTCTGTTTACAATAATGTACGCTACTTGCAAATGCCATGTGATATACTGATCAAGATCTTAAATCTTTGTTGTGCACAGCCTTTTTAGTGTAATAGAAAATTATATGAATTTGTTTGCTGATTGAATTCCATTTGGACATCAAAATATTTGCATTCTAATCTTTAGACCTTGGCAGTACAAGTAGCTTTCAGGAGGCAAAAAGTAGCTTTCTGGTGGATCTAAATTTAATTCTAATCAATGCAGGATTATTTATACATTCAGTGGGACCAACCTGATGGCAGATACATCAACAGAAGAAGGACTGCGCATTTCATGTCAGTATTGATTTTGCTACAGAAGTTTGCATATGAGATTTTCTGCTAGGACTTATTTACTTTCTATGTACTCTATGTTTTAAGTATGTCCAGGTTTTGAGAAATGCTTCATTGTTTCAAACTTTTATCATCCTCCAAGTTATACCAAGTTATGCTTTAGCATTTTGCTCACATTTCATTATATGTACATATTGCTTATAACTATTTACTTTCTTTGTACTTCATGTTCTAAAATTCAGAAAATCTCATATGCAAACTTCTGTAGCAAGAATCAATACTATGAGTGTCTACCTGTGAGGATTTTTCATATTTAAGCTTCAACAGTCTTGAGTAATTGAATATGTAAGCATACAATAAAATAAAAAATTCATAAATATAGTAAATCAAAAAAAGGAATGAAGAAAAAAGTGATACTTTTAAGCCCGTTTTCTGTTGATTTGCTAAGTTAGACCTCTTGCAATTAAATTCTACACAAAGTGATGAAGATAATAAGGGGAATAGCTAGGATTTATGGGAAGCTCTGTGAAAACTCAAGCGGAAGCAAGGTTTTTATTGGAGGGTGGTTGTTTAAAGATTAATTTTGCTCTCAATTTTGTTTCATAGATCAATGATATATACATTGTTGTGCTAGCTAATGAGCATGGTAAAAAAAGAGTAAGGAAATTTAGAAGGCAGAACCACTCCAGCATCATTAAATATCAAATTTAATATATTAATGCAAATGTTGTAAAAGAGTGAGACAATATCAAACAACATTGTACATGCATATTGTCTTAATGTGGTTGTTTAAACATTAATTTTGCTCAATAGTAAGGAAATTTATATAAGATTTTGTTCTCAATTGTGTATATGACAGGATTTAAATCCATTTTCAAATTCCATCAAGTGTGTATATGTCATTTGTATTCATTGTGCTAATTAAGTGAAATGTCATTTTTGATTTTTTTTCTTTAACAAAGAATCTGTGTATATGGCAGGATTTATCAAATAATAATGGCAGTATTTATATATGTTTGTGTATATGGCAGCAATTGATTAGAATAAAATGCCATTATATCCTGCCATATACACATAACCATATTCTTATTTCTTCCTTTAAAAGAGAAATTTTTTTTCCTGCCATTCCATGCAAATGCCATTATATCCTACCATTCCAAGCAAATTCCATTATATACTTTCATTATATCCTGCCATTCCAAGCAAATGCCATTATTTCTTGCCATATACCCATTTTTGGAAAATGTTGAAAGAGAGTATTTTGGAAGTTTGTTTTGCATCAGATTATTGTCTTTAATGTGGTTGTTTAAAGATTAATTTTGTTCTCAATTTTGTTTCATAGATCAATGATATATACATTGTTGTGCTAGCTAAAAAGCATGGTAAAAAAAGAGTGAGACAATATCAAATAACATTGTACATACATATTGTCATAATGTGGTTGTTTAAACATTAATTTTGCCCAAAAGGAAGGAAATTTATATAAGATTTTGTTCTCAATTGTGTATATGACAGGCTTTAAATCCAATTTCAAATTCCATAAACTGTGTATATGCTATTTGTATTCATTGTGCTAATTAAGTGAAATGTCATTTTTCATTTTTGCTTTAATAGAGAATCTGTGTATATGGCAGGATTTATCAAAGAATAATGGTAGGATTTATATTTGTTTGTGTATATGGCAGCAATTGATTAGAATCAAATGCCATTATATCCTGCCATATACACATAACCATATTCTTATTTCTTCCTTTAACATAGAAATTTTTTATCTTGCCATTCCAAGCACATGGCATTATATCCTGCCATTCTAAGCAAATGCCATTATATCCTGTCATTATATCCTGCCATTCTAAGCAAATGCCATTATTCCTGCCATATACATATTCTAAGCAAATCCATTATATCCTGTCATTATATCCTGCCATTCTAAGCAAATGCCATTATATCCTGTCATTATATCCTGCCATTCAAAGCAAATGCCATTATTCCTGCCATATACATATAACCATATCCTGCCATATACATATGCCATATACACATAACCATATACACATAACCATATTATATCATGCAATGGCCATTTTGGTGGTTATAATCAAATTGTAGGAAATTTTTTAGTTTAGTTTAGTTTATTTCTGGTTGGTGTTAGCATTTAATGGTGGTTCCAATTTTTTTGCTAAGGAGGTTTTTGTGTTGGGTTGTTTTTGTGTGAAGATCAAAGTGCCAATGATCGTGGTGGGAAGCAAGCTGGATCTAGGGATGAGCAGCCGGTGAGCCAGAAGCAGGTGATGTCCCCTATCATGTAGTAGTTTATGGAGATTGAGACTTGCATCGGATGTTCTGCACTTCGACTACTCTAGGTATTCTAAATTTTACTGCCTTTTACTTTGTGAATGGTATCGGTTTGGGTTTTTAGGGACGATGTTGGTTGTTGGGAGATTTTATTGGGAAATTAGTGTAGAATTGTGATTTCAAAAGTTGAAAGGTTTTCACTTTCTTAATGTCATGCACTTTTTTTATTTTTCTATATTTCGCTTCAAGGGATTGCATGTTGCTTTATATTTTATGCATGTGAACTGATAGCTTTAAGAGATCTGGCCTCATCCATTGCATGTGAACTGATAGCTTTATAATTTGCATGGAAGTAGATGTAATGTTGATGCACTTTTGTCGTACCATACATGTCCATATTGATGAGCAGTTTGCTCAGTTCGTGGTGTATGTTCATTTGGAATCAATGGTGTTACTTTCTTGGGCTAATATTGCAGCCGACACTTTAACCATAAATTAATGGACAGGCGTGTCTACAAATTGGATGAACTAGGATCAGAGATTGCATGGGTTGGCAGCTGATCTGCTTGCTTCTCTGGTGGATACTGCTTTTATCGGCAAAATAGGTTTGCTTGCCTTGCTCTCCTCTTCTACTTGAGCATTTGGCTCCTTATAATGCAGATCTTTTACAGTATCATATTGATATATACTTTGCGACATATATTTTGCCCATTGATAAAACTGTGAAAGCATGCAAGATCATCCACTAATTGGTTATTAATTGTATTCAAGTAGTTTTCAATCCTATTCCCATTCGGATAACTCTGTAAATAATGCAGAATGCTAACTGCCAATGAATAATACCAAATTTATCTACTTCATGCTAACTGCTCAATTACCATTACATTTGACCCCTTTAGTTTATCTTTTGGAATAGCTGCTCCTTCGTTGTACTACTTTTATTTGGATGTTAGGTTTGAGCATATGCAATAACTGAGAATCATATTTTTTTATCCTCATGTTCAAGATGTCACATTATTCTGGTGTGTTCTATGATTATTTCTGTCTAATTATAGATTCACAGAAGGGCAAGCCTATCTCTTCTAATATTCTGATATTCATTTCATCATTTGTACTATCGTTCCATTAATTTATGTTTAAGATGTGATATGTAATGACATTATACAAAAAAAGAGATTTGGTTAGGTGGCTGCATGTTTTTGTTTAAGATGAGAGAGTACTCTATATATTTAAGATGTCCATGATTCAGTTTAGACATTTTCGTCTATGCATGTTTTGGTTGTCATGATTCACATTACCTGATAGAATTTTATGGCACTATATTCATTCCTTCTTTAATCATTATCCCATCTTCAATTCTGTCACCACACAGTCACACAATTTTACAGCATGAAAAATAACTTCTGTGCTTTCATGCATACTTTCCAGAAATGAGCACATGTATACTTTCACAGAAGCCAAACATGGTTAGTTTCTCTAATGCATGAAACCAACAAGCTGCAAGAATCAAAACAAGAAAGAAAGTCATTTGGATGCATTAATAGATATATGTGTGTTGTGAAAAGGAGATGAGAGGGTCAGTATCACCGTGGGTCACAACATAACAACAGATCAAAGATAGTATTTGATCAGAAACTAAAATACAACAAAAGTTACAACTCATGCCACATGATAGCACTACTGTAACTGTATGTACTCTGTAGCCCGAGGTATTATACTAATCATACATAGATGTCCATCGAGCTAATGTCATCCCTAATGATAATCAATTTTCAAATTTTGGGAACATGAACATATCAAATGACCCATGCGAACTCTTATTTAGACTGCATCATATATTCGTAGTTTTTTGCAGACGAAAGTTGTGTATTGATATCTTTTAATGTCAATGTAGATGTGCATGATGAACATATGAAAACACTTACTACAGATAATAATACACTTACTACACATCTGCACATTTGTGTTGTCAGCCGTCGTCCCTGTTTTGCACTAAAGTTGCAATATTTTTTAGTTTGAATATTGTTAAAAAATTGTTAGTTTTTCATTTTTTTCATTTTTGGTGCGCTAATGGAGATGGCAATTTAGGATCCAAAAGTAATCAAAGGTTGTTTCTCTTTTTTTATCTTTGTCTGGATTTGAATTTTTTGAGAGAAATGTTAGTTTTATTTTATGATTAATGTGGGCGATATGAAAGTATTGATATTTCAAGGAAATAAATCATCTCGCATACACCAACCAACGGTTGACTTCAGATGATGTTCTTTCTGCAACGGACTGCCATTTATACATGTTGAAATACAAAACTGAGAAGGATTCTGCATCTTGCTTTTTTGCTCTTTAGTGGAGCTTAAGTGTAAGTATATTGGAAATGGTTAAGCGGCTTATTTGGGATGGAATGTAGAATGCATCAAGCTGGCATTGCTAAAATGTTCATTTTTGTGATGGGTTCTCAGTGATTCATGTTCATTTGGTTGTCTACAAATTTGGTGATATCCTCACTGGGCATGGTATGTTGTTATTTTGGAAATGCCAGATGACATTTTTTGGTCAGCATCCATCCTTAGAGGGAACTTACGAATGAGGCTTCAAAGCCTATATGCATGGAAATATAAGTTCAGTAAGTCACTATATGAATAAGAGAAAGCGACAACCGAAGATAAGGCATGCATGTATACATACAGTCATAGTTGTACTATTTGAAAATATTGCAAGCAAATGTTGGCAATAAAGTGTATGTGAAAGAAATTATTCAAATCAGATATGATGCCAACAATAAAGAGATATATGCTAGATAAATACTGTTTGTTGTCAAGATTTACTAACTGTACATATGTGTTTACATAAAGTGTATATGCTAGAAATTATTCAAGTCTCATATGATGCCAACAATAAAGAGATATATGCTAGATAAATACGGTTTGTTGTCAAGAATTATTAACTATACAGATGTGTTTACATAAAGTGTGTATAAAAGAAATTATTCAAGTCACATATGTTGCCAACAATAAAGAGATATATGCTAGATAAGTACTGTTTGTTGTCAAGAATTATTAACTGTACATACTCTTTATAGCTTTCATGTTCTCTTCGTATCTGCAAATAAAATTGTTGGACTGAAGTTTAAGCCGATATTGGATGGCTGAAGGATCTGAAATTTGAGATTTCCAGCACAAGTTGTTCCATAAAAGGTTATTAATGTTATTACAGGTAGTGCTACATGTATGCTTTTGAGTATTTAAGCACATACATGATTCAAGGACCCTAAAAAGAAATCTCTTGATGAGTTGAATTAGTTGATTCAGGTCCCCATTGCCAACAAGCTCAGTAACTATGATGAATAAGAGAAAGCGCCACACGAAGATGAGGTATGTACATGATTTAGATTAATGTTGCAACACTGTAGCCACTAGCCTCACCTGATATGCTCCTCAAAAACTCATCTCTAGGGACACAATGCTGAACTCTCCGTCATTCTCTCTCAGCTTAAGAGAGAGAATATGAAGTTCTATGTTAAACTTGCAGCAAAGACCAAACAACACAAGCATCAAACCTAAAGAACGAAATAGCAAAGTTCCAATATGGGGTTAATCTAAAGATGATAGTCTTTAGATTCAGTTACCGAATTTAGATTCAGTTGTAACATGGTCATTCTTTCCCGCCCATAATTTTTTTTGTCTACTTGCCTTCTTTCAGATTCCTTCTTTCTGGAAGTATTACAAATAATATCCTAATTTTGGGTTATGGATCTTCATTTTTGTTCATTAGGAAAATGGTTTCCTATTCCTGGGTGGTTATTTATAGTCCTCAGGCACAGTTACCATATTTTATGTTATGTCCCTTTGTTGGACCATTTGTATTAACTATGTTCTCCTTTTTTTCCTTTCATATTTTTGTTCATGCATATGTACATAGACTATTGCAGATGATAATAGACGCCCAATGGAAGTACTTGCAATTAATTCTAAGAAACGCCCAATAATTGATAACTAGTTATGGCTTGAAATCTGTGGAAATATTGGAAGCTACGAGCTCTCAGAACTGGTCATTGCAGCGGACAATGTTCTCAAAGGCCACCATTATTCCTAAACAAATCATGATCATTAATGTTGAATACTCGACTAAGAGTTGCTTAACTTGGTCGGAGAGACCAAAGAAGCATAACCATAAGAGCAGTGATTGCTCCCACAGTTGGGCTGTAGAATCAAATGAGACCAATCTAAGTTGCAGCAAGAAGAACCAAAGTCATCGGGTGTTTTTTTGATGGAGTTGAGAGATCTCGAGGTAATGTAAGGAGTGTTGATTTTTCAAAAGAGATTGACCTCAATAGGTGATGACGGTTGAATAGGCCTCGGAAATAAACCAACCTAGCAAATGGCAAATAACATTTGAGAATCTCTGAGGTTCTCAGGCGAAGTGAATAATAATTGTGATACTGTGTTATCTTCATACTGTGTTATCTACTGAAATGTTTACTTTATTACATTTGTTTAATGTAAAATATGAGCAATAACTAAACAAAAAATGCAAACATTGAAAGCGTGATAATTTCTGGGTATTTGATAATCTTTGCAATGATGATCACATATGCTTAGCATTTTTATTTTACAGTGTTGATTTTAGCTTTTATATTCTGCTTTGTGTTGATCGATTTACTGCCAAACATAAAACATTTCACGGAGTATTTGATGATCAAATGACACACTAATTCTATCATGTATACATTGAAGTAATACAACACAAGAATAATATGCAACTTTGAGAACTCCGTACATAAATAACACAATAATTAAAAACATGATGATATTAAACAGCAGGTACCTCAACATTCGCATTAAATCGGCTTAAAAAGCAAACACCATATGAATGGATATCTCACAAATAGACATATGTATACATATATTCCTTGATATCTTTTATGCATTCATGTCTTTGTCACGACTTCATATATTCCATACTTGCTTGGCTGATAGGCTAATATTGTATTTGCTTTTGTTTTATGCCTCTTTGTGACAGTATATATCATTACTGTTAATTAGAATGCAGATTTTCATATCTGTTAGAGGCTTCCTACCAAATCTTATGAAGGTAATTGTGTGCCTCTATTTACTCTATCTTCCCTGCTTTGTTTACTTTATCTTCCATGCTCAATGGTTAAGCATAACTGCAATCATTAGTGCTTCTACATGAAACTGATGTTCTTTATATTGGTAAAATGTGATTCATCATTTATTTGGGTTGTAAGTTTTAATTGATTTCTATTTTAATTCCTCTGTAAAATAGAGCTCTTAATTGGACTGGAATAATATTTAAACACAGAGAATTTACTTAAGCTGGCAAAATTTCTATTTTAAATGTCAAATTTCTCTTTGAAATTTTTCCATCACTTTTTCTTAATTGGACTGGAATAATCTTACTTTTATGTGATGAGAGTAGTTTAAAGGGTAATTTGACTTCATGATATCCAAATTGTAATCGAAGGAATTAGACATTGAAAGTATAGCATTTTATTATTATGTTCTCCTTACTCAACTTCCATGGTTTTACTCACATCATTAGAAGGAATTAGACATTGAAATTGCAGTTCTTTGCTGTTTTGAGAGTAAGTGGTGGTTCATCTACCTATGTCGTACTTTTCTTGGCAGAGATTATGGGCATGTACTTTGTATCATTTATCCTTTTAATAAGAAACAGCCTAGCAACTAAATACATGTATGCTTTCCAGTGCATTGTAGTCAATGCCGACAAATGTGAACCATGACTTGCAATGTATCCTCTGTCATTATTATTGGTTTTATTCAAAAAATCAAATGACTTACAATGTATCCCCTCACTGTTATTGGTTCAAAATCATCCAATGATGAATCTTAGAACCGTTATATAAATAGTTTGCCAGAAATGTAGCTCTTTTTGCTTGGAGAAATTTAATGTTTTAGACCAGTTCCTCTTTTAATTTTGTTCAATTCAACATATTTTTTTGTTAAAATTGGTTGTTTGAGGTCAGTTCCTCTTTAAATTTTTGCTGTGGATGTGGAATGATTTGTATGTTCTCCCATTGTTTTACACCATTTTTTGTCATTAATGAGCTTGAATAGTCTTGATTTTTCATTTATGTTTAGTTAGATGTGGTTTGACCCCTAATGTAAGGCATTTTGTTCAATTGAATTATATAGTTTGATGAAGCTAGCTTTTTGCTAAGAAATTGACTTGAATTGTGATTTTGTTTTATAAAGTAGAAATTTGATGTTGATTTGATTATCTAACATTTTTCTTCCCATCCTCAGTTATGAATTTATCTGACATTTGCTAAATTCAAAAAACTTAATTGCAATAAATAGGAAGAAGGCCTGAAAGTTCATATCATTTAGAAAATTATACAAATATGCACATAATTATGGCTATAAAATTATGAACTCCTAATCACTTCATGTTTCTTGCTACTCACATGGCACTTATCTTAGCTAAATATTTTCTATTTTGCTACTCACTTGGCATATATTTTTTGAAATGATTAGGGTTTTGTTATGTTTGCAGAAGTGGAGCAAGGGAAAACAGAATGAATATTATCACATTATACTGCAGTAGAATCAACAAGTGTTCTTTTTTCATGACCTCAGGTAAATTTAGGATAAAATTTCTTTCTACAACTTGCAATCTAAAGTATTAGCTAGCAACTTGGTTAATGGTGATGCTAGCTTTTATTTATGTAACCCAAGCATATGTAGCTGTATAATTATGCTGGGGATTTTAGGATATTTTAGGATATTTTAGGATATTTGGAGGATACGATATCAATTTCTGTAGATCGCACAGATTTTAGAAAAGAACCAATGAGTCTGGTAATTGAAAAACAGAATGTCTTTGGCCTTTTTTGTCTAAGTGGCTATGTATATGTTTGCGATAAAATCCACTTACTCTCCTAAAACACCTTTTCCATATACAAAGCGTAAGACCTACCAAGTGTCTTTTCTGTAACTCTAATCTTCAATTGAGCAATTCTTTTACTCTTAACATTGGGTAGGATTTGGGTATAAGAAAGAGTTCTCAGGTCAAAATGATCCTATTTACTTTCGGATGTTTTTCCCAACATTGGAATTGATTGTGCAAGTTTCTAAAGGCGTGTGTATGGCAAACGGCAGAAGGTCCAATGTGTATCTGTTGCAGGTCAGGACTGGGCGAGGCGTCCGCCGCTCACCTGGAAAAAGAGTACCAGTCATTTCCACTGGAATGGGGTATGTTTCAAAATTGGACCAGTTTTTGGTGCATGGTCGCATACAAGTTTGTGTATGCATTGTATATATATTCTTCCTTCCTGTTCCAAGGTGACTACTCTTTCAGATTATTATTTTCCCTCAATGTTCACAACACACCATGGCAGCTCACTAGGAAATCAAAACAAAACACATCAAATTTAACAAACTACGATGCTAGCTTCGTTTTGAATCTGATCTTCTTGAGTCTTCTGCAGTGCATGGTGTAGGAACGGAAACCAATATTGGTCAGGCTACGGAGTGGAGTGATATTCAACTGGTACATTCACATCCATGTGATACTATGATTATGACTATTATTGTATCTTCTTATATCTTTCCCAACACATGAACACTCGCTATTATTATAACTATTTTTGTAACAATATCTACAGATATGTTTTTAGAAATGCTCAGCAAGTAAAAGAATTATGAGTCAACTAGAGGGTGTGGACTTCACAATAATAAACCAATGAAAAAATAGCCTTTGAGAATACATGGATGCCTTCGAGAGTCTCCACATTACGTTAAGTGGATCAAATTGAGCCATTCCTACCTGATTATGAGCTGAACTCCTGGTAAAAGAACATAATAAATGAAGTTATGGCCCAGTCCCATACAAACCCCAAATGGCTGGCCTAATCTCAAACATATGGACATGTATGATTTTTTATGAACTAATCGTGTAGTACTGATAAGAATTTATAATTGCAAATCATTTGGTGAAATGTTGGCAATATCCTTTCATTAAACAAATAATGTTCATCATGCTTTCTATTAGAATCAAACTATGATCCTTTGATATTGCCATGCTTATGCATTAGGAATTCTGAAAAGCTAATTCCCATGTTCCTAACTTCTTATGGTCTTATGTTCTGTAGAAGTAATCCTCTTGAATGCCCACCCATTGAATTCATCTCACAAAATATGATGAATTTGTAATATTGTGAAGTATATCTAAGTTATTAGTATACATGATTAATTATTATACCTTCTTTTTTTCTTTGAGTAGTAAAAAGAAGAGGAAATAACATAATTTTATGGTCCTGCCAACAAAGGCTCTGAAGCGACTTGGTTCAATATCTTGGATAAAACAAAGTCTGTTAATTGTCCTTTGAAGTACAACTACAACATAAGTGGTAATGCTTTACTTGACATGATTATGAAGTACTAACTCACATATGCACGTGAATTAGTAGTTATTAGAAGTAGACTGGTGCTTCCACTGTGTACACAAGTGCTTATTGTATTAAGTAATGGTGATGGATCTATTAATCATATTATTCGAAATGCCTTTGTTTATCAGAATCTCAACTGCATTAAGTAGTATTAGTTATGCTGCTGATATGTGTTAATAGTCTTTCATCTGTAATTCTTTATATGGATTTGAATCCTTTTGGTGTTATTTTGCAGCATCTGCTGTGGATCCTCTGCACCTCAAGTATTTTGGCTTTTGTGGAAGAGTGATTGCACTAGCCTTGATGCATAAAGTTCAAGTAGGTGTTGTATTTGACCGCTCATTTTTCCTGCAACTAGCTGGTAAAATGGCTTCATTGGATGACATTAAGGATGCAGATCCCTTCTTATATATGAGCTACAAAAAGATTCTGAAAATGGATCCTGAGCTTCTCGATTCAGATGTTTTGGGACTAACCTTTGTGAGAGAAATTGAAGTACTAAGGGCTCAGAAGGCTATTGAGCTTTGCTATGGGGGGAAGGATATGGTTGTAAATAGCTAGAATAGAGAGGATTATATTAAACTTCTAATTCAGCATCGTTTTGTGAAGTCTGTTTCAGAACAGGTTTCCCATTTTGCTCGAGGATTTAGTGATTTACTTTCTAATGCAAAGTACCAGAAGTTTTTCTTCAACAATGATGTTTTTGATATTTTTTGTGTTTTTATTTCTTGCTGCTCAAGGCAACATGACATCTGCATTCTTCTGTGTGAATTCTTTATGGCATCGGCTTCCTTTGCTAATGGTTAGATTACGTTTGAGATGATCCAGTTTGAAAAGGTTCGTATCATCACTTCCTTATTTTTGCTAACAATTATCTTTATAAATTTGATTGATATTGTAATAAATATACTGCAATAGTATTATGCCTTCACTATTGTAATTAGCAGTTTAAAATAACTTCAGACAAGATGGCCAGTAGAACCCAAGACAAATAGAATAAAAACAAGGACATGTTTTGCAATTTTCCATATGCATTGTTACATTCCATATCCAATTTATTTGAACACCAATTTGAATAGCAAACTCAAAATATTTCAAATCATTGAACACCTATTATTTTAACCCAATTTCACTCATATGTCAATTTGAATAGCAATGTGTTTATCCATTTGAATTTGTCACCCATATGTCAATTTATCACTTGAATTTGAACTTAAATGAAATGCATATCAGCTCATATGTCAAATTTGTCACCCAATTACACTCATATGTCAATTTGAATAGCAATTTGAATAGCAATGTGTGAAATTTGGACATATGAGTGAAATTTGGAATGGACATATGCGTGAAATTTGGACATAGTGAAATTTGGACATTTGAACTACAAAAAACAGCACATTTTTCAATTTGAATTTTGAGTTCATATTTCAATTTGAATAGCAAACTCAACAAATTTCAAACCCTTGAATTCTCAAAAATGGCTCTCAAATAATGGGTGTAAAAATGGATATGGATGATCCAATATGAGTAAATTGGTGTAAATAATGGGTGTAAAAATTTGTATTGTATCATTCATATGTTTTGGCATGATACATTGAAATTTTTGGTGCTAAATAACATGATACAATGTATTTGAACATATGAGTAAATTTCTCATTCATTCCAGAACATATGAGTAAATTGGGTTAAAATTTTCTTAATTCAGTTTTCTTAAATCAATTTGTATCATTGTGCATTGTATCATTGTGTCATTGTGCTAAAAATTTCCTACATCAGTTTGTATCATGTATCATTGGTTTGTTCTGGAATGAATGTGAAATTTGTATTGTATCATTGATATGTTCTGGAATGATATAATACAATACAATACAATCTGATTTGTATTGTATCATTGATATGTTCTGGAATGGGAAATTTGTATTGTATCATTGATATGTTCTGGAATTAAATGGGAAATTTGTATTGTATCATTTAAGGAAATTTGTATGGGAAATCAGTCTGAATAGGAAATTTGTACTGTATCATTGGCAGTGTTCTGGCGTGGTCTGGCTTATGGCAGTGTTCTGAGCTTATGGCTTATTGTTAATGAGCAAATCTGGCAAGTATTGCTGGAGCAATGTATCATATATATACCATGTGAATTGCTATCTTATTTTCAATTGCAACATGTATCCGTTATGGAAAGCATTTAGGGAGCAAGCATTTCTGAGCAATTAAAGTTATGGTAAGTATTTGTAAGTAACTGTATGTTTATGTACAACTTCTCATGCTTATTAAATTATATTAAATTTTGTTGGCAGGATGTGTCCCCTTTGTGCTCTGAGATGTGAATAGGGTTATCTTCTTCATCAGATTTCTCTTTGGGTATTGGTTTCTCTAATGTCCAATGGCAGCTTCAATATTTTGTACATGGGCAGTCCAGCTGCAGATTTCTCATCATCATCAGATTTATAGAATGAGGAGCAACGCAACATCTAGAAGACCATAGCAGAGAAAAGTAAAAGAGAGTGAGGTGGGGCATCATCATTGCATGTTCTGTCGATGGATGTTTAGAACCATAACAGAGAAAAAGCAAAAGAGATATGTCATTGTATCAATATCAAATTCTGTCAGTGTATATTTAGAACAAGGATTTGACAATGTATCAAGTTCTGGCAATATCAATATCAAGTTCTGGCAATGTATATTTGGCAATGTAAATTTAGAACAAGGATTTGGCAATATCAATATCATAATTATGAGAATGTATTTTGGAATCTTAGTTCTGTGATATATTTTGAAATCATAGTTCTAGGAATCAAGATAGGAAATCATATTATATTCATGTATCAAAGTAGCTGAATTAGTTTACATAATGATTTTTAATATATATCTATATATCAAAATTATTATTATATACATGTTCTAAAAACTGAATGTTGTATCCATGTCTTTGATTGTTATATTTCATGTTGGAGCAAATGCCATTGTCCTTAACAACAGAAAATAACAAACATAAGACACATATATAACATCTTTATTACATTTGAGTGATGTTATCAAGAGAAATTGGATAAGATAAATTGGATAAGACACAAACATTACACCGAAGGGGCCCATGCCGAAGGTGCCCGCTATTTTGTTGTTCGGCGTAGAATTTGTTGTTCTGCGCCGAAAGCGCCCCCACTAAATTTGTTGTTCCACCCCGAAGACACCTACGCTGAATTTTTTGTTTCGTGTCGAATGCACCTGCGCCGAATTTAGTGTTCCACGCCGAAGGAGCCCGTGCCACTAAATATTTTTACGCTAATTTGTTGTTCCGCACAATTTTGGCTGTGAAAATAATTTTATGGGGAACAAAGATTTCGCGGGAAAAAATCTTAAATGAACCGTGCCCGCGGGCACGGGTTATGACTATCTATCTATATATCAAAATTATTATTATATACATGTTCTAAAAACTGAATGTTGTATCCATGTATTTGATTGTTATATTTCATGTTAGAGCAAATGGCATTGTCCTTAACAACATAAAATAACAAACATAAGACACATATATAACATCTTTATTACATTTGAGTGATGTTATCAAGAGAAATTGGATAAGATAAATTGGATAAGACACATACATTACACCGAAGGGGCCCGTACCGAAGGCGCCCGCTATTTTGTTGTTCGGCGTAGAATTTGTTGTTCTGCGCCGAAAGCGCCCCCACTAAATTTGTTGTTCCACCCCGAAGACACATACGCTGAATTTTTTGTTTCGTGTCGAATGCACCTGCGTCGAATTTGGTGTTCCATGCCGAAGGAGCCCGTGCCACTAAATATTTTTACGCTAATTTGTTGTTCCACATAATTTTGGCTGTGAAAATAATTTTTTGGGGAACAAAGATTTCGCGGGAAAAAATCTTAAATGAACCGTGCCCGCGGGCACGTGTTATGACTAGTCCTTTAATAAAGAGGGACATGAAAGACAGTCAGTTTTTTCAGGCAAGCTAGCTTTCTCTTTTTCTAACATGGTAATGGTAGATTTGCATGCAACAAGCTCTTGTTTAAGATTTTTCATTTCTATAGACATGTCATACTCAGTTTGTTGCATTTCAAAGTTATCATTCCTATAACTATCCACATCAGCTTCTAGCTCATCAATTCTACATTGCATTCCTTTACAGATTTCTAAAAGTTCAGCTTTAGTGGGAGATTCTACCTCATTGTGTTTGGCCATCAATGCCATGTAGGAGTTGGCTTCATGTTCCTCATCCTCATCCTCAGCTTCGCTATCCATGTCCCACGTCAGCACTTTCGTTTTTCCTTTTGCAACTTGAGCTGTGTGTTGTTGTGGTCAATCTTTTATATGGTGCCCTTTCTTCCTGCATTTAAAACATTCCCTTCTATTAATAGCTTTCTGATCAGAGGAATTTTTACCAAAATTAGAATTATTAGAACGAATGAACCTTTTTCCCATCTCAGTTCTTCCTTGATCAGTCTGAATGTATCTCCTGAATTTTCTGACCATTAGGGCTTGCTCTTCATCAAGATCGTCGGCGTTAGCTTGAAGAGCTAATGGTGTGGAAGCTTTGGTCTTCTCTTCAGGTTTCTCTCTGGCTTCTATACTCTGCAACTCAAGCTCATGTGACATTAGGTTACCTATCAAGTCCTCCACTTTCATTGTTGATAAGTCCTTTGCTTCTTGAATAGCGGTGACTTTAGGCCTGAACGAGCTTGGTAGTGCCCTTAAGATCTTTCATACATGTTCATGGCTAGAGTATGGCTTATCGAGGGAACTGGATTTGTAGACGATGTCTGTGAACCTCACAAACATGTCTTTAACTGATTCTGTTGGTAGCATGCGAAAGCTCTCATATTCAGTGCTCAGCAACGCAAGTCTGGATTCCTTTACTTGCGATGTTCCCTCGTGTGTCACCTCCAGAGTATGCCAGATTTCCTGCGCAGTTAGGCAATGTGAGATGCGATTAAACTCAGATTTATCAAGAGACCATATAAGTGCATTCATAGCTTTACCATTAAGAGTATAAAGTTTCTTATCAGCTAAATCCCACTTGTCTTTAGGCTTAATCATAATAGTGTCTTCAATTTTAATAGTGGGTAGACTATAACATTTTCAACAATATCCCACACATTATAATATACAGAAACCGAATAGATTTTCATCCTAGCCTTCCAATATGCAAAGTCTACACCGTTAAACTTAGGGGGACGGGCTATAGACTGACCTTTAGCAAAAGCACAATCAGATATATTCATGGTCATCTAAAAATCTAGACTAGATCCTCTAAACTGGCTCTGATACCACTTGTTGGATCTGGATCGTAGCCTAGAGAGGGGGTGAATAGGCTAATAAAAAAATCTCGTGCAACCCACGAGAAATCCCATGCAGTTATAAGCACATGCAGGGTAATAAAATAACAATCACTGAATACGCACAGATATACCCTGGTTCGGTCGTCCCCATGACCTACTCCAGTCCCGAAAGCAACTACTAGATAGATATGCAATCAAGTAAAGCTACAATGAGTCAAGATCACAAATCTACTCTCACCTAGCTCGTACGCATACCACATGCTCTACACTCTCAATCTAGTCAGATGCTATCCCTCCGTGACGACACCCAAAGTCGTCAGGTCCCCAAAAAGTAACACAGATGGTAATGTTTCCCCCACAGAGATCGCTACACCAATACAAAGATAAATAAATAGAGTTTTAGAAATGCTCAGTAATGGTATGTCGTCTCTGTCGTTCAGCGCGTGGTCAGATCTCGTCTGACGTAGATGTAGATGTCTCGTATCTCGTCTCCTCAGCAACTCAGGTTGCGGCAATCTCTGATGTTGCGCCCTCCCTCTTTGCTCAATAGAAAAATCTGTCTGTGCTTCCTCTTCTTAACTTCGGCTTGCCCTTGGCTCTCATTGTTTTGCAAAACAACAAAACAGTTTTGGCCTGTGCACTTGATGATGGAAAACAGGCTATTGGACTAAAAACCCCAACACCAAAATTAATGGCCCTCTCAAATAATTCGGCTGCCTGTATCCTTGATTCAATAAGGCCGGCCTTGATGTTCTGTGTGTGAGTTTCTTTGGGTTTTCTTGTTGTTTCACAATGAATGCTTCAAGAAGATCCTGCAAAACAAACACCCATATTCAAAGAGATCTAAAAGGAATTCGGCAGCACTATGTTTTTTGGGTTGAAGATGCAAACAAAAAATAACAAAATTTCGGCTCCAGTTTGCAACCTTGAACACACACAAAAAACAAAAGAAAACTGCCTAGAGATTGCAAAAAGGAATTTTTTTTGCTCTTGAGGGGTGCGGCTCCTCTTAATTAAAATTGTATTAAAAAACCTCCCACAAACTTATGCTGCTGCTTGAGGAAATTTTTAGGGTTCAAGCTATCTCTGTTATTTAAAGGGAAGAGAGTTTTTAAAAGGAACGGAGCCCAGAATTAATTCGGCCAAGCTTTAAGGTAGGGTTCTTGGGACTGGAGGATTTGTGATAAAAACATCAATACCAAAACAAACCTACGGCCTATTTGGAAGAGCTTTTATTTTTTTGATGATTTGTTAAAAAAACGGCTGCCCTCTCTCTCTTTTTCTTCTTTAATCTTTGCTTGTATATATATGAGAGGCAAGTATAGGGTTTTGTGCGGCAAAGGGGAGATCAATGGCTAGGATTAATAAGGACATTCTCCTTTGCACATTGACCAAGCTCTCCGTGAATTAATCACAAGTTCGCCATTCCTGAAACACTTAACACACACGTTAAAACGTTCACACACGTTTGTTATCATCAAGCACGAAGTTCACAGATCGTTGCTACCAACAAACATCACATGGGGGAGAGTGTCCTAGGTCTAGGTTAGCTAGGGGTAGGGTTTTTTTATATAATGGTGATGAGTTGTGTGCGTGTGCAGCACGTGAAGGGAATGCTATAGGTTTTAAGGTTGTCTATTTATTTCTTTCAAAAAAAGTCTCTCTCTCCACCGAGGTGTGTGTGTGTGGGGCCAGGTAAAAGTGAGGTTAGAATTTAGATGTGATTAGGATCATTAAAAAAATAAAAATTAGGGGCTACACTCGTATAAACTTAGGGTTAAAAAATAATAGATTGGGAAACAATAGTGAAAGTTGTCAAACGGAGCCCGAAAATTATGAGAAAAATACTGGGGCGACCGTGCTGACGAGAGAAACAAAACTAAGGTGTTCGGTCATGGGTAATGCGACGGGAAACGAAACTAAAATTAACAAGGTCCCACGACAAAAGTGAAAGTCGCGACGCCTCTGCAAACAAAGTCAAATTGTGGGAAACGACCCGTGAAATGACGTTCCAAAATAATTTCACAATTTAATACTCTACAAGAGGGTTGCAACGGCATATCACACCAAAGGGTTCTGATACAAGAAGGGTCAAAAATAAATACGTGCACGAACAAGACTACGTGCACGAAAAGCGTATGATCGAAAATGGATCGTGACACGCCAATATAAGGGAGAAGCCTCCGGATACCATCAACGGAGGGAGGATCGTTGAAGAAGTCTTTTTATCGCCGCTGCTAGCACCGGAGACCACCGCTCCAAAATCTGAAAGGATGCCAAACATTGGGCATCACCCACGTCCACCTTGAAAATCATCTATCGGGCGTCGAGCAAACGACGTTAAACAACAGCGCTTCATGGGAGGCAACCCATGTTCTAAACCCTCACCATTGTTTTTAGGATTATTTTTAGTTATTTCTCTTATTTTGTTGAATAAATTCAGCAACGGGAACTTTCGTCGAGAGATTTAGGCTATTTGTGGACTTTTGCAGGAAACAAGCCATCAACTGATCGGTGAGCTCTCAACCGATCGGGTGGGACGAATCAGAAAATGCCCTATATCTATTCTTCAGCAAACCGATCGGGTGGAGCAAACCGAGACCGGGTGGCAGATCGTGTGAGAAGAGCAGAACTCTCGGATTTTTTTGGGATAATATCAACAGATCGGTTGAAAGAAACAGTGGTCGTGTGACTGACCGGGTGAGCTGCACAGAACTCTCAGGAAAATCGTGAAGCGGCCAACTGATCGGTTGAAATCTCAACCGATCGGTTCGCCTGTAGCCTCTTTTCAGCAAATTTTTCGAAATAATAACCAACCGATCGGGTGAAAACTCACCTGATTGGTTCACCCAAAACCCTATAAATACCCCCCGACTCATTTCCTTCACCCGACTGCGAATTCCATCTGTCGTTTCGACTTCTCCTCCTCCCAACAAGCCACATTCTTCCCTCAACCGACCACTAATCCCCCTCAATCGATCTCTCCACCCTCTCCTTCCTTCTCTCCATCGATTTCTCTCTCTCCCTCTTCCATTTAACCCCATCCAAACCCTAATTTTCGTCCAACTCCCGCCAATTTCGAAAAATTGTTGAAGAGACGTGCCGCGGCTTCACACTCCCATCAATTTCGCTGCATTGGGTGATCTACGACCAAGGATTGTCTTCTGTACTGGGTAACTTTGCTCCTTAGCTCCATTTTCAATTTTGCCCTAGTATTACTATTTTGCTCAATTGCCATCGATTGTGTGCATCCATCATATCGTGCATACACTTGCTTCCCACACTACCATGGCCCGGGATAAAGATAAGGATAAGGGTATCATGCGGGAGGAGGAGCCGTCTCGTAAGAGACGGAAGACCACACGTCCACAACACTCACGCCCTCCTCCTACACAGCCTACACAGCCCCAACCTCTACATATCATCCCTCCTGAGGACCCAATGTTGGGCCCGCGTGGTTATCGTTTTTTGAGTGTTGAGGAGAAATATTTTTATCATAGACTTGATGCACGGGGACACCTCTCCACCAAGTTTGCACATGCACAATCTCTTATCGATCTCGGAGATTTCTTCGAAGTCGAGACCCTCTTTGCTAACTTAGGTTGGTTAGCTTTCTTGAACACCCACGCGGCGTCCTATCCCACACTCACACTAGAATTCGTATCATCTCTCCCTAGTGATTCGGGATCGATCGTCGATTTCCAGGTCCGAAACAAATCTATCCGCACCCACTTAAATACCATCAATGACATCTTCGGATTCCCCATTCTTGGGAATGACGCCATCCGTCCCTACGGATATCAACCCGATTTCGACGTCGATCAATTTTGGTTCCGCATCACCCTCCACGATCATTATCCCCGAGGTAAGGATAAGGCCTCCTCCATCATTCACCCCGTGTTTCATCTGGCCCACCGAATCATATCGTGCACGTTTTTCCCTAGGGATGAGTCCGGGACGGTGACTATCCCTGATCTTTTCATTTTGTGGGCCATGACATTCGTTTTTATTCATGGTGACGACGGGATCGCCTTCGAGGCCCCTCGCATCCCTATTTATGCTGGTGCTTGGCTTATTCATAAGCTTCTTGAGATTAGCCACGCCGGCAAGGGCAAATACTACTTCGAGGGGCCTCATTACTATCATAGCTTCATATCCCCAGATTAATATCGTCATCCCTAGAGATCTGCCTTCTACCCCAGGACCCACACATATAGATCTTGATGTCCTGCGACCTATACATATGATCAAGCCCCGCCCCGATGGTCGTTTCACTTTTTACTACGGACACCCCCTGCTCCCTATACCATTCTGCCCAACCCTGCTCGTATGACTATCGTTCTAGTGGCAGATTGGACATTCCCTCCCGATCCAGAGTTTTTGGGGGGTTACGTCTTCCATTCCTTCCCCAGGGCACACCCAGACCAACTTCTCCTGCCGCCCACTTAGGCGATCAGGATATCCCTGCGTCCCGGGGAGACTCCGGGGCTGGCCCCAGTCATACCACCCCGGCTTCTGGCCCTATCACTTCTTAGGCTCTGACTGAGGCCTTCTTAGACCCAGCCTCTGGTGCCGGCATGACCACTGCTGCTGGCACCACTTCCACTTCCCGTCCTGCCTCTACTTCTTCCGTCCGCCGCGCCGCCTCTGCTCGCCTCGCTCTCGAGGCTGAGCTAGCTTCACTTCGCGCTCGTGTTTTGTCCTCTGCCCCCTCGGACCCATCCTTTTCAATCTTCTCTCACCCACGTTTTCTCGCACTTGAGAGGAATGTGGCCGCCATCCTCCGCATTCTCACTCACGTTCACGGACCACCTCCACCTACACCACTACCCTCACCTCCACCATCACACTCTTCACATCCCCCATCACATTCATCACCACATCCATCACCCCCCTTAGCCGACCATCCCCTCCCATAACCACTGTTTCTGTTCCTGCCGCTTCACCTCCACTCACGACCACTGCCATCGATCCCACAGATCCACAACCCTCCACTTCCGTCACCCCATACGTGCACCGCAAGAAATTGCAGGTGCGTTCGCGATCACTTCCCCGACCATCCTCTCCCATCACCGTATCTACCCCATCTACTACCACTTTGGTCGCCATTTCCCTTCCACTAACCATCATCACCACCACACCACCCATCGTCTACACTTCCACAACCATCCACACACATCCTGCACCCCTCTCCCCACTTCTTCGCACACCCCACACCTCTCCCCTCTACACCGCTCCATCATCTGTCGAGGAGGACGAGGATGATTCCTCTCCTGCTTTTTGATTTCTTTTTCTTCTTCGATCTTCCCCCTTGCATATTTCTGCATATTCTTGAAAATATCTTATTGCTAGCATTGCCATATCCAGCTTGGGGGAAGGCGACATTTTGTGTGTTTTGTCGTGTTTTTCTGCGTGGTGCGCTTGTTTATATATGTCGTGTGGTGTGATCTTCTATCTTTTATTTTCTATTTTTCTTTTTTCCTCTTTCTTTATTTTTCAGTTTTGTATGTGTGTTTTCCTCATTTTTCATTTCTCGTTGTGTTGTTACATATTCCCCCCCATTTTCATTGCCCTCCCGTATTTAATTTTATTACAATGAGGGCAATGCAAGTTTCAGCTTGGGGGAGTCGCACTTCGTGCGTCATTTGTGCCTTTTTCTTTGTTTTTGAGTCGTTTTCATCGTGGTTTTTCTTTTTCTTCTCGTCTTTTATTCTCTCTCTCCTAGAGATGACCCCAAATGATGAATTACCACAGAATCACACACTCACCTAGCATGGCTTCGATAATCACATTCACTAACCATAGGAAGCTGAGTCCTCTTGCATTTCATGCATCGTGGGTCCATTTTTCTTTTGTGTGAGTCGTGTGTCGTGTCTAGCTTACGGTGTGCTTCTAATTTGTGATTTTGATTTATATACATGTCCTGGGATGACCCCTAGATTATCATGCTTCGATTTGAATATGCGGTATCTGATTCTCCTGTCTGCTTCTATATGCTTGCTATATTTATATCGTATACTTCATTTCGCATGTGTCGGGATTCCACAATTAGGACTAGGATAACCCATTTAGCCTATGCCCTGATTAGCGAAGAAAATCTCCCTTGCACAAGTGTTTAGAATCCGATTTCTTTTTTATTTTACTTGGTGCAAATCCCCTCGTCGTGTACCGTTCTCCCACTTGGGAGAGTGCACACATGTATATACCCAAAAATACAAAAATCCAAAAAAAGAGAGAAAAGAAAAACCCAAAAAAGAAAAGAAAAGAGAAAAGAAAAGAAATATATATATTATCTAGGAGAAAAGAAAATCCAAAATCCAAAAAAATTCATGTGTGAATATTTTCCTTCCTACCGAGAATAAAGGGAAGGCGAGAATTTGCACCGAGTGTTCTACTCCACATCTTCTCAACCTCAATCGTTTTCGAAAACACTTGGAATAGGAACTTTCTAGCTATTATCTAGGCGATAGTGTGGTGATTTCCTAGTCCCTAGCTATGGAGTCCCTAACGCATGATACGATTCGATTCCTACTCTATTCTCATGCATGCTTGAGCTATATATTCACCGCTTATTTCAAATCGAATCGATATTTGGGTCTTTCCTTGGATATGTGTATATGGAGCTATATTGCACATTGTAGATAGTAACACCGTCTACTAGCACGCGATCACACTCACTCGCACTTCACCGCGTGGGCCCATGACACTTGTTTGGACTCACATTTCCTCGGTTTAGTGATGTGTTTTGTCGTATGCTTGTTTAGCGTTGGTGTTTCATTTTGTTGGCCCTGACGGGCAATTTAGGATTTTGCTCTCTCTCTCTCTCTCTCTCTCTCTCTCTCTCTCTCTCTCTCTCTCTCTCTCTCTCTTTTCTCCCTCCGAGCTCCTACTCTCACTCGTCTTCCTCGAGGATGAGGAAGGGTTCAGCTTGGGGGATTTTGACGTGTGTTTATATTTTATACATTCACGCACGTCTTCTTTATGTTTTTCCGTTATTTTCCGCCGTCCCGTATCCATTTTCTCGTGTTTTCTAGTTTTCTTTCACTTCTCCGTGTTTTTGTGTGTTTACAGGAGATTGCCAGATAGGGGACATATAACAAAGATATCATAAGTCCCCGGAGCAATGGGAGGAGTCACGCGCGATCTAGGGGCCAAACGACGAGGATTACCATTTTTTAGCCCCCACCCGATCGGTTGGCCACAGCCAACCGATTGGGTGATGCACGAGTATCCGACCCGGACGAAAGTTGTAGCGAAGTGTAGCCCAACCGACCAGTTCGACGACCGGTTGAACACAACAGAGTTCTCGGGAATTTGGAGCTGAATTCCAACCGATCGGTTGGCTGTAGCTGATTCTCCAAAACGATGACCCGGAGAGCTCACCCGACGGCTCGCTGACCGTGCCAAATCGTCTGAATTCCAACCGATCGGTTCTCCTGATGACCGCATCTCCTCAAACGACGACCCGCTTGCTTCACCCGATCGTTCCAAGCATCCGGTTGAAGTTTCTGAAGACCACAGCCGAAGAATCAAGCAGCTCACCTGATTGGTTGATACTTCAACCGATCGGGTGAAGTCGTTTTCTATATATAGTTGCCTAGGTTTTCAGAAAACGCAGCTCTTGGTATTTTTCTGTCTTTTTCTCTATTTGTGACGGCTGGAATTTTGTTGTTATCTGTAAGTTCTCTGATCTTTGTCAAACTTTAATATAGTCTTAATAGCATTGCTACTACCGTGTTTCAATTGCCTGATCATGATTTTTACGGTTGATTTTCATTTAGATTGCTTTTTAGCTATAATGTGTGAGTAGTTACCAAATCTGGGATTTTGGTGGAAACCCCTTCGTGGGTTCTCGCTGATGCGTCCATAGGACTAGGATTTCGACATGGATTAGGAATTTAGAGGTTACGCGGGGTGTTTCATTGTCATCGGTGGAAAAAAGACCGCCTTTGACCGTAGGGCCAAGGGGGAATAAACTTGGCGGTTAACTCCATAGCCATAGCTCACACCCTTAGCGTAGACATCGAATCCTAGCGCGTGGGAATGACAGGATGAGATGTTGGGATTTATCGTTGCGAGCTTAGTTCTCCCGGAGTCAGTCAGTGTTAATGGACATGGGAATGCCCACTGACCGAACCCGGGTAGTCTGGCGTATCATCATGGGCACCGATCGGAATATCGGGCCCATGTGATGCTGTTATCACTCTTAGAGGCAACGTCTCACCACTAAACCCTAATTCTGATCGTTTTCCTATCAGTAGGTCGTAATAGCGAGAACACATGATAGGGTGGAAACCGGAGTCCTGGGTTTCCTTTTATATTGTTTATCCTCCGTATTTTCATTCCGTGACAAACCATCGATCGATCGGGCTAGCTCACCCGTAGGGTGAATTGGTTCCTCCTAGAAACAAGCACAACCACGCCTCCCTGTGTTCGACCCCCAAGCCACACTACAACATCGTGTGCTTGCGATACAAATATTTTAAATCTGGTATCCCCCAATCCAACTGCACTCTTATGAGTTAAAAACCGGAGGACGTCAAGGACGAGCTGCTGGATCAGAGTGATCCATTGGACCAGGAGTACGTCGACCCATAGGTTCTCCCCATAGAGGACCAGTCGTAGATATTCAACTGTTATTGATGCTTTAGAGTTTTTTTCTGCTTATCTGTTGGGTGTGTACCCACTTTTGTAGACTCTGTTTGTTGGCCATGCTTGGGGCCTTACTTTATTTGTGTACTTTCCTTTTTTGGACGCTGGCTATTATGATTATCTCTGTTGTTCTGTTTGCATGCAAGAATCGGTGTTTGGTTGTTATTCAAAAATGCTTATTGGGCTTAAGCTTCACCGCTTCAGCCCATGTGGACACGCTCGCATCCTTGCTCCCAACTATAGTATGAAGCGGGGCGTACTTCGACTTATGGCCGACGACGATCGAGGTTCGTTCGGTGGCAAGGGTGGCCCTTGGCTAACGGCTGACGATCGAGGGTCGAAGGTTGTTCGGTGGCGAGGGATATGATCCCTTTGACTTATGGCCGATGACGATCGAGGGTCGTTCAGAGGCATGGGTGCCCCCTTGGCTTACGTCTGTTGAGATTATGACGTCTGATCTCAAAGAAAGATCTATTTTGCATTAATAATGAACATGTATGGGACAAAAATCTCGAAGGTCGATTCCACCCCTTTAGCACGATCATTGATAATACTTTCGTAGGTGTCCCGCATTCCATTGATGAGGGAGTTCCATGTCATCCAAAGTAGCGAGTCGATAAGTGGCGGGGCCGAGTACATCAATCACGGTGAAGGGTCCTTCCCACTTGGTAGTGAGCTTTCCGTGTTTGAGGATTTCGAGAGTGAAATTGGCCTTGCGTAGCACCAAGTCTCCCACATGGAAGCTAGGCTCGCGGACTTTCGAGTTGAAGTAGTAGGCCATGCATCCCTTCTGCCCAATGAGGGTCGCCAGTGCCCGTTCACGGACCTCGTCCACCAATTGCAGGTTAAGCTTGAGCCCTTTAGAGTTTCTTTCTTTGTCGTAGTACTGAAGACGGAGCGATCGCTCATTGACCTCGACGGGGACGACAGCCTCACATCCATAGGCCAACCTGAAAGATGTTTCTCTTGTCGAGGTTTTGTGGGTCGTTCTGTACGACTATAATATGCCGGGGATCTCGTCAGGCCAAGTTCCCTCGATCCCAGGTATTCTTTTTTGTAGGGGCCAAGGATGCTCTTGTTGGCTGATTCCATTAGGCCGGTCGACTGGGGATGTGCGACGGAGGCTAAGTGTAGCTTGATTTTTAGCTATGTGCAGAAGTCTTGGAAGCTGACGCTGTCGAATTGTGTCCTGTTGTCTGTTACGATGGATTATGGGATACCGAAACGACAGACGACACTCTTCCAGACGAATCTTTGAGCTTCCTTCCAAGTGATTCGGGACAAAGGTTCCGCTTCGATCCACTTGGTGAAATAGTCGATCGCCACTATCAGGTATCTCTGTTTCCCACTCACTGGTTTGAATGGTCCAATGAGGTCCAGCCCCCATTTGGAAAAAGGGCACTGGGCTGATGATGGGAATCAGATCAATCGGGGGTGCCGAGCTGATCATTAAGAACTTTTGGCAGGTCGAGCATTGTCGAACGTAATCGACGACGTCTTTGAACATTGTTGGCCAAAAATACCCTTGTCTCACAGCCTTCAAGGCTATGGATTTTCCCCTGCAATGGTTCCCGTAATCGTCCTCGTAGATCTCTTGGATCACGTAGTGTGCTTCCTGTGGGGCTAAACATTTAAGACAGGGGAAGATGTCATACCTGGTCCATCGTATTTTGTACAATGAACCATCTAGCATGACGAACTAAAAGGCCTTCTGCTCAAGTTTTCTTGCCTCCACAGGGTCGGTTGATTTCTCCCCCATGCTCAAGTAGCAAATTATTGGGTCCATCCATGTAGCTCCCTGATCGAGGCTTAGTAGTTCTCGTGACGGCCCACTAGGATGGAGCAGGCATTGCACGTACACAGTTCGACCGAGCCCTGCTGGGGAGGACAATGCAAGTTTTGACAAGGCATCAGCTCGATGATTCTTCGACCTTGGTACGTGATGAATCTCTATGCGTGTGAAGGCGGCGATCTTAGCTTTGGCGACTTGTGCATAGATCTGCATTGAATCTTTGCGGGCCTCGAAGGTTCCATTCAGTTGGTAGATGACGAGGCTGGAGTCACTGAGTAATAGGACCGCTCTTGCCCCCAAGGCTTGAGCCAGTCGGAGCCCATTGATGGCTGCCTCGTGTTCTGCACCATTTTTGGTGGTTTGGAAATCGAAGCAGAGGGCGTATTCGAATATGTGGCCTCCAGAGGTTTGGATGATTATTCCGGCCCTGCTCCTGGCTTGGGTGGATGAACCATCGACTTGTATGATCCAGGTTCCCTCGTCTCAATTATGTCTTTTGCCCCAGTGGTGGAGGGTGAGGGGATAGTATCGGTCACTGTGCTAGTCGCACATACCTCTGCCCGGGTTCCATCCTCGTAGGTGAGTTCGACAATAAAGTTGGCGAGGGCCTGCCCTTTGATGGTGGTCCTCGACTTGTACTGGATGTCAAACTCACTTAGTTCGACCCCCCATTTTTTTATTCTTCCTGATCTATCGAGCCTCTTCAGGGTCTGCTCAAATGGATTATCGGTGAGGACCAAGATGGTGCATGCTTGGAAATATGGCCGTAATCTCCTGGCAGATTGCACCGATGCGAAAGCCATCTTTTTGATCCTCGAGTAGTTGACCTCCACTCCCTGGAGGACCAGACTGACGTAGTAGATGGGCCATTGTATCTTGGCGTCTTCTTTGACGAGCGCCGATCTCACGGCTTCCTCGGCGGTGGCCAGGTAGAGGATGAGCTGATCGTCTTTGTCTGGCTTGGTCAGGAGCGGTGGGGTGCGGAGGTACTCCTTCATCTCCAAGAAGGCTCTTTTGCAGTATGCATCCCATTCGAACATTCTCTTGTCGCTCGCATCAGAAGCTATCGCCTTCCTCAGTAACCTGAAGAAAGGCAGTGACCTCTCAGCCGATTTGGACAGGAGACATCCTAAGGCCGTTATCCTTCCATTCAACCTCTGGAGCTCTCTAATAGTTGAGGGCTCCTTCATTATGATGACGGCAGTAATTTTGTCAGGGTTGGACTCTATCACTCGGCTCGTCAACATGAACCCGGGGAACATCCCGGAACGAACCCCGAAAATACACTTAGCGGGGTTTAGTCAGAGGTTGTATCACCAGATCTATGCAAATATTTCCCTTAGGTCTGCAAGGTGATCCGTGGGCTTCTTCAACTTGACCAACACGTCATCGACGTAAACTTCCAGGTTCCGCCCTATCTGAGCCTCGAAAACGTCGTTCATCATGTGTTGGTATGTGACCCCTGCATTTTTCAGACCGAATGGAATTTTGGTGTAACAGAATATACCTCGATCAGTGATGAAGGAGGTTTTCTCCTCATCTTCTGGTGCCATTTGAATCTGGTTGTACCCAGAAAAGGCATCCATAAAGTTGAGAAGCTCGTAGCCCGAGGCACTGTTGACCAGGTGGTCGTTTCGTGGTAGGGGATAGCTATCTTTAGGGCATGCCTTGCTAAGGTCGGTGAAGTCAACACACATTAGCCACTTACCTTCGCCTTTTTGACCATTACGACATTCGAGAGCCACTCGGGGTATTTGACCTTTCGGATGAAGTGTGCCTCCATAAGTCGCTCTACCTACTCGTTACAAGACTTCATCTTTTTTCCTCCCATGTTCCTCTTCTTTTGCTTCATGGGTTTAGACGTCGGGACAACCCCTAATTTGTGGGACGCTACCTCGGGGTCGATGTCGGGTATGTCTTTCGGCGACCATGCGAAGATGTCGGTGTGCTATCTCATGAGAGCGATTAATCGCTCCTTTAGGTCGTGACGGAGTAGTGACCTGACTGAGACGGTTCTTCCTTCCTTGTCGGAGATCTTGATACTCTCCGTTTCCTCGACCATTGTGGGTCATTGATCTTCGACTCCCGGGTCAACTGGGTTGGCCTGCTCGATCCTCCTCAGGGTGGTGGATAGTGAGTAGCACGATCGTGCCTGCTCCTAATTCCCTTTCACCCTTCTGACCACCTCGGGGGTCTGGAATTTTATCATCTGATGGAAGGTCGAGATCACAGCTTCTATGGCATTCAGTAGTGGTCTTCCGATGATCACGTTGTACGCCGACTTGATCTTTACCACCATAAAGTTGGTTAGGCGAGTGTTTTATTGGGGATACGTACCGAGGGTCACCGACAAGGTGATGATGCTGTTGGATCTGAATCCAAGCCTAGAGGGGGGGTGAATATGCTGATAAAAAATTCTCGCGTAACCCACGAGAAATCACACGCAGTTATAGCAGCAGCAGAGTAAATAAAATGCAGACACAGAGTACATAGCAGATATACCCTGGTTCGGTCGACCCTTCGACCTACGTCCAGCCCCAAAAGCAGATACTAGTATTGAATAGTGCAATAGGTACAAAACCATAAGTTAGAGCACGCTTAGAGCACCCTCTACGTCTCAACACTCGCCAGGCTCTCAGTACCCGACACGCAGTGTTTTCTCTCACTATCAATCCTAGTAACGCTTTCTACCAGCTAGTCCCAAACTAGCTGGGTCCCACTTGTCTAGCCCCAACTAGACAAGTCCCAAAATAGTCACAAAAATAGGTAAAGTTTCCCCAACGAAGATCTAACACAACAACTACACAAAATAATAAAAAAAAAGTTTAGAAGGCTCAGTTCATGTAGCGGCGATGTCTTCGTCAATCAGCACGGGTCAGATCTCGTCTGACAAGTAGTAGTCTCTGATGTCCCCTCAGTACCTCAACGATACGTCAACGAACACCCTTCACAAAAGATTGAAGCTTGCTGATGTCTTTCTGTATTTCGGCCTGTGCTTTGTGCTTTCTCCTCTCTGTTTTTTGTTCCCTACAAAAAGGCCAGCACCCTATTGATTTAAAAAAAAACATTCGGCTCACCTGCAGTTTGATTGAAACCAACTTCGGCTCTTTTGGGGTTCTCAAGGTTGCGGCCTGTAATTCAAGAGATGCACACAAGAAAAATGAGATCCTGCCAAAAACACAACCTCCGGCTCTTGGAGATTATCAAGGGGTTTATTTAATTGGCCGGCGGCTTGGGAATTCAATTGGCTGAAGGGATTGAAAATAATGCACACAAATTTTTGCCCACACGTGAAACAACTTTGAAAAATGTTGAATAAAAAATTTGTGCCCACGTGATGATGGCTGCTTCTTCAATGTTTTTAAAAAAGAGAACAAATCCTCAAAACAAATCTTTGATTTAATGTGCCCTGTGAATTTGATCATGCGCCCTTTGAATTTGATGAAGAAGCCAAAAAAAATGAATGAAGACACTTTCAAAATTCGGCAGGCCGTACAATGAACAAAAAAACCAAGAGAAAATAATTAAGTATAGGTTTAATCACAAACCCTCTCTCTCTCTCTCTCTCAGATAACGGCCACACAGTGAACTTCTCTTGGGGATTTTTTGGCTTGGGCTCTTGGAGATTTTTGGTTACCGCGCACAAAAAATATGTTGCACACCAATAAAAACATGCGGCTTATCCAATCAAAGATCAAAAACCCTGAAAAAACGTTTTGGCCGTGAGAAATTTTTTTTTCAGGAGCACTTGGGATTTTTTTTGCAAAAAAAGTTTCGGCCATCCTCTCTTAAAAATCGTTTTAGTGAGAAGAACAAAAAGGATGATTAGCATGTGCTTGGATTTGTTTAAAGAGGTTAAAGATCATTGGCCTTGGAAAAATATCAAAAGAAAAAAAGTAACTGAAGAAGAAGCCCCTCAATTTTTGTGCGGCAGGCAAGAACAAAAATGGCCGGCTCCTTTAGAGTTTCGTGGAGATGATAGAGAATTAGGCCTGGGGAGTTTGATTGGCTCTTAGAGATTTTTTGGTTGCCGCACGGTTTCCCCTTGTAGATGATGGGTTTTATATGGAGATGCTAAGGTGATGCGGTTGTGGGGAATCCTATTTTGAATAGGAGTTAGAGATTTGGTTCTATCACTTTACACCACAAATAAGAGATATGATTTGATCAAGTTGGGATTTGATAGCAATTCAAATTGAATATGAAATTGGAAATAAATCCCTAATTGATTTGACCAAATCTCAAATAGATTCCATCTCTCTCCATATTGACCAAGTCAAATCGCTTTGCGTATAGCACTTTGACCAAGTCCTTTCGCTATGTGGATAGCAATTCCTCCACCGGTTGACTAAGTCATCACTTTGAGAATTTACCGCTTTACCATTCCTGAAACACACTTAGCACACACGTTAAATAGTTCGCACACGTTTTTCATCATCAAACCAAAGATCCTAGATCGTTGCGTCCAACAATCTCCCCTTTTGGTGATGACAAACCCATAAAAGATTTGAGCAATAGATGGGTGTGTGAAGTGTGTTGAAGGTGTAATGATATATGATGTATGGATGAGTCATTCAAGCATTACAAAGCATGCACAAAAAATAGTAAATAAAAAAGCAAGCTCCCCCTTCTCTCAATCTCCCCCTTCAACATTATTTTCATGCTCCCCCTTCAACAAATAATACCGACATCAAATCTGTCAATGTCAAAATTTTCTTTTCTTTCTCCACCTTTGTAATCACCAAAAGTGGATTAATGAAGTCACAAAAATATTCCATGAAAAAAAAACCATTATTAAATGTAGCGTGCAATTTGCATGAGTTTTCCAAAGAATAGACAATTCAAGCTCATAGAATTTCATAACAAGACTTCTCCACCATTGTGTAAGTGTAGTGATATAGACAATAAAGTACAAGAGGAGATTCAATTTCAGAAAATCAACCAAATCAATCCACATTTTCCAATTTTTCATGAATATCACTAGGATTGATTTTTCACACCTCATCAAAGATGAGTTCAAGTTACCAAACCCCAAAACATGACCTAAAAGGACTTTTAAATGTGGGATGTGATTACTTGACGAGTTATATACACCAACGCTAATGATTACCCATGTAGCACAAGTTGGATACTCGTGGGTTGTGTATTAGCCATGAAGTGTATCCATTTTTCATACGGAGCAATATATGTTTTTAACTCTTTTGTGCTCAATTTTAATTCATGGCTAAACACTTCATATCCCTTAGAAAATTCAGAATTTAATCATTCCTACATTCACTTTCCATTATTCTTCAAAATAATCTCCAAAAGCACTAAAAAGTCAATTATCGTGAAATTGCAATGTAGGTGTAGAAGTCAAATTTGAAATTCATGAGAAATGTCATGGCTACTATTAGATAACAACATGTTCATGTAGCTACAACAATAATGAATTGACTTCTACAAGGGATAGATTAGAGAACATTCAATAATACCGCTTATAGAAATTCATAAGAGGATATTCAATACGCATAATTTTTTTTACTTTTGTTTTTTTTCATTTTTTTTCAGAAATAAAAACATTAAGAATCATGCAAGCAAGCACACTAAACAAAATAAAAACAAGCACACAAAAACAATCTATGAAGGTACACAATGAAATACAAAGAGGGATAAGGATTATACCTTCTTGTCGCTATTTGACTAAGGAGCTAGAAATAGAATGCAAATTTAAAAATTTGCTCCTCGCCAACCCTCCATCACACCTACATGAAAGGTGTTAAGTGTGACCTTGGAATCCAACAAGGTCCACTAGTGTTAGCCAATATTGTTTTGGGAACCCACACTTGTTTAAACTTGATATTTGTGTTCCTAAATTTACAATAATATGATGTGTGGCCTACACTATCACAAGTAAAGCACTTAGCATATATGTTCCTTGCAATAGAGGGTGCATTGTGAAATTTCTTGAATTTTGGCTTTTCAACATTTTTCAAAACAAATCCAAGTCCTCTTCTATTATTGCCATATAATTGATTCTCTAAAATATTATCCAACGATTGTTTTCCTATAGAGAATTTCTTAATGGCCAATTCAAGATGAGAGACTTTGATTTTTAATTGTTTATTTTCTTCCACAAGCATCGTGCATTTACTTATAAAGGCCCTCTTGTTTTCCTCTTCCTTCTTTTCGAATTCAATCGTTTTTCTTTTAAAGTCATTATCTAGCATGCAGAATTTATCCTTAAGCTCTCTTATTTCATATTCTTTTTCAGCTTTGAGCTTCATTAAATCTTGTTTAAGCGTGCTATTTTGGTTTAATAACGAGGAACAAGAAATACAATGAGCATTTTCATAAGAGCTTGCTTTTTCATTCTTCATGATGTCAATAGTAGACTTACTTGCATTAAGTTCAATTTTAAGTTTTTCATTCTCTTTAAACACCTTATCATCTCTAACTTGTATGTCATAGTTCTGATTTTGGAGACATTCAATAGTGAACTCATGATCTACTATTTGATTTTGCATTTCTTCACAAATTTTAAGAAGTTATGCTTTGCTACCTGATGGTGTCTCATCTTGGATGCCCATCAAAGCCATGCAAGAATGGGCTTCATGTTCCTCATCGCTTTCAGCTTCGATATCCATATCCCATGTTAATACCTTCGCTTTCCTTTTCCTTTAGCGAGCTGAGCAGTCTCATTTGGGCAATCCTTCATCAGATGTCCTCTTGCCCTGCATTTAAAACATTGCATTCTATCAGTAGATTTCTGATCATTAAATTGCTTGGAAGAATTATTAAAGTTAGAACGATTAAACCTGGGTGCCATTTCATTTCTCCCATGCTTGGTCTTGATGAACTTTCTGAAGTTTCTCACCATTAGAGCTATGTCGTCATCATCATCCTCTTCTTCGCTAGCTTGCAAGGCAAGGGGCTTTATGGCTTTCTCTTTCTCCTTAGGTTTCTCTCTTGCTTCAACATTGTGCAGTTCCAACTCATGGGACATCAAATTACCAATAAGGTCCTCCACCTTCAATTGAGACAATACCTTTGCTTCCTGGATGGCGGTGACCTTTGGTCTGAAAGATCTTGGCAATGCTCTTAGGATCTTCCTCACTTGATCGAGGCTATCATATGGCTTTCCAAGCGAGCTAGACTTGTAGACTATGTCGGTGAACCTCGCATACATCTCTGATATGCTCTCTGATCGTAGCATGCGAAATCCCTCTAACTCTGCACTCAAAAGAGACAGTCTAGACTCCTTTACCTGTGACGTTCCCGCGTGCATCACCTCCAAAGTATGCCATATTTCCTGCGCAGTTAAACAATGTGAGATTCTATTATATTCAGATTTATCAAGTGCACAAATGAGAGCATTCATAGCTTTAGCATTCAAAGAATAAGATTTCCAATCATTATCATCCCATTTGTCATTTGGTTTTTCAATCTCAACATTTTCTACTTTAATTACAGGCAGTTTATATCCTTTTTCAATTATTTGCCAAGCCATGTAATCCACAGAAATGAGGTAAAGTTTCATCCGATTTTTCCAATATGCATAATCACCTCCATTAAATCTAGGGGGACGGGAAACCGACTCACCCTCTGCAAAAGCACTATCCATATGGTTATTCATGGTCAAACCTAGGCTAGATCCTAAAACCGGCTCTGATACCACTTGTTGGATCTGAATCCTAGCCTAGAGGGGGGTGAATAGGCTGATAAAAAATTCACGCGCAATCCACGAGAAATCACACGCAGTTATAGCAGCAGCAGAGTAAATAAAATGCAGACAGAGAGTACACAGCAGATTTACCCTGGTTCGGTCGACCCTTCGACCTACGTCCAGCCCCAAAAGTAGATACTAGTATTGAATAGTGCAATAGGTACAAAACCACAAGTTAGAGCACGCTCAGAGCACCCTCTACGTCTCTACACTCGCCAGACTCTCAATACCCCACACATAGTGTTTTCTCTCACTATCAATCCTAGTAACGCTTTCTACCAGCTAGTCCCAAACTAGCTGGGTCCCACTTGTCTAGCCCCAACTAGACAAGTCCCAAAATAGTCACAAAAATAGGTAAAGTTTCCCCAACGAAGATCTAACACAACAACTACACAAAATAATAAAGAACAAAGTTTAGAAGGCTCAGTTCGTGTAGCGGTGATGTCTTCGTCAATCAGCACGGGTCAGATCTCGTCTGACAAGTAGTAGTCTCTTATGTCCCCTCAGCACCTCAACGATACGTCAACGAACACCCTTCACAAAAGATTGAAGCTTGCTGATGTCTTTCTGTATTTCGGCCTGTGCTTTGTGCTTTCTCCTCTCTGTTTTTTGTTCCCTGCAAAAAGGCCAACACCCAATTGATTTTTAAAAAAAAACCTTTCGGCTCACCTGCAGTTTGATTGAAACCAACTTCGGCTCTTTTGGGGTTCTCAAGGTTGCGGCCTATAATTCAAGAGATGCATACAAGAAACATGAGATCCTGCCAAAAACACAACCTCCGGCTCTTGGAGATTATCAAGGGGTTTATTTAATTGGCCGGCGGCTTGGGAATTCAATTGGCTGAAGGGATTGAAAATAATGCACACAAATTTTTGCCCACACGTGAAACAACTTTGAAAAATGTTGAATAAAAAATTTGTGCCAACGTGATGATGGCTGCTTCTTCGATGTTTTTTTTAAAAAAAGAACAAATCCTCAAAACAAATCTTTGATTTAATGTGCCCTGTGAATTTGATCATGCGCCCTGTGAATTTGATGAAGAAGCCAAAAAAATGAATGAAGACACTTTCAAAATTCGACAGGCCCTACAATGAACAAAAAAACCATGAGAAAATAATTAAGTATAGGTTTAATCACAACCCTCTCTCTCCCAGATATCGTCCACACAGTGAACTTCTCTTGGGGATTTTTTGGCTAGGGCTCTTGGAGATTTTTGGTTGCCGCGCACAAAAAATATGGTGCACACCAATAAAAACATGCTGCTATCCAATCACAGATCAAAAACCCTGAAAAAAACGTTTTGGCCGTGAGAAATTTTTTTTTGCAGGAGCACTTAAGATTTTTTTTTGCAAAAAAGTTTCTGTCCTCCTCTCTTAAAAATCGTTTTAGTGAGAAGAACAAAATGGATGATTAGCCTGTGCTTGGATTTGTTTGAAGAGGTTAAAGATCATTGGCCTTGGAAAAATATCAAGAGAAAAAAAGTAACTGAAGAAGAAGCCCCTCAATTTTTTGGCGGCAGTCAAGAACAAAAATGGTCGGCTCCTTTAGAGTTTCGTGGCGATGATAGAGAATTAGGCCTGGGGAGTTTGATTAGCTCTTAGATATTTTTTGGTTGCAGCATGGTTTGCCCTTGTAGATGATGGGTTTTATAGGGAGATGCTAGGGTGATGCGGTTGTGGGGAATCCTATTTTGAATAGGAGTTAGAGATTTGGTTCTATCACTTTGCACCACAAATAAGAGATATGATTTGATCAAGTTGGGATTTGATAGCAATTCAAATTGAATATGAAATTGGAAATAAATCCTGTCACGACCCGCTTCCCTGAAATGGAGGCGAGACGTGAAAAGGTCCGCACGAGAGTGGAGCTGTGAAGCCCCAAACCTGATAAGCGTCAATTTAGTAATAGCAGGTCCCTGTAATCGCAAAAGGAATAACAACAATAATAATAAAGAGGCAGATATGAAATACCAATCCCAAAGTTTGTCCACAAAATATTCAACATCACAGAAGAGCCACCAGGCTAACAGAAAAGAGTCTAAGGCCCAGAACAAGGCCAAAAAAAACACAAACATAACAGAGTATCAACTAGGTGCCACACATCGACAATTAAGCAGCCTAACAAAGAAGCTAAACAAGGACACTAAGACTGATCCCCAGTATCAATGTAGTCCTCGATCAACGCGGGCCCTGACTCAGCGTCAGCGAACACTACGTCCTCAGCAAGTAACTCAGGCTCGGGCTCTAACATGTGTCACCCAAAAGAGAAAAGGGGCACATGTCAGCAAGTCGAAAAGACTTGTGCAAGGAAACGGGAATAAAGGTAAACTAGTAACCTAGCAGTTAAAATATGGTGCATGGCAAGTAAAGTAAGGTGGTAACAAGTAAAGTAAAGGAGAGTACAAGTGGCAAGTGGTTGTAGTGACATGTAATGTCGAGTAACAAGTACAAGGGATCACTCAACGAGTGCCCTTTGCCCGCAAGCTGGTTTCAAGTTATCAAGTACAAGGGGTCACTCAACGAGTGCCCTATTGCCCGCAGGCTGTGTTGAGCTCGTCTTCTGGAACACGAGCCAGAAAGTGCAAATGGCATAGGATTGTGCCCACGCAAGGTGGGTGCCTAGCCGGAACAATAGTACAAGTATGTAGCAAAGCTATGCAATCACGATGAGTATTCAAGCATGCAATGACATGAGCAGTTAATACGCGTACCGTTAATTGTATTTAAACGTGACAGGAAAAATGCAATTACATGAACAGATATTCGCGTACCGTTTATTTAAATTAACATGACAGTTAAAATGCAATAGCAGTTAAGGATGCATGGATGACATGAACATTTAATACGCGTACCGTTAAGGGAAAGTAAACGTGACATACAAGCATGATGAGGGTGACGGACCAAGCTTCGTTGTCAAGCTAGGTCATTGGCGTCTAAACGGCTATCCTTTCACCGTCTAGTCTCTTTTACGCTAAAGCAAGGTAAATGGCCTAAGACATGGCCCAAATCAAGAGATGCAAGTTTCACTTGCCTAGCACCGGGGATGACGACCACTTCGTCACACGGATGCTAATCTATGGGGAAATCGCTGTTATGGGGAAACATTCATCAAACAACATGAAATTTTATTAGGGTTTCATAAAAATATAAATAGGTTATGAAAACAACGGTAGATCGATTTCTTACCGAGAGGAGGCGGAAGAAACACTCCGGGGAACCCTAGGATCAGATCTGGAAGCAAATGGAGAAGTTTGGGGAAACTAGGGTTTCGGGGGATTTGGGGATTTTGATGGATTTGGTGAGATTTTGGGGGAAGATGAGAGGTAGATAGAGTGGATGGATGGTTTGGATGATGGATTTAAGGCTTGGAATGAAGGGATGAAGCTTGGAGGAAGATGGGGGCTCAAGGGGGAAGATTTTAGGGTTTTGGGTCGTGTTGGGGAAGAAGAAAACGTTTGGGTTGGGTTTAAATAGGTTGGGCGGGCGGCTGCCCAGAAATTAGGGTTTTAACACAGGTTAGTCGGTCAAAGAGCAACCACTGACCGATTAGTTTGGCAACTAGTCGGTCGGTCGACCAACGCAGACCGACTAAGTGTAAACAGTAACTCCTGAACGAAAATAGGATTTAGAATTAGTCGGTCCATGAACAAATACTGACCGACTAGTTTAGCATCTAGTCGGTCGATGAACGTTCTTAGACCGACTACGAGTGAACAGTATTGATACTAAAATTAGATGATGTGTTAGTCGGTTAAAGAAGCATTGCCGACCGACTAGTTTGCAACCTAGTCGGTCAACCAACGTTCTTAGACCGACTAACGATAAACAGTAACTCCTGAGAAATTTAGAAAGCTAACTAGTCGGTCCAAGAAGGATTGCCGACCGACTGGATCGTCATCTAGTCGGTCGGTGCCCCTTCTTATACCGGCTAATGAGCACAAAAAGTTCCGATACGGAGCGCGGGGCCCCGGTATCGATTCCTAAGACTCCTAGGCTGGATCTAATAGTAAGATACGACCGTTATGAAGCCCGTCATGAATGACATACTTCGAAATCGACAATCCTAATGAAGAAACTAGAAAATACAACGAATCGATCGAAAATGTAAGCTACGGAGACGAAAACCACACAAGAGGAGAAAATCCACCAAAACATATATTATATTATAATAAATCCAGATACATGAAAAGCAGTCGTTACAAATCCCTAATTGATTTGACCAAATCTCAAATAGATTCCATCTCTCTCCATATTGACCAAGTCAAATCGCTTTGCGTATAGCACTTTGACCAAGTCCTTTAGCTATGTGGATAGCAATTCCTCCACCGGTTGACTAAGTCATCACTTTGAGAATTTACCGCTTTGCTATTCCTGAAACACACTTAGCACACACGTTAAATAGTTCGCACATGTTTTTCATCATCAAACCAAAGATCCTAGATCGTTGCGTCCAACAGATGCCCACTATCGGGGCAGAGTGCCCGGTGAACCCTACCAAGGGTCCAATGCAAGGCGTCAACTCTTCGGATGATATTTTCATCATCTCCAACATAGTGAAGAAGAGTATGTCGCACGAGCTTTCGGTGTCAACAAGTAACCTTTTCACTGTAATCTCTTTGATCGAAGCCGTGATGACGACGGCATCATCGTGTAGGAGCTCCACCCCTTCCAGATCCTCATCTGAGTAGGAGATAGGTGGTGTTGAGTACCTATGGCGCTTTTGCCCCATGGAAACTGTCATTAATCTCACAGCGTAGAAACTTTGGAGAGAGGTTGATAGCTCCGGGTGCAGGGGACCTCCCGTTAACATGTTGGTGATCCCGACACTGGGGGATCCTGCAGCAACCTCAGAGGATGTGGTTGGGTGAGTCGGCATACTCGAGTAGTTCGTCGTGAGGGATGTCGACTCGTGTTTTCTACAGACAAAGCCAAATTGTTAAGGCCAAAATTGACCGGTGCAGTTATCCAGCTGACGGGGACGCCAAGCGCTGAGCTAGAGCCTACTCAACCTTCGAAGAGGGACCCTCAGTTGGGATAACCGGGGTCGGTTGTTGATGGTAGACGATGGTACGACCGATGATCGACCTAAGAATGATCGTGGGATCGATCGTTCGAGATTGAAGAGCTTGATAATGACCTTGGGTGTTGGATTGCGATCTTCAGTCTGCACCACAGAGAGTCGTAGGGGGATCGGATCTGGGTTTCGAACCAAGTACCCTCCGATGCTTAAGTTAGTAAGGAACTTAATGGAGAGAGGGAGCTTGTTGGAGTAGGGATCGACCCACGGAGGTTCGTCCCTAGACTAACGACACAAGCTCGAATGTGGAATGGAAAAGTAAGAAGATAGAGTTCTATGTATTAGCACGTGTACCTTGAAGATGGAACCCCTTTACCTTTGTCTATCGATCTATTATAGGTGGCTTCCTTTGGGTGATGTGTAACCGTCCCTCTTTGATCGGCGCACGATCCTCTCCGGGATTCGAGCTAACGGCTGGCCATTTACTCGGTCCCATTAACTCCGTCCCATCAATATCGACGGGAGTTCAACAGTTGGAAAGAACCATTCCTTCAACCAATCTCACGCCGCCCTTGTGTCGCCGGTGGGCCCTGGGCCATTGCTGCACGGTATTGGGTTGAGATTGGGCCTTAATAATTCTGCGCAGTTTTGTGGGACGTACATACGAACTAAACAATACCCATTTATGAAACATACTTAGTTATCACTCGAATCATGCAAATAATTCATTCATTTTCATATTTAATTCATGTAACTCTTTTTAACTGTTTCGAGAATATATATTGTGGAAAATGAAATCAACTATGGAAAAGCATATTGAAAAGGTAATCTACTCAAGAAAATAACTCTAAATCAATCAACTCAAGTTCAAAATAAAATCCATCATATAAATATCAAAGTGAAGCATATAAGACCGTAAAAAATTCCATATTAGTGTTGGAAGAAAATCAGTCAAGTGTGCGTGGACAAATAGTGCAATCATAGGAAAAACATTTCTAGTCTAAAAGAGAAAAGATAAAGGGAAAATAAAAACAATCACACAATATGATGCATGAAAACACATAAAAGGAAAATAAGATGAAAAATCGAAAAAGTTACGCAAAATTTTTGAAAAATCCTAAAAATAAAGTAAAAATACGATTAATGCAACTAGATGGCATGGAAATGCACTCCTCCAAACTTAAACTTCACATTGTCCTCAATGTGATCATAATGGGAAAATATGAGCAATAACGATAAATATGAGGGGGTGAATGGAATACGTAGACATGAATGACATGAAATCCTAATGCAACTAATGCACATGCAATGATGGATGAAAGCGGCTTCCCCCAAGCTTAACCAGACAATCCTATTCATTGAATTGATCAATATAATCAGGGCATTGCTCAGTATGATCAAGTCAAACGAATAAGGAAGTAACTCTTCACTTGAAAGAAATACTAAATAGTGGGTGAGCAAAATGGTGAGACATCGATATAATGTGAAGAAGGCAATCAATAATGTAATGGGTTTTGGGGTGTACAAAATTTAGCTTGCCATACTCATAGGGGTGAATTATTAGACTAACTAAGAAAGCAGGAAATCTATAAGGTCCTCTCGCTGTCGAGAGGATTCGAGATTATTAAAAGCATAAAATTCTACACTATGCCTACACTACTGGATTGATACCACCTGTAGCAAAAGGTAGATCCAGAATGTTTGTTGGTGCAGGCAACTGCTCCAACTGTTCCTTTCGTGGCTCCGCCAGCTGTGTGTATCCACTAACACCAACGAACTCTAGCGATGCATCCCCTAGAATTCCTCCAAGGACACCACATGTACCCTGAAAGGAACAGAATGCATTAGTCCGTTGTGAATGATTTTTTCCCTGAACAAATGTTTTCCAAAGAGGGTCATCAACATAAATATTTAAAATTAAGAATGGTTGACAACACTTACCTGGAAATAAATCTCTACTCTCAAGTTCCATGTCCACTCTCTCCCAGGTGTCCTCTTCAAGCTCCTCATGTAACTCCTGATCAATTGTATATGTCACCTCATCATGCGACTCCTCATCATGCTCATCAGGTTCTTTAAGCAGGGACACGTCCAAGCATATCTCCGGTCCATAATTATAAGTGTGCTGCAATAGGTATGACGTGTCAAACAGAGCTGAATCAAAATAAATATCAAATGGAATACCGGATTCAGAAATGGAGTGGGTAAAGAGGTCTCCCTGAGAGGGAGCAGTAAGCTCTGGTTGGTGGTCCTCGGCCGCATCAAATGGTGGAGGTGGCCACGGAAGCTCAACTGAATGTGGGAAATACTCGGGCTCAATGAGAATATTTGTATCCTCATCGCAAATAGTGTCCTCAATGGTCTGCTCCGGCTCCGCTAGCACGTCCCCTTCAACATATCCTCTGGTGCTGCTGGATGCTCTAACGCATGTGGCTGGCAGGGGGGAAGTGACGACGACACAAGCTGACTCTGCATTGCTAGGTGTCGCCGCCTTGTCAGAAGTGGCAATATCGAAATGCATAATACCTCCCCCCAAGTTGAACGTGAATATCCTCCTCAATGGCACCTGCAATAGACACACAATTCATAATAAAATGAATGAGCTTGCGTGCAGCTAGATCACCTATTGCGACAGCTAATGAGCCAAAAGATCGAGCTGCGTCCAATAAGCGTTTCAAGGCTACTGCGTAAAATAGATCCTCGAAGGTTGAAACTTGCATCCTCCTCAAGTGCTCCAATGAAGGTTCATGTAGTCCACCAGTGAAGAAAGAAAATAGCCTGGAACCATCACACCGATAGTGTGGCTCTATCTACAATATTAATTTGAACCTCTCCAAGGCTTGCACGAAGAACCCTCTATTAATCTGCATGAAATTAGCGACATATATAAAGGATTGTATAGACGTTGATCGGGTCATCTTTGGGAGCACCATCACTGCACCAACACCTAATGAAGCAAAATAAATACATGGAGAAGAGAAATAAGTGTCACAAGAAAGATAGAAATAAGAGTAATATGGTAGCGGGGAAATAAGAGTAACGCTTGTTAGAGTCTGCAAGTGTACGGTGTCGAGGCTTTGTAATATAGAAAGATTGTCGATCACACATGGATGCGATTGGTTAAGGTCTTGGGTTTTTGTTCAAAGTTATGTTACAGTGTCAGTTACGGAGGTATCCAAGAAGTTTGGCACGGTAATCCTCTCACAATTACTATCAATTAAATGAAAACTAGGGCATTAGGAATCACCATTAGAATCGTTGGATGTCAATGCTAGGTTGTAATTTCTAGGTTGGATTGGGCTTGTAGGGAATGATTGACACATCTTGAATGTTGAATTCGTAGCCAACTATCGTTGTACTACTCATCTAACGTATCTCGTACTTGGCCCCATCATCATGGATGGCATTACACGCGATACTTGCATTACGATCGATAATTATTCTAAATCTACGCTCATGCCACTATCGTGGGTTAGAGTTTCGATCCATGATATGATGGCTATTATTGATGCTACTATCGTAGATCGTCAATTAGTGATATAGGGCATTAGTGGAGACCGTTAAAGTGAGTGCCACTATCGTGGATCACAAACATAAGTGAATACACTAACGACCCTAATCAAGAAATAATTTTTAGTGCAAGTCCCACTATCGTGGATCACAAACCCTAGAAGAGAACGCTATAGACTTGGTTAGATCAACCACATCACGTCCCTTATTCACCAATCAACCGAAAAATCACAACTGTACATTTAAATCCTAAAATCCTTGGGCTCATCCATTAGCCCTAAATAGAACTACTCGTAATCCATAGAAAAAGCGCTAAAAGCAATAATATCAATAGAACAATACATCGTCGCGACAATGAGCATCAAAACAATAGTGATGTGTAAAGAGAACGATACCAAACCAATGGAAATCAAGGAGTCTCCATCAAAAAATTAAGATCAAAAGGTTCCAATGCAAAAATATCTCTAAAGATCCAACTTGGTTCCCAAAAGCAATAGTGACGGCTAAGAAAAAACTCTAAAAACTCTCTAAAGGAAGTCTCTCCAACCTAGGAAGGAAATATTCTTTTTATACATATTGTTTGTGACCCATAAAATCAAATAAAAAGCCTGTTAGTCGGCTCAAATCTGGGCTATCGAATCGCCCGACTCGCCCGACTGGCATAGCCCCTCGGTCCGAGTCGGGCCGCGTCGCTTAGTCGACTTCAGCTTGGGAGATGGTTTCTCGGACAGAGTGGATGGCCCACTTAATCGAGCTATAAGGCCTCATGCTTGTCCTCAAATCATTGCTCTACTGCATATTCCACTCGGCTGTGTCTGCTCGGTCGAGCTGCAGAGGCTCACAAAAGCCTTGAAATCATCGTTGTGTTGAAATTCCTACTCATCTGAGTAGCAAAGCTACTCGGTCGAGTGGGTTTATGCTCTTCAAATTCGGCTAAGTGTCGAACTCCTTCTCTTTTGCCTTGCCTACTAGACTGAGTGACTGAATTCACTCAATCGAGCGACAGTTCTCGACTTTGGCCTTGACATAGTGTGATGTCGTATCATTAACTCGACCGAGTAGTTGAGTTACTCGGTCCGAGTGGACTGTGAAAAGCTGAAAGCTTTGTGAAGCTCTCATTCTTTTGCTCTCTTCTCCTTCCCTCTTCTACTTCCCTTAAATCTTCTTCACTACGTCGTCAAGCACCCTAGAGGCATTGTCATTGATGCTCTGACGATCTCAGATGTGTCCATGACTCCATTTTGCTCCAAATCACCTCAAAACTCTTGAATATGAGAATAAAGCTCCGAAAGTGATATAATATGATAAATGATTAAATGAGCGATAAAAGTGAGTTTCGAGCGATTAAAATGGTATGATATGATGCAATAAAAGTATAGAAAATATGGACACATTAAAATTTCCCCCAAGCTTACATCTTAATCGTCCTCGAGGAAGACGAATGGGAAGTTTGTCGGGAGATAAAAATAATAAATCGAAAAAGTACGCAAAGAAAAGAGGGTTACTAGATTATTCCCTCAGATCTAATGCCATTCATCGCATATTATAACGCCTCAGAAAATAACTCACATGCTACAAGGGAGATTTTATATCTTAAATAAACGAAGTACTTGAGAGTTTAATATTGAATAAAAGGGATTTCTATAGAGTTCATACACTTGGCCTATATCCACATCCTTTGTTTCATAACATCGAATATACATAACATTAGTGACACACTTTTCAATCAAAAGCCATAACTAAAGAGTGGAAAGTTCACACCAGGCATTCAACATAGAATAGAATAAAAGTCAAGACATACACATACTCGTATCGAATCCTAGGACATCCGCGTAACTCAATCATTTCATTAAGTTTCAGGAGTATCAAACTTTCCCGTTCGTGCACAACTCCACTCTAATGGCATGCTCACTCGTTTGTTCAATAGATATTTCCCCTTAAGCTTGAATTAATGCATCACATCCGAAGAACTTTTGGTGGAATAGGAATTTTTTTGGTTATCCCAAAAGTATATGTATTGGCTCCATGAGGTGAAATTTGAATTTTCCTTTAATAATTGAAACTTTATTTCTTTTTGGATTTTTATAGGAGCAATAGGCTTGGTATCTTTGATTTTTGGCTCATTTTTGGCTCTTTTTTGACTTTTTGATCTTTTGGAGCAAACTTCGTATTTGTAGGGAATTTTGGGAATGGATGTGATAAAAATAGTTGGGGAGGAAAATCGAGTGACAAGTAGAGAATATAAGGTATTTGTGAAGAATGAATAGACATAACACTCGGTTCACTCAAAAGTGTGCACAAACGGTTCGGTAAGATAATACATCAACAAAACTCATCTATAAGCATATGTATTCCTAATCCTATCAACAAGTAGTGCAATCAAGCGGTAAAGTATTTTCAAACAATCATGCAACAAGAATATTGAATAAGAAATATGCTAGTGATGCATGAATCTTGGTGTATATCGAACGAAAGCATAGTAAACACTACTTTACACATTCAGTTTCAATAGGCTTCATGCATCACACTAGAGAGATGATGTGCCCATATTTTCCATGTATTTACTGCATCATTTTACATCATATTTTCCATCCAAAGTTCATATTTATATATATTATCGTGCTTCTAACGTTATATTCTAGTTTCGTATAGAAATGTGGATTTTCATGAACTTTGGAGTGAATTGGAGCATTTATAGGATATGGACACATCCGAGACGTCCAGAGCATCATTGGCAAGGTTCAACTAGTGGTCGGTGAGGTGAGGAAGAAGATTGGGTGAGTAGAGGAGAAGAGAATGAGAGTTGAGAGCTCTATGGGGGCACTTGGAGCTGATTTCCCAATCAGTTCGGTCGAGCTGCTCAGCACTTGACCGAGCTGATACTCTCATAACTCCAGCAGAACTGATATGCAACACTCGACCGAGCAGACCTTCTACTCGACGGAGCTGACTCCAAAAACAAAGACTATTTCGAGCCACTCTCCCAGCACTGTAGCTCGACCGAGCAAACATGGAGACTCGACCGAGCAGACCTTCTACTCGACCGAGCACAATTAAAACAGAGCTGAGTTTTAAGGAGAATTTCAGCCTACTGTAGCTCGACCGAGTGGAAGGGCTACTCGACCGTGTAGCATGTATCAGCCTAGAGCCAAAGCAGAAGCAAAGCAGAAGCCACATGTCAGCTCGACCGAGCAGTGCAGCTACTCGATCGAGTAGGGTGCCGCTGCTAGACTATTTGGTGGGCCCTGTAGGAGAATATGTGCACATAAGGCAATTTATCCTAGATATACATCTTGTTCATACTGTATATGGTATGTATTATTCTAAGTATAAAACGTTCGTATTAATATACTCAGATAATATCCATAGACTTATATTTAGGTCCTTACGTATCTAGATGAGATCTCGATTATGAGTAAGTAAGTGACCGAATAGAAACGTAAGTCTTAAACGGTTCGTGGTCATAGATGTGTCAAGAACTGGATATCGACACATCGGATAGACCATTGTGTCTTAGTCTTAACTTAGGGTAATGATGATCTCATAGTCATTCGACTTGGTGAAGTCGGAGACGAGACACAGGTGCTCATTGGATAATGAGTTCACTGAACGACCACATAAGAGTTATTAAATGGTTAACTTTAACTGAACTGTCTTTAATAACTCTAGCGTGATGATATGTTAGCTAGTCCTTAAGACCTGAAGTCATTTGTACAAACCTGTGAGTGAACCGTGTAGCTTAGACCTATGATCTTGCTTCGAGGCTAGGCCTGCTGAAAGATCTTAGGTTGAGCTGCACCCGAAGCTCTCGAGGCGAGTAGATGACTAAGATGGGATTCGTCACTTCCATTAAAGGGAAGTTAGTGTTACAGGCTCAGTACGGTCTTTATGTTAATCCTCGGCCGGGGTGCGTTGTAATAAGTACAACATGTATACAATAAAGACCGCCGTATACTGACCAATGTTGTCTAATAGGGTTGACAGTAAACCAAACCCTAGGCCAACAAGAACACAGTCTTGACGAAGGGACTACGGCTAACGGAGTTCGTCACTAACACAGTCAATACAAACCCAATGATGCTTTTGTCAAAGGGTCGATCACGTTATGATGATTCTGAAACAGGGACGACAGCTACTGCTCGTAGTGACCGTCGTCTAGGGGTTCCGAGCCCCAACCTGTAGTAAGGTCAGGCTGTAGGGTCTCACATCGGGTAGTGTTCGTGCCTTAGTAATAGGAAGATAGAATAGAGAGAGATATCATTTGATGATATTCACAAAGCTTGTTGTGAAAGTTAGTCGCAATAGCATTAGGGACAAACGTTGCATTTGATGCAAACTATGATTAAACGTGTCGTAAATTGGTTATGACAAATTTAGTAGGAACAAACATATTGGAAAGGGTTACCTGGATGACGGGATCGTCCTGGTCTAAACACAGGTTCAAACCACGTCCAAATCGGAGCTTAAACGAGCCCAGAAACATGAATACAGTCCAAGGCGAAATAGGTTAGACCCACTGGGATAATAAGCCTATAGGCAAAGGCAAACGGGCGCAGCCCGCTGCACAGCAGGCGCCACCCGCTGGCTGCAGCGGGCACGGCCCGCTGCCCAGCGGTCGTGCGGCCCGCCCTTACCCCCTTGGGCGGGCGCACCGACTAAGCTTAGCGGGCGCACCCGTAACTTAAGTCAATTTAGGGTTTTTTGAAACCCCAAATGACGGCTATGAAAATCGATTATTTGCCCAACTTTGGGCAATTGTTTGAGGGGTCAAACGAAGTCGAAATTCGTCGCCGTCGGTTCCTACGCGTTCACCATTCGAAGATCTTCGGATTGATAGCTTGTTTGGTGTCTAAAGTTTAATGTGCAAAGAGAATTAATTAGTTAAATTTTGCTTTTATGAAAAGCTCACTTAAACTTGAAATTAAGCCAAATTAGCTTAATTGATTTTTCTCCCATTTTGCAAAGTCCCACATTGCTCGCAACGAGAGAGTGAGTGCCGACTCCCTATATAAATAGGGGTGCACTCTCTTCGTTGAAAAACACACCAAGTCACTGATCGAGTAGCTCCAGACTTTTTAGAGCAAGCTCGATCGGCGACAAAATTATTCTGTCCCTCTCTCTTCCTGTTCTCCGGAGTAGTCCTAGCAAGACTACGAAGGGGGTTTGGATCTTGATCCGGACGTCTAAGACGCGGGTTCTTCTCAAGTGAAACTTTCGACCACGTGTGATCGGCTCGGAGGCGAAAGTCGGCTCGGGCGGATCGGTGCAAGGGTGCGAGGCGGCTCAGGCGGATCGAGTCAAGGCGGCTCGGCTACGAGGAGCTTCTGAAGACGGTGCGGTACATCTTGTCTGCTTGCTCCAGGGCCAAGATTCTGGGTATGTGGTTAAGTAATTTTAGTGTAGATTTAATTAGTCGCTTTAGAGTAGATCCCTCTTGGGGTGGTCAGATCCACCCCAAGTTGGCATAGATCGGGCTAGGTTCTGGCTCCCTCAGAGCCTAGCTAAATAGTTTAGCTAGTCTAGAAATTTTGAATTTCGTTTTTCCGCTGCGCTTTTGTGCCTCTGTGGTCCATCCGACTTAGGACGGACACAGATCCGAGCTCTAGGGGTCCGCCAAAACCCGAACAGTGGTATCAGAGCCACGGTTATGCTATAGATCTCTTATAGCGACATTTTAAATCTTTAAAATTGCTTGATTTTAAACATTCGAACTATTTTAGCTTTATGTTAAAATTAGTTTAAAAATTGTTGTGTTTTAAAAATTGTTTTAACCACACGGAAATTTTTTTTGAGATGATTTAATTTTATGCGATAATTTTAAATGAATCTCGAATTTTCAAATGCTTTATAAATTTTTCTATGACATATAAATATTTTTTCGAGCATTTAAATGTTTATGTAACTTTAAGAAATAATTTATTTTTGAAATTTATTTTTTCTTAAGTTACATAAAGATTAGAAATTTTAAAACCTTTGTTTGAAAGCTTTTAAATCTATTTCTAATAATTTTAAAAGGGTTTTAAAATTGTTTTAGAGGATATGTAAATTATAGAAATTTTTTATTTTCATGAGATGAAAGATAAATTAGTTTCTTTTAAATTACATATAAGTTTCTAAAATTATTTATGCGATATTTTAATTTTAGAAATAATTGATTAAATTTATTTAAAGCCTAGGTTTTAGAATTATTTGATAATTTTATACCTAGTTTTATGTGATAAAATGTTTTGAAGCTTTAAAATTTTTATCTTCATATTTAATTGTTAAATTTTAGATTTGCGTGTTTTTATTATATAGATACTTTTAAACTTGCAAATACTCGTTAGATGTCATAAATATGAAACTTTCATTTATGCAGATAAATTAGTTGTTTCATTTTTTTAATGGACATATTGAATACTGTATTCGTAAACCTTATTAGGTTAGCCATTAAATGTTTAAAATTTTATGAGATGAAATTTTAATTAACTAGTGACATGTTATGTTTGATAAAACAAAACAACATCAAAACCTAATACCAGATTAGGGTAGTCCCTTTGTTTGTAAATCATTTCATTAAAACGTTTAATTGACGATTTTCATAAAAGACAAATGTTGGATTGTTTTATAAAATCCTAATTAGATTGGGGTAGCATGTTGAACGAATAGACCTTATAGTTGATAAGGACTTAATAAAAATTGTTCAACCAATCCATAAAATTTCGAATTTTAGGATCCACTAGTTGATAAGGATTAACTAGTTTTCTTAACTAAAAGCCATTTAGTTGTTAGGACAAACATAGAATTGATGAAAACTCCTTCAATGGATCATGATGTCGGTCAATGTGCTTGGCTAAGTTTGCTGGACCAACCTAGCTAGATTGGGTAACAAGTGGTCATGGCTTAGTCAATTCCCTGGCCGCGTCCGCTGGACCGCAAGGAGTTGATTCATGACTATGAAAGTCCATCGACTATACCTAAGTCAATACGATAATAATCTTGTTCAAGATAAATCGTAGCCCTCCTTGTTTTAGGAGTTGGCAACGGTAAGAAACATGTTACGGTTGTTGAGCTACACTCAAGCCGTGATATGTCAATCTTATAGAAACCGATTTCTTGTTTTACATCTTGACCTGACTGAAACCATTGTCTCATCCTTCGAGCATCGGCGTAAGTCTAACCAATAATGTAGTCTAAGTCCTGACCCAAACCAACATGTCGTGCATACACCGAGCGGCAGGACAAGTCAGGCTAGACACGAAAACAAGGGTCCGACTAGGCTAGCCATTGTGATCCGGTTGAGCACACTCATGATCACAAATGACTAGGGGTAAAAATCGATAGAATCATAATAGATATGATTGACGACGAGTTCGTCTACCGACTGCAGAGTCGGACAACTTGTTGAGATACACTCAAGGTTGACAGACTCAGGGTAATCGGATCCCTCTCTCACAAATGTTATTTTATAATAAATTGTTTATTATTATGGCTTTAATAAATTTAGTGGGAGAATATAGTTTTATAAAAACCATTAAAACTATACTACGAACATATACTCACTAAAGTATCTATAAAATGCAGAATGGATTCGGGTCTTAGATATATGGTTGAGAAGAACGTGCTCGATGGAACGAACTACAAAGACTGGCTTAGGAACATTAAGTTGGTGCTTTCCCTAGCCGGGATAGGATACGTACTGTTCGAGGATGCTCCAGATAAGCCCGATGAAGATTCGACCTTCGAGGAAAAAGTAAGTCTACAAATTGTACCAGAGGGATGCAGAGAAGGCCAGGTGCCTTACTCTGGCTTCGATGAGTAACGAGTTACAGAGGAAGCATGAACATATGGATGTTCAAAGTATGCTTCTCAATGCACAAGAGTTATACGGCAAGCGATCTCGAGCTGCAAGTTCGAAGCCACCAGCAACCTCTGGGGCACCAAGATGGGAGCAGGGCCCGTATAGGATCATGTTATCAAGATGATCGGGTACGTAAAGGACGCCGCCCAGTTAGGATTTGTCCTAGACAATGAGATGTCCATAGACATTATCCTAAAGTCTTTGACTCCTGAGTTTAAGCCTTTCATCACTGGTTTTATAATGAACAGTCTTGAAACGGATCTTCCTGGTCTCCTCAATATGCTTAGGCAGTTTGAGGAGATAGAGAAGAAGTAGACTGCACTGGTTGTCGGCTCTGCTTCTTCCGACCAGCCGAAAGGCAAGGGTAAGAAGAGGCAGGTCCCGCAATCTGCGAAGGCGAAGAAAGGGAAGAAAAAGACTAAAGGGGCCCCGTCGAAATCTGAGTGCTTCCATTGCCACAAGATTGGCCACTGGAAGAGGAACTGTAAGATCTATCTTGCAGAGAAGAAGACGGGGCATACGGATGCCTCCACCTTAGGTACAAATTCAATTCAATAAAACATAATTATTTCCAATCATATAGTATGAGATACTAAAAGACATCTGTGTAATGTATACATGTGGCTGATATGAAGCGGAGATCGGAAGAAGTGCGGAGGACGGTCGGCAATCTGAGCAATCGTTGCTGCTAGGGCCGTTCAATGACTTCAAGAGACATGATCAAGAAGGAGATGATACTATTTTTAGTTAAAATAAATTGTATCATTTCTTGAAAGTTGAAAACAATGATTGAGTGTTCTACACTCAAAGTTTATGGGATAAACAAATTACGGTTCATTTTAATGAATCCGTTGTTTTATTGAATGTCTCGGAAATTGCGTTTTTTTTGTTGAGTTGAAATTTGATCGGCTTAAATTTTCTGTGATTGTGGTTTTCTGAGATGGTTGCGATAATTCTCGAATGATGATGCGAAGCTTCGAAAAATGTTGATTTTGAGCTGACTTAATGTTATAATCAATTGGTAGTTAAGTATAGGTTCCAGGGGCGTATTAATTGTGTGCGATCACAATTATACGCACATTAAGATTTATTCTTAATAAACCGAATTTAGTTATTAAAGAGTTAATATTAAATGTTGGTTAAGGGAAAAGTACAGTGTAGGATGGTTTGATTGTACGAGTCAATGTCAAGGTTCCTTAAACCGATCTTGACTTGACTCATTCGTCAAACCGAACCTGACACTAGTACATTCCATCTTAAGCACTTATAAAATGGTTATATCTTCGTATATATAATCTAAATATGATTTAGATATAATATTGAAGTATTTAACCAGGTAATTCTCAAAGTCAGTGGGAGCTAGCTCGTACACTTAGTTCCGGTCTTTCGGACTAAGTAAAAAGGATTTCCAACTTATATATATCTATATAGAACATTGAATCAAAATTGTTTTGATTTAATCGAATATATAGAGACTCAGGGTGTCATGTATGTACTTGACATATTGACACAAGCAAAGTGGAATGATCTGAGACTGACTTATAGATTATAATGTTAGACCCTACATCTAGATTGTATAAGCTAATTGTTAGCTATACAAAGATAAGAAAAATTGATCCAAATCATTTTTCCAAAGGATCAACCCTGTGTGATTAAGAGATGTATTAATTAATCCATTAAAATTCGTTGTAGATACTCGTTAGTAAAATCACTCCTATGCTTGTCATATAAATGTCAATGTGACTGATATGCTATAGCGGTATGAGATACCGAGATAAATAGCCTAAGTGTAAGTGGGAGATGCAGGAGAATATGTGCCCATAAGGCAATTTATCCTAGATATACGTCTTGTTCATACTGTATTTGGTACGTATTATTCTAAGGATAAATCGTTCGTATTAATATACTTAGATAATATCCATAGGCTTATATTTAGGTCCTTATGTATCTAGATGAGATCTCGATTATGAGTAAGTAAGTGACCGAATAGAAACGTAAGTGTTAAATGGTTCGTGGTCATAGATGTGTCGGGAACTGGATATCGACACATCGGATAGACCATTGTGTCTTAGTCTTACCTTAGGGTAATGATGATCTCATAGTCATTCGACTTGGTGAAGTCGGAGACGAGACATAGGTGCTCATTGGAGAATGAGTTCACTGAACGACCACATAAGAGTTATTAAATGGTTAACTTTAACTGAACTATTTTTAATAACTCTAGAGTGATGATAGGTTAGCTGGTCCTTAAGACCTGAAGTCATATGTACAAACCTGTGAGTGAACCGTGTAGCTTAGACTTATGATCTAGCTTCGAGCCTAGGCCTGCTGAAAGATCTTAGGTTGAGCTGCACCCGAAGCTCTCGAGGCGAGTAGATGACTAAGATGGGATTCGTCACTTCCGTTAAAAAGAAATTAGTGTTACAGGCTCAGTACGGTCTTTATGTTAATCCTCGGCCGGGGTGCATTGTAATAAGTTCAACGTGTATACAATAAAGACCGCCGTATACTGACCAATGTTGTCTAATAGGGTTGACATTAAACCATACCCTAGGCCAACAAGAACACAGTCTTGACGAAGGGACTACGGCTAACTGAGTTCGTCACTAACACAGCCAATACAAACCCAATGATGATTTTGTCAAAGGGTCGATCACGTTATGATGATTCTGAAACAGGGACGACAGCTACTGCTCGTAGTGACCGTCGTCTAGGGGTTCCGAGCCCCAACCTGTAGTAAGGTCAGGCTGTAGGTTCTCACACCGGGTAGTGTTCGTGCCTTAGTAATAGGAAGATAGAATAGAGAGAGATATCATTTGATGATATTCACAAAGCTTGTTGTGAAAGTTAGTCGCAATAGCAATAGGGACAAACGTTGCATTTGATGCAAACTATGATTAAACGTGTCGTAAATTGGTTACGACAAATTTAGTCAGAACAAACATAATGGAAAGGGTTACTTGGATGACAGGATCGTCCTGGTCTAAACACAGGTTCAAACCGCGTCCAAATCGGAGCTCAAACGAGCCCAAAAACGCGAATACAGTCCAAGGCGAAGTAGGTTAGACCCATTGGGCTAATAAGCCCATAGGCAATGGCAAACGGGCGCATCCCACTGCAGCAGCGGGCATCGCCCACTGGCTGTAGCGGGCGTGCGGCCCGCCCTTGCCCCCTTGGGCGGGCGCGCCCTCTAAGCTTAGCGCGCGCGCACGCAACTTAAGTCAATTTAGGGGTTTTTGAAACCCCAAATGACGGCTACGAAAATCGATTATTTGCCCAACTTTGGGCAATTGTTTGAGGGGTCAAACGAAGTCGAAATTCGTCGCCGTCGGTTCCTACGCGTTCACCATACGAAGCTCTTCGGATTGATAGTTTGTTTGGTGTCTAAAGTTTAATGTGCAAAGAGAATTAATTAGTTAAAGTTTGCTTTTATGAAAAGCTCACTTAAACTTGAAATTAAGCCGAATTAGCTTAATTGATTTTTCTCCCATTTTACAATGTCCCACATTGCTCGCAACGAGAGAGTGAGTGCCGACTCCCTATATAAATAGGGGTGCACTCTCTTCGTAGAAAAACACACCAAGTCACTGATCGAGTAGCTCCAGACTTTTTAGAGCAAGCTCGATCGGCGACTAAATTATTCTCTCTCTCTCTCTCTCTCTTCCTGTTCTCCGGAGTAGTCCTAGCAAGACTACGAAGGGGGGTTGGATCTTGATCCAGACGTCTAAGATGCGGGTTCTTCTCAAGTGAAACTTTCTACCGCGTGTGATCGGCTCGGATGCGAAAGTCGGCTCGGGCGGATCGGTGCAAGGGTGCGAGGCGGCTCAGGCGGATCGAGTCAAGGCGGCTCAGCTACGAGGAGCTTCTGAAGACGGTGCGGTACATCTTGCCTGCTCCAGGGCCAAGATTCTGGGTATGTGGTTAAGTAATTTTAGTGTAGATTTAATTAGTCGCTTTAGAGTAGATCCCTCTTGGGGTGGTCAGATCCACCCCAAGTTGGCATAGATCGGGCTAGGTTCTGGCTCCCTCAGAGCCTAGCTAAATAGTTTAGCTAGTCTAGAAATTTTGAATTTCGTTTTTCCGCTGCGCTTTTGTGCCTCTGTGGTCCGTCCGACTTACGACGGACATAGATCCGAGCTCTGGGGGTCCGCCAAAACCCCAACAGGCCCATGTGCCTACATTTTCTGATTTTTGTGGGGTCCCTACCCCTTGCATATAAGCACTATTTTTACCATATTTTGATGTGGCTACTATTTTCCTTAGTTTAGTTTTTAGTTTAGTTTTAGAGAGAGATTTTCTTAACCGTCACAATTTTGTAGAAGACAAAGATTGGATTTTTATCTATTGCTTTTGCTTGGAATCTTGAGTCCTTAATTCTCTACGAATGTCTATTGCGCTGCAACGTTTTGGTAACGATTTCTAATCTTCTATTGCTTGCTTTAATGTCTTCTATTGCGATTATGATTTCTCTTGTTTTTATTGAATTGTCTATTGTTATTTCCTTAATCCATGAGTAGTCTTATCTAGGGCTAATGGATTAGCCATAGGATCTTGGGATTTATATTTAAAGTTAGGATTTTTAGGTTGTTTTAGTGTAAAAGGGATGTGATTTGGTTGATCCAGACAAGTTTGTTGGAGATTCCATATAGGGTTCGTATTCCCACGAGGTGGCGCAAACTTCTGACGGATATCCTATGGACTTAATTAGGTATGTTGGGGGATCCAATTAGGGTTCGTAGTCCCACGAGGTGGTGCGAACTTCTGATGGGATTTACCGGCATTCCTATATTACTCATGAGAGCCATCAGGTCACATATCGAGCTCTAATTCCCACGAGGTGGTATGAGCAAGATTGAGTATAGTTGTCGATCGTAATGCACGTATCGTGTGAGAGTCTATCCATAAGGTGGGGCTAACACGGGATACGTTAGACAAGTGGCTCAACGATAGTTGGCCATGAGTTCTATATTTTTAGATGCAACAATCTCTCCCTAATAAAGCCAATTTAACGTAAGAGTTCTAGCCTAGCATCGACATCCGATGATCCTAGTGGTGACTCCTAATGCCCTAGTCTTTTTATATTTGTTGATAATCCTTGATAAGAGATATTTGTGACAACTAATTTCACTTCGTCTGCTGACAACATTCTAAGATCTAGAAAATACCCAATTCTATTAGCATCAGCTCCATGTGGGATCGATATATTTCTATATTACAAAGCTCTGAAACCGTGCACTTGCGGTAGTTTCCGGGTGTAAATCCGGAGCGCATCAAGCTTTTGGCGCTGTTGCCGGGAAGGTAATTATTACTTGGGTTTATTTCTTTATTGAAGAATTTGTTAGCAACTCTTACCATCTATCATCTTTCCATATTTTTATTCTTCTTTATTCCTTTGCTACCGACGTTTTTCTTTGAGTTTGTTGTTGTGCATGAACACTCGCCTCGGGGGGTTTAACGATCGATTGCTATTTGACCCCGAGATTGAAAGAACAGCAAGGAGACTCAGAGCTGAAAAGAGGAATCTTATTAATTCTGAACCAATGGCAGAAGGCACCGCTAATATCCCTCCATGTACTGGCTCTATTTGGGATCACATAAAGCCCATTTTATATAGTACATCTTTTATACTGAGACCGCAGCTGGCAACATGAAGCTTTGAATTGAAGACTGGCTTGATCAATTTCATGCTGCAGGACCCACTCCATGGGCACACTCACAAGAACCCTAACCATCATATAGACATCTTCCTAGCAAAGTGTGATACCTTCCAGATAAAGGATATGAGCGGCACTGCAATAAATCTCAGATTATTTCCGTTCACCGTACGGGACAAGGCCGATTATTATTTGAGAGCATACCTTACGAATACCTTCACAACTTGGGAACAGTTGGCTTTGGCCTTCATTAACAAATTCTATCTACCATCCAAAACGGTGAGGATCATAAGGGTGATCACCAACTTTAAGCAGCTTCCTCAGGAGTCGCTATATGAGGCATATGAGAGATTTAAGGACTTGCAACATCAATGCCTGCACCATGGTGTCTCGGAGTGGGACCTTATTCAGTGTTTTTACAATGGGCTCAAGCCCGATACCAAGATGATCATTGACACCTCTGCTCAAGGCGCCCTATGATCCAAGCCACCTGAGGAGGCCATATCTTTGTTGGAGCAAATGTCCTCAAACAACCAACAACGGAGCGATGAATGCTCAACACTTAAAGGAACAAATTCAGAGGTGAAGATTGCTACACAGCTTGAGGGCCAGCTTAAGACTCTTTGCAAGCAGGTTGCACGAATTGAGCAGAGGTTGGATTCTACTCTAACTACTTCCAGAGCTCCATTTATGCTACACATGAGGACTACGCCGAGCAAGGGTACGCCCCAATAAAAGGGTCATGCGAAAGAACATGCTTACCGACGGAGCAAGTTAATTTTATAGCATGAGAGGGGAGAAATTAGTGGCAGAATCCGACGGCGAGAAATCATCCCAGATTTTCTTATAGCAATCCCAATAGAGCATTGCAACCTCTAACCCAACAGAGGCCATCACAACCCCCTCAGCAGCAAGGGCCACCTCCACAGCAGTAACAATATGGATTCAGGCCATCTGGGCCTTACAGACCATCGGGTTATTATAATCGCCAGCCTTATCAGCAACAACAACAGCATCAGCAACCGATAAAGCAAAAAACCAAATCTGGAGGTGACCTTGGATGCTTTTATTAGTGGTCAAACGAAGACACATGTAGAAAACTCAGCGGCTTTTAGGAATCTTCAAGCCGTCGTTGATGGACTGAATACCCAAGTGTCTCAACTTCTAACGACTCAATGGAGATTGCCCTCTTAGCCTGAGCCAAATCCTAGTGACTAAGTCAACGCAGTGGTAGTAGTCACTGCAAGATGAGAAAAGAGTATCGACACTGTAATGGTGCCGGTTTCTAAAAATGTGGGCGAACGATCATCTACTCCTACACAAGCGGAGGATATTACTACATCTAAACCTATTGTGGCCGGAAACAAGGAGAGACCTATGGAGGAGCCACATGCCATTGAAGAGAAGGAGGCTTCACCTTCCACATTGCCTATTCCTACCACTACGGCACCGACGGATGCTACTACTTCTGAAAAATCTATTCCAAAGGATGCCGCCAAGGACAAGGGAAGTCGACCTTGATGTGTCCATATTTTACATCTTTTCATAGCATCATGCCATTGCATTTCATGCCATTTTTGCATCCAAATCCCGTATTTTCCTACGATATTGCAAGTCTAACGTTATATTCGAGTTTCATAGAGTTTTAAGTATTTTTAGGGATTTTGGAGCGATTCGGGACCCATTTTGGATATTGACACATCTGGCATGCCTGTGAGCCCGTTGGCGAAGCTCTACAGCAGTTCGTCGAGTTTTGGGAGCCATGGGAGGAGTGGAGGAGAGTACAAGAAGAGAGGAGAAGCTGTCAGGAGCTTCAGCTAATGTTTTCCCAGGCGACTCGACTGAGCAGAGCAGCTGCTCGGTCGAGCAGAGGCAAGATGAATAATGGGAGCAGATACGCATGCCACTTGGACCGAGCACTCATGGTGCTCGATCGATGATCGCATCCCGATGTACACCCGAAAAACGACTTGTAGTTTTACCGCAAGCGCCCGGTGTAGTGGAGAGCGGGTATCGATCACAGGGAGGACAATTGACAGTATCTAACTTTAATTACCTAGCTATCAAAAGAATAATAATAATTTGGTGTATCGTCACAATCGTTCAATAGCAGATAAATATCAATATAATAAAGCGTCTAGGGATAGGAAATCCCCACTACGGACCGTCTCTCCTCCTTGTGAATCATAAATTTCATTGTTGCTAAGCTTGAATAAAGGTGAACTAGTCGCAACTTAATGTGGAACCAAGCTCACGCTCTCGCGCTATTACCGGTCTGTAGCAAACCTAGGTTAGGGCCCACTCTCGTGCAAACCCTAGCCTAAGCCGCTAGTGTGAAGAACGACATCATTGTCCAATCGCATCTCGAGCCCACTCTCGTGCAAACTCGAGCTACGATCTAGGTTGTGATAATTCGTATTCGTCCAATCTCTTGCAAACGAATATTAATATAGACTCATAATTAAAAATCCTAGCTTTGGTCCAATCTCTTGCAAACCAAGTCTAGAGAAATTCAATTATCAATCTAAATCGAATATCTAGGCCTTCCTATCAATTGGGATCCAATCTCTTACAAATTCCAATCGATATGAATTCCTAGCTACTCGTGATATAACAATCACAACCTAACCATTATCAATTCTAGCAACAAATCCATGAATTCCAGCTGAGATTTCCAGCTGAGATTTTCTCCAAAGAGTAGCCGTCAAAACCCTAAAAGAACTCTCTAAAAAATAATTCAAGTCTCTCCTAAAACTAGGGTAAAAACATGGCTTAAATACAAGCCAAAATCGTCCAAAAAATCGTGACCAAACTGCCCATGCGCAGCCCAAAATTCGCAATCCTAGCAGCTGGCGAAGAGGGTCACTCGGTCGAGTGACCCTTGTCACTGGCCCGAGTGACAAACCTAGTAAAATAACAGTAACTTTGGGGTTTTAAGGGGTCCATCTCTCGGGGTGGCTCGGCCGAGTAGGCTTCTTCATTTGGCCGAGTAGCTATCTTGCTCGGCCGAGTGAGCTTCCTTAGATTTTCCAGTAGCTTCGGCTCTTTTCTTTCTGGATTCCCTGACTGACTCGGGCGAGTGAACTTTCTTACTCTGCCAAACGGAAATCCTTGCTCGGGCGAGTCTGAAATCTTCGTGGCGTATCCATTCTACTCGGGCGAGTCTGATCTGTCACTCGGCCGAATGAGTAGTCTTGCTCGGCCAAGTGATGTGCTCCTGAGTTCATTTCTTCTCCTATTTACTTCCTCGTCGCTCCTATCGAATTCCTTCTTCTCCTGCTCATCCTCCATCGCTGATAGGTCCTCAAATAAGCCGTGGGCGACACTCCAAAGTGCGTGAAACTTATTGATCTCATTTTTGCTCCAAATCGCTCCATATTTCCTGAAATACGAAAAAAACAAGAAATAGTGAAAAGCATCGCAATATTTTCGAATAATCGTGAAAAACGCAATATGGGCAATCAAAACATCATGAAAACATGCAGAAAAAGGTATAAAATATGGAGTGATCAAAATCCCCCAAGCTTACTGCTTATTCGTCCTCGAGGAAGACAAGAAAAAGGCGAACCCAGCGGAAAAAATAAGGAAAAGGAAAAAAAACGAAAGAGATAGAAGATAGGAAGGAAAACAAAGAGGGAGGTGCTAGATCATTTTCACAGGACGTGGGTTTTGCTTACTCATATAGCATATGGTGAATATAAAACACATGCCAAAGATTTTTATCTCAATATCATAATCATATGGATGCATTCAAAATAGAAACCCAAGAATAGCAAACTAGTATAAAATATGGAATCATTCTAGAATTAACATCGTCTGAAGCATCTAAGGCGGCATACATAATCATAGACCACACACTTTTCAATTGAATGCTTTCTATTTGGAGTATAAGAGATATCACACGATGTGGATCAATAAGAATAGAAAGGTATGGTCTTCATGAAATGCATGCTAAGTTTCAATTCCTGGATTTCGTAAAAAATTTTAGTAATCTCACCAATTATAGAAAATTACCTAGCTTAGGTTGTCATGCACAATCAAGTAGTCACTCTTTTACACATCATTGGATACTCTCCCCCAAGCTTATTTATAAGCGTGGTGGCATAAGATAAATCAATAAGCTTATTCCCCATTTTTGAAGCTCCAAAAAAAATAAAAATAAAAGAGGGGAGAATGAGAGAAAGATTATGAGATGGGATCATATATGAACTTCTTTTCTCTTTTCTTTTCTTTTCTTTTCTTCTCTTTTTTTCTCTTTTTTATTTTTTTTTATTTTGGGGGTATGGAGCATGGATTTTTATAGCGGGGGAAAATGCCAATATAGGAATCGCTAAAGGGAGATTCACCAATGATTTTAAGTATAGAAACAATGCTCAAAATATGTGGAGAAAGAAATATATGTAACACTCGGTTCACTCTATAGAATGTGCACGATAACTTTTAGCAGAGTAATGTAATCTACTCAGTTTAATCTCAGAAAGTAAACTAATCCAGTTATATTAACCTAGCATACATTCAATCAACCTGAAAGTGAAGCGTACAATTTTCAAGCAATTAGAAGTGATATAAGAAAAGAAAGCAATACTCCAGATATAAGCAATAAATGCGTGAAGCTTGGTGTGTTTTCTATGAAGAGTATACGGTAAAAATCATCAGACTCAGCTAATAAAAGAATTTCATCCATATACATACATGAAAGTGCGGGTTACTATCTCAAATGCAAAGCAAGACATAGCATATGATATCTGAAATAAAAACTATGGCATGACAAGATAATATGCATATAGAGATAAGCTAACACCATGTCATCACCATCACAGAAAATTCAACTCTAGCAAAAGGATAAAAGAAGTAAGGATAAAAGAGAATAAAGGCGACTGTACAATGCAGCACACTCCAAAAAGTAAGAAAACGTGATGCATGGAAAAAAATTGAAAAAGTGGGTGAAAATAAGTGTAAAAACAAAGAAATGTTGGAAAAAGAAAATAAAAGGCGACAAAAATAAAAAGTGCGTGAGAACTCACTCCCCCAAACTAAAGTGCACAGTGTCCTCATTGTGCAAAGTGTGGCACACTGAGAGGTAAAAATGTGGGTAGGGCGGGTGAGGATGCATGTATGAGAATAAAAAAATAAAAAAAGAAAAAAATTAAAAAGTATGCGATGGGAATGCAAGTGATGCAACCAGAGATCAAAATGCTGTCAGATAGGTGTCCCCAAAAGTACTCCCTCACTCCCAAAAAGATATAGACAGATATGAACAAAAAAAAGACCAAAACGTGTGTGGAGGAGGGGTGCAAAATCAGCAGGATCGGAAAATATCCAGCGTAACAACAACAAAAATATCGAAGGCATCCAGTGTGTGTTGGATCCTGACAAAACAAGGACGTTATGATTGAATAATAAAGTCGAGACTTACGCTTGTGTACGCGGCATCGTAATCTCGGAACTTCGCCCTCGGATTCGCCACAACGGTCGATACTTCGTCACGGAGGATCGAAGCAGAGTTTCACCGCCTAAATCTCTAACTAGAAGAGGATTTTAATGGAAGTGAGAAGAAGAACATAAGATGCCTTATGCAAACGTATGGCATGGAAAGTGTGGAATGAATGCCTTACCCTTGGGTCCTATTTATAGGCTTTAGGGGTGGTTATTGTTGGAAATAACCAATTATAAGCTTATTAGCCTATATTAGCACATTCATTTATCCTATTCTTCATTCACTTATCAAGTGCCTTTATGCACTTATAAAGTGACTATTTCCACTTATCGAGTAGCTTTTTCCACTTATCGAGTGGTCCTTTTCACACGAGAAAAGGTTCCCTTCGTGCACGCTTTTGTGCACGCACATCTGAGGTCCGTATAGCCTCATACATCCCCTCATGGGTGTATTTATGTTGTCCATATCCAACATCTCCCACTAACACTTGAGGGGATTGTAAGGAAACATCTTTTCCTTTAACCTCTTCTGTTTGTCATACCGAGAAATAGGCCGTGTGACCGTCATGCGCATAGAGTCCGCTGTTGTGCACTTGTTAGAGATACACAACACCCCTCGAGGTGCAAATTTAAGTAGATCAACGCATGCTTTACCCTAGATTATTTCTTCACATTTCTTATACTTTATATTCAACAATTGAATCACATCTGGATTACAATTGGCTGGCCAGCTTTGAATCTCTAAAGTCCAAATGTGAATATGAAATTAATCTTCCTCTTCTTGCGATCCTTTTGATCTTGACTTGACTCGCTTTTCTAACATGCCCCGCCGGACCGAATTAACCATAGTCCATAAGCAACATGCTAAGATAGCAATCACCCAGTCAAATCTTAAGGAACCAATTAGAGTCCATAAGGGTAATGAGTTAAGACCCATATGGTCTTTGGGTCTCACATAATAGTAAACACAATTACTATTCTAACCCAATGGTCAAAATGCATACGTAGTATGAATACGCATTACAACATCACTCTTTTTCCAGGGAGCGTATGTCTTAATGATGTTGTAAGGATGATAACCAGACACCACAATGTCTGACTTTGAGTCACTCTTACTACTCAAATGATTTTTGGACTCACATCCCGCATAAGACAGATAGGATTTCAAAAAATCCTCTTAGATCTTTTGAAAGCATCCATATGATGCAGATCTTTCATACGACCATTTTTTTAAGTCATGACTCTAAATCATCCGTCTGACGATTTTGACTTTAAACAGGTCTCATCTTTATTTTATCCGTCTGATATAATAAAGGCGGTTGCTCATGTGAGAGAGCCAACCTCAATCTGGCCGACATACTAAAAAGTATAGCTGAGATTTCAAAAATGTACACAAACATTTCTTAAGAAATTCATTTGCAATGTTAAAAAGAACTTATTCTTTTATTAAATTTGATCATTTACAGACATGGGAATTTACATTGGTACAACTCAGCTCTTACGCAATCCTTGAGATGATAAGTGTTTGTAAACCACATCTCTGGGGATCGCCTTCGTAAGCGGATCCGCTATCATCTCATGCGTAGATATGTACCTTACGTCTACCTTCTTAGTCTTGTCATAGTCTTTTGCAAATTTGTAGCAGATATCTATGTGTTTAGTCTTACAATGGAATTTTGGATCTTTGACATAGGCTATAGATGTGTCACGCCCCGCTTCCCAAAAATGTGGAGGCGAGACGTGAGAAGGTCCGCACAAACTTGAAGCTTTGAAGCTCCAAGTCTGATAAGCGTATAAAAACACTTATTATGGCAAGTCCTTGCAAATGCGATACGAAACAAAGATAACAATAAGAAAATGAGACAATAAACAATTTATTGAATCTCTGAATATCCATAAATAAATTACAATATCACAGAAAAGCCACCAGGCTAAAAGAAAGAGTCTAAGGCCCAAACATGGCCAACAAAATATAACATACATACAAGGGTGCCACGCACCAACAACTAACAGCAAACCTAAACAAAGAAGTGAACACGAGCGGTCTCCAAGACAGGCCCCTGGTGTCCACTCACCACCTCGGCAAACATCAGCATCAGAAACACCATATCCCCTGTAACAAAGCTCTGGCTCTGGGTCTAACATGTGACACCCAAAAGAGAGAGGGGCACATGTCAGCAAGTCTGGAAAGACTTGTGCAAGGAAACTGAAAGGAATGTAAACTAGCAACCTAGCACTTATAATATTAAGCAATGACATGACAGTTTAGTTCGATGCAGCAGTTTAAAAGAGAGACAAGCACGCACGATGTAGCGAAAGCTACCAATTCACTAATTCACGAATCACTTATCACTTATCACTTATCACTTATCACTGTTAATCACTTAGTGCATAGAGAGTCCACTTGCTGGCCAGCTCGTGGCTCAGTCCGCTTATCTCGTATCACTATTAATCACTTGTCACTGTTTATCACTTAGTGCATAGAGAGTCCACCTGCTGACCAGCTCGTGGCTCAGTCCGCTTATCTCGTATCACTATTAATCACTTGTGCACTAGAGAGTCCACCTGCTGGCCGGAGTGGCGGATCAGGCCAACTCGGGGCTCAGTCCGCTTATCTCTTACCCCACCCATATGTGTCGAGCATTGGGGTTTCCAACTAACTGAGCTCGCTTCTGGAACACGAGCCAGGAAGTGTATTTGGCATAGGGGTGCACCTAGCCGGTATCCGAGCGTTGGGGTTTCCAACTACAGGGCTCGCTTCTGGAACACGAGCCAGGAATATAATGTTGTAGCGTGTGCTACGCAATCACGATAAATAATCACTATGCAATGCCAGGAACAGATATTTGCGTACCGTTAATCGAATTTAAACGTGACAGGCAAAATGCAATGACATGAACATATTCGCGTACCGTTAATTTAAAGTAAACGTGACATACAAGCATGATGAGGGTGACGGACCAAGCTTCGTTGTCAAGCTAGATCAATGGCGTCTAGACGGCTAACCTTTCACCGTCTAGTCTCTTTTACGCTAAAGCAAGGTAAATGGCCTAAGACATGGCCCAAATCAAAAGATGCAAGTTTCACTTGCCTAGCACCGAGGAAGACGATCGCGAAGGTTCGTCCCACAAGCGCTAATCTACGGGGAAGGGAATCGCTGTCATGGAGAAACAATCATCAAACAACATCCATTATTACTAGGGTTTCACAAATATCAAGTGTGGGTTTTGAGATTATTAAAGGAAGAATACTACCCGTGAAGAAGCGGAGGAACGACGCCGAGAACTATGGCGACGGAAGAACGATCCGGCTCAGATCTGGAAATGAGGGAAAACCTGGAGAAATGGGTTTTGATGTGGATTTTGGGGGTTTGATGAAAGATTGAGGAAGATGAGAGGTAGCATATGTGAAATGAGGGTTTGGATGATGATGGATGAGCTTGGGATGAAGGAGGAAGGGTTTGGGGATGAAGGGGGATGATTTGGGGAAGGAGGAGGTTCAGGAGAAGAGAGGGAAGAGAAGAAAACGATTGGGGGTTTATATAGAAAATCGTGTGGCGGCTAGGGCAAACTAGGGTTTCCTGGGCTGATTAGTCGGTCAAAGAAGGATTGGTGACCGACTAGTTTGGGAACTAGTCGGTCGGTCGTCCAACATAGACCGACTAAGAGTAAACAGTAGCTCGCTCAGGAAAACTGGACTATGAGTTAGTCGGTCTGTGAAGGCTTGTTAACCGACTAGTTTGAGAACTAGTCGGTCGGTGAGTGTTCATTGACCGACTAAAGGCTGAATTCTGAGAGAGATCATGGAAATGAGAGGTAGTCGGTCTGAGAAGGATTTCTGACCGATTAGTTTAGCATCTAGTCGGTCGATGGTTGTTCTTAGACCGACTAAGAGTAAACAGTAACTCCTGAATTATAATCAAAGCCCACTAGTCGGTCCATTAAGGATTGCCGACCGACTAGATTGAGATCTAGTCGGTTGGTTCTCTTTCTTGAACCAACTAACGTGCACGAAAAGTGCCGATTCGAAGCGCGAAGCTTCGGGAAGATTTCTATGGCTTCTAGGATCGATTTATACTATAAGATATGATCGATATGAAGCTCGTCACGAGTGACTTACTCCGAGTTCAATGATTCTAAGGAAGAACCTAGAAGATCACATTAAAAGGAATGAAAACGAAAGCTAGGATATCTCAACGAGATGAATGAAAGCGAGAACTATGGAAATGGAAACCACACAAGGAGAGAACCCACCATCGCAAGCAAAACACACTGATAATCCAATCATACAAAAACCAGTCGTTACATCCTACCCACCTTAGAATAAAGTCCGTCCTCGGACTTTCTAACATTCATATAATCGCTCTGGTAACTACCATCAACCAATTTCACATCATAAATTCAACCAAGTATTTTCATTTCGAGTGCTTATATATATGCACTAGAAATCAAATATTACTACCACTACACACATATTTTCACGCACATAGTACACTCATACTTATTATAGTCAATCAATTTCATACACGTATTTCAATCACATATATATAGTCAATATATTTATACAACAATAAACACTTATTACTTACTATAAGAAAATAACCAAGCCTCTCTTATTTGAAAATAATTTCACATTTATTTAGTCATTCAAATACATGCAAATATTCCACCCTATTTTCACCTCACATATAGTCCTATAACTATATATTGGTATAGCCACCCACAATCGTGTGCGTAACACAACCAAGCACAAACAACCCAAACACCATACATACATCATCCATCACTATTCATCACCACATACAATTATACCAAGGTACATAGAGTATACCCACTCAAGCTTGAGTGAGACTCAAATCATAGCAGGGCATTTATATGCGTAACACAGTAACCATACACATACCAATACCACTCCAAGGCATACACATCCACGTATCACATATTTTCACACCATATCCATCCATTTATAATTACCATATCAACACATCAACTACATACAAGTTTAAGAGGTGCAATAGTCAGGTATACCTCATGATATACACGCATACGACATCTCATAAAACAAGTAGTACCAATCAAAATTATCATTCTGTTATCAGACATATATCACATCATACTCAAGCAGAAAATTACCTACACACAACATACAAATGCCAACACCCATACCACTATATACACTCCACAAAATCAACACTAGGAAGACATAACCACTTAACTAATGGGCCCACCAAACAATAATAAGGTTGACACAGGCAACGACAAGCTCTATTGGCTAGACAAAAGGAAAGAAATCGAAATCAAAAGCGTAACGAATAGAAGGATCGATAAGCATGAAAACGGTCGCGTAATGATGTAATGATGCTCCATTAGGACACATAGAAAATAGTGAAATTAACATATTCTAAAATACGAAAAGTTTGAAAACCGTTATACTTCAAAAGTTGGAGTCCCTTTTCGTATAAAAATATTTAGAGGTCAATAAAACAAATTGGTTGAAATAAGTTTGAGTCGAACATACATAATAGGAGGAAACGGTTAATTGGCTTACATAAAGTCATTAAAAAGGAAGTAAATCATTTACACGAATTTTGAGGTCGTAGTTTAGAAAATATTACACGGTAGTAACTTAATAATGTTTGCAAAGTTTGAAATGAAATTAAATTAATTGAAAAATTTAAACTCAGGTTGAATGCTTTCAAAATCCTTAAGCCATGGAAAGTTTAAAGTAATCAATATTGAAGCTACTCTTAGAGGAATCAGGATTTGCCAAAAAGAGACTGTTTTACACAAACCTCTTAACATACGAGCTAATGAGCCTAGCACCGTATTGAAAATATTCGAAATTCGATTTAGTTTAGAAATTTTCTAAAAGCATGTATGGTGAACGGAAAACTTAGTAGTATGTTTATCAAAATTCGTAATAAGCTTTTAAAACCAAATTACGGAAGGTCCAGATCAGAAAATGGTTACGAAAACATAATTTTCCAAAAATTGAAATAGAGAAAATGTTGAACATATCCTTGGTTTGTTGAAAGCTGAAATCATGTGTGACTTGGAAGGTATATTAAGGGAGCGTGATGAATCATTTGAACGACATAAATAAGAAAGGAAAAACTTTATAAATCGAATTTGGGAAAAATTAGTAAGCTCAGAATTTAAATTGATATATGAAAAGGGACGAGATATTTAAATAGGTATGAAAGTAAAGGCTAGAAAAACATTATAAAACAGTAATCAAATCTCGTTAAAACTTTCGAAATTCAAAAATAAATTTAAGTCAACGAAAGGTATGAGGTAAAAGTATATATATTGAAGTTCCGAACAAATTTAAACTTATCAGAAAGTTCAAGATTTGCAACGGAGAGGATCGAAAATATTATACGGCAGTAGCTTAATACAATATTTCTGCAAAATTTCGAAATTCAAAGAATGAAATTCGATCAACTATAGTGTGAAAATTTAGGCCCATGCTAAAAGCTTACAATTTTTTTTTAAAACTGAAGAGAAATTTCAAATAAATAACATTTTAAATATTTTTTTTTTGAGGGACCCGGATTTGCCAAACAACGGATTTATACAAGATCTTAAAGTACGAGCAAACGAACGTGGTACCGATATATAAAAATAATTGAAGTCATATTTTAGAAATTATCTTAAAAGTGTGTATGGTGAATGGAAAGATAATATCTTAGTAGTATGGAAAGAGAAAAGGATATTTAACCTCATCGAGTTAGTATTAAAACTTTTAAACCGTTTTATGAAGGGTCTAAGTCAGGAATGATTTCGAAATAGTAATCAATTTTTTTTTTCAAAAATCTGAAATATGGAAAATGTTGAGCATAAAATCGACTCGCTAAAAGCCGAAGTCCAAAGGGACTTGAAAAGTTTATTAAGAGTAAGCACGAGGTGTTTTCGAATAAAATTTTAATGGCACAAGTAAGAAAAGAAATTATGAATCGAGTTAGGAAAATATAAATACGGTTCAGAATGAAATTGGTATATGAAAAGGGACAAGACATTCATATCGATACAAAAGCATATGCTGAAAATATTATAAACTTCTAATCTAAAAATCTCAACACAAGTTTCGATATTTAAAAACATAAATAATTTAAGTCGGCGAATGAGCATGAAACCTTACATATATCAAAAGTGTTTCGAACAAATTTAAACTTAACGAAAGAAGAAGATCGAAGATACTTTTAGGGAAATAAGGATTCGCCAAAAGAACGTGTTGGTATAAAACTTTTGAAGTACGAGTACGATGAACCTATAATTGATATATACAAAAATTAGTTGAAGTCCATTTAGTTTGGAAAAATTTCCCTAAAGGTATGTAAGATAAGTGGTTAAAATAAATTTTTGTAGTTAGGAAAAAGGACGGTATATCGAACCATCAGGATAGTAATAAAGTTAAAAAAAATCGAAATGCGAAAGATACATTGTTAGAAGAAATAGTACAAGATAGTAATTTTAAAATTTACGACCAAAGGTCTTCAAAATTCAAGAACGACTCTTAACTCCATCGAAATTTTAGGGCGACATATTTAAAGAAGGTTAGGAGAAAATTTAAATTGAGTGAAACTTCAAATAAGGAAAGCATTCGAAAATAACTTTGGAAGAATCAAGATTTGCAACGGAAAACATTTGAAAGATCAAGGATACTTGTAATGAGGTGGTCATGTGAATTGAATGCGCCTAAATTACGATGCAAGAAAACCATGATGAAGATCCACGGTCAGTAACACCAAAGTGTAGTGACCAGGAAAGATTGAATCAGGGGGGGGGGGGTTCTAATCATCGGGTTAACTAAAGGCCAAGAGAACCTTAACACTAAAGCTTCTAATGGGTTAAAATATATAGATCTCAGGAAGGTTCTAAGAGAAGCAAGATCATGTTCTGTTGGGCCCGAAATCGATGAACCCAAGCGAACGGCTAAAGAAATCCTAGGAGTCTATCATGGCCAGAGCTAGGCGAGAACCACTAAGGTAACTCTTAAGACAATCAAACAAATCACTAACATGGAGTCTAGCTAACAATCAAGGATTCCTAACTAGCAAGCACAGACGTCTATCTAAGTCTAGCTAGGGTTCTGATCTAATAGGTTTCCTACTAAGCTGAGACAGATGCCCTAACACGTCTACCAGCTACTTAAGGCATAGGAACGCTAAAAACTAGACTCAAGGCTTATTACTTGGATGTTCTAATTCATTTAATGGACATTTTATAATTATTATCGTTGTTCCGATAGTTCGCATTTGCAAATGGACATGCATGGGCCACCAATAAAACCTGTCACGCCCCGCTTCCCAAAAATGTGGAGGCGAGACGTGAGAAGGTCCGCACAAACTTGAAGCTGTGAAGCTCCAAGTCTGATAAGCGTATAAAAACACTTATTATGGCAAGTCCTTGCAAATGCGATACGAAACAAAGATAATAATAAGAAAATGAGACAATAAGCAATTTATTGAATCTCTGAATATCCATAAATAAATTACAATATCACAGAAAAGACACCAGGCTAAAAGAAAGAGTCTAAGGCCCAAACATGGCCAACAAAGTATAACATACATATAAGGGTGCCACGCACCAACAACTAACAGCAAACCTAAACAAAGAAGTGAACACGAGCGGTCTCCAAGACAGGCCCCTGGTGTCCACTCACCACCTCGGCAAACATCAGCATCAGAAACACCATATCCCCTCCAACAAAGCTCTGGCTCTGGGTCTAACATGTGACACCCAAAAGAGAGAGGGGCACATGTCAGCAAGTCTGGAAAGACTTGTGCAAGGAAACTGAAAGGAAGGTAAACTAGCAACCTAGCACCTATAATATTAAGCAATGACATGACAGTTTAGTTTGATGCAGCAGTTTAAAAGAGAGACAAGCACGCACGATGTAGCGAAAGCTACCAATTCACTAATTCACTTATCACTTATCACTTATCACTTATCACTGTTAATCACTTAGTGCATAGAGAGTCCACCTGTTGGCCAGCTCGTGGCTCAGTCCGCTTATCTCGTATCACTATTAATCACTTGTCACTGTTTATCACTTAGTGCATAGAGAGTCCACCTACTGGCCAGCTCGTGGCTCAGTCCGCTTATCTCGTATCACTATTATTCACTTATGCACTAGAGAGTCCACCTGCTGGCCGGAGTGGCGGATCAGGCCAACTCGGGGCTCAGTCCGCTTATCTCTTACCCCACCCATATGTGTCGAGCGTTGGGGTTTCCAACTAACTGAGCTCGCTTCCGGAACACGAGCCATGAAGTGTATTTGGCATAGGGGTGCACCTAGCCGGTATCCGAGCGTTGGGGTTTCCAACTACAGGGCTCGCTTCTGGGACACGAGCCAGGAATATAATGTTGTAGCGTGTGCTACGCAATCACGATAAATAATCACTATGCAATGCCAGGAACAGATATTTGCGTACCGTTAATCGAATTTAAACGTGACAGGCAAAATGCAATGACATGAACATATTCGCGTACCGTTAATTTAAAGTAAACGTGACATACAAGCATGATGAGGGTGACGGACCAAGCTTCGTTGTCAAGCTAGATCAATGGCGTCTAGACGGCTAACCTTTCACCGTCTAGTTTCTTTTACGCTAAAGCAAGGTAAATGGCCTAAGACATGGCCCAAATCAAAAGATGCAAGTTTCACTTGCCTAGCACCGAGGAAGACGATCGCGAAGGTTCGTCCCACAAGCGCTAATCTACGGGGAAGGGAATCGCTGTCATGGAGAAACAATCATCAAACAACATCCATTATTACTAGGGTTTCACAAATATCAAGTGTGGGTTTTGAGATTATTAAAGGAAGAATACTACCCGTGAAGAAGCGGAGGAACGACGCCGAGAACTATGGCGACGGAAGAACGATCCGGCTCAGATATGGAAATGAGGGAAAACCTGGAGAAATGGGGTTTGATGTGGATTTTGGGGGTTTGATGAAAGATTGAGGAAGATGAGAGGTAGGATACGTGAAATGAGGGTTTGGATGATGATGGATGAGCTTGGGATGAAGGAGGAAGGGTTTGGGGATGAAGGGGGATGATTTGGGGAAGGAGGAGGTTCAGGAGAAGAGAGGGAAGAGAAGAAAATGATTGGGGGTTTATATAGAAAATCGTGTGGCGGCTAGGGCAAACTAGGGTTTCCTGGGCTGATTAGTCGGTCAAAGAAGGATTGGTGACCGACTAGTTTGGGAACTAGTCGGTCGGTCGTCCAACATGGACCGACTAAGAGTAAACAGTAGCTCGCTCAGGAAAAATGGACTATGAGTTAGTCGGTCTGTGAAGGCTTGTCAACCGACTAGTTTGAGAACTAGTCGGTCGGTGAGTGTTCATTGACCGACTAAAGGCTGAATTCTGAGAGAGATCATGGAAATGAGAGTTAGTCGGTCTGAGAAGGATTCCTGACCGACTAGTTTAGCATCTAGTCGGTAGATGGTTGTTCTTAGACCGACTAAGAGTAAACAGTAACTCCTGAATTATAATCAAAGCCCACTAGTCGGTCCATTAAGGATTGCCGACCGACTAGATTGAGATCTAGTCGGTTGGTTCTCTTTCTTGAACCAACTAACGTGCACGAAAGTGCCGATTCGAAGCGCGAAGCTTCGGGAAGATTTCTATGGCTTCTAGGATTGATTTATACTATAAGATATGATCGATATGAAGCTCGTCACGAGTGACTTACTCCGAGTTCAATGATTCTAAGGAAGAACCTAGAAGATCACATTAAAAGGAATGAAAACGAAAGCTAGGATATCTCAACGAGATGAATGAAAGCGAGAACTATGGAAATGGAAACCACACAAGGAGAGAACCCACCATCGCAAGCAAAACACACTGATAATCCAATCATACAAAAACCAGTCGTTACAAGATGCTTGACTGTCGCTGTGTATTGGTACATCACCTGAGTCATTTGCATCAATAAGCCTGTCTAAGAACTTCCTAAGCCAAACAGCCTCTTGGACTGCCATGCTAAATGCTACAAACTCGGCTTCCATAGTTGAAAGTGCGATGCAGGATTGTTTCTTGCTACTCCAGGATATTTCCCCGGATCCGAGTAGAAAAACATATCCTGAGGTCGATCGTCGCTCATCGAGATCACCCGCCCAATCAGCATCAGTGTAGCCTTCGAGCCTCAAGGCATCTCCTTGGTAGCATAAAGCATAGTCTGCAGTTCCTTTGAGATACCACATTATCCTCTTAACCGCTTTCCAGTGTACTTGCCCTGGGTTGGATTGGTAACGACTTACCATTCCAACGGCAAAACAGATGTCCGGTCTTGTACACATCATAGCGTACATAAGACTACCAACTGCACTGGAATATGGAAATTTTTCCATAATTTCCTTTTCCTTTTGGTTCTTTGGACATGATTTCAGACATAAATTATCGCACTTGCTTATAGGAGTATCAATGGACTTGCAGTCCTGCATATTAAAACGTTCTCAAACCTTCTTCATATAAGTCTCCTGTGAAAGAGAAAGAAGTTTCTTCGAACGATTCATTGTAATCTTAACTCCAAGGATATATGCGGCTTCTCCCATGTCTTTCATCTCAAAAACTGATGAAATCCAAGCCTTGATATCCATCACAAAGCCCTTGTCATTTCCGGCTATTAAAATGTCATCTACATATAGAGACATAATAACGTACTTGCTATTAATCCTCTTGATATATACGCAGTTATCTTCATCAAGCATGGAAAAACCATTTGATAAGATAACTTCTTGAAATCGTATATACCATTGCCTCGAGGATTGTTTAATACCATATATGGATTTACAAAGTTTACAAACCTTATGTTCGTTTCCTTATTTTACATACCCTGTTGGTTGTTCCATATAGATCTCCTCGTCCAATTCTCCATTGAGAAAGACAGTCTTTACATCCATCTGATGTAATTCGAGGTCTAAGCAAGCTACCATTGCCAGAATCAGGCGAATCGAGGTAAAACGGACAACAGGTGAGAAGGTCTCTTTGTAGTCTATCCCTTCCTGTTGCGTAAAACCTTTCGCGACAAGGCGAGCTTTATATCTGTCAATAGAGCCATCAGCCTTATGCTTGATCTTGAGAACCCATTTGTTCCCAATAGCTCTACGTCCTCTGGGTAAGTCAACTAAGTCCCAGACTTGGTTAACTTTCATGGATTCCAACTCTTCCTTCATCGCTTACATCCATTTGTCTTTCGCAGGTCATGATACGGCCTTCTTGAAAGTGGCAGGCTCGTCATCATCTTGTAGTAAAGTCATAAAGGTTTGCGGAAATTCATCCTCAAATCTTAGAGGAGCCAACCTTGTATGACTACTACGTCGTATTTGAGATTCTTCAAGTCCTTGTTGAATCGAATTTAGATCAATTCTAATATTACTCCCACTTGGAATGTCGTTAGAAATGCTCCCACTTGGATCATTATTCCCGTATGGAATAGGATTAGTGTCATTCGTATCATCCATTGGTGAAGTTTGAAACGTATTTTCTTCTTCACCGAGAATTCTCCCACTCGAATGAGGTAATTCTTCTTGATCATTAATCTCAAATAGAGATAAGTCCTGACTTATCTCGCACTGTCTTGGAAACTCGTTTTCCAAGAAAGTGACATCCCTCGACTCAAACTCAATTAGACCTCCATTGTCTTCCTGACTAATGAAAACATAACCTTTGGAGTTTTCTGCGTATCGTATAAAGATACATTTCCTTCCCCTTGGCCCAAGTTTGCCATACTTATGGGAGGAAATATGTGCGTAGGATGCACATCCCCAAGGTTTTAAAATGTTTAAGTCAGGAGAATTTTGGTTCCACAACTCATAAGAGTGGAGCTAACTGATTTCGAGGGTACACGGTTCAAAATGAAAGTGGCCGTTAATAATGCATCACCCCAAAATGTGATTGGCAAGTTAGCTTGCGCCATCATTGAACGGACCATTTCCATTAAAGTCATATTTCTCCTTTCAGCAACACCATTTTGTTGAGGAGTCTATGGCATAGTTACCTGATGTACTATGCCCTTTTCATCACAAAGTTCCTTAAAACTTGTTGATTGATATTCACCACCCATATCGGTTCGCAAGACCTTAATCTTGCGATCTAATTGATTCTCCACTAAAATCATATAGTTTTTAAAGCATGTCAATGCTTCACTTTTGTGGGATATCAAATAGATATGTCCGAATCGGGTGAAATCATCAATAAAAGTGATGAAATAGGACTTTTCACGTCTTGTCTTGACATTCATCGGACCACATATGTCCGAATGGATGAGCTGTAATGGAACCTCGGCCCTTGTGACAGTTCCAAACAGCTTGCGACAAGATTTCCCCACAAGGCAATGTTCGCAGGTCGACATTTCAACCTTTGAAACATTGGATAGAAGGCCACGTTTGGCAAGTCTATCCATTCGTTTTGGTCTAATATGACCAAGCCTTGCGTGCCAACAAATTATATTAGACTCATAAGTCGAAGAATTTGAAACAAGGAAATTTTCATTACATAATGAAGAGTCATACATCGTATTTAATACAATAAATCCTTTAAATACATACCCAGTACCAATTAAGGAATTATTACAACACAAGTCCACTTTACAATCATGAAAAAACCAGCTATAACCAAGACCCATTAACACGACCACAGATATTATATTCCTTCGAATATCTGGAGCGAAAAGAACATCATGAAGTAGGAGAGTGCGGTCGTTGTCCAAGACTAGCTTGCAAGTCCCAACGCCTTTCACTTCAACACGTGTGTTGTTTCTTACATAGATCCACTTCGTTCCTTGGAGTATCCGGTGATACTCCACGAAGGACCGCCTGTCCCTTGCTATGTGGTCGGTGGCACCTGAATCAATTATCCAAAATGGATTAGATTCCACAAGAAATATTGAACTAGAAACACATATGTAACTAGTATAATTACAAGTTACCTCGTCGCCTCCACTCGTACACGAACGAGCATAGTGACCGAGCTTGTTGCACTTGAAGCACTTGATCCTCTTCAAGTCTTTCTTCTTGTGCCATTTCTTGTGCCCACCCTTATGTTTGGGTTTCTTGGTAGACTCATGTTGCTTATTACGTTCATTGGTAGACTTCGAACGATCTTTCCTTTTCTTTCCCCCGTGTGAGGAACTAGCAACCATGTGCACTTCTGCACTTGGCTTGGCAGCCGCAAGCCGCTCTTCCTCTAATTCGAGGTGCTTGGAAACATCGCTGAAGGTCTTGATGCTCTCATTGTGAGTGAGATGCATCTTCATTTGGTCCCACCCATTTGGTAGGGAACGTATGACTGCTTGGATTTGTTGCTCATCTGTGAGCACATGACCCGCATCCTTTAACTCTGAGATTTGATTTGCCCTATGTCGCAGATGTTTCCCCACGGAATGATCTGGACGTTTCTTGTATGAATCAAATCTTATAGTTAAGGCGCGAAGTTTGGACACCGATGTGCCACCAAACTTCTCCTCTAGCTTGGACCATATGTCCATGGCTAGGTCATGCTCTCGGAAGATGCGCATTATGTCATCGGCCATACTGCTCAATAACGTAGTGCGAGCTATCTTATTCTTCCGAGACCAAGCATCAAAAGCTTCCTTGTCTCGCCTGTATTGGGCCGTAGTGCCCAACTCGGTTTCAATCATTACGTTCTTTAGAGTTTCGAGCACTTCTTGCTCCTCTAGAACGTATTGTATCTTGATGGACCATAGTTTGTAATTATCGCCGTTGAGTTTTTCACATCTGTTTAACTCAGCGACGATATTCTTTGAAGCGAAAGACATTTTACTTTTAAAATGCTACAAAAGACACAAAACCGAAGGTTTGATCAAAAACATTGCATTGAAAATTCTTAAAATATAATTCCCATTTGAAATGATAATAGAATATCCCATTTGGATAGTTCTAATTTCAACTCCCACTTGGAATGATATTTATAATTTGATAAGTTACTTTCGAAAAATATTGAAGATGTTACTCTAGAATCGGAAAGGTCACTATGTTTCCAATCACCATCTAGAGTAACTTTCAATATTTCCCCATCACTTTATCAAATAAAAATACTCTTATAGTACTTCGTAGCGGAAAAGCGTTTTTGAAAACGAATTTTTCAAAACGTATGAAAACGTATTTTTCAAAAAAATGTATATTTCAACTTAGTACCCTTATGATACTAGTGAAATATTCGGCACTTCCTGGCCATTTGCCGGGATGAGTCGTAGCCGTGCTAAGGTCGGATCCCCCCTTTGGGGATTTTTCTGCAAACTATCGTCGCCGGCTCCCGTATGGATCCAGGCGCTTCCCCCTTATTGGAGAATTTTGCCGCAGACGACTGCCGTCGGCCCCGTATGGGCTAGCCTTGCAGGTTGCCGGGGCCGAAACCATTGGCAAGGCTTCTGGCTGAATTGGTCGACCAAAAATCCACGATTGGTCGACCAATACCGACCAATGAACTGGCACCCCCTTGGCCAGGGCCTCTGCCCTGGCCGGGGCTGGCCAAGGGCCGACCAAGGGCCTCTACCCTGGCCGGCCAGGGGCCCTGGCCCCTCGGCCAGGGCCTCTGCCCTGGCCGAGGCCGGCCAGGGCCTTGCCCTGGCAGAGGCCAGGGCCGGCCAGGCTCTGCCCTGGCCTCTGCCAGGGCTGACAGGGCCCTGGCCCCTGGCCAGGGCCGGCCAGGCCCTGGCCTGAGGCCAGGGCACCGGCCCTGGCCTCTGCCAGGGCCGGCAGGGCCCTGGCTTCCGGCCAGGGCCGGCCAGGCTCTGGCCTGGCCGAGGCCGGCCACGGCCGGCCCTGGCCTGGCCGCGGCCAGTGCCCCCTGGCCCTGGCCGTGGCTGGCCAGTGTCGGCCTGGCTGTGGCCGGCCAGTGTCGGCCTGGCCATGGCCGGCCTTGGCCCTTTGGCCATGGCCGTCCACCCCCTTGTATGGGGTTGCCACACACACTTCCCCCCGGCGGGGTTGTTTACGTTGTCATTTGGCCATAGCCAACCTCCTCCGCATGGGGAGGGTGATGCATTACCTCCAGAGCCCATTTGGCCATGGTGATCATGCACCAAAGGTCATCTTCTCCGATGGGGATAACTACCATCATCATCCTCGATGAAGCACCCGTTCGTCGATGAAGCACCCGTTCGTCGAGAAAGTAGTTATTCTCTAATGGCCGTGTGCCAAAATGAAAAAATAACATACTTTAAAGTTCGCAAGTTCGCAAACTACATGCTCCACATGAAGAGAGTTCACATTCCCTATGAATGGAGACTCAGCATCCATGAAGAGTGCGAGCTTGACGATATGAACGGTCGGTTCTTCCCGTCACGGAGAGTTCCTGCCATATCCGTAATGGTAGGAGACACTAACGTGAAAAGAACAACCGCTGTGTTCTCTCCGTCACGAAGCGTTCCTACCATATCCATAATGGTAGGATACCCATTCGTGAAAAAGACAATGCCACGTTCATCGTTTCGACGGGGCGGCGGTTTGACCGGGGCGAACCCGTATGGCTCTGATCCCAATGTTGGATCCTGACAAAACAAGGACGTTAGGATCGAATAATAAAGTCGAGACTTACGCTTGTGTACGTGGCACCGTAATCTCGGAACTTCTTCCTCGGATTCGCCACAACGGTCGATACTTCGTCACGGAGGATCGAAGAAGAGTTTCACCGCCTAAATCTCTAACTAGAAGAGGATTTTAATGGAAGGTAGAAGAAGAACATAAGATGCCTTATGCAAACTTATGGCATGGAAAGTGTGGAATGAATGCCTTACCCTTGGGTCCTATTTATAGGCTCTAGGGGTGGTTATTGTAGGAAATAACCAATTATAAGCTTATTAGCCTATATTAGCACATTCATTTATCCTCTTCTTCATTCACTTATCAAGTGCCTTTATGCACTTATAAAGTGACTTTTTCCACTTATCGAGTGGCTTTTTCCACTTATCGAGTGGTCCTTTTCACACGAGAAAAGGTTCCCTTCATGCACGCTTTCGTGCATGCGACATCTGAGGTCTGTATACCCTCATACATCCCCTCATGGGTGTATTTATGTCGTCCATATCCAACAGTGTGTGCCTAGGTGGGTGGGGGTGCACTAGCACCGTCCTGTGGCGGAGGTGGTGGTCGTGGAGGCTGCTGGGTGGGGGTGGGTGGCTGAGGTAGACTCTATAGAATCTGGTCCAGGAAAGCCTGAATACCAGGAAGCAATGTGATGCGGGTCTGGACAGCACTAACAGTAGCGGAGAGAGCCCGAAAATCTGCTCTAAGTCCACTCACCGTCCCCTCAAGAGCACGTAGGTGCTGAACTAGGGTGTTGGGGGGAGGTGGAGCAGAGGGTCGAGCAGGAGGAACTGGTGAAGAGCGGGGCTATGTCACTCGGCTAGTGTAAAGGATGGGTGCTACAGTGGGGTGGTGAGGTGGCGTTGTGATCGCTATGTGTCGCTCAGACTCTGTGGGAGGCTGAGATGCGGGAATGGTCGAAGAGGAAGGAGCAGCAGCAGAAACGGCAGTGGTGGAAAGCGACGAGGCGGGTAGAGAGGTCAGCGACACAGACGTTGGGACAGACGTCACGACACTCTCGGAGAATACATCGGCGGTGTAGACAGTGAGGTCGACGACTGGGGAGGTCGTGAAGGGTGCAGAAAATGACTCCCCAGGGGTCGATAACAACAATGAGGAAATGGTCTCCACTGCGGAGGCAAAAGAAGGCTCATCGCACTCAACTACGGTGGGGGCACGCTCGGGGCTAGCAGCAGAAATGGGATCTATCGACATGGGCACAGTGGTGGTGGTGGTGTGGGTGGACTCAGCTAAAGTGCTCCCGACACTAACAGAAGTGTGGACAGAGGTGTCAGGAGGCACAGACGAAGCAAGTGCAGGATAAGGGATAACGGGGTCAAGTGGTGGAAGGAGGGGCTCATGCTGAGCACCCTCAGGCTCTAGCACGTATGCGGCGGGGATGAGGAGATCCATCGGTGGAATCTACTCCCCGCCCGCAGGTCCAATATGAGTCAGAGTAGGGCTCGGAAGAATCATGTAATTGGCACCATAGGGACCGTACAGCCAAACCCAATGGCACTGACCATGAGGACGCAGCATCCTCATCCGGGACATGACATCTATAGAGAGAGAGGTGGGGCCCGGTGGTCTCAGCAAGCCGGCTGGGAGGTCAACTCTGCACAATAGGGCCAAGAGGGTAATCAGACCCCCACAACAGATGGGCGTCCGAGCGCCGATAGAAATAATGATGCGGTCGATGTACCAACTGGCGATATCAATCTCTATAGTGGGGACCAGAACAATTCCTCCATCAAAGAGCCTAGAATGTGTCATCGCGTAGAGCATGTAGAGCTCTGGCGTCGACAACGTCCCGGGCTCGTACCTCGCAAGAAAAGTGGTCACCATAAGGTGCTGTGCAATGCTGAGGCACAGGTAGAGGACAGCAGAGGCCTTGGCCTGACTAGGGTCAAAGGCAAGGGGTGATCCTGTGATCCGAGTCCAGAAAGCGTGGGTGTCGAATGACGGCGGTGGGATGTGCGTGGGGCTGTAAGCTCGGTCTGGGTCTGGGACAACAGGCCACTGGAATAATGCTCAGAGCATGTCAAGAGTGACCTCGCACTCCTGATCCATCAGGAGAAAGGAGCATCCTCCAGTGGTCTGGTCAATAGAACTAAGAACCTCTGCTGTCGGGCGGATGTAAGTGTTCACCGACACCGACAAAAAATCACGCCACCCCACGTTGTCATACAACTGAAGTAGCCCCTCTAGGACCCCTAGGCGCTCAAGTTCAGCTAGGTGCATGAACCTAGTGGGTACGATCGAGCGATGGGAGATACGCTCAAATCTGGCGCGCTGGGCGTCATCTCGGAACGTAATCCCCATCGCATCGAACGCGGGGGCAAGCTGCGCAGGTGATGGAATGGGTACGGTAGGAGGCGGCTGTGTGGGTGGTGGTGGGCTAGGTAGAGGGGAGTCCACCCTAGCAGAAGAGGAGCTAGGATCTCCTGACTTCTTCCGCTTGGAAGTGGGCTCCCGAGTGCATGGCCTAAGGCGTGGCGGCATGTGTGCCGCAAGATGTGCCCACCCCAAATGAAAATGCGAATTGTTATATAATGAAACGAGTATACCTGAGCACAACACGAGTGCAAAATAGGTAGAGTGCGAAGAAATCACCTCCTTTGCAAAGCTCTGGAGCGTCCTGTGTCTCTCCCATGCTCTCCCAAGCTAACCTGAAACACAAACAATCAAATCAGTGAATGATAATCAATATACACGAGGAAGATACGTGATAATAGATATATATAGGAATTAATTTGAATTTGGGGTGCAATGGGCATACAGATAGGAGAAATGGGCGAGAAACGTGGACTTTGGGGCGTAATGGAGGTGTACGGCGGCGGAAGGGGCGGCGGCCGGAGGCTAAGGCGGCGGTGACTCGGCGGCGACCGATCGGTGGCGATGGTCGGCCGGTGTCGGGTGGTTCGGGCGAGGATCGAGCGGATTGGGCAAGGGAATTTGGAAAGGCTCGGGCGCTGGGCGAGATAAAATGGGAAATTGGGGTTTTCGAAAATCGCGCTGCGCTGCTGGGATATATAAGGATGTAGCGACTCGGTCGAGTGACGCGTTCACTCGACCGAATGTCTCGTCGATGAAAAATTTTCAAATTCTCCCAAAACTTACGACTCGGCCAAGTAACTTTGTCCATTCGGCCGAATGGACAAGTTTCACTCGGCCGAGTGGCAAGGCCACTCAATGATTTTTTGAAGCGTGTAGGGTATCTGATTCACTCGGTCGAGTAACATAGTCATTCGACCGAGTGGAAATAGTACTGTAAATTCAAAAAATAACAGAGAGTGGGTCTGTATGATCTTACCTGATCGGTACTCTACTCGGCCGAGTAGAGTCTTCATTCGGTCGAGTGACATGTATACTCGGCCGAGTGGCTTGCAATTTTCAGCCTCGGCTCTTTTTTTTTCTCTAGTCTATGTTTTTCTCGCTCCCATCAGTTTCTTCCTCTTCTTAAGGACTGAGCGCGTTCCTGGAGCGCTCTCCCTTGCCATGGTCATCTCCATATGAATGATTTCTCGTTCTCCATCTCATGTCATGAAAAATAGAGCACGTCGTCACAATTTTTTATGGACTCTAGACTCTAACACTAAGGAAAGTCTAAAAAAAGAGAATTCAACTAAAATCAATATAAAACCTTGGTGTTGCCTCCTGACAAGCGCTCGTTTAAGGTCTTGAGCTCGACCCCTTATGATTTTCGTTTAGTGCGTGATATTTGGCGCATACGAGATGGGCCCGTCAAATTTGCCGTGAAGGCCACTTGGATTTAGTTGTTGATATTCGTGGTCATTCCTTGGCTTCCCCTCATCATAGGTGGTGTTGGGGGATAATCCCCCCAAGCTAAAGCTTGTACCAATCTTTTTCTTCACCGATGATTCCGATCTCTCGTCCGGCGGAGCTTTCTTCAAATTGTTGGTCGTGGAGAGCTTGCGTAGATCCCTTATTCTCGCAACATCAGCGCCGTCTTCTTTGTCATCACCCAAATATCTATCCAGAGGATCTTCCAACTTTTCTCCATTGCTAGAAGATTGGCCTTCTTCAAGGCCGTCATCGTGTAGGGCGCCGATAGAGTGCGACAAGGCTTCATCGATTACCTCATCAAGGATGTGTGAAAGATCATGTGACCACCCCTTGAGTAGATATATGAGATTCACTTCACCGGTAGGGGCTCCTTCGGAATAATGCTTGATCCGTGGTCCATTTACTTTGAATGTGGCTCTGTCCTTTCCTTCCAACTCAAAGGTGTAGGAAGATATGTGCCCATAAGGCAATTTATCTTGATTATACGTCTTGTTCATACCGTATATGGTACGTATTATTCTAAGTATAAAACATTTGTATTAATATACTTAGATAATATCCATAGACTTAGAGTTAGGTCCTTACATATCTAGATGAGATCTCGATTATGAGTAAGTAAGAGACCGAATAGAAACGTAAGTCTAAAACGGTTCGTGATCATAGATGTGTCGAGAACTGGATATCGACACATCGGATAGATCACTGTGTCTTCGTCTTACCTTCGGGTAATGATGATCTCATAGTCATTCGACTTGCTGAAGTCGGAGACGAGACACAGGTGCTCATTAGAGAATGAGTTCACTGAACGACCAAGTTAGAGTTATTAAATGGTTAACTTTAATAAACTGTCTTTAATAACTCTAGGGTGATGATAGGTTAGTTGATCCTTAAGACCTGAAGTCATCTGTATAAACCTGTGAACGGACGGTGTAGCTTAGACCCATGATTTAGCTTCGAGGACCAGTCCTGATGAAAGATCTTAGGTTGGGTTGCACCAGAAGCTCTCTAGGTGAGTAAGTGACTAAGATGGGATTCGTCACTTCCATTAAAGGGAAGTTAGTGTTATAGGCTCAGTACGGTCTTTATGTTAATCCTCGGCCGGGGTACGTTGCAAGTTGTACAACGTGTATACAATAAAGACCGCCGTATACTGACCAATGTTGTCTAATAGGGTTGACAGAAAACCATACCCTAGGCCAACATTAAACACAGTCTTGACGAAGGGATTTTAGCTAACGGAATTCATCACTGACACAGCCAATGCAAACCCTATGACACTTTTGTCAAAGGGTCGATCACGTTATGATGACTCTGAAACAGGGACGACAGCTACTGCTCGTAGTGACCGTCGTCTAGGGGTTTCGAGCCCCAACCTGTAGTAAGGTCAGGCTGTAGGGTCTCACACCGAGTAGTACTCGTGTCTTAGTAATAGGAATATAGAATAGAGAGAAATATCATTTGATGATATTCACAAGTTGAGTTGTGAAAGTTAGTCGCAATTGCAATAGGGACACAACGTTGCATTAGATGCTAACGTTAACTAAACGTGTTGTAAATTAGTTACGACGAATTTAGTAGGAACAAACTTGTTGGAAAGGGTTACCTGGATGACGGGATCGTCCCGGTCTAAACACAGGTTCAAACCGCGTCCAAATCGGAGCTCAAACGAGTCCAGAAACGCAGAAAGAGTTCAAGGGGAAGTGGGTTAGACCCACCGGGCCAAGAGGCCCATGTGCAAGGGCAAAACGGGCGCGGCCCGCTGCAACAGCGGGCATGGCCCGCTGTGTGCAGCGGGCAGGCGCCCGCTGCATTAGCGGGCGTGGCCCGCTGCACAGCGGGCAAGCGCCCGCTGATGTAGCGGGCACGGCCCGCTGCACGCAGCGGGCCAGCGCCCGCTGCACGCGGGCGCAGCCCGCTGCACAGCGGGCCCGCGCCCGCTCGTGCAGCGGGCCCGCGCCCGCTGCTTGCAGCGGGCGCGGCCCGCTGCAGCAGCGGGCGGGCGGCCCGCCCTTCCCCCTTGGGCGGGCGCGCCCGCTAAGTCTAGCGGGCGCGCCCGCAACTTAAGTCGATTAGGGTTTTTTGAATAACCCTAATGACGGCTACGAATTTTGAGTAATTGCTAAACTTTGAGCAATTGTTTGAGGGGTCAAACGAAGTCGAAATTCGTCGCCGTCAGTTCCTACGCATTCACCATTCCAAGCTCTTCTGATTGATAGCTTGTTTGGGGTATGAAGTTTAGTATGTGAGGAGAATTAATTCGTTAAAGTTTGACTTTGTGAAAGGCTAACTTTAAAATTGAAATTAAGCCAAATGGCTTAATTGTTTTTTCTCTTCATGGGAATTGTCCCACATTGCCCGCAACGAGATGTTGAGTGCTCACTCCCTATATAATTAGGGGTGCACTCTCCTCGTTGAAAAACACACCAGTCAACGATCGGGTAGCTCCAAATTATTGAGCAAGCTCGGTCCGCGACTAAATCTCTCTCTCTACTTTCCTATTCTCTGGAGTAGTCCTAGCACGACTACGAAAGGGGTTTGGATCCGATCCGGACGTCTAAGACGCGGGTTTCTTCTCAAGTGAAACTTTCTACCGCGTGTGATCGGCTCGGAGGCGAAAGCGGCTCGGGTGGATCGGTGCGAGGGTGCGAGGCGGCTCAGGGAGATCGGGTCAACGCGGCTCGGCTACGAGGAGCTTCTCAAGACGGTGCGGTACATCTTGCCTGCTCCAGGGCCAAGATTCCGGGTATGTGGTTAAGCGTTTTTTAGCGTTATTTTTCGCTTAGTGTAGATCCTTCTTGGAGTAGTCAGACCCACTCCAAGTCGGCATAGATCGGGCTGGGTTCTGGCTCCCCAGAGCCTAGCTAAATGTTTAGCTAGAGTAGAAATATTTGATTTCTGGTTTTTCCGCTGCAATTTTTGACTCCGTGGTCCGTCTGACTTAGGACGGATACGGATCCGAGCTCTGGGGGTCCGCCAAAACCCCAACAGTGGTATCGGAGCCACGGTTATGCTATAGATCTACTATAGCGACTTTTTTAAATAGTTAAAAATGCTTAGCTTTAATACGCAAAACTTTTTTATGTTAAATTAGTTTTGAAAATAATTTTGTGTTTCAAAAATTAGTTTTGCAACCCGGAAATTTGTTTTAATTTTTGGGACAATTATTTTTATGCGATAATTCTAAAGGTAGTCTCTTTTATTTTAAATACTTTATTAAATTTTTATGAGACATAAAAATTTTTAAGGGTGTTTAAAGTTTATGTAAACTTTAGAAAAGTTTTATTTTTGAAATTTAAGAAATTTTTCTTTAGTTACATAAAAGTTAGAAATCTTTAAACTTTATTTGAAAGCTTATAAAAGGATTTCTAAAAGTTTTAGAAGAGTTTTAAAATCATTTTAATAATAGAAATGTTTTATTTTCATGAGATGAAACATAAATTAATTTCTTTTATTACATAGTTGTTTCTAAAAATTTTAAGTGATATTTTAATTTTAGAAATAAGGTTAAAATTTTTTTTTAAATGCCTAGGTTTAAAATTATTAGATAATTTTGTACGACTTAGTTTTATGCGATAAAATTTTTGTGAAAGGCTTTAAAATTTTAATCTTTAATTTTAAGTGTTAAAATTTAGATTTGCATGTTTGTATTATATAGATAATTTTTAAAACTTGCAAATACCTTTTATATGTCACTTAAAATGAAACTTTCTTTTATGCGGAGAAAGTTAGTTTTCATTTCATGTTGTATAATGTATACACAAACTTGTTAGGTTAGCCATTAAAACATGATAGTGACATGCTACGTTTGATAAAACAAAACAACATCGAACCTAATACCAGATTAGGGTAGTCCCCTTGTTTGTAAATCATTTCATTAAATCGTTTAAATAATGATTTTCACAAAAGACAAAATTGTTGAATTGTGCTATTAAAATCCTAATAAGATTGGGGTAGTAAGTTGAACGAAAAACCTTATAGTTGATAAGGACTTAATAAAAGATGTTCAACCAACCTAAAAAATTTTGAATTTTTAGGATCCACTAGTTGATAAGGATTAACTAGTTCTTTTAATTAAAAGCCATTTAGTTGTTTGGAAAACATAAGATTGATGACAACTCCTTCAATGGATCATGATGTCGGTCAATGTGCTTGGCTAAAGTTTTTGGACCAACCTAGCTAGACTGGGTAACAAGTGGTCCTGGCTTAGTCAATTCCCTGGCCGCGTCCGCTGGACCGCAAGGAGTCGATTCATGACTATGTAAGTCCATCGACTATACCTAAGTCAATACGATAATAATCTTATTCAAGATAAATCGTAGCCCTCCTTGTTTTAGGAGTTGGCAACTGTAAGAAACATGTTCCGGTTGTTGAGCTACACTCAAGCCGTGACATGTCAATCTTATAGAAACCGATTTCTTGATTGACATCTTAACCTGACTAAAACCGTTGTCTCATCCCTCGAGCTTCGGCGTAAGTCTAACCAAGAATGTAGTCTAAGACCTGACCCAAACCGGTGCGTCGTGCATACACCGAGCAAAGGGGCAAGTCAGGCTAGACACGAAAACAAGGGTCCGACTAAGGCTAGCCATTGTGATCCGGTTGAGCACACTCATGATCACAAATGACTAGGGGTAAAAATCGATAGGGAATCATATTAAATATGATTGACGACGAGTTCGTCTACCGACTGCAGAGTCGGACAACTTGTTGAGATACACTCAAGGTTGTCAGACTCAGGGTAGTCGGATCCCTCTCTCACAAATGTTATTTTATAATAAATTGGTTATTATCGTGGCTTTAAATAAATTTAGTGGGAGAATATAGTTTTATTAAAACCATTAAAACTATACTACGAACATTTACTAACTATAGTATCTATAAAATACAGAATGGATTCGGGACTTAGATACATGGTTGAGAAGAACGTGCTGGATGGAACGAACTACAAAGACTGGCTTAGGAACATCAAGTTGGTCCTTTCCCTAGCCGGAATAGGATATGTACTGTTCGAGGACGCTCCAGATAAGCCCGATGAAGATTCGACCCACGAGGAAAAGGAAGCCTACAAATTGTACCAGAGGGATGCAGAGAAGGCCAGGTGCCTTACTATGGCTTCGATGACCAACGAGTTACAGAGGAAGCATGAACATATGGATGTTCAAAGCATGCTCATCAACGCACAAGAGTTGTACGGCAAGCGATCTCGTGCTGCCAAGTTCGAAGCTACCAGTAACCTATGGGGCACCAAGATGGGGACGGAACCCGTACATGATCATGTTATCAAGATGATCGGGTACGTGGAGGATGCGGCCCAGTTAGGTTTTGTCTTGGACAATGAGATGTCCACGGACATTATCCTAAAGTCTTTGACTCCCGATTTCAAGCCTTTTATAACTGGCTTTATAATGAACAGCCTTGAGACGGATCTTCCGGGTCTCCTCAATATGCTCCGGCAGTTTGAGGAGATTCATAAGAAGCCGGCTGCACTGGTTGTTGGCTCTGCTACTTCCGACCAGCCGAAAGGCAAAGGGAAGAAGAGGCAGGTCCCACAACCTGCGAAGGCTAAGAATGGGAAGAAGAAGAACAAAGGGGCCCCGTCGAAATCTGAGTGCTTCCATTGCCACAAGATTGGCCACTGGAAGAGGAACTGCAAGATCTATCTTGCAGAGAAGAAGAAGGGGCATACTGATGCCTCTACCTCAGGTACAAATTAAAATTCAATTAAATGCAATTATTTCCATTCATATAGTATGAGAAACTTATAGACATCTGTGTACTGTATACAGGTGGCTGATAAGAACTGGAGATTGGAGAAGTACGGAGATCGGTCGGCAATTAAAGCAACAGTTGCTGCTGGGACCGCTCAAAGACTTCTGGAGACAATGATCATGATGGAGATGATATTTTTCTTATTTGAATAAAATGTATCATCTTTAAGGATCGAAAACAATGAATGAGTGCTTTGCACTTAAGGTTTATTTTTGATAAACAAGTTAAGGTTCTTTTAATGAACCCGTTGTTTTGGAATGGATGTCTCGTTTGTTGCAATTGAAATTGAATTGGCTTAAATTCTGTGGGTGTGGCTTTTCTGTGATGGTTGCGTACATTTTCGAATAATGGTATATAGCTTCGATAATATTGATTTTTGGAGCTGACCAAATGTTAAAAGTCAATCAGTAGTTAAGTATAGGTTCCAGGGGGCGTATAAATTGTGTGCGATCAAAATAATACGCAAATCAAGATTAATTCTTGATTATCTGCATTTAGTTATTAAAAGAGTTAATACTAAATGTGGTTAAAGGAATAAGTACAGTGTAGGATGTTTTGATTGAACGAGTCAATGTCAAGTTTCCTTAAAACGATCTTGACTTGACTCATTCGTCAAACCGAATCTAACACTTGTACATTCCATCTAAGGCACTTACCAAATGGTTATTTTTGCACATAAATCTAAATATGATTTAGATATTATGTTAAATAAATTTGACCAGGTAATTCTTAAAGTCAGTGGGAGCGAGTTAATATACTTAGTTCCGTTTTTCGGACTAAGTAAAAAGGATTTTTCACTTTAATGAATCTTCGATATAAATCATTAAGCCAAAATTGTTTTGATTTAATCGTATATATATATAGACTTAGGGTGTCAAATATGTACTTGACATATTGACACAATAAAGTGAAGTGAGCTAGAACTGACTTACGGAAATGTTAGACCCCACATCTAAATCGTATACGCTGACTGTTAGCTATACGAAGTTAAGAAAATTGATCCAGATCATATTTCCAAAGGATCAACCCTGTGTGATCAAGAGATGTAATTTCAATCCATTAAAATTCGTTGTAGATACTTATTAGTAGAACCATTCTTAGGTTTTCCATATCAAATGTCAAAGTGATTGATATGCTATAACGGTATGAGATACTGAGATAAATAGCCTAAGTGCAAGTGGGAGATGTAGGAAGATATGTGCCCATAAGGCAATTTATCTTGATTATACGTCTTGTTCATACCGTATATGGTACGTATTATTCTAAGTATAAAACATTTGTATTAATATACTTAGATAATATCCATAGACTTAGAGTTAGGTCCTTACATATCTAGATGAGATCTCGATTATGAGTAAGTAAGAGACCGAATAGAAACGTAAGTCTAAAACGGTTCGTGATCATAGATGTGTCGAGAACTGGATATCGACACATCGGATAGATCACTGTGTCTTCGTCTTACCTTCGGGTAATGATGATCTCATAGTCATTCGACTTGCTGAAGTCGGAGACGAGACACAGGTGCTCATTAGAGAATGAGTTCACTGAACGACCAAGTTAGAGTTATTAAATGGTTAACTTTAATAAACTGTCTTTAATAACTCTAGGGTGATGATAGGTTAGTTGATCCTTAAGACCTGAAGTCATCTGTATAAACCTGTGAACGGACGGTGTAGCTTAGACCCATGATCTAGCTTCGAGGACCAGTCCTGATGAAAGATCTTAGGTTGGGTTGCACCAGAAGCTCTCTAGGTGAGTAAGTGACTAAGATGGGATTCGTCACTTCCATTAAAGGGAAGTTAGTGTTATAGGCTCAGTACGGTCTTTATGTTAATCCTCGGCCGGGGTACGTTGCAAGTTGTACAACGTGTATACAATAAAGACCGCCGTATACTGACCAATGTTGTCTAATAGGGTTGACAGAAAACCATACCCTAGGCCAACATTAAACACAGTCTTGACGAAGGGATTTTAGCTAACGGAATTCATCACTGACACAGCCAATGCAAACCCTATGACACTTTTGTCAAAGGGTCGATCACGTTATGATGACTCTGAAACAGGGACGACAGCTACTGCTCGTAGTGACCGTCGTCTAGGGGTTTCGAGCCCCAACCTGTAGTAAGGTCAGGCTGTAGGGTCTCACACCGAGTAGTACTCGTGTCTTAGTAATAGGAATATAGAATAGAGAGAAATATCATTTGATGATATTCACAAGTTGAGTTGTGAAAGTTAGTCGCAATAGCAATAGGGACACAACGTTGCATTAGATGCTAACGTTAACTAAACGTGTTGTAAATTAGTTACGACGAATTTAGTAGGAACAAACTTGTTGGAAAGGGTTACCTGGATGACGGGATCGTCCCGGTCTAAACACAGGTTCAAACCGCGTCCAAATCGGAGCTCAAACGAGTCCAGAAACGCAGAAAGAGTTCAAGGGGAAGTGGGTTAGACCCACCGGGCCAAGAGGCCCATGTGCAAGGGCAAAACGGGCGCGGCCCGCTGCAACAGCGGGCATGGCCCGCTGTGTGCAGCGGGCGGGCGCCCGCTGCATTAGCGGGCGTGGCCCGCTGCACAGCAGGCCAGCGCCCGCTGATGTAGCGGGCACGGCCCGCTGCACGCAGCGGGCCAGCGCCCGCTGCACGCGGGCGCGGCCCGCTGCACAGCGGGCCCGCGCCCGCTCGTGCAGCGGGCGCCCGCCCGCTGCAGCAGCGGGCGGGCGGCCCGCCCTTCCCCCTTGGGCGGGCGCGCCCGCAACTTAAGTCGATTAGGGTTTTTTGAATAACCCTAATGACGGCTACGAATTTTGAGTAATTGCTAAACTTTGAGCAATTGTTTGAGGGGTCAAACGAAGTCGAAATTCGTCGCCGTCAGTTCCTACGCGTTCACCATTCCAAGCACTTCTGATTGATAGCTTGTTTGGTGTATGAAGTTTAGTATGTGAGGAGAATTAATTCGTTAAAGTTTGACTTTGTGAAAGGCTAACTTTAAAATTGAAATTAAGCCAAATGGCTTAATTGTTTTTTCTCTTCATGGGAATTGTCCCACATTGCCCGCAACGAGATGTTGAGTGCTCACTCCCTATATAATTAGGGGTGCACTCTCCTCGTTGAAAAACACACCAGTCAACGATCGGGTAGCTCCAAATTATTGAGCAAGCTCGGTCCGCGACTAAATCTCTCTCTCTACTTTCCTATTCTCTGGAGTAGTCCTAGCACGACTACGAAAGGGGTTTGGATCCGATCCGGACGTCTAAGACGCGGGTTTCTTCTCAAGTGAAACTTTCTACCGCGTGTGATCGGCTCGGAGGCGAAAGCGGCTCGGGTGGATCGGTGCGAGGGTGCGAGGCGGCTCAGGGAGATCGGGTCAACGCGGCTCGGCTACGAGGAGCTTCTCAAGACGGTGCGGTACATCTTGCCTGCTCCAGGGCCAAGATTCCGGGTATGTGGTTAAGCGTTTTTTAGCGTTATTTTTCGCTTAGTGTAGATCCTTCTTGGAGTAGTCAGACCCACTCCAAGTCGGCATAGATCGGGCTGGGTTCTGGCTCCCCAGAGCCTAGCTAAATGTTTAGCTAGAGTAGAAATATTTGATTTCTGGTTTTTCCGCTGCAATTTTTGACTCCGTGGTCCGTCTGACTTAGGACGGATACGGATCCGAGCTCTGGGGGTCCGCCAAAACCCCAACAAAAGGCTCCTCCCGGTTGTATGTGCTTGATGGTGAATGGTCCGGACCATCGCGATCTTATCTTTTCGGGAAAGAGTCGGAGTATAGAATTGTATAGGAGGACTTTGTCTCCGACCTTGAAATCTGTAATGGTGATGCGTGCGTCGTGGAGGATTCTAGTCCTTTCTTTGTAGATTGTTGAGCTCTCGTAAGCATCTCGCCTAATCTCGTCAAGCTCATTAATGTCCAAGAGTCTCCACACCGATGCACTCTTGTAGTCATAATTAAAGGTCTTGATGGCCCAATATGCACGGTGTTCCAACTCTACTGGCAAGTGACAAGCTTTCCCGTAAACAAGTCGGTAAGGTGTGGTGCCAATGGGAGTGCGGAAGGCTGTGCGATATGCCCATAGTGGATCATTCAATTTCATGGACCAATCCTTTCTAGATCTATCGACGGTCTTTTCTAGAATTTTTTTGATTTACCGGTTCGACACCTCCACTTGTCCACTCGTTTGAGGGTGGTATGCCATGTCAATTCTATGATTCACCCCGTACTTTTTCAACATGGCCTCAAACTTGTTTTCTATAAAATGTCTCCCTCCATATTTTATCAAAGTTCGTGGCACTCCAAAGCGCGGGAAGATGTTTTGCTTGAAGAATTTTGATACCACCCTTGCATCATTAGTTGGGGTGGCAATGGCTTCCACCCATTTTGAGACGTAGTCCACCGCTAATAAGATATACTTGTTTCCCTTGCTTGACGAAAAAGGGCACATGAAATCCACTCCCCAACAATCGAATAGCTCAATTTCCAAAATGGGCTTCATTGGCATCTCATTCCGTTTCGATATATTTCCGGTCCATTGGCATCTGTCGCAGTGCTTGATGAAGTCATGCGTATCCTTGAACATTGTTGGCCAAAAGAACCTGCACTGCAATATCTTTGCGGTTGTTTTGGAGGAGGTGTGATGTCCACCACAAGGCATGCGATGGCTGTGCATAATGATAAATGTTGCCTCCTCCTTGGAAACACACCTCCGTATAATACCGTCCTTGCATATCTTGAAGAGATACGGATCTTCCTAGAAATAGTTTCGGACTTCATGCATAAATCTCCTTTTTTGTGTGTGGGCATTCCACATGGTTTAATCCCACAAGCCAAATAATTGACGAAATTCGCATACCAATGCACCTCTCCGGGTCTTATGGCGAATAGCCTCTCATCAGCGAAAGTGTCATCGATTGGTAGGCTTTCATCCTCCTTGTCACGAACAAGCCTAGACAAGTGATCCGCCACAATGTTGTCCGTTCCCTTCTTGTCTTTAATCTCCAAGTCGAATTCTTGCAACAAAAGTATCCATCTTATTAACCGTGGCTTGGCCTCCTTTTTGCTTAATAGATACTTCAATGCCGCATGGTCGGTGTGCACAATTAATTTGGAGCCAAGGAGGTAGGAGCGAAACTTCTCAATGGAGTGGACAACCGCCAAGAGCTCTTTCCCGGTCGTGGTGTAATTTTTTTGTGCCTCGTCCAATGTTTTGGTTGCAAAGAATATTGCATGAAGCTTCTTGTCCTTCCTTTGTCCTAACACCGCTCCAATAGCTTGATCACTTGCATCACACATGAGCTTGAAGGGAAGACTCCAGTCCGGCAGTTGTATAATGGGTGCGGAAATGAGAGCTTCCTTCAATGTATTTTTCTTGCAAGCACTCTCCTGAAAAGAAAAATGGAGCATCTTTAGCAAGTAAGTCAGTGAAAGGTCGGGCAATTAAGGCAACATCCTTGATAAAGCGGCGATAAAATCCCGCATGACCAAGAAAGCCTCTAATGCCCTTAACATTAATAGGAGGATGGAGTTTTTCGATTACCTCAATTTTCGCCAACCTCAATCCCTCTAGAGGAAACAAGGTGCCCAAGAACTATCCCCTCGATGACCGCAAATGACATTTCTCCCAATTAAGAGTGAGGTTATTTTGTTAGCATCTTTTGAGGACTTTAGTGAGGTTGGCCAAACATGAATCAAACTCACTTCCATAAACAAAAAATCATCCATGAAAACTTCCATAATATTTTCAATATAATCAGAAAATATGGACGTCATGCACCTTTGAAAGGTGGCAGGGGCATTACAAAGACCGAAGGGCATTCTTCGGTAGGCATATGTACCATAAGGACATGTGAAAGCAGTCTTCTCTTGTTCATCCTCATGCAAAGGGATCTGAAAGAATCCTGAATACCCATCCAAATAACAAAAGTATTTATGTTTAGCAAGGCCATCTAGCATTTGATCCAGGAAGGGCAATGGGTAATGGTCTTTCCGGGTGGCTTTATTCAATTTCCTATAATCAATGCACATCTGCCATCCCGTGACAGTACGTGTAGAAATGGGTTCTCCTTTTTCGTGTTTTATAACGGTCATCCCTCCCTTTTTAGGGACGACATGAACAGGGCTAACCCATCTACTATCAGAGATAGGATAGATAATGTCGGCTTCATGCAATTTCGGAATTTCCTTCTTAACCACCTCCTTCATGTTAGGATTTAACTACCTTTGAGGCTCTATGGAGGTGGCTTCAGTGTTTTTTAAGTGGATTCTATGCGTGCAAAACCTAGGACTTATTCCTTTTAGATCAGAGATGGTGTAGCCTAGGACATCCTTGTGACTCCTAAGGACATCTAAGAGTCTTTCAAGTTGGTCATGGTTGAGAGTGGCATTAACAATCACCGGATATGCAATTTATTGCCCAAGAAAGCATACCTTAAATTCGGAGGTAATTGTTTAATTTCTACCTCGGGAGGCGTTGTACCCCATATTTCCTCTTCTTGTGAAATCTTGGCTTCTTCTGCGATATCTGGGTTCTCGCATGCTGGCTCAGATTCGCTTCTTGGTGAGGACGGCGCATCAGAGTAAACACTGCACAGTTCTATATTGACATTGATGGGGTTACCACTCTGCTCCGATCCACACCTGAGATCAAGGGATGTGTCAGTGAGTTCACAAATATCAGAGAGAGGATCATATAGTGTACTTCCCTGAATCTCGGCATGCCAGGTGGGCTCCTCAGGAGTGTAGTACCCTTCGATGCATGATCTACTATCTTCAAAATGTAACATGCCAGCCCTCACATCGACCTTGATGTCGCCCTCGATAGTCCCTTCTAGGGAGATTTGATATGGGGTCCTCGATATTAATGGCAAAAGCCCATGTGGTTCAAACCTCTTACACAAGCTCCTTCAGAAGATCTGCGAAGGAATCCTCATCTCCCGGACTGGACTCAGTTCTCATGATTACGTCTCCCATGTTACCTACTTAAGATTCTATGGAAAATACTGGGAGCACGTAAATTTGGCATCATACAAAGTCAAAAAGAAATAAGAAATTGAGATATAACCAGGTAAGAAAGGTCGAACACTGTCAAAAAATCCTCCCAGGAAACGGCACCAAAAACTTGATCGCGTCCAGATGTACACCCAAAAAACGACTTGTAGTTTTACCGCAAGCGCTTGGTGTAGTTGCGAGCGGGTATCGATCACAGGGAGGACAATTGACAGTATCTCACTTTAATTACCTAGCTATCAAGAGAATAAGAGTAATTTGGTGTATCGTCACAATCGTTCAATAGCAGAGAAATATCAATATAATAAAGTGTCTAAGGATAGGAAATCCCCACTACAGACCGTCTCTCATCCTTGTGAATCATAAAATTTCATTGCTGCTAAGCTTGAATAAAGGTGAACTAGTCGCAACTTAATTTGGAACCAAGCTCACGCTCTCACGCTATTGCCGGTCTATAGCAAACCTAGGTTAGGGCCCACTCTCGTGCAAACCCTAGCCTTAGCCGCTAGCGTGAAGAACGACATCATTGTCCAATCACATCTCGAGCCCACTCTCGTGCAAACGCGAGCTACGATCTAGGTTGTGATAATTTGTATTCGTCCAATCTCTTGCAAACGAATATTAATATAGACTCATAATTAAAAATCCTAGCTTTGGTCCAATCACTTGCAAACCAAGTCTAGAGAAATTCAATTATCAATCTAAATCAAATATCTAGGCCTTCCTATCAATTGGGATCCAATCTCTTGCAAATCCCAATCGATATGAATTCCTAGCTACTTGTAATATAACAATCACAACCTAACCATTATCAATTCTAGCAACAAATCCATGAATTCATCACAATTCAAAAGATCGGGTCAATAGGGTTCATCCCTAGGCCCTAGAACAACGGAACTACTCACTAATCATCATGCAAATCTCAGAAATAACAACAATAATCATGGCACAATTCATTGCAATAGAGAAACAATGCATAAAAATTGAGTTTTTAAATAATAAAGAACAAACCAAAAGTGTAGCCAATGATTTCCAGCTGAGATTTTCTCCAAAGAGTAGCCGTCAAAAACCTAAAAGAACTCTCTAAAAAATAATTCAAGTCTCTCCTAAAACTAGGGTTAAAACAGGGCTTAAATACAAGCCAAAATCATCCAAAAAATCATGACCAAACTGCCCCTGCGTAGCCCAGAATTTGCAATCCTAGCAGCAGGCGGAGAGGGTCACTCGGCCGAGTGACCCTTGTCACTCACCCGAGTGACAAACCCTGTAAAATAACAGTAACTTTGGGGGTTTTAGGGGTCCGTGTCTCGGGGTGGCTCGGCCGAGTTGGCTTCTTCATTCGGCCAAGTAGCTATCTTGCTCGGCCGAGTGAGCTTCCTTAGATTTTCCAGTAGCTTCGGCTCTTTTCTGTCTGGATTCCCTAACTGACTCGGGCGAGTGAACTTTCTTACTCGGCTAAACGGAAATCCTTGCTCGGTCGAGTGAACGTCTGAAATCTTCGTGGCGTATCAATTCTACTCGGGCGAGTCTAATCCGTCACTCGGCCGAATGAGTAGTCTTGCTTGGCCGAGTGATGTGCTCCTAAGCTCATTTCTTCTCCTATTTGCTTCCTCATCGCTCCTATCGAATTCCTTTTTCTCCCGCTCATCCTCCATCGCTGATAGGTCCTCCAATAAGTCATGGACGACACTCCAAAGTGCGTGAAACTCATTGATCTAATTTTTGCTCCAAATCGCTCCATATTTCCTGAAATACGACAAAAACAAGAAATAGCGAAAAACATCGCAATATGGTCAAATAATCGTGAAAAACGCAATATGGGCGATCAAAACATAATGAAAACATGCAGAAAAAGGTATAAAATATGGAGTAATCAACGAGCAGCTCCTATCTTCGAAGCACAATCAACCTCCTACTCGGGCCGAGCAGACAGAGTGGCATTTTGTTGGAGAAGCGTGACTCCTGACGTACTCGACCGAGCAGGAGGGCTGCTCGACTGAGCAGCCCGACCGAGCAAGCCTCTGTTCGATTGAGTCACTGACTCGGTCGGCAACAATGAAGGCTTTGGAAACTTCGTGTGGCAGTCTATTGCGCGTTGGAGAGTGAAGTGTGGGTCTGAGTGCTGCATTTTAGGGGAGTTCATTCCACTGTATTTTTTGAGATTACTTTTGGGAGAGAAAAAGAGATTAGAAAATAATTTGTTAGAACTAAACCTAGTTTTCTTTGGATTATTGAATTATTTTTGGAGCTCTATTGCGATTTGCGTCTTGTAATCTCTGGGATTTCCTCGGATTATTATTGGTTTTCGTTTCTCGTCGCCTTAGGTACGTAATCTATTCAATCCTCCTTTGACTAATTTGCTACGATGATTTCTCCTATAAAAATCGTATTTTTATTCGTTAAAATCGCTATGTGTGAGTAGTCTCCTCTAGGGTTGATGGGTTAGCCCTAAGACTTTAAGGGGAAATGTAGATCTGGATCTCTAGGTTGAATTAGGAATAACGGGGAGTATTTCGGTCGATCCTACCAGATCCCTATGATAACTTGCACTGAGATCATGCCCACGGTCTGTGGAATTGATGAGCTTAAGGGGTATCCTCGGGATTTGAATAGGGAAATCGGTGTATCCAACCAAGGATCGGGACCATGCCCAGCTCGTGCCTTGAGGGGATCCACTGACAAACTATATCACTACATTGACGGGTACCGCCATTGCATCAATGAGAGCCACCGAAATACCTCACAATTCTAACCCACGAGAGTGGTATGAATTGAGAGATTAATCCCCTAAACTTAATGCAACGTAAGGATCCTGTTCCAACATCGATCTCCGACGGTCTTAGCGGTGATACCTAAAACCCTAGTTCTTTTTATTGTCAAATCAACAACATCAAAACCAAACTTTCCCAACATACAGCTATCTCACTCTAAGATATAGAAATAAGCAGAGAACCCAAATACACTGTCACCATCCCTGTGGGATTCGACATCTTTTATACTATAATTTGACACCGTCCGCTTGTGGATAGAGCCCGGAATTGACACCTAAGGGCCATACTACGCTAGCGACCGTGACACCGCTAGGTGGAATCTAGGTGTAGGTTCCGGGTGCGTCAAGTTTTTGGCGCCGTTGCCAGGGACGGCAATAGTGTATCTTAGTTTATTTTTATTTTGAAGAGTTTGCTAGCAAATCTTACCATCCCTTATCTTACCACCCTTTTCATTCTTTTAATTATTACATTGCTACTAATGGTATTTTTCTGAGTTATTTTAATGCACGAACACTCGCTTTGGGGCATTTAATCAAGAATTATTATTCGACCCTGAGATCGAGAAGATGACAAGGGCTCTGAAGGCCTCCCGTAGAAATCAATCTCCCTCTGGTCAGATGGCATACAATACCACTGCCCCACCTCACACCGGGTCCATCAGGGACCACATGAAGCCTACTTTTGCAAATAATTCTTCTATCCTGAGACCGCAACTGGCGGCAGCTAGCTTCAAGCTGAAGACAGTGCTTATAAATTTAATGCAGCAGGATCCCTTCTATGGGCATCCTCACGAGAACCCCAATCACCACATCGACACTTTCCTGGCAAAGTGTGATACTTTCAAGACTAAAGATTTGAGTGATGATGCCATCAAGCTGAGACTTTTCTCATTCACCTTGAAGGATAAAGCCTCGTATTGTCTACGGGCCCATCCACCCAACCATTTTACTATGTGGGAGAAACTGTCACGCGCTGTTGTGGAAAAGTTCTATCCACACTCAAAGACGGTGCAGATCCGGGGGGGCTATCTCAAATTTCAAGCAGCATCCGCAAGAATCTATTTACGAGGCCTGGGAGAGGTTTACGGACCTTCAACATCAGTGCCCTCACCATGGGATCCAGTCCTGGGATTTGGTTCAGAGCTTCTATAAAAGGCTGCAGTCCCGCACCAAAATGATAATTGATGCTGCCGCGCAAGGTGCCTTGCTGGACAAATCTCCTGAAGAAGCCATAGACTTGTTGAGCATATGGCGACAAATAATCAGCAGTGTAGCGAAGAGCGAGCCATTGTGACCAGGACCCCTGAGGTCAAAGCTGCCACCCATCTTTATTCCCACTTCGAGACCTTGTGTAAACAGGCTGCAAGAAATGAACGTCTAGACTCCATCCCAATGACCACCGGGACCTCTGCTTATCATCCTTCAAAGGAATATGGAGAGCACAGTTATGTTCTGAATGAGGTGCTTTATGATGGTGCTGAATCTTCTGAGTCCATGCAGTATGTCTAAGGAGATGGACACAACCAATGGAAACACCCGGCCGCTAGAAATCATCCGGGATTTTCTTACGGGAACCCCAGTGGAGGGCTGCAACGTCCACAGCTTCAGAGACTGCCAGCCCCTCCTCAACAACAACAAGGGCAGCCATAGAATCAATAGCAGAGTGGGTTTAGGCCAGCTGGGCCATATCGACCACCAGGCTACCAGTTCAATCGCACACCTCAGCAGGGCTATGCACCATCTCCGCCTCGATCCAATCTGGAGAGCACTTTAGAGACATTTATGAGTGGGCAAGCCAAATTTAATCAGGACACCTCCGCTCAGTTCAAAAACATAAACATGTCGCTAGATGAACTGAGGGGCCAGATGTCCCAGCTGCTGAAGAACCAAGGGAGGTTGCCTTTGCAACCGGAGCCGAATCCGAGGGCTCAAGCCAACGCTATGGTCTCTGTTACCACACGTGGAGGATGGGCAAATGACCCCATTATGATTCCAGTTGTGAATAAGGATCAAGTCATAACTGAGGAGGCCATTATTGGCGGTGATAAAGAAACGGCTACAGAAGAGCCTACAAAGAGTGAGGAGAAGGCAGATTCACCATCCATCACACCTACAGCAACGCCGTCTCCTAATGAAGTCGCAAGAAACAAAGGAAGCCGACGTCCTCCGCTGTATCCACAGAGGTTGGATTTGGCTAAAATGGGGAAGAAGTACTCAAGTTCACAGAGCTTCTAAAGGGCATCCAGCTAAACATTCCATTCATGGATGCCATCACGGAGATCCACATTTATGCAAGTTCTTAAAGTACCTTATCACAAGGAAGAGGAAGCACGAAGAGATAAAGCTCATTGAAGACTCTACCTCCATTATAAAGAATCACCTCCCGTGGAAGCTACCGGATCCGGGAAGCTTCACGGTTCCGTGTTCCATCGGAGGCATGCCCATCAGCCGTGCTTTGATCGACTAGGAGCAAGCATCAGCTTGATGCCGCTCTCTATATTTGAGAGACTGCCGACCGAAAGTGAATTGGAGCCGATGAACTTGTCCATACAGCTAGCGGACCATTCGATCACATATCCGGTAGGCATTGCTAGGGATATTATTCTGCATATACCTCCTGGGTTGTGTGTGCCAGTAGTTTTCGTTATTTTGAATATGCTTGAGGGATGGAGTTCCCAGCTTATACTTGGTCGTCCCTTCATGGCGAAGGCCGGCATCTTAATAGACGTCCGTGAAGGGACTCTCTCATTGAATGTCGACAATATTGAAGCTAAATTCAGGCTGCAGAAACCCATGAGGGAGCATGTTCGTTAAGAAGGAGCTAGCTATTTGGAGCTCCTAGAAGATGAGGCTGTAGGAGATTATACTTCTGAGGGGGTCACGAAGGACCCGATAAGAACATGTGTTAACGACGATGATGACCAAGTTTACCACAAAGCGGTCGCCGCCTATATCTGTGTGTTGGATGAGGAGCTCTTAGACCATTCTGTGCACCATGAGAAGCCGGAGGTCATCAATTATGCCACCGAGCAAAAGCTTGAACTTGAAGGATGCCAAATACCGCCTCATGGTATCGTTGGTAAGAACGATGCGTGAATCTCATGCGCACCAAACAACCATTGAAGAACCCGGGGGAGTCGAGCTCATGACTGAAAACGAGCGCTTATTGGGAGGCAACTCAATCTTATATATCTTGGATTCTCTTTTCGAATTTCTTATTTTTACTTTATCTATTTAAGAAAACCAAATAAAAACGCAATTTATTTCTCTTAAAACACAAAATCATAAAAATTTGATGGGTTCTTCCTTCTCACAGATGGAACATAATGGGGGTACGCAAATCGACGTTTTAAATGGAAGAAATCTGGAGGAGAGCTGCAACTTTGAAGAGCAGACCAAAGGAGAAGAGCAAAAGGGGACATAGGTTGCTGAACCGAGCATCCACTCTGCTCGGTCGAGTAGCGCATGCACGAGAAATAAGCTCAAAAACATCACTCTATCTACACGGTCTGAGCAGCTTTTGCTCGGTCCGAGCAGATACCGACTCGACGGAGCAGCCACCTGCTCGGTTGAGCAGCGAAAGCTCGTAAAAACTTGGAAGAATCGACATTCTGTCTACGTGGCCCGAGCAGCCCCTGCTCGGTTCGAGTAGCGATCTGCTCGACCGAGCTGCTCCTGTCCGATTGAGCATAAGAGGGAGTGTTCTAAACTTAATTTAGTGTTTGTCCGACTCGACCGAGCAGCTTCGCTACTCGATCGAGTCGGTTTATCCTATTTTCTAGCGGGGCCCACATTCGAACGAGATGGGTATTTAAAGCCTATCTCATTTTATCTTATCCTAAGCTCACTGATTAATCAAAACCATCGTCCGAGCAATTTCCTCAACCCTACTCGACCTCCCCCCCGCCGTCGTCGCTCCCCTTCCTCCACCCGCACTGCCGACCGCGCCACTTCTCCAGTCAATCACCCTCTCTCCCTACCTGTCTCTCCCTCTCTCTCTCTCTCTTTTCTCTCTCTCTGTGCCCATGTTCCCTTCCCCCCTTTTCAGATCGCCGACGGACGCCCCCGGCGACACCCATCCCGACGGCACCGCCCCCACAAAACCCCCCTCCTTTCAAAACTCTGCCCCCCGACATCCACCCTCCAACACCCTGACGTCCCCTAGATTTAGCAATGCATGCAATAGAGATTGGGGATATCAGATTTAAATATTTTTAACCGCAAGTGCACGGTGTTATAGTGTGGCTTGGGGGTCGAACTCAGGGAGGCGTGTGTTGTGCTTGTTGTCCGGTAGGAACCGGTTCACCCGATGGGTGAGTGATGTGTCCATATTTTACACTATTTTCATATCATTATTCCATTGCATCTCATGCCATTTTCGCATCCAAATCCCTCATTTTACTACGATATTGCATTTCTGACGATATTTCCAAATTTCGTAGTGTTTTGTCAGTTTTCAGGGATTTTGGAGCGATTTGGGACCCCACTTGGGTATGGACACATCCGACGTGCTCGTGAGCTTAGTGGCGGGGCTCTAGAGGAGTTTGCCACACTTCTGGAGCCATCAGAGGAGAAGAGAGAGAGAAGAGAGAGACAGCCCCACAGGAGCTTCAGCAGCATTTTCCCAGAAAATGCTCGGTCTGAGCAGCTCAGTTGCTCGACCGAGTCATATCAGATTTTGGAGAGAGCTGACACGGGCTGACTCGGACCAAGCAGTTCTGCTGCTCGGTCGAGCAGCCTCAGTTTCCATAGCTGAAGCCATCAAGCGACGTGCCCCGAGTAGCTGACCGAGTCTACACCTACTCAGGCCGAGCAAGAGGCTGCTTGGTCGAGTAGGCTGAGCTGCAACTTTAATTTTTCGTAGTGCTCGTTCGAGCAGATTGTCGACGCGCCCCGAGCTACTGAACGAGCAGACTGTTGCTCGAACGGGTAGTCTACTCGGTCGGCAACCCCAAGGTCATTTTTGGAAAGTTTGGAAAGATCGCGATGCACGCGATCTCGGGGCACTGAAGGCTCGCAGAGCTGAGCGACTGTGGAAGAGCTTCGATTGGGAATTTTTTTGGGAGAGTTTTAGAGAGAGCTCAGGCGATTTTTGTGAGGAATTCTGAGATTTAATTTTGTAAGAAACTTTTGGATCGATCGAGATTTATTGGGAATATTATCGGTTCTTCTTGCGTTTGGAATTCTTTGATAAATCGCAATTCTTTTCCATTGCCTGCTGTAAGTTTTCCTCTTGGGTTATTTCGATTTTTAACATGTCTCTCTTCTTAGGACCAATGATTTTATTCGTTATTATTACGATGTGTTAGTAGATTCTTTCTAGGGTTGATGGGTTAGCCATAGGACTCTAGAGGAAAATGTAGATCTGGATCCCTACGTTGAATTGGGCATTTAGGGTTGTATTCCGGTTGATCCTACCGAATCCATAGATTACCCGTACTGAGATCATGCCCACGGTTTGTGGCATTGATGTGCTTAAGGGGTATCTAAGGATTCGAATAGGGAAATCGGTGGATCCAACCAAGGCACGTGACCATGCCCGGCTCGTTCCTTGAGGGGACACATCGATGAACTATACCGCTACGTTGATGACTACCGCCATTGCGTCAACGAGTGCCACCGAAATACCCCGCAATTCTAACCCATGAGAGTTGTATGAATTGGGGGATTAATTCCCTAGCCCTAATGCAATGCAAGGATCCTATCCTACATCGACCCCCAACGATCCTAGTGGTGATCCCTAAAGCCCTAATCCTGTTTATTAATATTACAACAACATCACCCCAAACAAACCTTTTACCCCGATAGCTATCTCACTTCTAGACTTAGAAATAAACTGAGAACCAATTGACACTATCACCGTCCCTGTGGGATTCGACAATCTTTTATACTATCACTCGATACCGTCCGCTTGTGGATTGAGCTCGTGATTATAGCCTAGGTGGCATACCATGCCTGGCGATCGTGACACCTCCAGGTGGAACCTAGGTGTAGGTTACGGGTGCGTCAAGTTTTTGGCGCCGTTGTCGGGGACGGTAATAGTGTTCTATCTCAGTTTGTTTTTATTTTGGGGAGATTGCTAGCATTTCGATCATTTCTCACCCTACCATCATTTTTATTCTTTTTATTTATTGCGGTGCTACTGATGGTAGCTCTTTGAGCTTTGTTGGTGCATGAACACCCGCTACAAAGGGTCTACTAGAGAGTTATTGTTCGATCCTGAGATCGAAAAGACAGCCAGGGCTTTGAGAGCCTCTAGCAGAAGTTCCTCTCCATCAACTCAGATGGGAGAAAATCCTCCTCCTCCTCCTCTTCGCACCGGGTCCATCAGGGACCACATGAAGCCTACTTTTGGGAACAACTCCTCCATCCTTAGACCGCAACTGATGGAGGAGACCTTTGAGTTCAAGACGGGGTTGATCAATCTTATGCAACAGGATCCCTTCCATGGGCATCCTTATGAAAATCCCAACCATCACATTGACTCCTTCTTAGTGAAGTGTGATACATTCAAGGCGAAGGACGTCAGTGATGATGCTGTGAAGCTGCGGCTTTTCCCATTCACCTTAAGGGACAGAGCTTCCTATTGGGTCCGGGCCCATTCTCACAAGCACTTCACCACCTGGGGGAAGCTTGCGCTCGCATTCGTGGAAAAGTTTTATCTACCCTCGAAGACGGTCTAGATCCGTGGAGCTATATCGAACTTTAAGTAGCTCCCACTGAAGTCACTTTACAAGGCTTGGGAGAGGTTCAAGGACCTCCAACACCAGTGCCCCCACCATGGGATCGAGCCCTAAGATTTGGTGCAGAGCTTCTACAATCGGGTCCAGCATAGGACAATCTACTGAGATACTGGCAAGGAAGTATATGGCGGTAAAATATCTTTCTCATTCCCTTATAATTTCTTTCTAGTACACGTCGTGATGTGAATGATAATCGTATAGGAGATTGTTCGATTGCATGGAGTCCCCGTGAGTATAGTCTCCGATCGAGACACGAGATTTGAAGGGTTTTCTGGGACCCTTAGGGCACAAAAACTCTATTCCCGTCTTAAGTCGGACGGAAATAGACAAAAAAAGAATTTGCGGCGGAAGAAAAATCTAGTTAATCTAAGTAACATGCAGTTAAAACAATTTTAACTTAGCCTTTAGGTACAAAACCCTTAGCCAAGATCTATGCCAACTTGGGATGGATCTGACCATCCCAAGAAGGATCTAACCTACTGCGATTAATTTAAACTAATGCTAATAAAATACATACCTGGAATCTCAACCCTGGGGCAGGCGAGATGTTCCACACCATCTTCCGAGCCGCTCCCGTCCCACGTCGAGCCGCTCCTCGAACCGCTCCTCGAACCGCTCCCCGAACCGCTCCCTGAACCGCTCCTCGAACCGCTCCGCATCCCGAGGCGATCAATCCTCATGTCACCGAGCCAACCACGCGTCGAATAAAGTTTCACGCGAGTGAAACCTTCGCTTAGATTTCGGATCTGAATCCAAACTCCGTTGCGGCTTTGCTAGAGCCCTCAAGAGTAAGGCAGAAATATTAGGGAGATATAAGAATATTAATTTAAGCTTAGATCCAAGCGTGCTCCAACATTTATAAGTGCCACTCAGATCTAAAGCTTGGGACGAGTTTTGAGGATGAGAGCAGACCCCTATTTATATAGGCGGCTGACTGCTCCCCTTCTCTCAAAATCCGATGTGGGACTAATTTTAGAGTTAATCAAATTCAATTTAGTTTGCCTTTCACAAAGTGCAAACTACAGTGAATTTTAACTCACTCGTCGTTGAGCTTCATGATTGATACACCCTATCAATTCGAAGGGTGTTCAACGGTGAACGCATAGGAAAAAACCATTCGTCAGTCAGAGTTCGTTTGACCCCTCAAACGTATGTCCAAAGTTGAGCCCAAAGTTGTATTATCGTTCAAAACCAGCCATCACAGATTGCAGGCTGTGCCTACGGTTCTGCACCCTGCTGTGGGGCCCACGGAGTGGGCCCCACAGTCTGGCGTGCTCCAGCCTACAAGGCGCGTGCCTTGCACGAGCCTTGCGAGCGCGTGCCAGTCACGCGCCAGGCTGGCGCGTGCCAGCTTTTCGCTGGCGCCTGTCGCCCAAATACTGGGCGCCAGGTTAGGGGGCCCACAGTTCGGGCCCCTCCCCCTTTTACCCCTTTTTTTAAAAAAAACAGTGGGCCTCAATCCTATTGGGCCCTTTGGCTTTCTATTTAATACTCCTTTTAAATAGACTTATTGGGCTCACTTGGACTCCGTTTCTGACGCGGTTTGAACCTGTGTTTAGAGCGGGACGAACCCGTCTAACCGGTGAACATTTCCTTGCGTTTATATTATTAAATATTGTCTTAAACTATTTAAGACACATGTAATCTCTTTTGCATCAAATGCAAAATAGTCCCTATCTAGGCTTAAATTATCATATTGCATCAAATGCAATTATTCCATCCCTTGCATCAAAAATGCAAAATATTCTCCCTAACTAATTTCTACCTATTACTAGACGAAAGTCGCACTCTTTGTGTGACCCTACGGCCTGACCCTACTACAGGTTGGGCTCGAAGCCCTATACGGCAAAGACCACGAGCAGTGGCTGACGTCCCTATTTCAGCATCATCATAATGTGGTTAGCTCATCAACATGAGAATTGTCGGGACCACCATGACCGTGTCTGTGATGAGTTCTGCAGTTATAGTCTCTTCGTCTTAACTATGTCATGTAGATCAAGTCTAGGGTACATTTAAACTGTTAACCCCAATAACTTGACTCCGGTTAGTTTTTATCGATCTTTAGTCAACTTATGTTGGACTTCTTCCAACATACTCTGTGCAGAGATTTTACTAAAGACCGAACTAACTCTATGACACTAACTCCCATTGACCGGGAGAGACGAATCCTCTCTTGCTCATTACTCGCCTCGTACGTTTCAAGTGACACCCAATCAAAAGACCTTTCGACAGGCCTTGCCTCGAAGCTAGGTCAGTTGATCTAAGTGGCACCGTTCACGCACAGCTTCGTCAAATGACCTCAAGTCAAAAGACCAACTAGCCTATCATCACTAAGAGTTATAATTGACAGATTGGTCAATGTAACCATATGATAACTCTTGTGGATCGTTCAGTGAACGCATTCTCTAATGAGCACCTATGTCTTGTCTCCGACTTCGCCAAGTCGAACGATCATGAGATCATCGCCACCGCTAAACGGTGAAGAATAGGACACAATGGTCTATCTGATGTTTCGATATCCTTGTCTCGAAACATCTACGACCACGAACCATTTTAGACTTATGCTACAGACGGTCAAAAATTTCTCCATGATCGAGATACTCATCTCGATACCTGTTTGACCTTGCATAAAGTCTCAGGACTTTACCTAAGTTAATGTCTAATGTTTACTACGTTATAATATAACTTAGATAAATCATTACCAAACAGCTTACTATTATTTCGAACAAGACGTTTGTGCTATTCACACAGAGATAAATAGCCTGGAGGGCATCATTCTCCTACATCTCCCACTTGCACTCAGGCCCATTTATCTCGGTATCTTATACCATTGTACACATAAGTTTTCCGGACTTCATGTGGTAGAGCCTTCGTGAGTGGATCTGCTAAAACCGTCTACACTATAGACTTAAGGGGTTTCTATGTTCATGTTAGACCAACCATTTGAATCTCATTCAAATAATTCACTTGGTCTTTCGGAATCCATAATATTTTATTTCCTGGGATCTTATCCAGTTCATCGTACCTTAGGATAATAATTTTTAAATTAGTTATTGGTCATCTCAAATGGCTCATATCTATTTCTGATAAAGTATCAAACTCTTTGATCACTTCATCAAGATATATGTTCCATCCCTTTGATGCCTCGTATGTAATTTATATGCTCCCACTGACCTTGAAAACTTTCTGGCTAATTCATATAAGTTGGTCCGTCTAAATCATATTTAGAAAAACGAACTTATAAGTGAATGCTCCAATTTTCATGGTCAACATGAGCGTTTCACATCGAGTTTGATCCGAGTAGATCTGTACACATTTGCTGGTGAAAACGGTTTCATGATAATCCGTTTTATAGGAATTAGGATGAAAACTGTTCTCGACCAACATAATTGCACTTCACTATTTTCCTTTCTACACCAATCTTTCAACGTAAAGATTTACTTGTAGAAAGTGAGGAAACATTTTCCTTGGGCACGTAAACTAAATTCCAAAATTTATTTACGCACACGGATCTATTCTGATTGCATCAAATTTTAAATCGGAGTTACTACTCCGATTTTTCATCATAGAAGTTGACTAAGTCATCATCAATTATGATGTCTAACTCGACTCTTCGTCTCACGAGATTCGAGTAATTATACCACCTCTTAATGATTGATTTTATGAATATCTTATTAATATGTCCTCATAGAACATTATCAAAACCTAGGCATTACTATCTGGGACTTAACCAAAAGGGAGGACTTAACTCAGAGTCACTTGCAATGGATCACACCAAGTCTAACTAAGTGAGATTCATACCTTTTAACACACGGATGTGTTAACAGACTTGATCTGAGAGAAAATCATATTTTCTTTTAATTACGCAAGATTTTATGTAGCTAAGTATTTGACCATTCGATCTAGTCGAATCAGTTTAAATACTTTAGTCATTTCGTTCTTTATTTTATCAGACTTGTGTTTCATCAAGAACACGTGTCTTAATAAAATATACGAATAACTAATTTTGGTTAATCAAGACTCCGGTGCATCAGTATGTACCAGACTGGGTTCGACAACTCATTCTCCCACTGTCTTACAGATGGGTTTCGGCCTTTACATATAAGAGGATAAGACTCACAAGTGTTCGTAGACTTCATAATACGAGAGGTCAGACCCCTCTTTATGTGACTTGTGAAGCTTACTCTATTGATACTGTTGGATATGGACGACATGAATACACCCATGAGGGGATGTATGAGGGTATACGGACCTCAGATGTCGCGTGCACGAAAGCGTGCACAGAGGGAACCTTTTCTCGTGGTAAAAGGACAACTCGATAAGTGGAAAAAGCCACTTTATAAGTGCATTAAGGCACTCGATAAGTGAATGAAGAAGAGGATAAGTAAAAGGGCTAATATAGGCTAATAAGCTTATAATTGGTTATTTCCTACAATAACTGCCCCTAAAGCCTATAAATAGGACCCAAGGGTATGCCTTTTACTTCACACTATCCATGCCATAAGTTTGCAAAAGGCATCTTATGTTCTTCTTCTCCCTTCCATTAAAATCCTCTTCTAAATAGAGATTTAGGCGGTGAAACTCTGCTTCGATCCTCCGTGACGAAGTATCGACCGTTGTGGCGAATCCGAGAGCGAAGTTCCGAGATTACGGTACTGCGTACGCAAGCGTAAGTCTCTACTTCATTATTTGATCCTAACGTCCTTGTTCTGTCCGGATCCTACATTAGTATCAGAGCCAAACGGGTTCGCCCCGGTCAAATCATCGCCCCGTCGAACCTATGAACGAGGCGTTGTCTTTTTCACGAATGGGTATCCTACCATTATGGATATGGTAGGAACGCTTCGTGACGGAGAGAACGCAGCGGTTGTTCTTTTCACGTTAGGGTCTTCTGTCATTACAGATATGGCAGGAACTCTCCGTGACGGGAAGAACCGACCGTTCATATCGTCAAGCTCGCACTCTTCATGGATGCTGAGTCTCCATTCATAGGGCATGTGAACTCTCTTCATGTGGAGCGTGTAGTTTACGAACTTTAAAGTATGTTATTTTTTCATTTTGGTACACGGCCATTAGAGAATAACTACTTTCTCGACGAACGGGTGCTTCATCGACGAACGGGTGCTTCATCGAGGAAGATGATGGTAGTTATCCCCATCGGAGAAGATGACCTTTGGTGCATGATCACCATGGCCAAATGGGCTATGGAGGTAATGCATCCCCCCTCCCCATGCGGAGGGGGTTGGCTACGGCCGAATGACAACGAAAACCACCCCGTCGGGGGGGGGGGGAGTGTGTGCGGCAACCCCATGCAAAGGGGTGGCCGGCCATGGCCATAAGGGCCATGGCCCGGCCATGGCCGGCCATGGCCATGGCCAGGGGGCCCTGGCCGTGGCCAAGGCCAGGCCTGGTCGAGGCCAGGCCAGGGCCAGGGGGCCTTGGCCGGCCCTGACAGTGGCCAGGGCCGGCTCCCTGGCCGGCCTCGGCCAGGGCAGAGGCCCTGGCCGGCCTCGGCCAGGGCAGAGGCCCTGGCCGGCCTCGGCCAGGGCAGAGGCCCTGGCCGGGGGGTGCCAGGGTCCTTGGCCGACCAGGGCAGAGGCCCTGGTCGACCAATCAGGGATTTTTGGTCGCATTGGTCGGCCTCGGCGAGAGGCCTTGGTCGATGTAACATGAACATGCCGACTAGCCCATACGGGGCCAACGACAGTCGTCTGTGGCAAAATTCTCCTATACGGGGGGAAGCGCCTGGATCCATACGGGAGCCGGCGACAATGGATTGCAGAAAAATCCCCTCAGGGGAGATCCGGCCTTGGCACGGATACGGCACAACCCTGGCAAATGGCCAGGAAGTGCCGAATATTTCGCTAGTATCATAAGGGTACTAGGTTGAAAAATACATTTTTTTTGAAAAATACGTTTTCATACGTTTTGAAAAATACGTTTTCAAAAACGTTTTTCCGCTGCGAAGTACTATAAGAGTACTATCGTTTGATTAGTGAGAGGGAAATATTGAAGGATTGTTCTAGATGGTGATTGGAATCGAAGAAACCTTTCCGATTCTATAACAACATCTTCAATATTTTTCGAAAGTAACTTATCAAATTATAAATATCATTCCAAGTGGGAGTTGAAATTAGAACTATCCAAATGGGATATTCTATTATCATTTCAAGTGGGAATTGTATTTTAAGAAATTTTAATGCAATGTTTTTTTATCAAACCTTCGGTTTTGTGTCTTTTGCAGCATTTTAAAAGTAAAATGTCTTCCGCTTCAAAGAATATCGTCGCTGAGTTAAACAGAGGTGAAAAACTCAACGGCGATAATTACAAACTTTGGTCCATCAAGATACAATACGTTCTAAAGGAGCAAGAAGTGCTCAAAACTCTAAAGAACGCAATGATTGAACCCGAGTTGGGCACTACGGCCCAACACAGACGAGACAAGGAAGTTTTTGATGCTTGGTCTCGGAAGAACAAGATAGCTCGCATTACATTATTGAGCAGTATGGCCGATGATATAATGCGCATCTTCCGAGAGCATGACCTAGCCATGGACATATGGTCCAAGCTAGAGGAGAAGTTTGGTGGCACATCGGTGTCCAAACTTCGTGCCTTAACTATAAGATTCGATTCATACAAGAAACGTCCAGATCATTCCATGGGGAAACATCTGCGACATATGGCGAATCTAATCTCAGAGTTAAAGGATGCAGGTCATGTGCTCACAGATGAGCAACAAATCCAAGCAGTCATACGTTCCCTACCAAATGGGTGGGACCAAATGAAGATGCATCTCACTCATAATGAGAGCATCAAGACTTTCAGCGATGTTTCCAAGCACCTCGAATTAGAGGAAGAGCGGCTTGCGGCTGCCAAGCCAAGTGCAGAAGTGCACATGGTTGCTAGTTCCTCACACGGGGGAAAGAAACGGAAAGATCGTTCGAAGTCTACTAATGAACGTAATAAGCAACCTGAGTCTACCAAGAAACCCAAACATAAGGGTGGGCACAAGAAATGGCACAAGAATAAAGACTTGAAGAGGATCAAGTGCTTCAAGTGCAACAAGCTCGGTCACTATGCTCGTTCATGTACGAGTGGAGGCGACGAGGTAACTTGTTATTATACTAGTTACATTTGTGTTTCTAGTTCAATATTTCTTGTGGAATCTAATCCATTTTGGATAATTGATTCAGGTGCCACTGACCACATAGCAAGGGACAGACGTTCCTTCGTGGAGTATTACCGGATACCCCAAGGAACGAAGTGGATCTATGTAGGAAACAACACACGTGTTGAAGTGAAAGGCGTTGGGACTTGCAAGCTAGTCTTGGACAACGGTCGCACTCTCCTACATCATGATGTTCTCTTCGCTCCAGATATTCGAAGGAATATAATATATGTGGTCGTGTTAATTGGGTCTTGGTTAGAACTGGTTTTTTCATGATTGTAAAGTGGACTTGTTTTGTAATAATTCCTTAATTGGCACTGGGTATGTATTCAAATGATTTATTGTATTAAATACAATATATGACTCTTCATTATGTAATGAAAATTTCCTTGTTACAAATTCTTCGACTTATGAGTCTGATATAATTTGTTTGCACGCAAGGCTTGGTCATATTGGACCAACACGAATTGATAGACTTGCCAAAAGTGGCCTTCTATCCAATGTTTCAAAGGTCGAAATGTCGACTTGCGAACATTGCCTTGTGGGGAAATCTTGTCGCAAGCCGTTTGGAACCGGCACAAGGGCCGAGGTTCCATTACAGCTCATCCATTCGGACATATGTGGTCCGATGAATGTCAAGACAAGACGTGGGAAGTCCTATTTCATCACTTTTATTGATGATTTCACCCGATTCGGACATATCTATTTGATATCCCACAAAAGTGAAGCATTAACCTGCTTTAAAAACTATATGAGTTTAGTGAAGAATCAATTAGATCGCAAGATTAAGGTCTTACAAACCGATAGGGGCGGTGAATATCAATCAAAAAGTTTTAAGGAACTTTGTGATGAAAATGGCATAGTACATCAGGTAACTATGCCTTATACTCCTCAACAAAATGGTGTTACTGAAAGAAGAAATAGGACTTTAATGGAAATGGTCCGTTCAATGATGGCGCAAGCTAACTTACCAATCACCTTTTGGGGTGATGCGTTATTGACGGCCGCTTTCATCTTAAACCGCGTACCCTCGAAATCAGTTAGCTCCACTCCTTATGAGTTATGGAACCAAAGGTCTCCTGACTTAAACATTTTAAAACCTTGGGGATGTGCATCCTACACACATATTTCCTCCCATAAGTAAGGCAAACTTGGGCCACGGGGAAGGAAATCTATCTTTATACGATACGCAGAAAACTCCAAAGGTTATGTTTTCATTGGTCAGGAAGACAATGGGGGTCTAATTGAATTTGAGTCGAGGGATGTCACTTTCTTGGAAAACGAGTTTCCAAGATAGGGTGAGATAAGTCAGGACTTATCTCTATTTGAGATTAATGATCAAGAAGGATTACCTCATTCGAGTGGGAGAATTCTTGGTGAAGACGAAAATACGTTTCAAACTTTACCAATGGATGATACGAATGATGCAAATCCTATTCCATACGGGAATACTGATCCAAGTGGGAGCATTTCTAACGACATTCCAAGTGGGAGTGATATTAGAATTGATCTAAATTCGAGTCAACAAGGACTTGAAGAATCTCAAATACGACGTAGTAGTCGTACAATGTTGGCTCCTCTAAGATTTGAGGATGAATTTCCGCAAACCTTTATGACTTTACTATAAGATGATGACGAGCCTGCTACTTTCAAACAGGCCGTATCATGCCCTGCTAAAGACAAATGGATGGAAGCGATGAAGGATGATTTGGAATCCATGAAAGTTAACCAAGTCTAGGACATAGTTGACTTACCTAGAGGACGTAGAGCTATTGGGAACAAATGGGTTCTCAAGATCAAGCATAAGGATGATGGCTCTATAGACAGATATAAAGCTCGCCTTGTCGCGAAAGGTTTTACGCAACAGGAAGGGATAGACTACAAAGAGACCTTCTCACCTGTTGTTCGTTTTACCTCGATTCGCCTGATTCTGGCTATGGTAGCTTGCTTCGACCTCGAATTACATTAGATGGATGTAAAGACTGCCTTTCTCAATGGAGAATTAGACGAGGAGATCTATATGGAACAACCAACAGGGTTTGTAAAAGAAGGAAACGAACATAAGGTTTGTAAACTTCGTAAGTCCATATATGGTCTTAAACAATCCTCGAGGCAATGGTATATACGATATCAAGAAGTTGTCTTATCAAATGGTTTTTCCATGCTTGATGAAGACAACTGTGTATATTTCAAGAGGATTAAGAGCAAGTACGCAATGGTATATACGATTTCAAGAAGTTGTCTTATCAAATGGTTTTTCCATGCTTGATGAAGACAACTGTGTATATATCAAGAGGATTAAGAGCAAGTACGTTATTATGTCTCTATATGTAGATGACATTTTAATAGCCGGAAATGACAAGGGCTTTGTGATGGATATCAAGGCTTGGCTTTCATCAGTTTTTGAGATGAAAGACATGGGAGAAGCCGCATATATCCTTGGAGTTAAGATTTCAAGGAATCGTTCGAAGAATCTCCTTTCTCTTTCACATGAGACTTATATAAAGAAGGTTTTAGAACGTTTTAATATGCAGGACTGCAAGTCCATTGATACTCCTATAAGCAAGTGCGACAATTTATGTCTGAAATCGTGTCCAAAGAACCGAAAGGAAAAGGAAATTATGGAAAAAGTTCCATATTCCAGTGCAGTTGGTAGTCTTATGTACGCTATGATGTGTAGAAGACCGGACATCTGTTTTGCCGTTTGAATGGTAAGTCGTTACCAATCCAATCCAGGGCAAGTACACTGGAAAGCGTTTAAGAGGATATTGCGGTATCTTAAGGGAACTGCGGATTATGCTTTATGCTATCAAGGAGATGCCTTGAGGCTCGAAGGCTACACTGATGCTGATTGGGCGGGTGATCTCGATGAACGACGATCGACCTCAGGATATGTTTTTCTACTCGGATCTGGTGCAATATCCTGGAGTAGCAAGAAACAATCCTGCATCGCACTTTCAACTATGGAAGCCGAGTTTGTAGCATTTAGCATGGCAGTCCAAGAGGCTGTTTGGCTTAGGAAGTTTTTAGATAGGCTAATTGATGCAAGTGACTCAGGTGCTGTACATATACACATCGTCAGTCAAGCATCTATAGCCTATGTCAAAGATCCTAAATTCCATTGTAGGACCAAACACATTGATATCCGCTACAAATTTGCAAAAGACTATGATAAGACCAAGAAGGTAGACATAAGGTACATATATATGCATGAGATGATAGCGGATCCGATTACGAAGGCGATCCCCAGAGATGTGTTTTACAAATACTTATCATCTCAAGGATTGCGTAAGAGCTGAGTTGTACCAATGTAAATTCCCATGTCTGTAAATGATCAAATTTAATAAAAGAATAAGTTCTTTTCAACATTGCATATGAATTTCTTAAGAAATGTTTGTGTACATTTTTTGAAATCTCAGTTGAATTTTAGTATGTCGGACAGATTAAGGTTGGCTCTCTCACATGAGCAACCGCCTTTATTTTTATCAGACAGGTAAAATAAAGATGAGACCTGTTTAAAGTCAAAATCGTCAGACGGACGATTTAGAGTCATGACTTAAACAAAATGGTCGTATGAAAGATCTGCATCATATGGATGCTTCCAAAAGATCTAAGAGGATGTTTAAAATCCTATCTGTCTCATGCGGGATGTGGGTCCAGAAGTTTATTTGAGTAGTAAAAGGGACTCAAAGTCAGACATTGTGGTGTCTGGTTATCATCCTTACAACATCATTAAGACATACGCTCCCAGGGAAAGGAGTGATGTTGTAATACGTATTCATACTACGTATGTATTTTGACCATTGGGTTAGAATAGTAATTGTGTTTACTATTATGTGAGACCCAAAGACCACATGGGTCTTAACTCATTACCCTTATGGACTCTAATTGGTTCCTTTAGATTTGACTGGGTGATTGCTATCTTAGCATGTTGCTTATGGACTATGGTCTATTCGGTCCGGCGGGGCATGTTAGAAAAGCAAGTCAAGTCAAGATCAAAAGGATCGCAAGAAGAGGAAGATTAATTTCATATTCACATTTGGACTTTAGAGATTCAAAGCTGGCCAGCCAATTGTAATCCAGATGGGATTCAATTGTTGAATATAAATGATAAGAAATGTGAAGAAATAATCTAGGATAAAGCATGCGTTGATGTCACGCCCCGCTTCCCTAAAATGGAGGCGAGACGTGAAAAGGTCCGCACGAGAGTGGGGCTGTAAAGCCCCAAACCCGATAAGCGTCAATAAAACATAAGTAGGTCCCTGTAACCACAACGGAACAACAATAATAACACAAGGAGAGACTGAAATAAAATCTCACATCTCATAAAGTCCAATATCCAAAATAAGTCCAGCATCCAGAAAAGCCACCAGGCTAAAAGAAAGAGTCTAAAGGCCCAGAACAAGGCCAACAAAAGCAACGACATAACAAAGTATAGGTGCTACGCACCGATAACAAAACAACTGTCTAATCAAAAGTAAAACACAACGAAGACACTAGGACTGGTCCCCAGTGTCCACGTACTCCCCGTCAAACACAAGCTCGGGCTCGGCGTCTGCAAACACCTCGTCCTCAACAAGGTACTCAGGCTCAGGATCTAACATGTGTCACCCAAAAGAGTAAAGGGGCACATGTCAGCAAGTCTAAAAGACTTGGGCAAGGAAACTGAAAATAAGGCAACTAGCAACCTAGCAGTTTTAGCATGCATGGCATGGCAGTTATAACATGAGTGCACAATTAAGACATGGTGGACAGTAAGTACAAGAGAAAAAGTATCGGGACAAGACAAGAGTAGCCATGCTACTAACAATCTCAATCAATTCACTATTCACGTTCACGTTGTTTGTAGATGTTTACGCCCTTCAGCTGAATGGTTCATCATTCACACTGATCGGCACTAAACACTACCCCACCCCAGAGTTTATGTCTTACAACTGCAGTTGCTGATCAGGCAGACCCCCAGTTGAATGACCGCTTAACCCTTACCCCATCCCACACGTAAACAAACCAGGGTCCCTGCACATGAGCCCAGCTAGTGAGCCAGGGTTGCCCCGCACGGGAGCTTGTTTCTTAGTTCACAATTCAATATCGAGCGTTGGGGTTAGCAACTCATAATGCTCGCTTCTGGTCATGAGCCAGGAAACACAAGTATTGTAGTGATGCTACGTAATCACGGGATCACTTAAAGAATGCAATGACATGACAATTAAATTGCGTACCGTTAATGGAATTTAAACATGGCATGGTAATTGTGCAACATGCTAAATGTCGGAACTAGCTTCGTTGTCAAGCTAGTTCCCCAATTTGCGCCTTGGCGAGTATCATTTCGTCGCCTAGCCTCTTTTACGCCTACAACAAGCAAATGGCCTAAAACATGGCCTAAACCCTAAGTGGCAAGTTTCACTTGCCTAGCACCGGGGCCGACGATCACGAAGGTTCGTCTTGCGGATGCTAATCTATGGGGGAAAATCGCTGTTATGGGGAAACAATCATCAAACAACATGAAATTTCATTAGGGTTTCATAAAAATACAAATAGGTTATGAAAACATCGAGAGATCGATTTCTTACCGAGAGGAAGCGGAAGAAACACTCCGGAGAACCCTAGGACCAGATCTGGAAACAAATGGAGTAGTTTGGAGAATTAGGGTTTTTGGGGGATTTTGGGGATTTGGTGAGCTTTTGGGGAAGATGAGAGGTAGAATGGGTTCATGGATGGTTTAGATGATGAATCTAGGGCTTGGGATGAAGGAATAGGGCTTGGAGGAAGATGGGGGCTCAATGGGGGAGATTTTAGGGTTTTGGGTCGAGTGGAGGAAGATGAAAACGTTTGGGATGGGTTTAAATAGGATGGGCTGGCGGCTGCCCAGAAATTAGGGTTTTAACACAGGTTAGTCGGTCAAAGAGCAACCACTGACCGACTAGTTTGGCAACTAGTCGGTCGGTCGACCAACGCAGACCGACTAAGTGTAAACAGTAACTTCTGAACGAAAATAGAATTTAGAATTAGTCAGTCCATGAACAAATACTGACCGACTAGTTTATCATCTAGTCGGTCGATGAACATTCTTAGACCGACTAAGAGTGAACAGTATTGATACTAAAATTTAGATGATGAGTTAGTCGGTTAAAGAAGCATTGCCGACCGACTAGTTTGCAACCTAGTCGGTCAACCAACATTCTTAGACCGACTAACGATAAACAGTAACTCCTGAGAAATTTAGAAAGCCAACTAGTCGGTCCAAGAAGGATTGCCGACCGACTGGATCGTCATCTAGTCGGTCGGTGTCCCTTCTTATACCGGCTAATGAGCACCAAAAGTTCCGATACGGAGCGCGGGGCCCCGGGATCGATTCCTAAGACTCCTAGGCTTGATCTAATAGTAAGATACGACCATTATGAAGTCCGCCACGAATGACATACTTCGAAATCGACAATCCTAAGGAAGAAACGAGAAAATACGACGAATCGATCGAAAATGAAAGCTACGGAGACGAAAACCACACATGAGGAGAAAATCCACCAAAACATATATTATATTATAATAAATCCAGATACATGAAAAGCAGTCGTTACATCCTCCCCAACGTAAGAAAAATTCCGTCCTCGGAATTTCCAAATACTCACGAGTCCGGAAACAAAAGTGGGAAACGCTCTTGCATCTCATCCTCATTCTCCCAAGTAGACTCTCCAGGTGAGCCGTGTCACCACATCACCCTCACAAGATTGACAATCTTGTTCCGAAGCGATTTCTGACGCCTGTCCAGAATCTGCACTGGATGCTGGTCATACGTCATATCGGGGCGAACGGTAATCTCCGAAAAATCCACAGCATGAGATGGATCGCTAATGTATCGACGAAGCTGCGACACATGGAAAACATTGTGAACTCCTTCCAAAGATGGCGGCAAGGCCAAGCGATAAGCTACCTCGCCAACCCTCTCCAAAATGTCAAACGGTCCAATGCATCGCGGGCTCAACTTCCCTCGCTTCCCAAAACGAATCACACCGCGATTCGGGGAAATCTTCAAGAACACATGGTCGCCCGGCTGAAACTCCAAAGGACGACGTTTAGCATCCGCCCAATGCTTAAAACGGTCCTGAGCAATTCTCAACCTCTCCCGAATATTCCTGACGATATCCACGGCCTCCACGATCATCTCAGGTCCCAACAACTCCCGATCACCAACGTCATCCCAACTCAATGGCGATCGACATTTCCTCCCATAAAGAGCGGCGAATGGCGCCATGCCAATACTCGCCTGGAAGCTGTTGTTGTAAGAGAACTCCACCAAATGCAGATGGTCCTCCCACGAACCCTTGAAATCCAACATGCACGCCCTCAGCATGTCTTCCAAAATCTGAATCGTCCTCTCGGACTGGCCATCCGTCTGCGGATGGTACGCCGTGCTGAAACTCAGACGCGTACCCAAGCTCTTCTGCAAACTCTGCCAGAACTGAGATGTGAACCTCGTGTCTCTGTCAGACACGATACTCACGGGGACTCCATGAAGTCGCACAACCTCCTGCACGATTCACGTTACATCACTATCCATACTAGGAAAAGGAAATAAAAACGGAGAGTAAAAGAATTTTACCTCCATATATCTCATCGCTAGCGCCTCAGTGGACTGTCCTACTCGGAACAGAATAAAGTGCGCAGATTTGGTCAATCGATCTACGATCACCCAAATCACGTCATTCTGCTTCGGACTCCGAGGTAGTCCAGTCACGAAATCCATAGTGATGTGTTGCCATTTCCACCCCGGAATCGGAAGCGGTTGTAGCAACCCGGCCGTACGCTGATGCTTCGCCTTCACTTGCTGGCAAACCAAGCACTTGGCTACACTCCGAGCCACGCTCCTCTTCATACCTTGCCACCAATAATTCAGACGAAGATCCTGGTACATCTTGGTGCCACCAGGATGCACAGAATACGGCGAACTGTGTGCCTCCACCATCAACTCCTCTCTGACATCCCCAGCTGGCACACACAACCTGGCTCCAAACCTCAGCGAGCCATCCTCATGAATCAAAAAGTCAGTCCGCAGACCGGCTTCCACCTGCTCCCGAATCTTCATCAGCTTCGGATCCTCAGCCTGGCCAGCCTTAATCCGATCCACGATCGTCGACTGTACCTGCATGTACATCAACGATGAATCCTCCCCAGGAAGAACAACCTCCAAGCCAGACTCGCAAAAATCCTGCTGCAATCTCCACTGCGAGGTCAAAATCATCACCGATGGAAGCCTACTCAAAGCATCTGGAACCACATTCACCTTGCCAGGGTGAAACTGCAAATCAATCTCATAATCCGCCATAAGCTCCAACCATCGACGCTGTCGCATGTTGAGCTCCTTCTGAGTGAAAATGTACTTCAAGCTTTTGTGATCGGTGAAAATCTTCACTTTCTCACTCAGCAGGAAGTGCCTCCAAATCTTAAGAGCAAACACAACGGCAGCCAACTCCAAATCATGCGTCGGGTAATTCTTCTCATGAACCTTAAGCTGACGGGACGCATACGCCACAACATGTCCGTGCTGATGCAACACACAACCGAGACACTTGCCAGAAGCATTGCAAAAGATCTCAAATCCACCGCTGCGATCAGGCACAACAAGAATAGGGGCTGTCGTCAACCTCTCCTTCAGAATACCAAAAGCACTCTCACAATCACCCGACCAAACAAAAGCAACATCCTTCCGCGTCAACCTGGTCATCGGCTCAGCAATACGAGAAAAGTCCTTAATGAATCACCGATAGTAACCAGCAAGTCCAAGGAAACTCCGAATCTCAGACGCAGACGACGGAACAGGCCACTCTTTGATGGCCCGAATCTTCTCGGGATCCACTGAAATACCATCTCCAGTCACCACATGCCCAAGAAAAGCAACTCTATCCAGCCAAAACTCGCAATTCGAAAACTTAGCATACAAACGATGCTTCCTCAAGATCTCCAACACCGTCCTTAAGTGCGAGGCATGCTCTTCCTCCGACTTCGAATAGATCAAAATGTCGTCAATAAAGATAACAACAAACTTATCCAAAAAGTCGTAGAAAATCAGGTTCATCAGATTCATGAAAATTGCGGGCGCGTTCGTTACGCCGAAAGGCATAACCACGAACTCATAGTGTCCATACTTCGTCCTGAACGTTGTCTTCGGAACATCACCCTTCTTCACCTTCAACTGATGGTAACCACTCCTCAAATCCAACTTAGAAAACACCCTCGAACCTCCAAGCTGATCAAAAATATCATCGATGCGAGGCAACGGGTATTTATTCTTAATGGTCACCGCATTCAACTCCCGATAGTCCACGCACATGCGACGCAAACCATCCTTCTTCTTAACCAGCAACACCGGTGCTCCCCACAGAGACACGCTAGGATTAATATAACCCTTCTGCAAGAGCTCATCCAACTGCTTCCGCAACTCTTCCAATTCTGCAGGTGCCATACGATACAGCGCCTTCGAAATCGGCTGCGCACCTGGAACAAGATCGATAGAAAATTCCAAAGCCCGATCAGGCGGCAAACCAGACATCTCCTCGGGGAAGACGTCGCCAAAATCTCGCACCACAGCTGGCCACTCCAGCTCCATCTGCATAGCCACAGCCTCCACCGGCCTGGCCCGAAATCTGACAGGACCAAGCGAACTGCTACCACGACTGAACTCAAATACTGGATGTCCGGGAATCTCGAACACCACCTTCTTCCTCCTGCAGTCAATCGTAGCATAGAAGCTCGCAAGCCAATCCATCCCAAGAACTGCATCATAGTTGATGATGTCGTGGACAATGAAATCCGTAAAAAGCTCATGTCCGTAGACCACCAACGAGCAAGAATTGCAACCACGATGCACCGAGACCACGCCATTCCCTGTAACGATATTCCAACTCTTTGGAAGAGGGGACGTCGACAAGGAATGCCTCTCCACGAAGCTCCGAGAAATAATGCACATCGATGCACCAGAGTCAAAGAGGACTCGTGCAGGAAATGTGCAAACCAAAACCACACCTAATCAAGCAATTAACAATCAAACCCTAGTCTAGCAAACAACCATGTTCAAGCAAACAACACAATCTAACAATCAAAACCAGCTAGGAAAGTAACAGCTAGATTGAGGAATACCTGCGATAACCTCATCCACAGCCTCGCTCTCCACAGCGGTCATCAGAAAAGCCTACCTCCTTGGCGGAACAGCCTGCTGAAAAGCCTGCCTCTGCGGAACAAGAGCTGCTCCACGTCCAGCAGGAACAGACGCTCGCTGCTGCAACGGCTGTGCTGCAACAGGTGCCCTCCGCAGCTGACCCACATGCCGACAATCCCTCGCGACATGGGAAGCATCGCCACAAACCAGACACTGGCCCAAAAACTTCCGACACTGATCCTTGATGTGGCCAGGCTTGCCGCAGAAATGGCAAGTCTTCAGAATAGGCCCTCCTGGCCTTTTAAACTGAGCAGACTGATTAGGCCTGAATCCAGGTCTAACCACAGCTCTCGCCTGTTCCACAGGCCTCTTCCCAGCACCAACAATAGACCCCCTCCTCTGGTTCACGAGTAGCTCCTGCCTCTTGGCTGCTACTAGAACCTTCTGATAAGACTCCCGGTCAGAAGAGGTCACAAAACTCTGGAGCTCCGAAGCAAGTCCCTACTGGAACCTCTGAGCTCTCTCCTCAGTGTCCTGCACCATCTTTGGTGCAAACCGACTCAGCCTCATGAACTCTTGGTGATATAGGTCCACCGACGAGCTCCCTTGCTTCAAATCGATAAAACGCTGCAGCATCTCTTCCCTGGCAGCTTTCGGAAAGAACTCACCCTCAAATCTGGCCTTGAAGGTAGCCCAAGCTATCGGCTCCACCAACATCTTCTCTTCCACATCCCACCAATTCCGAGCATTATCCTTGAGCTGCCTCTTCGCCTAATCAACCCATCCAGCCGGGGTGATCTTGGCCAACTTCAGATTGTCCTCGATGTTCCGAATCCACTCATCGGCAGCCAGAGGACCCTCAGACCCATCAAAATATGCGGGACCCAGCTCCCGAAATTGCTTCGCTCCCGGCTCAGAGCGAGGGGCATCCGGAAGCGCCCGGGCAGCTCGAGCAAGTGGAGCATTCTGGACTTGCAGAAGCACGCATTGCTGCACTTGCATCATCTGGAGCATCATCCGCATCATCTCACCGCTGGTGGGTTCCCGCTCAGGCTCCTCATCATGAGGGAGCGCACCACTGCCCCCACCACGGGTGAAACGCCTTCCTGCCATCTAATGACACAGAGAACGAATCAGATTAGACTCATAGCTTATGACATCGGACGTCGAACTTAGTTTATTGGACATTCTAATATTATTATCGCTATTCCAAAAATCGCAGTTACAGAAGGACCTGCATGGGCCACCAACAAAACCTGTCACGACCCGCTTCCCTAAAATGGAGGCGAGACGTGAAAAGGTCTGCACGAGAGTGGAGCTGTGAAGCCCCAAACCCGATAAGCGTCAATAAAACATAAGCAGGTCCCTGTAACCACAACGGAACAACAATAATAACACAAGGAGAGACTGAAATAAAATCTCACATCTCATAAAGTCCAATATCCAAAATAAGTCCAGCATCCAGAAAAGCCACCAGGCTAAAAGAAAGAGTCTAAAGGCCCAGAACAAGGCCAACAAAAGCAACGACATAACAAAGTATAGGTGCTACGCACCGATAACAAAACAACTGTCTAATCAAAAGTAAAACACAACGAAGACACTAGGACTGGTCCCCAGTGTCCACGTACTCCCCGTCAAACACAAGCTTGGGCTCGGCGTCAGCAAACACCTCGTCCTCAACAAGGTACTCAGGCTCAGGATCTAACATGTGTCACCCAAAAGAGTAAAGGGGCACATGTCAGCAAGTCTAAAAGACTTGGGCAAGGAAACTGAAAATAAGGCAACTAGCAACCTAGCAGTTTTAGCATGCATGACATGGCAGTTATAACATGAGTGCACAATTAAGACATGGTGAACAGTAAGTACAAGAGAACAAGTATCGGGACAAGACAAGAGTAGCCATGCTACTAACAATCTCAATCAATTCACTATTCACGTTCACGTTGTTTGTAGATGTTTACGCCCTTCAGCAGAATGGTTCATCATTCACACTGATCGGCACTAAACACTACCCCACCCCAGAGTTTACGTCTTACAACTGCAGTTGCTGATTAGGCAGACCCCCAGTTGAATGACCGCTTAACCCTTACCCCATCCCACACGTAAACAAGCCAGGGTCCCTGCACATGAGCCCAGCTAGTGAGCCAGGGTTGCCCCGCACGGGAGCTTGTTTCTTAGTTCACAATTCAATATCGAGCGTTGGGGTTAGCAACTCATTATGCTCGCTTCTGGTCACGAGCCAGGAAACACAAGTATTGTAGCGATGCTACGCAATCACGGGATCACTTAAAGAATGCAATGACATGACAATTAAATTGCGTACAGTTAATGGAATTTAAACATGGCATGGTAATTGTACAACATGCTAAATGTCGGAACTAGCTTCGTTGTCAAGCTAGTTCCCCAATTTGCGCCTAGGCGAGTATCATTTCGTCGCCTAGCCTCTTTTACGCCTACAACAAGCAAATGGCCTAAAACATGGCCTAAACCCCAAGTGGCAAGTTTCACTTGCCTAGCACCGGGGACGACGATCACGAGGGTTCATCTCGCGGATGCTAATCTACGGGGGAAAATCGCTGTTATGGGGAAACAATCATCAAACAACATGAAATTTCATTAGGGTTTCATAAAAATACAAATAGGTTATGAAAACATCGAGGGATCGATTTCTTATCGAGAGGAAGCGGAAGAAACACTCCGGAGAACCCTAGGACCAGATCTGGAAACAAATGGAGTAGTTTGGAGAATTAGGGTTTTTGGGGGATTTTGGGGATTTGGTGAGCTTTTGGGGAAGATGAGAGGTAGAATGGGTTGATGGATGGTTTAGATGATGAATCTAGGGCTTGGGATGAAGGAATAGGGCTTGGAGGAAGATGGAGGCTCAATGAGGGAGATTTTAGGGTTTTGGGTCGAGTGGAGGAAGATGAAAACGTTTGGGATGGGTTTAAATAGGATGGGCTGGCGGCTGCCCAGAAATTAGGGTTTTAACACAGGTTAGTCGGTCAAAGAGCAACCACTGACCGACTAGTTTGGCAACTAGTCGGTCGGTCGACCAACGCAGACCGACTAAGTGTAAACAGTAACTTCTGAACGAAAATAGAATTTAGAATTAGTCGGTCCATGAACAAATACTGACCGACTAGTTTAGCATCTAGTCGGTCGATGAACGTTCTTAGACCGACTAAGAGTGAACAGTATTGATACTATAATTTAGATGATGAGTTAGTCGGTTAAAGAAGCATTGCCGACCGACTAGTTTGCAACCTAGTCGGTCAACCAACGTTCTTAGACCGACTAACGATAAACAATAACTCCTGAGAAATTTAGAAAGCCAACTAGTCGGTCCAAGAAGGATTGCCGACCGACTGGATCGTCATCTAGTCGGTCGGTGCCCCTTCTTATACCGGCTAATGAGCACCAAAAGTTCCGATACGGAGCGCGGGGCCCCGGGATCGATTCCTAAGACTCCTAGGCTTGATCTAATAGTAAGATACGACCGTTATGAAGTCCGTCACGAATGACATACTTCGAAATCGACAATCCTAAGGAAGAAACGAAAAAATACGACGAATCGATCGAAAATGAAAGCTACGGAGACGAAAACCACACATGAGGAGAAAATCTACCAAAACATATATTATATTATAATAAATCCAGATACATGAAAAGCAGTCGTTACAGTTGATCTACTCAACTTTGCACCTTGAGGAGTGTTGTGTATCTCTTACAAGTGCACAACAGCGGACTCTATGCGCATGACGGTCACACGGCCTATTTCTCGGTATGATAAACAGAAGAGTTAAAGGAAAAGATGTTTCCTTACAATCCCCTCAAGTGTGAGTGGGAGATGTTGGATATGGACGACATGAATACACCCATGAGGAGATGTATGAGGGTATACGGACCTCAGATGTCGCGTGCACGAAAGCGTGCGCGGAGGGAACCTTTTCTCGTGGGAAAAGGACCACTCGATAAGTGGAAAAAGCCACTTTATAAGTGCATTAAGGCGCTCGATAAGTGAATGAAGAAGAGGATAAGTAAAAGGGCTAATATAGGCTAATAAGCTTATAATTGGTTATTTCCTACAATAACTACCCCTAAAGCCTATAAATAGGACCCAAGGGTATGCCTTTTACTTCACACTTTCCATGCCATAAGTTTGCAAAAGGCATCTTATGTTCTTCTTCTCCCTTCCATTAAAATCCTCTTCAAAATAGAGATTTAGGCGGTGAAACTCTGCTTCGATCCTCCGTGACGAAGTATCGACCATTGTGGCGAATCCGAGGGCGAAGTTCCGAGATTACGGTGCTGCGTACGCAAGCGTAAGTCTCCACTTCATTATTCGATCCTAACATCCTTGTTCTGTCAGGATCCTACAGATACAGCCTAGTCTATTTTGCCATATAAGTTTGCTACTATCTTGTGTATTTATATATTAACATTTAATATATATATATATATATATATTATCGTTATACATTTTTCTCAATGCTTCAGAAGCAATGTGACGACATTCGTCAAAATGTGTTAACCTTTTGTATAACAATAATAATGAAATCGTGACATCAGAATATGTCACATTTTCATTTCCTCCTACTTATGCCTTTACTAATGATAAATTAAACTATTTAACTCGATTGACTTTTCGGAGTGCCGTCTTCCCTTTCTAAATAACATTTAGATATAAATAGCCCAACATAAATAAATAGCTATGCAAGCATCTCATGTATCCAAACGCCCGAGAGTTGCAATCTTGAGTGTAGCTCAAGAAGTTGATTGTCTCAAGATCCGGTTGGGATACATGGTCTTGCACCGCTCATGCACTCATATTCGACTCAAACAGTTTGATCGAATTCTCGAACTTTGAGGATCAAAATTGTTTGTCCATACAACCTTGAGGGTAGCTCGACAAGTTGTATGGAGAAACATACTTTGAATATCATATATGTTCACGCTGTCTCATATAGAGACGAGTGACATGTAGTGTGAATTTATTTGTTGGACTCAGAACTTAATGAAATCAGATTTCTTTAGGTCTGTCCTTTAGAAGGTCATTTTAATGTCAACGAGAATATAGTTTTAATTCTATCAAATAGAATTTAACTTGATATTCAATTAATCAACCTATTTGACCAGTTAACTAATTCCATTAAAATATTATATATTTCTTTAGGTCTGTCCAAAACCGCCGCCGACGGCCTCCACTCCCTTCCTCCGACGTCCCCCACCGCATGCGCTGCCGGAAGACCCCGCTGCCCCGCTGTGACTCCCCTCCAGGCGCCGGAAGGCCTGCTGCAAGCTGCTGCACGTCGCAGCACGCCGCAACGCAGCAGCATCCGGAGGCGCCACAGAGAGACCCCGACGGTCGCCGGAGCTGCCACGGCGCCGCCCATCGCCGCCCAGAACGCCGCCTCGCGTGCACCTGCAACCACAACAAGGTTAGCTTCGTTTATACATATAACTGTTAAAGTTAGCCGATGTATTATGCTGTGGGTAGTAACGTTCATTATTAGCTGTTTTATAATGTTATAGTGGAAGGTGTACATGTTTTTTTGTTACCTCTGTATGATAAGTTAGTGATATTGTTAGTTGTTAGGTTTGGTAAGTGCATGTACTGTTTCCCCACTTAATTCGTTTTATGGGTGTACAAATATGTTTGTAGTTGATGATATAAGTATATTAGCTAGTTAATTGGCATTAACTATGAAGCACAGACTTGAGATCTAATCCAATGATAGAGCACCGTATCTCCTTCTTAATGTTTGGAATAGGTATCTTAGCCGTTTAAATAGGTTATTTCCGTCTGAATCTGATATAGAATTCCGACAATGCAGAAAACGTCTGCGCTTTCTGTAAGGACTCGGCGACACCAGGAACTCCGGGATCAGGCAAGTGAAACTTGCCAACTCTTGTGTTGGGCCATGTTTTTAGGCCACTTCCTTGTTTTCAGCGTAAAAGAGACTAGTCAGTGAAATGATAGCTGGCTAGACGCCTACTTGATCTAGTTTGACAACGAAACTAGATCCGTCACCTAATTGATCTAGCTTGACAACGAAGCTAGAACCAACCCTTTAAACTTGTTGTTCATGCATACTAAACTGTCACGTTTACTTTCCTTATCTGTACGCACTTTTAACTGCTATGCATTGCATCGTACATGTCATCCAAATTGATTGTTGCATCATAGCAAACGCTACAAAATACTTGTACAATCCGTGTTTCCGTGTTTCCGGCTAGGTGCACCCCTATGCCATACTTGTTAAAAACACTTCCTGGCTCGTGATCCAGAAGCGAGCATTCCGTGTTCGGGGGTAAGGCCCTGGCTCGATACACGTGGAGGGGTAGGGATAAACGGTCACCTGAGCTTAGGAGTGGCCCGATCAGCCACTCTAGCCAGAAGGCGGAATCTCTGTGCACGAGGTGCTTACTTTACTTGTCTTGTACTAGTGAGTGTTACTTGTAAAACTTGTCATCCATGCCATGTTTAAATGCCATGCTCGTACCTTACTTTACCTTACTTTACTTGTTGCACTCATACTTTAACTGCCATGTCATTGCATTCATGCTAGAACTGCTATGTTGCTTTACTTGTACCTACTTTCAGTTTCCTTGCACAAGTCTCTTGTAGAGTTGCTGACATGTGCCCCTTGCTCTTTTGGGTGTCACATGTTAGACCTTGAGCCAGAGACCGTTGCTGAGTACGTGATGTTTTGATGACGCTGAGCCTGAGTCCATGTCTGCCCAGGAGGAGTTTTATGGACACCGGTGACTTTTCTTGGTGACCTAGCTGAGATTTCTTTGCTTTAGGTTTTGTTGTTAGTTGTCGGTGCGTGGCACCTTGGTTTTGTACGCTGTACTTTTGTTGGCCATGTTTGGGCCTTTAGACTCTCTTTTATTTCAGCCTGGTGGCTTTTCTGTGATGTTGAAATTTATTTTATGGATATTCTGAGATATCTCTTTTGTCTCATCCTATTATTATTATCTTTGTTTCGTTCGCATTGCAAGGACCTGCAGTTTTAAATTTGATTGACGCTTATCGGACTTGCAGCTTTGTAGCTTCAAGTCTGATCGGACCTTCTCACGCTTCGCCTCCATATTTTTGGGAAGCGGGGCATGACAGCTATAATAAGAAACGTTACGTAAGCAATTTTATTAGAAAATATTCATTTATTAATAAAAATCTCCTCATTTACATAGCGCTTAAGGGCTGCGTTTACACAGTGCTTCGTTTACGCCTCGTTTACACAGCGCTTCGTTCTTTTAGGGCTCGTTTAGGGGGGGGGGAATTTTTCCCCGTTCCCGCCCGCGGCCCGCGTGAACCCTCATCCCAGTCATCCCCTCCTCCCAACCATCGCGAAATATTCATTTTTCCCCATTCTTTTAGGGCTCGCTTCGTTCTTTTAGGGCTAACAACCATCGTCTCAGTCATCTTCTCTCAGTCATCCCCTCCTCCCAACCATCGTCTCAGGCATCCGCTCCGACATCCCCCTCCTCACAGCGACGATCCCCCTCCTCGCAGCGGCGATCCGACATCCCCTCCTCGCAGCGACATCCCCCTGCTCGCAGCGGAGATCCGACCCCCTCATCACAGCGGCGATACCCCTCCTCGCAGTGGCGATCCGACTCCTCGCAGCAGAGATCCGACACCCTCCTCGCAGAGGCTGGCCATGGGGGAGCTCACCATTGTCCCCCGACGACGGAGCCTGCGCGCAGATTCGAGAGCACGAACTTTGTGAGCAAATATGCTGGTGTTTTATAAGCTTATTATTTTTATTTTTCTATCTTAAATTTTAAGATTATACAAATGACTGGCATGGCCTGTAGATGAACTCGAATATGTTCCTTAATTTAGAAAGAAAAATGCAACGACTTGTTGAAGCTGCAGGTCTTGATTCCCTTGTGGATATCAAGAGCCTTGTATATGTGAACGCTTTTATAATTATGTTATTCTTTTCTCTTATAGCTGATCATACGACATTTATAGAGACATCTTTTTCTTTGGTTATTAGAATCTAGCTTTATTTCTGTTGGGAACGGCCTAATATTCGTTGCTTCTTTTATTTTTTAACCAATATAAATATATATTTGCATCAGAACAAAATAAAACAAAAGTTTGTACAGTAAACAATTATAAAGCGAAGAATATTATGAGCATGAAATTTACAAAAGAAAAGAATGCTAGAGGAAGTAGCATACTTTAATGAGAGATTACACAATATTTCTTTCTTGAATGCATCACCTCCACTTGTATCGTGTTGGCATAAACTGAATTGTTCATTCTTTTTGTCATATTCTCCTACTATAGCAAAAAGATGTCGTCTTATTTTTTGGGTTATATTTGGGTTGCTTTTTCGATCCAATGTGTCATTGTTCTCTTTTGTATTAGGCTTTGATGAAGTTATATAAAGGAGTTTGATAGCTCTAAATTAGATCAGCCGAATCTATTTTACATGCCTGTTGTTTTCGTTTTTGCCTGGTTGTTTTTCTATTTTTATAATAACATTTTTTCCGGTCTTCCTGCAGGACACTAAGCTTGTATACAAGCATTTCGCAACATTGCATTTTGTTATCGTATTTGATAGCTCAGAAAATGAGTTAACAATGCTTGATCTTATCTAAGGTAAGAACACCTTATTTTGCATAATAACGAACATCTACATGCCACTCTATGCATTGTGGCTTTACCGTGAAATTCTTTTTGACTAGAAGAAGACCACACAGTTTCTCATGTGTGGAGTAAAGTCATTCAGTAATTATGTTGCTAGCATCACTCTGCTTCCTTTTTAAGTGTAATATGTGCATATTTTTGTTTCACCCAATGACTAACATATTTCGTTTATCTTTCAGTTCGATCGATCAGCGGTGTCTCCAACCTCGTCTAGTTCGATCGATCAACAGCGTCTCCGATCAGCTAATTATTTCAGGTGAATCCATAGTCTCTACATCTCTAATTATTTCATTAGAATTTTGGATTGTGACTTAGTACAAATGTGGAAAATTAACTTTATATTAATTTTTGTAGTATCGTTCTTGATGGATCGAGATTGGGTAAATGCGGATCGATTATCTGAAACGTATAAGAAAGGGGTGGAAGAGTTTTGTGCTCATGCAATTAAGAATGCTAAAAATCCGATGTTCATTAAATGTCTTTGTCGAAAATGTCTAAATGTAAAAGAAGTTAGCGGTGAAATGGAGTTGCACGAGCATTTAATGTTTCATGGTATTGATAGAACATATAAGGTTTGGACATATCATGGTGAGAGCAAAGGTAAATGTAGCTCAAGTTGCAAACGTAAATATAGTTCATCAAGTCAATTGGGCTCCCAATTTGAGTTTGAAAATATAATGAACACAAGTAGTATGGGAGATGGTAATGATAAGTCTAGTCATGTTAAGAATTTTCCAAGTGTTGTCAATGAAGAGTTGTGGGATCATCCTGATATGTGTGATGACTTATGAGAGGATGATGGGTTACCATTGTGGCCGGGTTGTAAAAAGGCTTCAAAATTGTCAGATGTGTTGATTTTGTACAACTTAAAAGCTAGTCACCAAGTTTCTGATGTGTTCTTCACAGAGATGTTAGAAGCTGTAAGTGGGCTACTGCCAGATGGGAATGTGCTCCCTCATAGAGCGTATGATGCTAAACAAATGCTCAAATCTATCGGGTTAACACATGAGAAGATCCATGCTTGTCCGGATGATTGTATTTTATTTAGAAAAGAGTACGCAGAATTGAATGAATGTCCCAAGTGTTGCAAGAAGCGATATAAGAAAAACAACTCCCCGGCCAAAGTTATGCGGTACTTTCCTATAATTCCTAGATTTAGGAGGTTGTATAGTAGCGCAGAAGATGCTAAATACTTGACATGGCATCATGATGAAAGAATTAATGATGGAATGTTGAGACACCCAGCCGATTCACCTCAGTGGAAGACATTTGATAATAAATATCCGGAATTTGGCAAGGATCCAAGGAACTTGCGCTTAGTACTTTCAACAGATGGAATGAACCCTCATGGTCTTCAGAGTACTTCCAATAGTACATGGCCCGTGATTTTGATGATCTATAACCTGGCTCCTTGGTTATGCATGAAGCGAAAGTATATGATGCTGTCTATTTTGATATCAGGACCTAAGCAACCTGGTAACGACATTGACATATATTTGGCTCCTTTAATCGAGGACTTAAAGGTGTTGTGGGAAGAGGGTGTTGATGTATATGATGGATACAAAAAGGCTGATTTCAGTTTGAAGGCTATGTTGTTTGGAACAATCAATGATTTCCCAGCTTATGGCAACCCCTCTGGATATATTGTGAAGGGGCATTGTGCTTGCCCATGTTGTACAAATGACACAGATCATCTTCGATTGAGTCATTGTAAGAAGTCGGTTTACATGGGGCATAGACGGTGGTTGGATCGAAGTCATCCCTACAGAACGATGTCAGAGGCATTCAATGGTGAAGTTGAAACTCGGTGTCCACCTCCTACATTGTCAGGTGTTGATGTGCTGAAGGAGGTGGAAAACATTAAGACACAGTTTGGTAAGAAGTTTGCAAAGTTTGTTCCAACTAAAGGTTTTAAGAAAGAATCAATCTTTTTTCAGTTAGTATATTGGAAGGACTTGTTTGTTAGGCATTTTATTGATCTCATGCATAATGAGAAAAATGTTGGTGCTAGTTTGCTAAATACTTTGCTAGGTGACAATTTGAAATCTAAAGATGGACTCAATGCACGAATGGACATGGTTGATATAGGAATCAGAGAAGAACTTGCACCTGTACCAAAGGAGGGGAAAGCACCATACTTGCCTCCTCCTGCTCATACTTTGTCTAAGAAAGAAAAGACTGTGTTACTCGAGACACTCCACTCCGTGAAGGTACCTGAGGGGTACTCGTCCAACATACAAAGTCTTGTATCTTTATCCGGGTTGAAATTGATGACTTTAAAATCACATGATTATCATGTCATCATTGAGAATTTGCTACCAATTGCAATTCGTGCTATTTTTCCAGAAAATGTACGTAAAACTATCACAAAGTTATGTTGGTTTTTCAAAGCCATGAGCAGCAAGGTCATAGACCCAAGAAGTCTGTCAAGTCTATAAAAAGTGATTATAGAAACACTTTGTGAGCTTGAGATGTATTTCCCACCTTCTTTCTTTGATATCATGATTCATTTGACTGTACACTTGGTTTACGAGACGAGGATGTGTGGTCCTGCACGTATGAGATGGATGTATGGCATAGAGCGGTATATGAAAGTGTTGAAAGGTTATGTGAGGAACAGGTACAGACCAGAAGCTTGCATCGCTGAAACCTATTTAGTTGAAGAAGCGATAGAATATTGGTCTGAATATATCCCAAATGTCGAAGCAATTGGACTTCCAAGTACTCGTCACACTGATAGGATTGACGGTGAGGGTGTAACAGGTGGTCAACCAGTATTGATCAACCTCGAACAATGGCGACGGATACACTTGTGTGTTTTACATAACACAATTGATGTTGTTCCTTATGTTGAGTTGCACAAGCAGGTTATCTCAATAAAATATCCAGAAAAAGGCTCTGATTGGATTGAAGTGGAACACAATTTTACCTTCATTGATTGGTTTAAGTGTCATATTGGTGATAAGATATTACAGAAAAGTTATTCAGTATCGAAAAGGGTTAAGTTTTTGTCAAAAGGACCTGATATGCATGTGTACTCTTACCAAAGTTATCTCATCAATGGATACACATTCTACACTAGAGAACACGATGAGAGGAGTACTATGCAGAATATCGGGGTTTCTATTAATGCCACCGCACTAAACCAGACAAATACGACATACTTTGGACAAATCGTGAATATGTGGAAAATTGATTATGTTGGATTTCGAGTTCCGTTGTTTAACTGCAGTTGGGTTAGCATTCCTCATGGGGTACATGTTGAAAGTTCTGGATTCATACGGGTCGATTTGAAAAAGGTTAGGTACAAAGACGATTCGTTCATTGTGGCAACACAAGCTAAGCAGGTGTTTTATGTCAGTGACCCAGTTGATAAGAAGTGGTCCATTGTTATATTGTCAAACAAGTTCAATAACAGTTACCAAGTTAGTGACCATGTTGTTGAGGACGTTGACACAATTAATGATCCTTCTTTTGAGAACCTGTATGTGTGTCCGAGCATTGATGATAATTGTCAACGCTTATATGCAAGATATGATCATGATGAGGGTGAATATGTAAATCCAGATTTAGTTAATATACATGGTCATGAACGAGCAAAGCCAACTACGAAAAGAAAGAAGATAGCTAAAGCGAAGAAGAAATGTACGCTTTGTTCCTATTATATATTTGTTATTTATATATAGTGATTTCAGCTACAAATACAAATCTGCTTTAGACATGCATTAGATTGTGCTTACTTCACTTAATTGGAATGAATAAGATATGTAGAAATTGTTGTAATTTGCATTCACTCTCATCTATTAATCTTGTCATCTTATGATCTTGTTCTTCTCTTATGTGCAGGATCCTGGTTACTGGATCCCAGCGCACAGAGCGTGCTAGTGGGGATGGTCAGGGTGGTTCTAGAAGAGGTGAGTCAGGGGGTTCCGATGATACTAGTGGCATGTCTCAGATTCAGTCTCGAGGAATAGTTACTATGGTGAATGTTAAGAAAAAAAGGGCCAAAGGAGAAGTAATAAAGGTGAAATGGAATGAAATGGGTCAACCAATTGGCAAAGAGTCGATGACCCTAGCACACTTCATTGGCTCTTGTAGTAGAAGAAATTTTCCGATCTCGATTACAGATTGGCGTAATAAAGATTTGACAGCCCTGAAAGACCAATTTTGGGATGAAATCAAGGTATATTCCTGATTAGTATTTTTTTGTAGTGTATAATCAAATATTTTTTATAATTAGATGAGTATTTTGTTTATAAAACTTGTGATGAAATTGTATGTAATTATTAGTTTTGCTCTGTTTAACAAGTGACATTTATAGCAATGATACCTATGAATGACTAAACATCTAAAATATGTGTGGATTGACCTGACATGTATCTGTTCGCTAGAGATGTGTTTTTATCCTGCTCGTGTTTGAAACTTCACTGACTTAATGTTAGGGTTTTTTTTCTCACTCTGTGTGTTGGCTCATGTTTCATTTTTATGCCTTTTTTTGCCATTGGGAAAGGCTTATAGACCTTACAGAAGTCAAATGCAAATTGTTTCTATAAACTTCAATGAATCAGTTAAACTTCATATTTTAGATGGCCATGTACAGTAGAAAAGTAAGTAGCTTTTAACCATTGTGGCAAGCGAGAAGGTGAAAGGAGTCTCATTCATGCACGTTTACACCATCTGTACTCCCTCTAATGCATTTGCAGACAGGCAAGATGCAGGAGATGGTTGTGAAATAAATTGGATGAGCTTCTGTGTAGGAAGTCAATGCAACCTTTTCATGTTATGGCAAGAAGATTCTTGTACTGATTGTGCAAATGCCTGAACATTTTTTGTCAAGCAAAAGATTTGTCCAAAAAGTTGAGAGGAGAGAGGAATCTAAAGATGTATCCATACATGTACTTTCATCTCCTGTCATGCATTGTGTATTCTTCTATTGATTTTTGTCTTGCTGTTAATCAAGCCACAACTTTGTGATAAATTTATTTAATGATTGAAAGTTATGCTAATTATATACTTTGACCCACAAAATTCTTAATTCAAGTCAGAATAAAAATAGTTGATAGTATAAGAATAGTGGAAGGATATACTATTTTTTGTTCTCACGTAGACATTGGATAGCTCATTGATTCCTGTTATAATGAGAAATTGCCAATTCAAAATTCAAAGCCAATGGAATCCAGCATTGATGAAAAGAACATTTCCATTGTTAAATTAAAAACAGATGTTAACTTTTAAGTGATACCAAAATAGCTAATAATAATTTTGAATTTCTTGAAAGCTGTAGCATTTGCTTCCCATTGTAACTTGGATCTGTTTTGGTTTCTTGCAAATATGAAACATTGCCGATGGTTTTTTTTATGTTGATTGATTTGCATGTTTTCATTTTGAATCCTTTATGTTCACACAGACTGTAACTTTCAAATCCAGGGTATGTGCTTATGTGGTATTGCTGTAACAACCGGACACTCTTAGGATCAGGTCATTCACTGTTGAGGATTTGAGAGTTCAAAGAGTCACTTCAATCGATGGCTCATCTTCTGTCCTCCAATGACTCTGTTTGGTTTTTTCATACATATTCAAAATGAGTGTTGTGGTACTTTTTAAACAGCCATTTATATTATGCTTTACATCTTGCAATCCTGTGGGCTCTGGAGATTAGAATCAGAGTTATATGAAGACTGCCTTAGATTCTCCAGCAAGCGAGAAAAGACCACATTCAGTGGAAACAATGTTAAACCTATGTAAGGAGAGTAGGAAGGTATCCATGGTTGTTGCTGTTCGAGAGTTGAACGTTAATTGATAAGGATTCTTAATTGCTGCTGGAATTAAGAATGTACACAGCACCGCTTCATGATATGAATTTCCTGATACATATGTACAATACAAAGAACACTTCAGGTATGAACAGTTCAATTTTAAACTGGATACAAGATAAGAGACTTCAATATGATTAGGTAAATATATTCATTAACTCCACAATGAGTAATCATTATAATTAGTATTAATTAGCAGTATTTTTATTGTTGTTATTACTGCTGCGCTTTCTTCTTTTGATTATCTGACATCGATCATTTCCATGCGAAAATTCAAATGCAAATTGTCATACTTACATCTTTCAAACATTTTTCAAACATTTTTCAGAGATGCCATACTTACATCTTTCATCATTGCTTCATCATGAATAGGAAACATTTGCTGGGTGGACAAAACGCACAAGAAACTGATTCTTCGTCGTGCCGGTTACCTGCACAGAGTCTTTAGAACGAGGTTAAGGAATCTTGCCAGAGATAGCCATGGTAACTACTCGGATAAGCCACCTTTCATATACTCACACTTGTCTTCTGTGTCTCTGTTTTGGAAAGATTTCGTGGCGTACTCTTCGACTCTAGATTTTAAGGTAACGTTTACGTTATTTCATTACTTTCAATTTGAGGACACTACAATTTAAACTAACTAATGACAACACTCAATTGTAGGAAACAAGCAAAATAAACAAAGTGAGAGCGGAATCAATGGAGGCGCAATATAGGAAAGCATGTGTGGGTTATGCACGTCTGAGACAGGAGATTGTATGTATTGTAAAAATAAGCTGTCTCATCAACCAAGCTGATGGATTTGAATGGTTTTGTTTGTTTTTTCTTGCTAATTGTGGCCTTGAAATTCGCAGATTGAAGAGAAATTACGTGAAGGGGAAGAGTATCCTGTAGTGACTCGCTTAGATACTTGGAAGAGAGCGAGGATGAATGCTGAGCACCAGGTTGATGATCCTGATGCCTTGCGAATACTGGAGGATGTGGTAATATTCTAAGACAAAGATTGATTATAAATGAGTCATGGTTACTTGTGCACTTAAATTCTGTGGTTAAGTTGATCTACATTAACTTCACTTCTAATGTTTCTATTAGGTTTGCATAACACAAGAGTTGGGAGAAGATGAGCTGAATGATATTGGAGTTAAAGACTTGTTGGATCGAGCTATTCCTCTCGTTTATTCAGGTCGTGTACGAGGATGTGGATTTGGTGTCACAAAGAGATCTTTGTCTTCTGTTCCTGAATTGTCTGAATTGTCAAAGTTGAGAAGGCAATTCAATAGACTAGAGAAAGAAATCCAGGAGATGAAGACCAATCAGCCTATGGCGACTTCTTGTGGTTCTAGCCACATGGATAATTTCGATGATGATGCCATGGATTTGGATGATGACCTTGATGTTCCGGATCCAGATCTTCCTGTGGTATATTAAGCGACTATACAAATTGACCCTTTATTTATTCATTAAATCACATTCATTAATATATTTTTCATTGCTAGGGTCCTATTACATGTTATTTGTACGTTGCGAACCCCCGGAGACATGTCGGGCAAGGTATTTTGCATAATGGTCCAAAGGAGATTCTTCATGGTGTTCCACTGCCAGAAGGTTACGCGAGGATACAATTTGAGGTGGCAGTGGAATCCGAGAGACATTCAGGGGTGCCTCAACAAACTGACGAGGTTAGGACTGTTGGAGAAGCGGTTGGACATTTTATTTCATGGCCAAAAAAACTGGTATCTTTGTTTTATGTTTTATATGAATACTCTATTTATATTAAAATTTGTTTGTAGCGTCCACCTCTAAGGAAGATGGATAAGAGGAGCCAGAAAATTCATACAAGTTCTAATAAGCCTACTTTGAAAACTATGGAGTCAACATTTTGTGCTAAGCAAGTAGGTTATCCCAAGAGTCGAGATTCTCCTCACGATTCCATGGTGTTGCACCTTTTACGTCTCGCACCCCAAACTATTGTGAACAACATAGAAGTTCCTATTAAAGCATATTTTGATGGAGAGACTTGGGATGAACTTATTATTTATGAAAATATCTTGGAGGTTTTGGAGGATAGATGGCTAAGTGCCACAAGCATTGCCTTTTATATCAGGTAATAAAATTATTAAAAGTTGTCCTTCTAATTTGATATAAATTGTTTACAACACTCATTTCTTATGTATTGTTTAAAGGTATTTGGGTGATGTTTATCTATCCGAAAATGCCGAGTTGGCCGGCAAGTTTTCTTTTTTGTCGCCCCATATTGCACCAATGGTAGGTAGTGGAACATCGGCCAATCATTTGGCCGAATGTCTCCTGAAATATGCAGGACAGAACCATCTATTATTGATACCGCATAATGTTGGGTGAGTTCAATATAATATTAAATAATTATATGTTTATCAAATATGTGATATGTCTAATTTTTTTCAAAACATTATGCAGTCATCATTGGGTATTGGTTGCTATCAATATCCAAACAGAGTCGATTTACTTCATGGATCCACAAAATGCAAAGATTTCACAACGTGTGGATTTGAAAAACTTTGTGGAAAGGTAAATATATCTTCAAGTTTTTTTCATTACAAATATATATATACATTTGTATAATATTGTTTAATTTATAAAAACAGTGGTATAAGTGGTTATCGAACTCTTCGAGGGGGCAATATCAGTAGAATGGCATACAATAGATTCAAGTGGGTTAACATTCAGGTAATACTTTACAATTTTGAAATTTATTATATACGAAATATTATTGTAATAAATTTTATATACTTAATTGGCGTTATTTTCATCGTGTCCAAAGCAGACTGATGGCATTCATTGTGGTCACTATGTGTGTTGCTTTATTGAGGATATTTTGATTTTTGGTGATACGACTATTCCTATTCCCGTAAGTAAATCGTTTTAGAACTACTTAATAGTTTTGAAGTATTTGATCTCGTCTATCTATGTTTTGTAAATTTTATGTTTTACAGTTTGTTAATATGGAGTCACTCAAGTATTATTCCCCAGAAAGAATGGAAAATTTTAAAGTCAATTGGACGTGGTACTTGTACAATCGATTCCTCAAGGAAAAGATGAAGTGTTGAAGCGCTTTCTAATGCGTGTCGCGCGAAATTGCCATAATTCAAGGTATATTTTACACATGCTACTGTCAGTGAGCGATTTCATTTAAGTCATGTGTCATTATTTTAGTGTTTATGCTACATAATATGACGAAGATGCTACTGAAGGCAAATTTAGCTTACTATCTATTTACTTTTCAATGTGGGTGTTACTGATCTATTTCTTTGGCATTGAAGTTTTTTTACTGACCCTATCTTATTCCTGGGAAACAAATTCTAGATCTTTAGTTCAACATCTTATTCTTCTGATAGGGATGCATATTTTCATGCTTGCAAGCAGATATTGCCAGGATAATCATTTTGCATTACCAGAGAAGTATTGATTAGCTAGCCATGATATACATTTTATTTAAATCTTCTTTATCTGACGAGGTTGCCATACCAAGAACTATCATTTTGCATTACAAGGACAAAATATTAAAACCTGGTTGTCATTTTGATTCTCTTTATCTCTCGTGGTTTTATTATATAAATTATTGCTAGTTGGAGTGGTGGCAACCATGATGGCATCCTCTTCTTGAGAGGAAGGTACAGTGAAACCTTTGAATGCAACCTTTTCGTTTCTATGGTTATATCCATAAGTGTTTTTAGTTTGAATTAGCTCTTTGTAGTTCTAATACTTGTGGGCATTGTTTTTAGTTTATATTAAGCAAATGTGATTAGTTTAAACTTTTTGCATGATTAGACACCGGTGTCTGCTAGACACTGGTTTCTTCGTTGCAATAAGAAATCATAAATCATGCTACATGAAGTACTGAAGCATGTAGAGGTTGAGATACCTTTCCTGTAATACCGAAAGCCTTCTTTATGGTATTAAACAGTGTATCGGCATCAAGACAACCCACTGATTGTTCTCTACACAAGCTTAAGTCCTTTGTCAATGTCTTATTGTTTGCTCTATTCATTATGGAAGAATGCTTTTGACTGCTTCAGTTTATGTTTTATCTCAACATCATACAGTTGCCAGTCTGGATTTTTTTTATACAAGTTCTCTTTGTTGTTTCATCGAACATATGCTAGAACTGTACTATATAGTTTAAGATACTCTCATTTATCTCAAAATTTCCTTGTTATTACAGGTCATTGTATTGTATCTATAGTCATTGAGTTGGATTCTTTTAGTTCCCTCTTATCTCATGCATGAAACATCACTATACAATGTTATAATATGAATAAAAATCATATATATAAAGAAGCATGCATGTGAGATGGACTTCTTTCTTGCAATAATAAATCAAAAAACATACTATATCAAGAAGCATGTAGAGGTTGAGATACCTTTCCAATAACACCGAAAACCTACTTCATTGTAGTAAACCATCTGTGGGCAGCAAGACAAAGCCAATCACCCACTAATTGCTCTCTGCAAAAGCTTATAGCCTTTGTCAGGTCCATATAATTCACAACATTGTCTTATGATTTGCTCTTCACATTATGGAACAAAGCTTCCACCTGCTTCAGTTTATGTTTTATCTCAACATCAAACTGTAGCAAGTTTGAGATATTCTGGCCTTTTTCAGGGTCTCTTTGTTGTCACAAAGTCAATTTATATATTTTCATCTGAAAAATCCAACACTGTAGTGTATTTTCTTTGCCATTACAAGTCAGCTGTTTTATTGTGTCTACAGTCAGTGTGTTGGATTCTTTTTGTTCTTTATCAATTCATACATGAAACATCACTAAACACCATAATATTATGAAACATCACTAAACACCATTATATTATGAATAAAAAATCATTTGTCGGTGATTAATCAAATTAGTTAGGATTCATAAACAATTCATCGGATTAGCAGCGACGACAAAAGGAAGGAGAACAAGAATGGAATTGATCATGATTAAACTAGGTGCATGCTTGAGCAGTTGGGATGTGAGAACTACCAAACCCAGGGGAAGAGACTAAGGATTGGTATTCTTTAATGAAGAAGTTGTACACTGTGTATATGATGGGTAGGTGGGTGGGTGAGTGGATGTAGGTGTGTTTGACCAACAATTGTTTATTCGAATAGGGTTACAGTTTAGTAGTGCACATGAGACTCAGAGATAACAGCTCTGCACAAAATGTTGTGGCTTGAAAAGGAGAGTGTTGCGAGCTCATCTGAGCTGAGGGAGCACAAAGAACCCAAAGAATACAAGAAGTATATGACAAGTGAATGCAACCATAGAGATTACATGGGGAGAATTTCAGAGCCTTGACTTGCTAGTTTATGACATTGCTAGGGATTGCCTGCCATTGAGAGATCAAGATCAAAGGAAGTGTAACAAGTTGATTATAATAAACTAGTAGTGATACTCAGACCTGGGAGCTAGGTAAGAACCCAAATCCATATTAGCACCTGGCCCACGCTGGTGCACTTTTTAATTGCTGTTGACCACATGCAAGCAGAACAAGGCCTTAAACATGGGCTTGTCATAGCCCATAAATCTCCATTCCTGGGCTTTTTGAGAGAGAACATCACCTGGACCTAGTTTGCAGACGCATATGCCAAATTGCTGTTTCCTGTAAAGATCCAAAAGACATTAAGGTGACCCTTTCACCAAAGTGGGAAGAGCCAGGGGCTCGTGATAAGACCAGTGGGTTTGGTCATCACCTCATGAATACTAGGAGGGATGTTTCATGTATGCTTCTAAAAAGGCCACTGTTCACATCATGCATATGGCTGTCATGATAAGATCTTTGCTTTGTTGAAGAGATGCATGATTGATGCCGCATGATTGATGCCATGCTATCATCATAGTGTTCATGTGTAAGCTCATAGGGTCTTAAAACCCCTAGGAAATGGACCCATGTGGGTGGCAAAATATCATGCTTCACTGGGCTTGGAATCCATCCGGGCTCCTTGTTACTGTGAAGTGAGGTCTGAGATAAAATTCGCAATTACATGATGAAATAACTCGTAGTATTTGGATTGCATGCAACAGATAGTCGGATTCTGGTAGCATTTTAAGTGCTTTCCTGAATGAATTGGTTTCCATCTAATTCAGTTTGGACAGCTTTTGGTGTTGTCTTCACATTTTCTGCTTTGCGTAGATTTCTTAAAATGCAAGGGATAGAAGAGAAATAGAACAGAGGGCTGACTTTTATATTGATTGCCCAGCTTAAATAAGTTGTTTTGCTAAGCATTCAAATAGAACACGCTATTGATTACGGTGCTGCTGTTCTCACGAGCTTTATGTTATGTTGCCCATAATTTTGCGAGCTTTGCCCTTCTCGCTTCTTCCCATATATCATGGTGATTTCCATTCCTATCTGCCTAATGGGTCGGTCATACTCTTGTATGCTTTTCATGTCTTCTTAGTTGGATAAATATCTGAACTCTCTCTGATTGCTCAATCGAAGATACTATGAATTGAATGATGCCTTCAGTATCAAATCCATTAGAGTTAAGTTGGTTTTCAAACCTTATTCAATAATAATTAATCATAAAGTTCTGCGCTTTTGCTTATATTCTTGCTTCTAGACTGAACTCGTGAAGTGTTTGCAGAGATGATGGTGGGTGCCAACGCACCGGGCTGCACAGGCGAGGGATGCAAGAATGAAGTGGTTGCAAGGATGACGATGGGCGCGACGGGGCTGGGTTGCACCGATGAGAGATGCAGGAAAACTGCAAGTTTTATCCAGACTTGGTTCAGATACTATGTAGCTGTATGGAAGTGCAATGTAGTTGTGTATATGAAGAGATCTATGGACAAACTTCATGACCTTTTGGAAGCCTTGCTCGGAGTTTAGTCTGATGTGCTTGTGTTATTTTGAGTTATGTAGACTCTTGAAAGTAATGTATAACTGAAACTAGTGTGCTAAAGATACTTGATGCAAGTGTTTAGTTACAGTGTGTATAGTATTATGAATGAAATCTAATGAGATGCTTAATGAAGTACATGATATAATTGATGTGCAATGTCTCTTTGTGCTACTTTTGAGCTGTAAGTACGTGCTCAGGAATACCAAGCTGAAGCTAAAGATTTGGTTAGATTGGGGTTGTTTGGATTGGATATTGACACATGCTAGAATTTGTCGAACCACTTAGATAGCGCTTTTATAAGGGCTATCTAAGTAAACCACTTAGATAGCGCTTATAAAAGCGCTATCCAAGGGCAAAATCAAAATTTCTCGAACCACTTAGATAGCGCTTAAAAAGCGCTATCCAAGCTAGCATAGCGATAGCTTAGATAGCACTTTTATAAGCGCTATCTAAGTAAACCACTTAGATAGCGCTTATAAAAGCGCTATCCAAGAGCAAAATCAAAATTTCTCAAACCACTTAGATAGCGCTTAAAAAGCGCTATCCAAGCTAGCATAGCGGTAGCTTAGATAGCCCTTTTATAAGCACTATCTAAGTAAACCACTTAGATAGCGCTTATAAAAGCGCTATCCAAGCTACCATAGCGGTAGCTTAGATAGCGCTAAAAAGCGTTATCTAAGTGTAAAAAAAGCGCTATGCAAGCGTTTTTTTTGTAGTAGTGACTAGTGCTAGTTTTAATGTTAAACTGTGTTTTTCTAATCATGATTAGTAAGCTTACAAACCTAAGCTGTTACCTCCTACTAATAATATAGGTTAGTTGTAAGCATACTACTTAAGTTGTTATATTTAAGTTATATTAATACCTCTATATGTAATGCTAATGGGTTAGTTAATAATATTAGAAATGAGTTTTAGCAGTATAAATACCCAGTAATATGCATTAGTGATGGTTACTTGTTAACATATGCTAGGTGTAAATATATAATATATAAGTTAGTTTGTGTTACAGAATAAGTTTAGCATCACAAGTATGATATACAGAATATAAACAGTAACTCATATAAAAATGGGGAAACAGTACCTTTTTGTTATTGATTGGAATAAAATGTTAGTTGATTAAATAAGTTATTTTGACTAAATCTGATATCGGAACCGAATGATGCAGAAAACGTCCGCGCCTCTCGTACAAACCCGTCGATACAAAAATCACCTGAATCAGGCGAGCGTGTAATTTATTACATATTTTTAAATGTCACTCGTTTAGATGTTTCACCCTTAAACTGTGAAAACTTGTACACGAAAATGGGGCACAATGACACTATAGCTCCTTGAAACGCACTTATGTGAAATGCTAAATTTGGACTCGTGTGTGTGTGTGTGGACACCATTAAGAAAAATGAACTTACTGTTACGATACGAAACGTACAGACAGTGAAGTGAACAACTTGAATAACATAGAACATGATAGCCGGTTTGGCTAACTCACAGATATTGCATGTCGTTGGCTCATAGACGTACATGTCGTTGGCTCATAGTTGGCTACTCTTATCGAACACTCGTGAAAGGGGCCAAGCTGCAGGTCACATGTGACTAGTCTGGCTCGTGTTCTAGTATATGCCGGTTTAGCATTCTGGCTCGTGGTCCAGAAAGTACATGTGGGTGGGGTTAGGTTCCCGGGCACTAGCCGATAGTAAAAGGGTCGCCTTCGGGGGCACTTGAAGGTGGATTCACTTACTAGCCGTCTAACGACAGGAGCCTTAGTCACGGACTTGCACACACAATTAAACCACTTGAAAAAGGATGTTAACTTATAGAACTGATGTTACTTTATTGAACTGCCATGTTTCATTTTCATAATAGAACTGCTTGCTAGTGTAAATATTTATAACTGCTTAAAACTACAATATATAATCTTGTGTACATCTTGCCAAGGGTTCCCTTCTAACCATAACTTGACAGGACCCTTGCTGACATACATTCTATGTTGTTTGAATGTATGTTAAGTCACGAGACAGAGTACCAGGAGGACTGATGTGTGTGTATATTTTATATATTCACGCACGTCTTCTTTGTGTTTTTCCGTTATTTTCAGCCGTCCCGTTTCCATTTTCTCGTGTTTTCTAGTTTTCTTTCACTTCTCCGTGTTTTTGTGTGTTTGCAGGAGATTACCAGCGTAGGTGGACATATAACAAAGATATCATGAGTCCCAGGAGCAACGGGAGGAGTCACGCGCGATCCAGGGGCCAAACGATGAAGATTACCATTTTTTAGCCCCCACCCGATCGGTTGGCCACAGCCAACAGATCGGGTGATGCACGCGTATCTGACCCGGATGCAAGGTGAAGTGAAGTGCAGCCCAACTGACCGGTTCGACGACCGGTTGAACACAACAGAGTTCTCGGGAATTTGGAGCTGAATTCAAACCGATCGGGTGATACCTCACCCGATCGGTTCATCTGTAGCTGATTCTCCCAAACGACGACCCAGAGAGCTCACCCGACGGTCGCTGATCGTGCTAAATCGTCTGAAGTCTCTGTATTTTGGGGCGTTTTTCCAGCCGATCGGTTGAATTATCAACCGATCGGTTCACCTGATGACCGCATCTCCTCAAACGACGACCTGCTTGCTTCACCTGATCGGTCCAAGCGTTCGGTTGAAGTTTCTGAAGACCGCAGCCGAAGAATCAAGCAGCTCACCTGATCGGTTGATACTTCAACCGATCGGGTGAATTCGTTTTCTATATATAGTTGCCTAGGTTTTCAGAAAATGCAGCATTTGGTATTTTTTGTCTTTTTCTCTATTTGTGACGGCTGGAATTTTATTGTTATCAGTAAGTTCTCTGATCTTTGTCAAACTTTAATATAGTCTTAATAGCAGTGCTACTACCGTGTTTCAATTGCCTGATCATGATTTTTACCGTTGATTTTCATTTAGATTGCTTTTTAGCTATAATGTGTGAGTAGTTCCCAAATCTGGGATTTTGGTGGAAACCCCTTCGTGGGTTCTCCTTGATGCGTCCATAGGACTAGGATTTTGATAGGGATTAGGAATTTAGAGGTTACGTAGGGTGTTTCATTGTCATCGGTGGGAAAAAGACCGCCTTTGATCGTAGGGCCAAGGGGGAATAAACTTGGCGGTTGACTCCTTAGCCATAGCTCACGCCCTTAGCGTAGACATCGAATCGTAGCGCGTGGGAACAGCATGATGAGATGTTGGGAGTTATCATTGCGAGCTTAGTGCTCCCAGAGTCGGTCAGTGTTATTGGACATGTGAATGCCCACTGACCTAACCTGGGTAGTCCGACGTATCGATATGGGCACCGACCGGAATATCGGGCCCATGGGACGCTGGTATCACTCTTAGAGGCAACGTCTCACCACTAAACTCTAATTCTGATCGGTTTCCTATCCGTAGGACGTAATAGCGAGAACACATGATAGGGTGGAAACTGGAGTCTTGGGTTTCCTTTTGTATTATTTATCCTACGTATTTACATTCCGTGACAAACAATCCATCGATCGGGCTTGCTCGCCCGTAGGGTGAATTGGTTCCTCCTAGAAACAAGCACAACCATGCCTCCCTATGTTCGACCCCCAAGCCACACTACAACACCATGCGCTTGTGGTACAAATATTTTAAATCTGGTATCCCTTAATCCAACTGCACTCTTATGAGTCAAAACCGGGGGACGTCAAGATTTATGGCGCCGTTGCAAGGGAGGCAACTTGTTTGTTAATTTTAGGACCTTTGATCCCTTGAGTCTAGTTCATATCCCTACCTCACGATAGTTTTCGCATTCTTCATTTTCATTTTCCATTTTCTATTTTTATTTTTCTGTTTTTATCTGTTCCTATCCCTTACTTGCTTCACTGGTATTTCTTGTTTTTCAGGCGCAGGAATACAAGGAGTCTAGACGACTGATTCCTATTGACCCGGAAATTAACGCCACCGTGAAGCATTTAAACGATGAAAGGAGAAGAAGAGAAGAAGCTGAAGCCATGGGAGAGAACACTCCTCCTCCCCAGAAATCGCTGCTGGAATACTCGATGCCCTCCATCGGGTCCACCTCCTCCATTCAACCTTCGGCTATTGTAGCCCAGAGCTTCGAGCTTAAGCCGTCACTAGTGACGTGGATCCAGCAGGATCAATTCTCTGGGGCACTCATGGAGAGCCCTATTGAACATCTGGACTCCTTCTTAGAGAAGTGTGACACATTCCGGATTAATGTTGTCACAACTGAAGCAATCTGACGGAAGCTATTCTCCTTCTCTCTGCGGGATAAGGCCAAGCAATGGCTTAGGGGAAAGGACCCGAACACCTTCAACACTTGGGAGAAGCTCTCAAATTCTTTCTTGATTGAGTTCTTCCCTCCAGGGAAGACAATGAAGCTGAGGAGTGAGATCTCCTCCTTCTCCCAGGCCAGCCACGAGTCCCTGCACGAATCTTGGACGGGATACAAAGAGATGCAGCGGAGTTGCCCTCATCATGAACTTCCAAAGTGGCAGATTATAAATTTGTTCGATAATGGATTGAGGGATGACCTAAAATCATCGATGGACGCCGCGGCTGGGGGGTCCTTCATGTCTGGAAGTAAAGAAGATGTCGGCAACAATTTAGAAAACATGGCATCAAACAATGAGCGGTGGTATGACGAGCGTGCAACGCCCAGATCTGGAGGCATTCATAGAGTCGAGGACGTTGACAAGTTGTCTAGCAAATTTGATTTGTTATCGACCCAGATCTCAGCGCTTATGGTAGGAGCTGGTGGTGCCAACACAAAACAATTATCAGTGGTAGAAGCGGAAGTCCTGGGAGACTTTGAGGGTGGTGATATTTCACCACCGGTGGATCAAGCTAGCGCACTTTTCTTCAACCCGACGGGTAATGCGCCGTATCAACCACGAACTAGCTCCAATCCGGTTTATTCTCCGAATAACCGGAACCACCCAAATCTTAGCTATCGGGCACCATATCAGCAGCCGCAGCATCCGCAGCAACAAGTATATCAGTCGCCTAGGCAACAACAGCAACAGCAGTATCAGCAACAGCAGCAACCCCCACAAATGTACCAACAGTATCCTCCCAGGAATCAGCAGCCCATGTAGCAGCAGCCGCCGCCATATGGCCAGCAGCGAGTCATCTCCCCGGTTGAGTCCCTCTTGACTCAGTATATCACAAACCAAGAGAAGATCAATTTGAAGCTGGAGATGGAGCATCGGGCCATTACTGACCAAGTAACCCAGCTGGGGTTGCAGGTGGCAAACCTTCAAAGGGCGCAAAACCAATTGCCGGGTCAACCGGAAGTGAATCCAAGGGGGGCAAATCAGACTTTGGAACTAACTCCTGAACATGCAAATGTGTCCGCTATCGTCTTGAGAAGCGGGACACAAATTCCTACAAGAGTGCCCGCTAAGGAACCGGAAGCTCCGTTGGTCGGTGGGCGACCAATTGAAAAATCGAATGACGACGGAGCTTCATCACCAAAGAATATGACTCCGGAGGGAGTTCCTGAAGAAGAGAAGAAGAAGGAAGAGGAGGAGAACCTTAGAGTATTCAAGCCCGTTGTGCCTTTTCCACAACGACTTGCCAAGGCTAAAATTGATGAAAAATACAGCAAGTTCTTCGCTATGGTCAAGGATTTGAGCGTACAGATCCCTTTCCTCGAAGCCATATAGACAATTCCCTCCTACGCGAAATTTTTAAAGGATTTGGTGACGAGGGGTTCCAGAAAGGAAAAGGTCGTTCTCACGACGGAATGTAGTGCTATCATCCAGTAAGCAAATCCGCCCAAGCTAAAAGACCCGGGAAGCTTCTCCATTCCTTGTTCGATTGGGGAAGTAAAGATCCATCGGGCACTCGTGGACTTGGGAGTGAGCGTCAGTCTAATGCTCCTGTCACTATACAGGAGGATATGGATGTGAGACCTAGAGCCCATGGGTATGACCCTTAAACTAGAAGATAGATCGGTCAAATATCCGATGGGAATTATAGACGACCTGCCTGTTAAAGTCAGTGGAATGCAAGTGCCGGTAGACTTCGTGGTGATGGACATGCCTGAAGACACTCATACACCCATCATCCTTGGACGGCCCATCATGGCCACCGCTGGCGTGCTGATAGACGTGAAGAAAGGGAAGTTATCCCTTAATATTGGCGACGAAAAGGTTGAGTTTGACTTGGGGTTATCTATGAAGCACCCCCCGGATGAACCTGGTTGCAATATGTCGGATAATGAGGATGAAAGAGCCATGGAAGCTGGGGCCTGGGAAATTCTCTCAAGGAATGCCCCCGACAGCTTGGGGGACCTTGAAGAACATGTCGGTCTGAAGAAAGAAGATGTTGCTGGAGAAGCGGTTGTCCCACATACGATCCCTCCCGGATTCCAAAAAGCTCCTCCGACGAGGAAAAAAGGGAACGAGCCCATGAGGCTTACCGGTGATGAGATCCGGATATTAAGAAGAGTGGCGGTAGACGCCATGTCACGACCCGCTTCCTAAATACAGAAAGCGAGGCGTGAAAAGTCCGCTCAGACTTGAAGCTGTGAGGCTACAGTCTGTAAAGCGTCTGGTATAATCAAGTAAAGGTCCTTGCAATTACAAAACAGAACAAAAATAATAATAAAAGAAGAGAGATAAATAATGTTATTCCAATCTCAGAATGTCCACATATAATGTTCAAACATCACAGAAAAGCCACCAGGCATAAAAGAGTCTAAAAGGCCCCAAGCATGGCCAAAAGAAATAAACGTACAGAAAAGGAAAGGCGCTACGCACCGACAACCTAACAAGAACTAAGCAGAAATCAACACAGAAAGAAGTCTCTACGACTGGTCGCAGGTGTCCTCGAACTCCACGTCAACAGTGGACCCAGTCTCAACGTGAGCAAACACCTCGTCCTCGGCAATGGGCTCTGGCTCAGCAACTAACATGCGACACCCAAAAGAGACGAAGGCGTATGTCAGCAAAGTCTACAAGAGACTTTGTGCAAGGAAACTAAAAGAAAGGGAAACAGCCTAGCAGTTCTAAAATATGCGATGACAAGGCAGTTTAAGGCATGGATGCAACAAGTAAGAAGTGCAAAAAGTATGACAAGCCAAGGGTAGCAAAGCTACTAAAACATTCACTTGGATTTATAAGACAAGTAAGCACGTCGTGCACAGAGTTTATGCCCTTTGGCTGGAGCGGCTGTACGGGCCAGCACCTACGCTCAAGTGATCGCTTAACCCTACCCCTCGACGTGTAATCGGGCATTGGCTTTTAACCTACACATGTAGCCCGCTTCTGGTTCACGAGCCAGGAAGTGTACTTGGCATAGGATTGTGCCAGCAACGCAGGTGCCTAGCCTCAACAAGGAAGTACAAGTAGCGTGTGCTACGAAAGCAACATTCAAGCATGGAATGACATGTTAGGATGCATGGCATGGCAAGAGTACAAATAAAGTGCGTACAGATATAGAAATTAAACGTGACAGGTAAAATGTATGAATGGCATGGCAGGGTGTCAGATTTAGCTTCGTTGTCAAGCTAGATATTGATGTTGCGTCTAGGCGACTATCATTTCGTCGCCGAGTCTCTTTTACGCTAAAAACAAGGGATAGCCTAAACATGGCCTAAACACAAGTTGGCAAGTTTCACTTGCCTCCAATCAGCTGTTTTGGAAACACCGTTCAATCAGTCCAATCTACTTATGTGCTCGGATTCACCAACCTACAGTCCCAGATTAGATTATCTTCATTAGTGATTTACTAAGCACTTTAAATACTGATTTTAATCTTGATTGGCATGCATTGGTTGGGGGTCCTAAGAGATCAGAAAAGTACCCTTACACTACGCGAGAGCTACACTGACGTCGGGTAGCGACGTCAGGGGTTGGAATAAAGTTAGCGCTCCTGATTCCGATCCAAAATATAATACACGATCGCCAATCCTTGAACAGTGACGTGATTAGCGAAGAGCGTCCAAATCAGCGAGCAAGGTGAACGGTTGATGATCTACGGCTCTCGGGAAGCCGTAACAACGAACGGGGACGAAGGGGTCAGCATACACGAAGACTATGACGTTGATCATCGTAAGGGATGATCGTGACATCGAGGAAAACCTCTAGGCAAGGTAGGGGCTGCCAAAACGATCCAACAGTGAGAGAGTGCGACGAGAGGCGTAACGACGCGTCGAGACGTCGTTAGAATGCAAAACAGCGATAACTCGCTGTTTTGAGGCTTGGACAGCCTGTAGGGGCTTCCGTCGGTAGTGCAGAGTTCGGAGGGGCGACTAACGGCGATCAGGGGTTGCGGGCAGCGGCAGCAGGCGGCAGCTGCGGTGGTGACAGCCGCTGCTGCTGCTGGCGATGCACCGGGCGGCTGCGGCTCTCGGGGGACGCCGGCGAAGGGTCCGGCGACTGCGGCGGTCGGGGTTCGGTCGGGGGAAGCCCAGCGAAGGGTGGAAGAGGCCGGAGGCACGAAGTCGGGGCGCGGGCTAGGGGAGAGCTGCTGCGAAAATGAATGGGGCGGCGGCTCTTTGTGTTTGGCTGGGAGAAAAATATACAACCCTAAGTTGCTTTAATAATAGGGTAGGGCATGGCAACATCACGTGGGGGAGAGTGTCCTAGGTCTAGGTTAGCTTGGGTTAGGGTTTTTTTTATAATTGTGATGAGTTGTGTGCGTGTGCAGCACGTGAAGGGAATGCGATAGGTTTTATGGTTGTCTATTTATTTCTTTCAAACAAAAGTCTCTCTCTCCACCGAGGTGTGTGTGTGGCCAGGTAAAAGTGAGGTTAGAATTTAGATGTGATTAGGATCATTAAAAAATTAATGATTAGGGGCTACACTCGTATAAAACTTAGGGTTAAAAAAATAATAGATTGGGAAACAATAGAGAAAGTGGTCAAACGGAGCCCGAAAAGTATGAGAAAAATACTGGGGCGACCGTGCTGACGAGAGAAAAAAAACTAAGGTGTTCGATCATGGGTACGGCAACGGGAAACGAAACTAAAAATAACAAGGTCCCACGACAAAAGTGCAAGTCGCGACGCCTCTGCAAACAAAGTCAAATTGTGTGGGAACGACCCGTGAAATGACGTTCCAAAATAATTTCACAATTTAATACTCTTCGATAGGGTCACAATGGAATATCACACCGAAGGGTTTGGATACAAGAAGGGTCTAAAATAAATACGTGCACGAACAAGACTACGTGCACGAAAAGCATACGATTGAAAACAGACCGTGACATCCTACCAACCTTAAGAATGATTCCGCCCTCGGAAACAGAAACAACTACTACTCGGAAATTAGTACGGGAAGCGCTCTCTCATATTATCCTTACGCTCCCAGGTGGACTCCCCAGGGGAACCATGACACCTCTGCACTCTAACTAAGTCGACGGTCTTATTCCTCAGCTGCTTCTGCTGTCGATCCAGAATCTCAACTGGCTGCTGATCATAAGTCAGATCCGAACGAATCGTGATTTATGAGAAATCCACAGCATGGGACAGATCACTGACGTATCGATGTAACTGAGATACGTGAAACACGTCGTGAACTCCCTCCAGTGACGGCGGTAAAGCCAAGCGGTAATCCACCGCTCCAACTCTCTCCAGGACGTCAAAAGGCCCGATGTACCTTGGACTCAGCTTGCCACTCTTTCCAAATCGTATAACTCCCTGATTCAAAGAAATCTTAAGAAAGACGTGATCTCTTGGCTGAAACTCTAACGGCCTCCATTTAGCATCTGCCCAATGCTTGAAACGATCCTGCGCGATCCTCAGCTCTCCCGGATGTTCCTCACAACATCCACTGCCTCCATTATCATCTCAGGCCCTAACAGCTCCCTGTCTCCAATGTCATCCCAGCTCAGTGGCGATCGACATTTCTTGCCATTTAGCGCGGCGAATGGCGTCATGCCAATACTCGCCTGGTAGCTGTTATTGTAGGCAAACTCCACATGATGGAGATGATGCTCCCAAGATCCCTTGAAGTCCAACATGCACACTCTCAGCTTGTCTTCCAAAATCTGAATCGTCCTCTCGGACTAGCCATCCGTCTGCGGGTGGTACGCCGTACTGAAACTCAGACTCGTACCCAGACTCTTCTATAGAATCTGCCAAAACTGAGATGTGAATCTCGTGTCTCTGTCTGACACGATACTCACGGGGACTCTGTGAAGTCGCATGATCCCCTGCATGATTCACGTTACATAACTATCTAAATTAGGAAAAGGAAATAAAAAAGGAGAGTAAAAGAATTTACCTCCATATATCTTTTCGCTAGCGTCTCAGTGGACTGTCCCACTCGGAAGGGAATAAAGTGCTCAGATTTGGTCAATCGGTCTACGATCACCCAAAACGCGTCATTCTGATTCGTACTCCAAGGTAGTCCAGTCACGAAATCCATAGTGATGTGTTTCCACTTCCACTTCAGAATCGAAAGAGGTTGTAGCAAACCAGCCGTACGCTGATGTTTCACCTAAACTTGCTGATATACCAAACACTTGGCTACGTTCCGAGCCACACTCCGCTTCATACCATGCTACCAAGAGTTCAGACGAAGATCTTTGTTCATCTTGGTACCTCCAGGATGTACAGAATACGGCGAACTGTGTGCCTCAACCAATAACTCCTCTCTAATATATCCAGCTGGCACACACAACCTGGCTCCAAATCTCATTGAACCATCTCCATGGATCAAGAAGTCAGTCCGCAGACCGGCTTCTACCTGCTCCCGAATCTTCACCAGCTTCGGATCTCCAGCCTGACTTGCCTTGATCCGATCAACGATCGTCGACTGTATCTGCATACACATCAACGACGAAGCCTCTCCAGGAAGCACGATCTCAATACCAGACTTGCAAAAATCCTGCTGCAACCTCCACTTCGAAGTCAACATCATCACCGCTGGAGGTCTGCTCAGCGCATCAGGAACCACATTCACCTCGCTAGGATGGTACTGCAAGTTGATCTCATTATCTGCCATGAGCTCCAACCATCGACGCTGTCGCATGTTGAGCTCCTTCTGCATGAAGATATACTTCAAGCTTTTGTGGTCAGTGAAGATCTTCACCTTCTCACTCAGCAAAAAATGCCTCCAAATCATGAGCGCAAATACGACTGCAGCCAACTCCAAATCGTGCGTCGGGTTATTCTTCTCATGAGCCTTAAGCTGACGAGAAGCATCGCAACCACGTGCCCATGCTGATGCAGAACATAACCAAGACCTTTGCCAGAAGCATCGCAAAAGATCTCAAATCCTCCACTCCGATCGGGCACAACAAGAACAGGCGCTGATGTCAACCTTGCCTTCAGAATAGCAAAGGCCTACTCACCATCATCTGACCAGACAAACGGCACATCCTTCCTCGTCAATTGAGTCATCGACTCAGCGATCCGAGAAAAGTCCTTAATGAAATGCTGATAATAACCTGCAAGCCGAAGAAAACTCCTGATCTCTGATGCTGCCCGAGGAACCGGCCACTCTCTGATAGCCTTAATCTTCTCAGGATCTACTGATATTCCATATCTTGACACCACATGCCCAAGAAAAGCAACCCTATCAAGCCATAACTCGCACTTGGAATACTTAGCATACAAACGATGCTTCCTCAAAATTTCCAATACTATCCTCAAGTACGATGCATTCTCTTCCCCCGACCTTGAATAGATCAAGATGTCGTCAATAAAGATAACAACAAACTTATCTAGAAAGTCGTAGAAGATCAGATTCATCAGGTTCATAAAAACTGCGGGCGCATTGGTTACACTGAAAGGCATAACCACGAACTCATAGTGACCATACTTCGTCCTGAACGCTGTCTTTTGGATATCTTCCTTCCTCACCTTCAGCTGGTGATAGCCACTCCTCATGTCCAACTTAGAGAACACTCTCGATCCTCCAAGCTGATCAAAGATGTCATCTATTCGAGGCAAAAGATATCTATTCTTGATGGTGACGACATTCAGCTCCATGTAGTCCACACACATACAACGCGAACCATCCTTCTTCTTCACCAGCTACACATGTGCTCCCCATCGAGACACACTATGCTTAATATACCCCTTCTACAAGAGCTCATCTAGCTGCATATGCAATTCCTCCAACTCTGCTAGAGCCATATGATACGGTGCCTTCGAAATGAGCTGCGCTCCCGGAATAAGGTCGATCGAAAACTCAAGAGCTCGATCGGGCGGCAGTCCTGACATCTCCTTGTAGGATCCTGCCAAAACAGAGTTAGGATCGATAATTAAAGTTGAGACTTACGCTTGCGTATGCGGAACGGTAGTCTCGGAACTTTGCCTTCGGATTCCCCACGACGGATCGAGTCTTCTCACGAACGGAGTAAGGCTACTAAATCCACAATCTAAATCTCTACTTTAGATTAAGAACTTGGATAGAGGAAGAGAAAGGATTTCTGCAGAGCTTCGCTAGGATGAAGTTGCATGCATGAATTCCATGCAAAAGGTGTAAGAAATGGCTTACCCTTGGGTCTTATTTATAGCCCCCAAGGTAGTTATTTTAGGGTAAGTTGTTCCTTTGGAACAACTTAATTAAGGTGTACCATGATACATGGCACATTATAAGCTTAAGTTGTACCATATGCATGGTACAACATAAGCTTAAGATATTCCCCCTTTATTAGCCATATGTCGCATGCACTTATGCATATATAATGCGACTTTCCCACTCATCCAGAGATCCTCTCCGCAAGGGAACTGTTACGCCTATTTAACCGAGACCCATAAAGCACGAGCCCAAGAGCCCACCTGCATCCTGAAAGCCCATTCGACAAAGGCCCTACAAGGGACCTTCTCAAAACGTCGATCCGACCCGGCCCCGATAACCCGTTGGTCGTTCGCCCACTCCTGCGAAAACCGCTCCCCCGGACACGCGACCACTAAATGGCGATAATGGGGAGGTGCTGGCATGGCGGAGAGGGCGGCGGCGAGGGGGGACGGATGGGGCACGATCGATGGCGGGCGTGGGACGTGGGCCAGAGCCAATCACGCTGGGAGCTCTACAAAAGGGTCAGGAAGACGACGAAGAAAGGGACGGCATCTCAGGTAACAAAACCTAAGGTACTCCATCAACGACCTCGTTCCCCCCGATTCATCTCCTTCCTCCCCCGCTCGCGCCGAGAGACGCCGTCACGATCTCCTCACGAGTCGGACCGTCTCCGCCGGGCCTCCTTTCTCAGATCTCTATCTGACTTAGGCATCGGAGGGGATTTGGCCGGAACCAAGGTCCGGCCCCCTGACGAGCGTTCTCGTCTACGCAGGTGCACAACGGACCAACGGGCCGAGGCTACCCCTCGCCCCTCTCCGACCACTCGATCAACCGGACAGTGAGGCTTCCCCTCACCATCAGCCTTCCGTGGCCGAGCACGCCCTACCGAGGCCGAGCGTCCTAATCGGGTCTGAGACACACCCTCGCCACCCGACGGCCGTGCATCTACCCGGGCAACTGAGGCTACCCCTCGTCCCCCTCCCAGCCGAGGCCGAGCACGTCCGTCCGAGGCCGAGCGTCTCAACCAGGGCCGAGGCTTCCCCTCGCCCCTTCTGCACCGATTCGAAGCCCCCGAGGGACCCAAAGCGGGCCCCTTGACCACGTTGACCGGGTTCTCCACGGTCAACGCATTGTAGTGGAAAACACTCTGAAACATCTGGCGCCGTCTGTGGGAACGAGAAACCGTCCCACGAAGAAGCAAACCACACCAACAATGGCACGAGCCAGCAATGGGAGGAAGCGCATGCCCCCCATCCCGGAGGAGGGGAATGGCACAACAAACGGTAATCCCGAGGACACGCCCGTCAGCGGCCACCCCACCCTCTCCACCGGAGAAACCGGCGGCTCAGAACTGGCCACGCAGGGACAGCTCTGCGCCCTAGCTCAGGAGACCAACGCGAGCCTCCAGACGTTGGTCGCAACGGTGCAGCAGCTCGTCGGCCCTGCGCCACCCAACGGAGGCACGTTGGACGACAGCCATCGATGGGCGGGGGGTCCCCCACACTTGCGGTCCGCCGTGGTCGACGACCACGGGACCCGGAAACCGAACATGGAGCGTCGGTTCACGCTGTCCGGCTCTCGTCAGGCGAGGTCACGCGCCTCCTCACCCAATCGTGAAAGGAGCCGAAGAGAGACCGAAGGGACGGACGGCGAATCAAGGACGGCCTCGTCTCATCGATCGCGGTCGTCCCGCCGCAGGAGAAGCGAACGGTACCACTTGAGAGACCGATCGCGGCGGAGCAGGAGCTCCCGCAGGAGGAGTCGGGAACGTCGGGACAGCCCGGCCCCCAGCGTGGCGAAGGCTGCGGAGCCAGCCCCGCTGGCGCCGGTGGTACCTCCACCCCCGGTCGATCCAGAGGCAGGCGAGTACCGCATCCCCGAAGGCATCCACGGAGATCGATGCCCCTTGTCACGGAGAATAACCGACGCACGGGTCCCCTCCCGATTCCGGATCCCGGTGCTGGGAAAGTACGACGGAATAGGAGACCCGGCGCACCACGTGATGGACTACGAGGGGGACATGGCCTTCCAGGGAGCTGACGATGACCTGCTTTGCCGGGGCTTCTATTCTACTCTCAGGGGAGCGGCGAGGATCTGGTACCACAGCCTGCCCGGCCGCTCCATCGACAGCTTCGAACAACTCGCCCAGTTGTTCTGCAAACAGTTCATGGCGGGGAGGCTGATCAAACCTGGTGCTGAACATCTGTTCAACATAGTGCAAGGCCCGGCCGAACCACTCCGACAGTTCATGCGCCGCTTCAATGCGGAAAGGCTAAACGTGAACAACCCACCCGACCTGGTGGTCCAGACGGCTCTTAAGAAAGGGCTTCGCCACAGGGGCCTCAAGAAGTCCCTGCACAACGACCCCCCAAAGGACCTCCCCGGGATCATGGCAAGGGCCGAACGCTTTATGCTGACCGAGGAGGCCTTGGCCGAGGATGCAGGAAAAACCGCTCGAGGGACCAAGCGTGGCGACGGCGGACGAGCAAGCCCCGAAGGATACCGGACCGAAAAGAGACAAAGGAACAGGCAACGGGGAGAAAGCGCGAGGGACACCACCCCAGACGCCATTCTCACCCAAGTACAGAAGGAAGAGCGAGCTGATCGCCCCCCGCCGAAGGCTAAAAGAGGCGGGAAGAACAGGGAGAAGTACTGTAAGTACCATAAGGACGATGGTCATGACACGGAAGATTGCTGTCATTTGAAGAAGGACATTGAGAAGCTGATGAGCCGAGGGCACGCCAGGAATCAGGCCGATGAGCCGGCCCATGGAGAAGGGACCTCCACACAGCCGGACAAGGGGAAGAAGATCAACACCATCCAAGCCCCCCTCCGCATCGTAGAGTGAGCAGGCAACATCCTTCCCCCCGGGGGGCAGCCTAAGTATGAGGGAGATATCTAGTTTTACATCCCTCTGTTTAGCTTCATTTCCCCTTTTCCGTTTCCTCCAAATGTACCGGTCCAACTGGACCCATGAGAGTACAAACGCCTTCTTTTTATTGTCTTTATTTAAAATTCCGACGGAGTTGACATGTCGCCAGTAACGCAAAAGACCGGGGACCGCCGCCTCACTGGAGGAGGAAGAGGAGCTTTGCCCTCACCGACTATCTCCGGCACTCATAAGTCTGGGAGCAATTCCCCCAACAGACGCGGACGCTGACCGGTCCTAAGCCGAGGAGCTTGGCCCTCGCCGACCGACCCCAGTGCACATAAGTCTGGGGGCGACTCCCCCCAGCAAAGCACGGGCGCCGACCGGTCCTAAGCCAAGGAGCTTTGCCCTCGCCGACCGACTCCAATGCCCATAAGTTTTGGGGCGATTCCCCCAGCAGGCACGGACGCTGACCGGTCCTAAGCCGAAGGGCTTGGCCCTCGCCGACCGAGTCCAGAGCTCATAAGTCTGGGGTCGACTCCCCCAGCAGGCACGACGCCGACTGGTCCTAAGACGAGGAGCTTTGCCCTCGCCGACCGACTCCAGCGCTCATAAGACTGGGGGCAATTCCCCCAGCAGGCACGGACGCCGACCGGTCCTAAGCCGAGGAGCTTTGCCCTCACCGACCGACTCCAGCGCTCATAAGTCTGGGGGCAGTTTCCCCAGGAGGCACGGACGCCAACCGGTCCTAAGTCGAGGAGCTTCGCCCTCGCTGACCGACTCCTGTGCCCCTAAGTCTGGGGAGAATCCCCCCAGCCAACGCCAGTTTCGTCCATTCCCAAGCCAAGAACAAGGCAACAACGCCAAGTACACAATAATTCCAAGTAAGTCGATTTCATTTATAATAGTTAACCCGAGTACGAGAATGCGTCTTATTTACAGGGGATCAAGGCGAAGGGAACACCCTACAAACAGTCTACTCGCGACAAATGACAGAGTTCAGATCGACACCGACAAAGCAAAATTGGTTGACAAAAGACCCAGAGTAGGTGACCCAAGCTAGCGGCCATGCAACCAGCAATTGTTGGCCACGGAGCTGAAGGAGATGGCGGGGGCCGGGGGTCCATTTCAAGTAGACTGGCCCAAAGCGAAGCGGATGCTTAAAAATTTGAGGATAAGGCTGGGAGGGACTGCTTAAGGAGCCCGAGCTCGGGAGGACACATCCTCAGGCACTTCGCCCTGCTCGGAGCGAGGGGACTCGACTGGCGGAGGGGCTTGCCGGACACGTTCCGCACATTCCCGGAAGGAAGACTGGACGACTTCGATGATCCGGGGGGCGATGATGTCTATATACTTACCGAAGGCCCCCCTGAGAACCTCGAAGATCTCCTTCCCCAGGGTCTCGACGACGCCCTTCTCCACCTCCTCCGCCAGCCGCATTACCTGACGCCAGTCCGACAGCTCCCTCTGAAGCTCCTCCCTCTCCAGACGGAACGACTCCGCCGCTTCCTCAGCCGACTGATGAGCATCCCCTAGCTTTCCCTCGAGGTCACCCACTTGCCCCTCCAACGCAGCCACACGGAGGGCGAGGCGCCGAGACTCCATCTGGGCCTCCATCATGGCCACCTCGGCCGCCCCGGCCCGCTCCTGAGCCCTCATGGAAGACTCCTCCATCTCCCTCAAGCGGATGGCTCGACACTGCAACTCCACAGCGAGCGCCGAACCCTGAAAAGACGAGACATGGGCTAAGAAGAGGATAAAGAGAAAGAGAGGATAGCAGGATAACCGAACCTGTTGGAGGATCCAGACCAAGGAATCCGACATCTTGTCGGCCGGGATCTTCTTGAGGAGGCTGCGGTCCCGGGGAGGGACGGAGACCTCGGCAACTTGCTGGGCCACTGCTCGGTCAGCAAACATCGAACTCCCATGGACGACAATCGAAGCCAAGTCGCTCGCCAACAAGGCCCCGACCCCTGGTGATACGGGCGAAGACGCTGCGAGGGGGGTGGCTGGCAAAGCTATCGAAGGATCCCCGGCGGTCGCCACGGGAAGCGCGGAACCTGCCGGGCCGGAGGGATCCACGTCCTCCTTCCTCTTCTTTCCACCGTGGAGCTCCGAAGGCGCCGGAGGAGAACGCTTCCGCCTCGCACCATCCTCACCCCCCGGAAGGGGATCGCCAGAAGAAGAGGCGGGAGGCGCGGCCGCCACCTTACCCACGGCAGGCTCGGCTCGGCGCACCTCTTCCTCAACGGTCCTCCGAGGCGCCCTTCCAGAGGTACTACCTCGGCTCCGAGCGGCTCCACGACGGATCAGCTCGTCAACGTCACGGACGAATTCGCGGCCAGCCATCCCTGCAAAGGAGACCGAAATCAGGATGAGTCATAGGGCGATCCGGGGATGAAAAAGCGACCTACCCGGAGACCACAAGACGGCCTTCAGGAGTAGGTCGTCCAGCAAAGACCAAATGGACTTCGTTTCCAAAGGAAGAGCCAACAGAAGCGCAGTGGCTGCCCGGTCGGCGTCTGAGAGAACTAACGACGGGCGAGAATGGACAGAACTGCCCCAGCTTGTCAGAATCTGGGCCTCGCCCAAGAAGACCACGAAGACATAATCCAAGTTCCAATCCCCTGACCAGCGGGGTAACCCGATCAGGCTATCCCTCCTCGAACGAGCTCGGAGTAGCAGCCATGACCCCAGACCGACCGTCTGGGCCTGGTAAAAGTAGAAGAGAAGGGGGAGAGCCGGCTCCAGACCACGGGTACAGCAGAGCGTTACGAAACCGGTCAGTACCGCGATCGAACACGGGGTGAACTGACACAGGGACACTGTGAAATGTTCCATGACCTGGATGAAGAAGGGATGGAGTGGGAAGCGAAGACCCAGGCGGAACATCTCGACGTAGACACCGACCTCATTGCTCCTCGGGAGGCAAATCCGCTCGTCGACAAATGGAACCTGAACCTCGTATGGGAAGCAGAGATATCTTTCCCGGATCTCCGCGGCCACCGAAGGAGGGGTCCTCGACGGCGTACGGAGGACAACCGGGGGCACATTAAGCCGTACGGTAGCCAACGCCACGTCATCACGGGTGTAGTCTGGAAAAAGTTTCTCCTTCCCCTATCTTGAAGAGAACGACTCCCGGCGGGGGAACCAGACTCCCCTAGCAGGGGTTCGCTCTGCCCGGACTCCGGAGGACCCCTCGTCCTCCGGCCAGAACCGCCTATCCTAAGAGCAGCCATAGGATGAAAGCAAGAGAGGAATTACCTATTTTCAACTAGTTTGGAGAGGACAAAGAAGCGAAGGCGACGGGGAACTCCGAGTTGCTGAAGGCTCTGAATACCGGGAGGAGCGAAGAAGAAGTGGAGATCAACACAACTGGGGATCTTATATGCCAGGGGAGAATTCAAAGCGCCTGACAAGAATGCGTGGCGAGGCTCGAAGAGTCGGCGGCGTTCCGAAATTGGCGCCAGTTGAAGACCAATCGATCCGCCTCATCATGACCTGCATTTATGGCCTCGCCTCGATTGAAGCGCCGCTCAGAATCCCAGGAGACATAACGGGTGATCTGAGCGAGCCAAGGCTGATCGACCCCACCAATGGCGGCTCACAAACCCTTCAGCTTCTCGAACTTAAGGCGACTCCGCGAGCGGCGGGGATAAGCTTGCCACTACACGTGGCAGCATCTGAAGGCCGACGGCGCTTTGGAGCCCGCGCCTTAAAAACATCGAACGGGCTAACTCATGATGACGACTAATAAATGAGTCAGCATCGACTGGAGAGCCTGTCAAAATCGGCAGAGGTCACATCGGCCGAACCGAACCGGCCGAGGCCGATCAACCCGACCGATGGGGGCAATTGTTACGCCTATTTGACCGAGACCCATAAAGCACGAGCCCAAGAGCCCACCTGCATCCTGAAAGCCCATTCGACAAAGGCCCTACAAGGGACCTTCTCGAAACATCGATCCGACCCGGCCCCGATAACCCGTTGGTCGTTCGCCCACTCCTGCGAAAACCGCTCCCCCGGACACGCGACCACTAAATGGCGATAATGGGGAGGTGCTGGCATGGCGGAGAGGGCGGCGGCGAGGGGGGACGGATGGGGCACGATCGATGGCGGGCGTGGGACGTGGGCCAGAGCCAATCACGCTGGGAGCTCTACAAAAGGGTCAGGAAGACGACGAAGAAAGGGACGGCATCTCAGGTAACAAAACCTAAGGTACTCCATCAACGACCTCGTTCCCCCCGATTCATCTCCTTCCTCCCCTGCTCGCGCCGAGAGACGCCGTCACGATCTCCTCACGAGTCGGACCGTCTCCGCCGGGCCTCCTTTCTCAGATCTCTATCTGACTTAGGCATCGGAGGGGATTTGGCCGGAACCAAGGTCCGGCCCCCTGACGAGCGTTCTCGTCTACGCAGGTGCACAACGGACCAACGGGCCGAGGCTACCCCTCGCCCCTCTCCGACCACTCGATCAACCGGACAGTGAGGCTTCCCCTCACCATCAGCCTTCCGTGGCCGAGCACGCCCTACCGAGGCCGAGCGTCCTAATCGGGTCTGAGACTCACCCTCGCCACCCGACGGCCGTGCATCTACCCGGGCGACTGAGGCTACCCCTCGTCCCCCTCCCAGCCGAGGCCGAGCACGTCCGTCCGAGGCCGAGCGTCTCAACCAGGGCCGAGGCTTCCCCTCGCCCCTTCTGCACCGATTCGAAGCCCCCGAGGGACCCAAAGCGGGCCCCTTGACCACGTTGACCGGGTTCTCCACGGTCAACGCATTGTAGTGAGAAAACACTCTGAAACAGGAACAGATTCCCTTTGTACACGACTTCGTGTCCGCGACGTTCGAGGTCCGTATTCCCTCGTACATCCCCCACAAGGGTGTACAAACGTCTTCCATATCCAACATCTCCCACTCACACTTGAGGGGACTGTAAGAGAACGTCTTTCCCTTAGTTCTTTCATCTATCATACCGAGAAATAGACCGTGCGACCGTCATGCGCGTAGAGTCTGTTGTTGTGCACTTGTTAGAGATACACAACGACCTCGAAGGTGCAAAGTTGAGTAGTTCAACGCATGCTTTACCCTAGATTATTTCTTCACATTTCTTATACTTTATATTCAACAATTGAATCCCATCTGGATTACAATTGGCTGGCCAGCTTTGAATCATTAAAGTCCAAATGCGAATATGAAATCAATCTTCCTCTTCTTGCGAACCTTCTGATCTTGACTAGACTCGCTTTTCTAACGTGTCCCGACGAGCCGAATTATCATAGCCCATAAGTAACACGCTAAGATAGCGATCATCTCGTCAAATCTAAAGGAACCAATTGGAGTCCTTGAGGGTAAGAGTTAAGGCCCATATGGCCTTTGAGTCTCACATAATAGCAAACACTATTGCTACTAACTCAGTGGTCGAAATGCATACGTGGTATGAACACGTATTACAACATCAATCCTTTCCCAGGGAGAGTATGTCTTAATGATGTTGTACGGATGAAAAGATCAGACACCACAGTGCCTATCTTTTTGAGTCCCCTTACTACTCGTGAAATATTCACGGACTCTCATCCTGCATAAGACAGATAGGATTTTAAAAATCCAATGAGATCTTTATATCCTTGTGATACAGATCTCAGATCTTTTGTAAGCATCCATATGATGCAGATCTTTCATTCGACTATCTTGTTTAAGTCATGACTCTAAATCATTCGTCTAATGATTTTGACTTTAAACTAGTCTCATCTCTATCTTATCCATCTGATAAGATAAGGCGGTTACTCATGTGAGAGAGCCAACCTTAATCTGTCCGACATACACACAATTCAGCTGAGATTTCAAAAATGTACACAAACATTTCTTAAGAAATTCATATGCAATGTTGGAAAAAGAACTTATTCTTTTATTAATTTTGATCATTTCTTAGACATGGGAATATATATTGGTACAACTCAGCTCATACGCAATCCTTGGGATGATAAGTGTTTATAAAACACATTTCTGGGGATCGCCTTTGTAAGCGGATCCGCTATCATCTCATGCGTAGATATGTACCTTATGTCTACCTTCTTGGTCTTATCATAGTCTTTTGCAAATTCGTATCGGATATCAATGTGTTTGATCTTACAAGACACATTATCCTCTTAACGGCTTTCCAGTGTACTTGCCCTGTATTGGATTGGTAACAGCTTACCATTTCCAACGGCAAAACAGATGTCCGGTCTCGTACACACCATAGCGTACATAAGACTATCAACTGCACTGGAATATGGAACTTTTTCCATAATTTTCTTTTCCTTTTGGTTCTTTGGACACGATTCCAGATATAAATTATCGCATATGCTTATATGAATATCAATGGACTTGCAGTCCTGCATATTAGATCGTTCTAGAACCTTCTTTATATAAGTCTCCTATGAAAGAGAAAGAAGTTTCTTCGAACGATTCCTTGAAATCTTAATTCCAAGGATATATGTGGCTTCCCCATGTCTTTCATCTCAAAACTGATGAAAGTCAAGCCTTGATATCCATCACAAAGCCCTTGTCATTTCTGGTTATTAAAATGTCATCTACATATAGAGACATAATAACGTGCTTGCTTTTAATCCTCTTGATATATACGTAGTTATCTTCATCAAGTATGGAAAATCCATTTGATAAGACAACTTCTTGAAATCGTATATACCATTGCCTCGAGGATTATTTAAGACCATATATGGGCTTACGAAGTTTACAAACCTTATGTTCGTTTCCTTCTTTTACAAACCATGTTGGTTGTTCCATATAGATCTCCTCGTCCAATTCTCCATTGAGAAAGGCAGTCTTTACATCCATCTGATGTAATTCGAGGCTTAAGCAAGCTACCATTGCCAGAATCAGGCGAATCGAGGTAAAACGCACAACAGGTGAGAAGGTCTCTTCATAGTCTATCCCTTCCTGTTGCGTAAAACCTTTCGCGACAAGGCGAGCTTTATATCTATCTATAGAGACATCAGCCTTATGCTTGATCTTGAGAACCCATTTGTTCCCAATTGCTCTATGTCCTCTGGGTAAGTTAACTAAGTCCCAGACTTGGTTAACTTTCATGGATTTCAATTCCTCCTTATCGCTTCTATCCATTTGTCTTTTGCAGGGCATGATACGGCCTGTTTGAAAGTAGCAGGCTCGTCATCATCTTGTAGTAAAGTCATAAAGGTTTGCGAAAATTCATCCTCAAATCTTAGAGGAGCTAACCTTGTACGACTACTACGTCGTATTTGAGATTCTTCAAGTCCTTGTTGACTCGAATTTAGATCAATTCTAATATCACTCCCACTTGGAATGTCGTTAGAATTGCTCCCACTTGGATCATTATTCCCGTATGGAATAGGATAATCGTCATTCGTATAATCCATTGGTGAAGGTTGAAACGTATTTTCGTTTTCACCAAGAATTCTCCCACTCGAATGAGGTAATCCTTCTTGATCATACCTGTCATGAAAACTCATTTCCCAAGAAAGTGACATCCCTCGACTCAAACTTAATTAGCCCACCATTGTCTTCTTGACTAACAAAAACATAACCTTTGGAGTTTTCTGCGTATCGTATAAAGATACATTTCCTTCCCCTTGGCCCAAGTTTGCCATACTTATGGGAGGAAATATGTGCGTTGAATGCACAAACTCAAGGTTTCAAAAATGTTTAAGTCAGGAGACCTTTGGTTCCACAACTCATAAGGAGTGGTGCTAACTGATTTCGATGGTACGCGGTTTAAAATGAAAGCGGCCGTCAATAATGCATCACCCCAAAAGTGATTGGCAAGTTAGCTTGCGTCATCATTGAACGGACCATTTCCATTAAAGTCCTATTTCTCCTTTCTGCAACAACGTTTTGTTGAGGAGTATAAGGCATAGTTACCTGATGTTCTATGCCTTTTTCATCACAAAGTTCCTTAAAACTTGTTTATTGATATCACCGCCCCTATCGGTTCGCAAGACCTTAATCTTGCGATCTAATTGATTCTCCACTAAACTCATATAGTTTTTAAAGCAGGTTTAGTGCTTTCACTTTTGTGGGATATCAAATAGATATGACCGAATCGGGTGAAATCATCAATAAAAATGATGAAAATAGGAATTTCCGCGTCTTGTCTTGACATTCATCGGACCACATATGTCCGAATGGATAAGCTGTAATGGAACCTTGGCCCTTGTGCCGGTTCCAAACGTCTTGCGACAAGATTTCCCCCACAAGGCAATGTTCGCAGGTCGACATTTCAACCTTTGAAACATTTGATAGAAGGCCACGTTTGGCAAATCTATCCATACGCGTTGGTCCAATATGACCAAGGCTTGTGTGCCAACAAATTATATTAGACTCATTAGTTAAAGAATTTGTCACAAGGAAAATTACATGAGGAATCATACATTGTACTTATTACAATAAATCCTTTGAAATACAAACCCAATACCAAAAAAAGGAATTATTACAAAATAGGTCCATATTACAATCACGAAGGAACCAACTATAACCAAGACCCAATAAATTGACCACAGTTTTAATATTCCTTTGAATATATGGAATGAATAGAACATCATGAAGTAGGAGAGTGAGGCCGTTGTCCAAGACAAGCTTGCGAGTCCCAACGCCTTTCACGTCAACACGTGTATTGTTTCCTACATTGATCCACTTCATTCCTTGGGTATCCGGTGATACTCCACGAAGGACCGTCTGTCCTTTGCTATGTGGCCGGTGGCACCTGAATCAATTATCCCAAAATGGATTAGATTCCACAAGAAATAGTGAACTAGAAACACATATGTAACTAGTATTACAAGTTACCTCGTCACTTCCATTCGTACATGAACGAGCATAGTGACCGAGCTTGTTGCACTTGAAGCACTTGATCCTTTTCAAGTCTTTCTTCTTGTGACATTTCTTGTGCCCACCCTTATGTTTGGGTTCCTTGGTAGACTCAGGTTGCTTATTACGTTCATTAGAAGACTTCGAACGATCTTTACGTTTCTTTCCCCCGTGTGAGGAACTAGCAACCATGTGCACTTCTGCACTTGGCTTGGCAGCCGCAAGCCGCTCTTCCTCTAATTCGAGGTGCTTGGAAACATCGTTGAAGGTCTTTATGCTCTCATTATGAGTGAGATGCATCTTCATCTGATCCCACCCATTTGGTAGGGAACGTATGACTGCTTGGATTTGTTGCTCATCTGTGAGCACATGACCTGCGTCCTTTAACTCCGAGATAAGGTTCGCCATATGTCGCAGATGTTTCCCTATGGAATGATCTGGACGTTTCTTATATGTATCGAACCTTATAGTTAAGGCGCGAAGTTTGGACACCGATGTGCCACCGAACTTCTCCTCTAGCTTGGACCATATGTCCACGGCTAGGTCATGTTCCCGGAAGATGCGCATTATGTCATCAGCCATACTGCTTAATAACGTAATGCGCGCTATCTTATTCTTCCGGGACCAAGCATCAAAAGCTTCCTTGTCTCGTCGGTGTTGGGCCGTAGTGCCCAACTCGGGTTCAATCATAACGTTCTTTAGAGTTTCGAGCACTTCTTGCTCCTCTAGAACGTATTGTATCTTGATGGACCAAAGTTTGTAATTATCACCGTTGAGTTTTTCACCTTTGTTTAACTCAGCGACGATATTCTTTGAAGCGGAAGACATTTTACTTTTAAAATGCTGCAAAAGACACAAAACCGAAGGTTTGATCAAAACATTGCATAAAAATTCTTAAAAATATAACTCCCACTTGAAATGATAATAGAATATCCCATTTGGATAGTTCTAAAAATTCAAATCCCACTTGGAATTATATTGTATTTGATAAGTTACTTTCGAAAAATATTGAAGATGTTGTTCTAGAATCGAAAAGGTCTCTACGATTCCAATCACCATCTAGAACAACCTTCAATATTCCCCCATCACTTATCAAACAATAGTACTCTTATAGTACTAGCAGCGGAAAATGAGTTTGAAAACGTATTTTTCAGATATAATTCCCACTTGAAATGATAATAGAATATCACATATGGATAGTTCTAAAATCAACTCCGACTTGGAATGATATTCATAATTTGATAAGTTACTTTCGAAAAATATTGAAGATGTTACTCTAGAATCGGAAAGGTCAATATGTTTCCAATCACCATCTAGAGTAACTTTCAATATTTCTCCCTTACTTTATCAAATGTTAGTACTCTTATAGTACTTCGCAGCGGAGAAGCGTTTTTGAAAAACGTATTTTTTCAAAAATTTAAAATACATTGGCTAATCTCTGTAGAGTAGAGCACAACGTCATAAGTACATTGGCTAATCTCCGTAGAGTAGAGCACAATGACATGGCTAATCTCGCATGAAGTAGAGCACTAAGGCTAATCTTCACGGAGTAGAGCACAATTTCATAAGTACATTGGCTAATCTCCGTAGAGTAGAGCACAATGACTTAGCTAATCTCGCATGAAGTAGAGCACTATGGCTAGTCTTCAAGGAGTAGAGCCCAAAGAAAAACTTCATTAAAACGTTAGTCCCGTATGAACTAGTCGGCACTGTGGTTAGCCCCGTATGGACTAATCGACACATTCGAGTTTGACCAAGGCCTTTTGTTACCCCGTATGGGTCATTTGGCAAGTTTGCAATCGACCCAGACCTTCTGTCGAATTGGTCGACCAAAAACACCAAATTGGTCGACCAATTTTTTATTTTTTTTTGGTCGCAACTTCTTCCCTGCCAGGGCCTCTGCCCTGGCCGGGGCTTGGCCAAGGGCCGGCCAGGGCCTCTGCCCTGGCCGAGGCCGGCCAAGGCCGGCCAGGCCCTGGCCTCTGCCAGGGCCGGCCAGGCCGGCCATTGCCGGCCTGGCCTTGGCCAGCCACTGCCGGCCTGGCCATGGCCGGTCATGGCCAAGGCCATTTGGCATTGGCCGGCCATGGCCCCTTTGGCCATGGCCGGCCACCCCCTTTGAATGGGGTTGCCGCACACATTCCTCCCCCTTGATGGGGTGGTCGCCGGTGGTTATTGGCCATAGCCAACCCCCTCCGCAAGTGGAGGGGGGTGCATAGCCTTCATAGCCCATTTGGCCATGGTGCACATGCACCAATTTCCTCTTACCCGATGGAAATAACTACCATCATCTTCCTCGATGAAGCACCCGTTCGTCGAGAAATTAGTTATTTCCTAATGTCCGTGTGCCAAAAATGAAAAATAACATACTACGTGAACGGTCGGTTCTTCCCGTCACGGAGAGTTCCTACCATATCCGTAATGATAGGAGACCCTAACGTGAAAAGAACAACCGCTGCGTTCTCTCCGTCACGAAGCGTTCCTACTATATCCGTAATAGTAGGAGACCCATTCGTGAAAAAGACAACGACTCGTTCATAGTTTCGACGGGGCGGCGGTTTGACCGGGGCGAACCCTTATGGCTCTGATACCAATGTAGGATCCTGCCAAAACAGAGTTAGGATCGATAATTAAAGTTGAGACTTACGCTTGCGTATGCGGAACGGTAGTCTCGGAACTTTGCCTTCGGATTCTCCACGACGGATCGAGTCTTCTCACGAACGGAGTAAGGCTACTAAATCCACAATCTAAATCTCTACTTTAGATTAAGAACTTGGATAGAGGAAGAGAAAGGATTTCTGCAGAGCTTCGCTAGGATGAAGTTGCATGCATGAATTCCATGCAAAAGGTGTAAGAAATGGCTTACCCTTGGGTCTTATTTATAGCCCCCAAGGTAGTTATTTTAGGGTAAGTTGTTCCTTTGGGACAACTTAATTAAGGTGTACCATGATACATGGCACATTATAAGCTTAAGTTGTACCATATGCATGGTACAACATAAGCTTAAGATATTCCCCCTTTATTAGCCATATGTCGCATGCACTTATGCATATATAATGCGACTTTTCCACTCATCCAGAGATCCTCTCTGTAAGGGAACAGATTCCCTTTGTACACGACTTCGTGTACGCGACGTTCGAGGTCCGTATTCCCTCGTACATCCCCCACAAGGGTGTACAAACGTCTTCCATATCCAACACTCCTCGGGGAAGAAGTCGTCGAATTCTCTCACCACAGCTGGTCTGCTCTGCTCCATCGGCAAAGCAACGATCTCCACCGTCTTGGCCCAAAATCTGACAGGAACAAGCGAACTACTACCTCGACTGAACTCAAACACCGGATGACCTAGAATCTTGAACACTACCTTCTTCTGCTGGCAATCGATCGTGGCATAGAAACTCCCAAGCCAGTCCATCCCAAGGACGGCATCATAGTTGGTGATGTCGTGGACAATAAAGTCTGTGTAAAGCTCATGTCCACAGACCACCAAAAGACAAGACTTGCAACCACGATGCACTGAGACCATGCCATTCCCTGTAACGATATCCCAACTCTTGGGAAGAGGGAAAGTAGATAAGGAATGCTTGTCCACGAAGCTCCGGGATATCCCAACCCTGGCCTAACCACTGCTCTGACCTGCTCTATAGGCCTCTTCCCAGCTCCAGAAGTCTACCCTCTCTTCTGGCTCGCAATCAGCTCCTGCCTCCTAGCAGCTATCAACAACTTCTGATAAGACTCCAAATCTAATGAAGACATTAGGCTCTGCAAATCTAAGGAAATACCCTGCAGAAACCTCTGAACTCTCTCCTCGGCATCCTGCACCATCTTCGGTGCAAAGCGACTCAGCTTGGTGAACTCCTGATGATACTGGTCCATCGATAGATTTCCCTACTTCAGATCAATGAATTGCTGCAACATCTCTCTCCTGGCATCCTTTGGGAAATACTCCTCATCGAACCTATCCTTGAAATTAGCCCAAGGAATAGGTTTCACCACTAGCTCATCCTCGGCATCCCACCAGCTGCTGGCATTATCATTGAGCTGCTTCTTCACCAAATCAACCCATCCAGCCAGATTGTTCTTCGACATCCTCAGATTGTCCTCTGTATTCCGGATCCACTCCTCTGCAACCAACAGTCCTTCAGATCCATCAAAATAGGTCGGGCCCAGCTCCCGAAATTGCTTCGATCCTGGCTCGAAGCGAGGGGCATTCTGAAGCATGCCCTGCTGCACCTGCATCATCTGATGCATCATCCTCATGACTTCAGCATTTGTGGGCTCTCTATCCGGTACCTCATCAAGGTCTGGCCCACCACTAGCTAGGGTATGTCGTCTTCCGGCCATCTAGTGACAAAGAAACGATAAAATTAGACTCAGGGCTAATGACTTGGATGTTTTAATTTATTTAATGCACATTCTATTATTATTATCGTTGTTCCGATAATTCGCAGTTGCAAGAAGAGACCTGCATGGGCCGCCAATAAAACCTGTCACGACCCGCTTCCCAAATACGGAAAGCGAGGCGTGAAAAGTCCGCTCAGACTTGAAGCTGTGAGGCTACAGTCTGTAAAGCATCTGGTATAACCAAGTAAAGGTCCTTGCAATTACGAAACAGAAAAAAAATAATAATAAAAGAAGAGAGATAAATAATGTTATTCCAATCTCAGAATGTCCACAAATAATGTTCAAACATCGCAGAAAAGCCACCAGGCATAAAAGAGTCTAAAAAGGCCCCAAGCATGGCCAACAGAAATAAACGTATAGAAAAGGAAAGGTGCTACGCACCGACAACCTAACAAGAACTAAGCAGAAAGCAACACAGAAAGAAGTCTCTACGACTGGTCGCAGCTGTCCTCGAACTCCACGTCAACAGTGGACCCAGTCTCAACGTCAACAAACACCTCGTCCTCAGCAACGGGCTCTGGCTCAGCAACTAACATAAGACACCCAAAAGAGACGAGGGCGCATGTCAGCAAAGTCTACAAGAGACTTTGTGCAAGGAAACTAAAAGAAAGGGAAACAGCCTAGCAGTTCTAAAATATGCGATGACATGGCAGTTTAAGGCATGGATTCAACAAGTAAGAAGTGCAACAAGTATGACAAGGCTGTAGGAAGATATATGCCCATGAGGCAATTTATCTTGATTATACGTCTTGTTAATACCGTATATGGTACGTATTATTCTAAGTATAAGATCGTTTGTATTAACATACTTAGATAATATCCATAGACTTAGAGTTAGGTCCTTACATATCTAGATGAGATCTCGATTATGAGTAAGTAAGAGACCGAATAGAAACGTAAGTCTAAAACGGTTCGTGATCATAGATGTGTCGAGAACTGGATATCGACACATCGGATAGATCACTGTGTCTTCGTCTTACCTTCGGGTAATGATGATCTCATAGTCATTCGACTTGCTGAAGTCGGAGACGAGACACAGGTGCTCATTGGAGAATGAGTTCACTGAACGACCAAGTTAGAGTTATTAAATGGTTAACTTTAACGATCTGTCTTTAATAACTCTAGGGTGATGATAGGTTAGTTGATCCTTAAGACCTGAAGTCATCTGTATAAACCTGTGAACAGACGGTGTAGCTTAGACCCATGATCTAGCTTCGAGGACCAGTCCTGATGAAAGATCTTAGGTTGGGTTGCACCAGAAGCTCTCTAGGTGAGTAAGTGACTAAGATGGGATTCGTCACTTCCATTAAAGGGAAGTTAGTGTTATAGGCTCAGTACGGTCTTTATGTTAATCCTCGGCCGGGGTATGTTGCAAGTTGTACAACGTGTATACAATAAAGACCGCCGTATACTGACCAATGTTGTCTAATAGGGTTGACAGAAAACCATACCCTAGGCCAACATTAAACACAGTCTTGACGAAGGGATTTTAGCTAACGGAATTCATCACTGACACAGCCAATGCAAACCCTATGATACTTTTGTCAAAGGGTCGATCACGTTATGATGACTCTGAAACAGGGACGACAGCTACTGCTCGTTGTGACCGTCGTCTAGGGGTTTCGAGCCCCAACCTGTAGTAAGGTCAGGCTGTAGGGTCTCACACCGAGTAGTACTCGTGTCTTAGTAATAGGAATATAGAATAGAGAGAAATATCATTTGATGATATTCACAAGTTGAGTTGTGAAAGTTAGTCGCAATAGCAATAGGGACACAACGTTGCATTAGATGCTAACGTTAACTAAACGTGTTGTAAATTAGTTACGACGAATTTAGTAGGAACAAACTTGTTGGAAAGGGTTACCTGGATGACGGGATCGTCCTGGTCTAAACACAGGTTCAAACCGTGTCCAAATCGGAGCTCAAACGAGTCCAGAAACGCAGAAAGAGTTCAAGGGGAAGTGGGTTAGACCCACCGGGCCAAGAGGCCCATGTGCAAGGGCAAAACGGGCGCGGCCCGCTGCAACAGCGGGCATGGCCCGCTGTGTGCAGCGGGCGGGCGCCCGCTGCAGTAGCGGGCGTGGCCCGCTGCACAGCGGGCCAGCGCCCGCTGCACAGCGGGCCAGCGCCCGCTGATGCAGCGGGCGCGGCCCGCTGCTCGCAGCGGGCCAGCGCCCGCTGCACGCGGGCGCGGCCCGCTGCACAGCGGGCCCGCGCCCGCTCGTGCAGCGGGCGCAGCCCGCTGCTTGCAGCGGGCCAGCGCCCGCTGCTTGCAGCGGGCGCGGCCCGCTGCAGCAGCGGGCGGGCGGCCCGCCCTTCCCCCCTTGGGCGGGCGCGCCCGCAACTTAAGTCGATTAGGGTTTTTTGAATAACCCTAATGACGGCTACGAATTTGGAGTAATTGCTAAACTTTGAGCAATTGTTTGAGGGGTCAAACGAAGTCGAAATTCGTCGCCGTCAGTTCCTACGCGTTCACCATTCCAAGCTCTTCTGATTGATAGCTTGTTTGGTGTATGAAGTTTAGTATGTGAGGAGAATTAATTCGTTAAAGTTTGACTTTGTGAAAGGCTAACTTTAAAATTGAAATTAAGCCAAATGGCTTAATTGTTTTTTTTTTTCTCTTCATGGGAATTGTCCCATATTGCCCGCAACGAGATGTTGAGTGCTCACTCCCTATATAAATAGGGGTGCACTCTCCTCGTTGAAAAACACACCAGTCAACGATCGGGTAGCTCCAAATTATTGAGCAAGCTCGGTCCGCGACTAAATCTCTCTCTCTACTTTCCTATTCTCTGGAGTAGTCCTAGCACGACTACGAAAGGGGTTTGGATCCGATCCGGACGTCTAAGACGCGGGTTTCTTCTCAAGTGAAACTTTCTACCGCGTGTGATCGGCTCGGAGGCGAAAGCGGCTCGGGTGGATCGGTGCGAGGGTGCGAGGCGGCTCAGGGAGATCGGGTCAACGCGGCTCGGCTACGAGGAGCTTCTCAAGACGGTGCGGTACATCTTGCCTGCTCCAGGGCCAAGATTCCGGGTATGTGGTTAAGCGTTTTTTAGCGTAATTTTAATTAGTCGCTTAGTGTAGATCCTTCTTGGAGTGGTCAGACCCACTCCAAGTCGGCATAGATCGGGCTGGGTTCTGGCTCCCCAGAGCCTAGCTAAATGTTTAGCTAGAGTAGAAATATTTGATTTCTGGTTTTTCCGCTGCAATTTTTTGCCTCCGTGGTCCGTCCGACTTAGGACGGATACGGATCCGAGCTCTGGGGGTCCGCCAAAACCCCAACAGTGGTATCAGAGCCACGGTTATGCTATAGATCTACTATAGCGACTTTTTAAATAGTTAAAAATGCTTAGCTTTAATACGCAAAACTTTTTTTTGAAAATAATTTTGTGTTTCAAAAATTAGTTTTGCAACACGGAAATTTGTTTTAATTTTTGGGACAATTATTTTTATGCGATAATTCTAAAGGTAGTCTCTTTTATTTTAAATACTTTATTAAATTTTTATGAGACATAAAAATTTTTTTAAGGGTGTTTAAAGTTTATGTAAACTTTAGAAAAGTTTTATTTTTGAAATTTAAGAATGTTTTCTTTAGTTACATAAAAGTTAGAAATCTTTAAACTTTATTTGAAAGCTTATAAAAGGATTTCTAAAAGTTTTAGAAGAGTTTTAAAATCATTTTAATAATAGAAATGTTTTATTTTCATGAGATGAAACATAAATTAATTTCTTTTATTTCATAGTTGTTTCTAAAATTTTTATGTGATATTTTAATTTTAGAAATAAGGTTAAAATTTTTTTTAAAGGCCTAGGTTTAAAATTATTAGATAATTTTGTACGACTTAGTTTTATGCGATAAAATTTTTGTGAAAGGCTTTAAAATTTTAATCTTTAATTTTAAGTGTTAAAATTTAGATTTGCATGTTTGTATTATATAGATAATTTTTAAAACTTGCAAATACCTTTTATATGTCACTTAAAATGAAACTTTCTTTTATGCGGATAAAGTTAGTTTTCATTTCATGTTGTATAATGTATACACAAACCTTGTTAGGTTAGCCATTAAAACATGATAGTGACATGCTACGTTTGATAAAACAAAACAACATCGAACCTAATACCAGATTAGGGTAGTCCCCTTGTTTGTAAATCATTTCATTAAATCGTTTAAATAATGATTTTCACAAAAGACAAAAATGTTGAATTGTTCTATTAAAATCCTAATAAGATTGGGGTAGTAAGTTGAACGAAAAACCTTATAGTTGATAAGGACTTAATAAAAGATGTTCAACCAACCTAAAAAATTTTGAATTTTTAGGATCCACTAGTTGATAAGGATTAACTAGTTCTTTTAATTAAAAGCCATTTAGTTGTTTGGAAAACATAAGATTGATGACAACTCCTTCAATGGATTATGATGTCGGTCAATGTGCTTGGCTAAAGTTTTTGGACCAACCTAGCTAGACTGGGTAACAAGAGGTCCTGGCTTAGTCAATTCCCTGGCCGCGTCCGCTGGACCGCAAGGAGTCGATTCATGACTATGTAAGTCCATCGACTATACCTAAGTCAATACGATAATAATCTTGTTCAAGATAAATCGTAGCCCTCCTTGTTTTAGGAGTTGGCAACTGTAAGAAACATGTTCCGGTTGTTGAGCTACACTCAAGCCGTGACATGTCAATCTTATAGAAACCGATTTCTTGATTGACATCTTAACCTGACTAAAACCGTTGTCTCATCCCTCGAGCTTCGGCGTAAGTCTAACCAAGAATGTAGTCTAAGACCTGACCCAAACCGGCGCGTCGTGCATACACCGAGCAAAGGGGCAAGTCAGGCTAGACACGAAAACAAGGGTCCGACTAAGGCTAGCCATTGTGATCCGGTTGAGCACACTCATGATCACAAATGACTAGGGGTAAAAATCGATAGGGAATCATAGTAAATATGATTGACGACGAGTTCGTCTACCGACTGCAGAGTCGGACAACTTGTTGAGATACACTCAAGGTTGTCAGACTCAGGGTAGTCGGATCCCTCTCTCACAAATGTTATTTTATAATAAATTGGTTATTATCGTGGCTTTAAATAAATTTAGTGGGAGAATATAGTTTTATTAAAACCATTAAAACTATACTACGAACATTTACTAACTATAGTATCTATAAAATACAGAATGGATTCAGGACTTAGATACATGGTTGAGAAGAACGTGCTGGATGGAACGAACTACAAAGACTGGCTTAGGAACATCAAGTTGGTCCTTTCCCTAGCCGGGATAGGATATGTACTGTTCGAGGACGCTCCAGAGAAGCCCGATGAAGATTCGACCCACGAGGAAAAGAAAGCCTACAAATTGTACCAGAGGGATGCAGAGAAGGCCAGGTGCCTTACTCTGGCTTCGATGACCAACGAGTTGCAGAGGAAGCATGAACATATGGATGTTCAAAGCATGCTCCTCAACGCACAAGAGTTGTACGGCAAGCGATCTCGTGCTGCCAAGTTCGAAGCTACCAGTAACCTCTGGGGCACCAAGATGGGGACGGAACCCGTACAGGATCATGTTATCAAGATGATCGGGTACGTGGAGGATGCGGCCCAGTTAGGTTTTGTTTTGGACAATGAGATGTCCACGGACATTATCCTAAAGTCTTTGACTCCCGATTTCAAGCCTTTTATAACTGGCTTTATAATGAACAGCCTTGAGACGGATCTTCCGGGTCTCCTCAATTTGCTCCGGCAGTTTGAGGAGATTCATAAGAAGCCGGCTGCACTGGTTGTTGGCTCTGCTACTTCCGACCAGCCGAAAGGCAAAGGGAAGAAGAGGCAGGTCCCACAACCTGCGAAGGCTAAGAATGGGAAGAAGAAGAACAAAGGGGCCCCGTCGAAATCTGAGTGCTTCCATTGCCACAAGATTGGCCACTGGAAGAGGAACTGCAAGATCTATCTTGCAGAGAAGAAGAAGGGGCATACTGATGCCTCTACCTCAGGTACAAATTAAAATTCAATTAAATGCAATTATTTCCATTCATATAGTATGAGAAACTTATAGACATCTGTGTACTGTATACAGGTGGCTGATAAGAACTGGAGATTGGAGAAGTACGGAGATCGGTCGGCAATTAAAGCAACAGTTGCTGCTGGGACCGCTCAAAGACTTCTGGAGACAATGATCATGATGGAGATGATATTTTTCTTATTTGAATAAAATGTATCATCTTTAAGGATCGAAAACAATGAATGAGTGCTTTGCACTTAAGGTTTATTTTTGATAAACAAGTTAAGGTTCTTTTAATGAACCCGTTGTTTTGGAATGGATGTCTCGTTTGTGGCAATTGAAATTGAATTGGCTTAAATTCTGTGGATGTGGCTTTTTTGTGATGGTTGCGTACATTTTCGAATAATGGTATATAGCTTCGATAATATTGATTTTTGGAGCTGACCAAATGTTAAAAGTCAATCAGTAGTTAAGTATAGGTTCTAGGGGGCGTATAAATTGTGTGCGATCAAAATAATACGCAAATCAAGATTAATTCTTGATTATCTGCATTTAGTTATTAAAAGAGTTAATACTAAATGTGGTTAAAGGAATAAGTACAGTGTAGGATGTTTTGATTGAACGAGTCAATGTCAAGTTTCCTTAAAACGATCTTGACTTGACTCATTCGTCAAACCGAATCTAACACTTGTACATTCCATCTAAGGCACTTACCAAATGGTTATTTTTGCACATAAATCTAAATATGATTTAGATATTATGTTAAATAAATTTGACCAGGTAATTCTTAAAGTCAGTGGGAGCGAGTTAACATACTTAGTTCCGTTTTTCGGACTAAGTAAAAAGGATTTTTCACTTTAATGAATCTTCTATATAAATCATTAAGTCAAAATTGTTTTGATTTAATCGTATATATATAGAGACTTAGGGTGTCAAATATGTACTTGACATATTGACACAATAAAGTGAAGTGAGCTAGAACTGACTTACGGAAATGTTAGACCCCACATCTAAATCGTATACGCTGACTGTTAGCTATACGAAGTTAGGAAAATTGATCCAGATCATTTTTCCAAAGGATCAACCCTGTGTGATCAAGAGATGTAATTTCAATCCATTAAAATTTGTTGTAGATACTTATTAGTAGAACCATTCTTAGGTTTGCCATATCAAATGTCAAAGTGACTGATATGCTATAACGGCATGAGATACCGAGATAAATAGCCTAAGTGCAAGTGGGAGATGTAGGAAGATATATGCCCATGAGGCAATTTATCTTGATTATACGTCTTGTTAATACCGTATATGGTACGTATTATTCTAAGTATAAGATCGTTTGTATTAACATACTTAGATAATATCCATAGACTTAGAGTTAGGTCCTTACATATCTAGATGAGATCTCGATTATGAGTAAGTAAGAGACCGAATAGAAACATAAGTCTAAAACGGTTCGTGATCATAGATGTGTCGAGAACTGGATATCGACACATCGGATAGATCACTGTGTCTTCGTCTTACCTTCGGGTAATGATGATCTCATAGTCATTCGACTTGCTGAAGTCGGAGACGAGACACAGGTGCTCATTGGAGAATGAGTTCACTGAACGACCAAGTTAGAGTTATTAAATGGTTAACTTTAATGATCTGTCTTTAATAACTCTAGGGTGATGATAGGTTAGTTGATCCTTAAGACCTGAAGTCATCTGTATAAACCTGTGAACAGACGGTGTAGCTTAGACCCATGATCTAGCTTCGAGGACCAGTCCTGATGAAAGATCTTAGGTTGGGTTGCACCAGAAGCTCTCTAGGTGAGTAAGTGACTAAGATGGGATTCGTCACTTCCATTAAAGGGAAGTTAGTGTTATAGGCTCAGTACGGTCTTTATGTTAATCCTCGGCCGGGGTACGTTGCAAGTTGTACAACGTGTATACAATAAAGACCGCCGTATACTGACCAATGTTGTCTAATAGGGTTGACAGAAAACCATACCCTAGGCCAACATTAAACACAGTCTTGACGAAGGGATTTTAGCTAACGGAATTCATCACTGACACAGCCAATGCAAACCCTATGATACTTTTGTCAAAGGGTCGATCACGTTATGATGACTCTGAAACAGGGACGACAGCTACTGCTCGTAGTGACCGTCGTCTAGGGGTTTCGAGCCCCAACCTGTAGTAAGGTCAGGCTGTAGGGTCTCACACCGAGTAGTACTCGTGTCTTAGTAATAGGAATATAGAATAGAGAGACAGCGCTTGTACTAAACAATACCATTAGTTTTACACAAAACCTAGCTTTCACAGCCAATAACCTCTCTCAGCGCGCGGTCGCTTTTTTGGAGAAAATTTCAACCTTTGCTTCCTAGTTAATTCAACCTCTCTCAGCCCGCAACATATCCTGCCGATGCCCAAGCAATCGCCCAAGCAATTTTCAGCCCGCGCGGATGTCCCTCTTCCATCCTCCCTCTTCGTGCGCTCTTTCCTCTTCGTGCGCTCAATTCAAGCAATCGATCGAATCGAGTAACCACTTGCAGGAGGAACCCCTAGGGCTCTACTGAGTTCAATGAAAGTGAAAGCAATGAGAACCCCTACGGCTCCATCGACGAAGAACTGCAGCGAATCAGATCTTCATGCGGCCGCGAGGTCCGGCGATCTTCAGAAGGTCGAATCCATCTGCACCTCGAATCCACTCGCCGTCAATTTCAGAGATAAACACTCGAGAACTCCGTATCCTTTGCTTGTTTATTTTCTTGATGAATTCTAGGGTTCTAAAGCTCTTAAATTTGTTCAATTTCTAATCTTTTATAGTTATATAAAGATGTTTCTTCTGTGATAATTTTGTTTCTGTCGATTATATTTTAATACTTCCTGGTTGATTAGCTTCGGTAAAGGATTGGATCGATACTTCGTTAGAAAGAATTTTAAAGTAATATAAAATTGTTGATCGCTGAAGGAAAAAAAATGTTCTTTTGGTCTTTAAATTTACTCTTTTTGATTAGATTTATTTGGAGTCATATTGATGTTTGAATGCTTAAACAGGTCCCTTTCTGTAATGACAATATATAGTGCTTATGTTGCCTTCTTTAGACAAGATAAGGCATCAAGATAATTTTGTTATGAATGCTTAAAGATCGTTGATTTCTTATACTCGGGAAAATCCAAAAGGGAAATTGTTGTTTGAAAAAATATATGAAGGAATGAGAATGTAAAATTGGCTATGCCAGAAAACTAGGTTTGTGATCTAGGAATTAGCACCAGGGAAGTTCCACAGTAATAGTAGAAGCAAGGCAAATAAAATTGCATTTTAGGTTTTTTGGATTTTCTCGAGCTCAATTTAAGCAATCGTTTGACACGGCTTATATGAACTGTGACGACTGCAAGAGGAATGGAAGGCACGAGGAGATACAATGGAGAGTTTGACAACCTCATGGCAACGGAGCTGAGGCTTGGTCTGCCAGGGGCAGACCAACAACAGAGTTGTACACTATGAAATCTGTACAAACAGGATAGACCCAGAAAGATGTTGCGGAAGAGAAGGAAGTGAACCCAACTCCTCCTCCTCCTCCTCCTCCTCCTCCTCCTCCTCCGGCCGAAGCCAAGGTTGATGACTCCAAGGATCTTGCTGTTGTGGATAGTAAGCCCTTTTTCTTTTATTCTAGTACTTGTTAATGGATAATCTCTTTAACATAGCTTATGATTTTCTCGATGGAGAATTAACAAGGTTTTAGCTTGGCTTATGCCTGAAGCCTGTGTGGTCAATAATTTCTATGAATTCTCTTTGTTGGCGGATGCATATGTTTAATAAATTTTCTAGCAAGCCAAACCTTTGTATATTAAGAGCATAGTTTGAGTTAGCAATTACTAGGATCTTTGTCTGACATTGTTTTCTTTTTAAATTTCTTGGGCTTTCTTGCTTTGGTTTTTTGGTTTTTGTGAAGGGTTTTGTGCTAATTGATAGTTTTCTTGATGCTTCATTTTCTTCATGTAGTTTTCTACCTGGCCCCTATACAAATTTAATCAATCTTAGCATATACGTATGAATTCTGGTCATAATTTGTTCAGAGCTACCAAAATCTGCTGTGTTTCTGCTAGACCTGCGTATATTATAATATTCAAGCTTAGATCTTTATCTAGTGTAGATAAGATTGTGTTCCTATATGTCTCTTTTGAAGTGTATTGAGAGTCATATGATGTATGTATGCATGTATTTTTTTGTTGGGTATCATACTTTTTGTCTGAATAATGTTTCAAGAATCTGGACATTGCTTTTTCTTCGTCTGCATGATTTGCATGATTCTAAATGTTTAAGTTCTTCTTAATTTTGTGAGAAGCTCACCAGAATTAGTGTATCTATGTGTTTATAAATTGTCATTTTCCCATTGATTGATACACATAAGTATCAGTCCAAATTTGTCGACGCAGTCATCTTAGCTGACGGAGTAGTTGAAGGATGCCGGAGCATTCAGCTCCTCCTTCCAGTGTGTCTTTCTACCTTTAGTCCACCTGCAGCTTCAAATTTCATGGCCTTGAACGTTACAAATAAGTTCCATTCACATTCTCTATCAATCTGAAACATTACACAAGCTCAATGAACTGATTTTGTGTTAAACTTGTAACTTTACAATATTCATACAAGTTATGATGCTTTTATAGTCCTTATGCTATGTGCTTTTAGGATATGTTCACTGATTTCCTATAATTCACCTTATGTTGGGCTAATCTTTTTTCACAACTTCATAATAACATATGTTTAATTTCTTGTTTGTTGCTTAGACAGTAATTGTTCTACAGGTAATTCTACTGGCAGGATCAAACTTTCTTCATGGAATCTAATTCTGTCATTTAAAGCTCACAAGGAAGTTGTTGTGAAATAGGTTGGTCTTATACATTTGTATAGACATGATGTTAATGACAATCACATGCTTGTTGATTCTGTTTGAACTAGTTACCTTGGCTTTATCCAGTGAATGTCAGTCGGCACCAGGTGCTTATTAGGTGACTAAGATACTTGATCACTCCTTATTTTACACCTTTTTCCCGCATTTTTGCATGCCATTTAGATCGCCCAAATCATGTTTTTCACGATATATCGACGATATTGCGATGATTTTCACGATTTGTTGTTTTTGTCGCATTTCAGGTGATTTGGCACGATTTGGAGTGATCTCGAGATGCGCTTACTCTAGACGGTCACCGACGACCTCCCCGAGGGGTATTTTTGCTGTTGGAGAGGAGCGGAAGAAGAATGAACGTCGCAGGAGCGACGAGGAGGCCAAAATAAGCAGATTGGGCATGTTTTGTGTCCCACTCGACCGAGTGGAGGAGCCACTCGGCCGACCAGCGAGACACCGCTCGGCCGACCAGTTCAGACACGATTTCTATGTGCACTCGGCCGAGCGACGGAGACCACATCGGCCGAGTGACGACATCTCGTCCGCCCGAGTGGCGCCCAGACGAAGCCCTACAAAAATCTCCAAGTTACTGTTTTTCGGCTGCCTGAGATTCAGAAGACCCACTCGGCCGAGTGGATTATCCCGTCCGCCCGAGTATCATGAAGCCATCGGCCGAGTGACGACAACTCACTCGGCAGAGCCGCCCCCGAAGTAGAGACCCCTGAAGGCCCCGACTTACTGGAAAATTACATGGTTTCTCACTCGGCCGAGCGACTTTTGTCACTCGGCCGAGTGCGACGCGCTGCCTGTAGCGAAAATTGCGGAAAACAGGCTGCACATGGGTATTTTGGTCACAGTTTTTGGACGATTTTGGGGGCTATTTAACCCCTGTTTTTACCCTAGTTTTAGAGAGCTTCTTCTTAGATTTTTTGCAGCTTTTTAGATTAGCTTTTTAGTTTTATTCTTGAGATTGGAGAAGAGACAAAATTGGATTTTTGTTGGATTAATTGAAGAACTCCATTGGTTTGCTTTTCTCTTCTCTAAAAATTCTATTTTTATTGCATATCTCAATATTGTGATGAATTCTATTGCTTATTTCATTGATTATTTTTGTGATCTTGCTATGAATTGTGAGTAGTCGCCACGTCTTGGGGCGTGGGGATGAACCCTACAAGCCCTATTTCATAATTGTGATGAATTGGTAGGAATTTTGCTAGAATTGCTATTAGAGATTAGATTGGGATCAATTTACTACGGATGGCTAGGTATTCACATCGATTGGGATTTGCAAGAGATTGGATCCCAATTCGATAGGAAACCCTAGAAATCTGAATTGGGTTGGAGTCGAATTTCCGTAGTATCGGTTTGCAAGAGATTGGACCGATACTAGGGTTTCCGGTTTCAATTTCGTGCCAATACCCGTTTACAAGAGATTGGGCGGGTAGGAACTATCCCAATCTAGGTTATGGACCGAGTTTGCAAGAGATTGGGCTCGGTGCGCGATTGGACGATGATGTTTATCCTAATGCTTGCTCCCCTAGGCTAGGGTTTGCAAGAGATTGGACCCGAACCTAGGATAGCTATAGACCGGCAACAGCGCGAGAGCGTGAGCTTGGTTCTACATTCAGTTGCAACTAGTTCATCCAAAATCTTAATCTAGCAATTTCGATACCGATGAACCACATTCATGAAATACGGTGAGTAGCGGGGATTCCCCATTCCCTCGACGTTCTTTATTTGATTTGATATTTCCACACTTTGTCTGACGATTGTGACAGGATCGCCAAAGGCAAATATTTCTTCTAAAATAGCCAGGTTGATTGGAGCAAGCACGGTCATTCGTCCTCCCTGTGTTCGATATCCCGCTCGCTGCTACACCATGCACTTGTGGTAAAACTACAACCGTTCTTCAGGGTTACGTCCCGGAGCGATCAAGTTTTTGGCGTCGTTGCCGGGGAGGCGATTGCGTTTGATCTTACCACCCTAGCTATTTCCTTTATTATTATTATTTTATTTCTTTATTTTTGCCTAACCCTTCCATTGTGCTAATCATTTCTTTGAAACTCTGTTTTCCCTGTGCATGTACACGAGATCTACGGCGGACCCTGAAGCTATATTATTTGATCCCGAGATCGAACGTACCGCGCGGAGACTTAGAGCGGAAAGGAGACAAAATCCGGAAGGGGGGTGTATGACCAACCCGGAAACTCCAGACCAATTGGCGGCAAGGATGGCGAGGATAATTTCTATTTGAGATAGGCTTCGGCCTAAGACCTCTTCTATGACCTCTTCCATTGCCATGCCGGAGTTGGCGGCTGACAAGAACTTCGAGCTAAAGACTGGACTAGTGGTTCTGATGCAGCAGGATCCATTTCATGGGAATGCCCATGAAAATCCTCATTACCACATTCAATTATTCTTGTCGAAGTGCGCCACATTCCAGATGCCGGGGGTCTCCATCGATGCCATCAGACTGCGCCTCTTTCCCTTCACGCTAAAGGACAAGGCACTCTATTGGTTGAGGACGCAGGCTGAGGGTGTTTTCACCACTTGGGACGAGTTGGTGAGTGCATTCATTGACAAATTCTATCCGCCATCCAAGACGGTGAAGATCCGGAGCGCTCTCATGTCCTTCAAGCAAGGACCCCAAGAGACGCTCTATGAAGCTTGGGAGCGTTTTAAGGATCTGCAGCACCAATGCCCGCACCATAGCATAGAAGATTGGGAGCTAGTGCATAGCTTCTACAACGGTCTCCAACCGGGGACCAAACAAATTATTGATGCCGCGGCGAATGGTGCTATCTTGTCTAAGACTCCCGAGGAAGCTACGGCCCTAATTGAGGAGATGGCCTCAAACAATCAACAATGGGGCGATGAGCGAGGACACTCCACGTCCTCCTTGAAACCAACTAGTATCTATGAGGCGAAGGCCGTAGCGGAGCTTACAAGCAAGTTTGATTCTCTCCACAAGGTAGTGGAGAGATTGGAGAAGTTTATCACGGAGCCCCAAGGAGCCCCTTCCACCTCCGCTCCGACGAACCAAATGTGTGATTGGCAAGACCAATCTCAAGCCATGTACGTGGGAGGAGAGCAAGGAGAAGGATCCTTGGAGCAAGTACAATATGTCGCAGGGAACCAAGGATATTGGGCCAATCCGACCTCAAGAAATCATCCCGGATTCTCTTACGCCAACAATGAAGGAGCTTTGAACCCGCCACAACAACCACCTCAACAAGCTCGACCACCACCACCCCAACAACAACACTATCCACCAAGGGGGCCTACACAACAAAATTTTCAACCGAAGCAACAAGTTCCACCATATAGGCCGCCCGGATACAATCAAGGGTGGAGGAATCAAAATCAAAACCCTCCACAAGCTCAACAACGATCCGATTTCGAAGCTAGAGTGGAGGCGTTTATGGTCGAGCAAAATAAGGTCAATGCTACCTTGAAGGCGGGGCAAGACTCCCTTAATACCGTTGTGGCGCAAATATCGGAGCAATTGGCCTTGCTCAATCGGAACACTCAACGATTGCCGGCGCAACCCGAGCAAAACCCACGGGGCAACACCGGCCACATCAATGCCGTAGTTGCCGTTACTACTAGAGGCGGGAAGGATACCTCCCCCGCCATGATTCCTACCGAGGAGCCCGTGGAGGAAAGTTTGGAGCCAATTGAGCCGGTAGTTGAAATTGATAAGGAGAAAGAGCCGCAAGAAAAGGAGAAATCTAGAGCGGAGCAATTGATTGAGGAAAGACGCTTCATGCCACCGGTACCATTCCCCCAAAGGCTCACTAGAGCGAAAATGGAGAAAAGGCTAGCAAAGTTCCTCGAGTATCTAAGAGGAGTTAGCCTCAATATTCCCTTCCTCGACGCCATCGTGGAGATCCCCACATATGCTAAATTCTTGAAGGACTTGATTTCGGGGAGAAAGAGGAAGGAGAAGATCATGCTAGCCGAGGAGGGCTCTTGGTTCACCAAGAGAGAGAAGGAGCCGGCCAAATTTAAAGATCCGGGGAGTTTTCGGATTCCTTGCACCTTGGGCGGCGTCCCTCTTCAAAAGGCGTTGGTTGATCTAGGGGCTAGTGTGAGCCTCATGCCTCTCTCCATGTTCTTAAGGCTAAACACCGGGACGAAGTTGAAACCTACCGACATGCGCATTCAATTGGCCGACGGGCGAATAACAAGGCCGGTAGGGATCGCCGAAGATATCCTGCTACAAGTCTCGGGTGGAATATGCTTGCCATGTGACTTTGTGATCATAGACGTTAAGGAGGAGGGAGACACGTCATTGATACTTGGACGCCCGTTCCTCGCCACCGCCGGAGTCATTGTCGACGTCCGCGAAGGTACCCTAACTCTAAACGTCGGCAACATCGAGGTGGAGCTCCACATTCCTAAGGCTATGAAGCACATGCCTTACCACGAGGAACTTGACTACATGGACCTCCTTGATGAGGTAATAGAGGAGGCGATCCCTCACTCAATTGGCGCTCTTTTCGATGAGGATTTCGAGGAAGGCCCGGATTTAGGCCAAGATGAGAAGAAAGATGATTCCCCCGACCTCTCCGCCGAGAATGATGAAGGCGACGCTGATGTCGCAAGGATTAGAGAGCTCTGCAAGCTCTCGAAATTAAATTCTCCGACGAAAGCTCCGCCGATACGGAAATCGGCATCACCAGTGAAGCCGTTGACCGGAGCAAACGCTAGCTTGGGGGAGCCTCCCCCCGACACTATTCGAGACGGGAGACCACCGAGGGAGAACACGCCGCAACTTCCAAATCCAAGCGTGCTCCCCGGAAAGTTTGATGGGTGCATTTCATATGCACCAAAGATCCCGCATTAATTGAAAATCATAGGGGGTCGAGCTCACGACCTTAAACGAGCGCTTGTCGGGAGGCAACCCGACGGTTATTGCTTTATTTTCACTTTTTCTTTATTTTTGTTTTAGAAATTTTTAGTGTTTCGAGTCGTTCGCCCAAAAATTTTGTGATAACGGGTCCTATTTTTCTTGACAGGAGAGGAGATAGGTAAATCCATCATGAGGAGGAGGAACGAGACGACGAGGAGCGCCCTAGGAAGACGCTCGACGCTTAGGAGGAAGATGAAATCGACTGGAGGAAGAAAGACGGAGTTTAGAGCCCAAACGAAGACAAACAGCAGAAATTAAGGCTCACTCGGCCGAGTATACTAGTCACTCGGCCGAGTACACAAGTTCGTCCGGCCGAGCCGCTCACGAACGAGGGAAGTTTGCTGTACCCAACTCTCTGTTTATTTTCCTGATTTCAGTATAACTGCTACTCGGGCGAGTTTATATTTTCACTCGGCCGAGTAAAACAGATACCCTCCTAGGGCGAGTCTTGCCGAGTAGCTTGAGCCACTCGGCCGAATGGACTTACTCCACTCGGCCGAGGCTGGCAAAGCCACTCGGCCGAAGCGTAAGCGAGAAGAAATTTCTATTGATCTTGCTCGGCCGAGTGACCCAGTCACTCGGCCGAGTCGTAACTTTTATTATATAAGGGCCGAGGGGGGGGGCGCGATTTTCGAAACGCAAAACCCAATCGCGCCCCGACTCTTCAGCTCCCCTCACCCGATTCCCCTCCCTCACGCCCCCAATCGCCCGACCAGCCTCCTCGCTCCGCCGCTCGGTCCGCCACCACCGGCCGAGCACACGCCGGCGCCTCGCCCGAGTCGCCGCCGGCGGCCGCCGCTCCGATCGCCTCCGGTACCCCCAATTTCGTTTTTTTCGCCTCTTTTTGTGTATTTTTCGAGGATCCATGTGTTAAACGACCCCTAAACCCAAATCAATTTCTATATTTATCTGTTATACCCCTAATGCTCCATACGTTTTGAATATTACCCGCTGATATCTCCATTTCATGCGCAGGTTGCTTTTGGGAGCTTAGGGGAGCCCAGGGGAGCTTCTACGGACTGATTTGGGCTTTGCGGAGGCGCTATCTTCGCACTCTTTCACTTCTTAGCACTCGCGGCATGTCGGTGTACACTCTTTCCATTATTTTGCACACGCCGCACTTTTTACACCTTTTCGGCGCGCGCTCGGGGGCCGATATGCCGCCCCGGACACGGCCGCGATCGAGGAGAGCTTCCGCCAAGCGGAAGCGATCGGATGACGCTGGTCCCTCCCACGAGTTGGAGGACTCTCCTCCGCCTTCTCCCACACACCCCGTCTACCCCGCACAGCCTGCAGGCCCTGCACACCCCGCACAGCCTGCAGCGCCCGCACAGCCCGCACAGCCACCCCCTGCCGCTCCACAGCCACCACCTCCGGCTCCACTGATCGGGCCGCTCGGGATTACATTCCGAGACGACACACACCGCGCCGTCTTTGAGCGTATCTCCCAGCGCTCGCTCGTACCCTCCAGGTTTGCACACCTTGCTGACCTAGGACGCCTGGGGGTACTAGAGGGGATGCTCACGTTGTACGACAACGTGGGCTGGCGAGATTTCTTTCAGGTGTCGGCGGATATGTTTACCCGCCCGACACTTGAGATTCTTAGTTCGATCGCCCGGACCGACGAGGGATGCTCGTTTCGGTTCATGGACCGGGAGTGCTAGGTCACTCTCGATATGATGAGAACATTTTTCTCGTGGCCCGCTGTCCCCGGAGCCGATCGCGGTTACGGCCCCACCCATATCCCCCCACCTTCCTTCGACGCCGGTGCCTTCTGGGCCCGGATTAGGGGTCTTCACGCCGCCTTTGACCCTAGTAGGGCCAAGGCCTCGGCCATTGTCCATCCCTGCCTACGTATTGCTCAGCGCCTTATGGCGACGACCTTTTTGGCCAGATATGAGCCGGGCACGATGTCTACGCCAGAGCTCTACATGCTCTACGCGATGACACGTCCCAGAGCTCTATCTAGGGATGGAGATGAGCTTGTCCCCACCGTCGTGATCGATATCGCGGCATGGTTTTTAGACCGCATCATTGTATCGGTGGGCGCTCGCTCGCCGATATGCTGCGGCGGCCTAATCACATTGCTTGCCCTTATGACCGGTGAGGACTTCCCCGACGACCTGTGGCGAGTATCGGGCCCCACTTCTTTGTCGATTGATGTTATGGCCCGGATGAAGATGCTTCGTTCGCACGGTGAGCGTCACTGGGTCTGGCTGCACGGCCCTTACGGTGCCGATTACATGATTCTTCCGAGCCCAGCTCGGACTCAGATTGCACCAGCCCACGTTGACTGGCTCCCTGCGATGGATGTTCTCATCCCTTCTGCTTACGTGCTCGAGGCCGAGGAGGCCGAGCAGGCCCACGCTGCCCCTGTAGACCCTGTTGCCCCTGCCGAGCCTGCTGCCGAGCCTGTTGACCCAGTGGCCCCTCAGCCTATACCTGATGTTTCCGCTGCTCCTGACACCTCTGCCCCCACTTCTGTCAGTGTCAGGAGTACCTTAGCTGAGCCCACCTACACTGCTTCCGAGGCTGTCACCACCACTCCCACCACCACCGGCCCTCTGTCCGTCGAGCCTCTTTGCTCCGCTCTCCCTGAGCGCCCACCGACCTTTGTTGCGAGTGGAGAGCCCTCGTTTGCCGCAGTCGTGGAGACCATGGCTAGCATGATCTCCGCTGGGGTTGCACCTTTTGGACCACACACTTCCACCCCAGCGGTAGTCACCTCTGTCTCCACCTCTGCTGTCTTTTCTGAGAGTGTCGTGGCGTCTGTCCACACTTCTGTGACACTGACCTCTCCGGCCACCTCACTGCCGCTTTTGTATTCTTCTTTCGTTGCTGCTACCTCCACTTCTCACCGCCCTGCCCTGCCTCGCACTGAGGCCAGGCCCACATTTGCTGGCACAGCACCTTTCGTTCCCTTCCCCGCTGAGCCCGTCACATACGCGACCCGAGTTCGCCAGCCACGCCCTGCACAGCCCCGCCCGATGCGTCCCTCTGCACCACCTCCCCCTGACACTGTACTTCAGAGCATTCGTGCTCTAGAGGGGGCGGTGAGTGGCCTCAGAGGCGACCTACGGACCCTGTCCTCCACCGTCTCCGCGATGGCTGGTCGCTTCGAACTGCTCCCGCAGATTCACTACTGTCTTACCCAGGTCCTGGAGCGTCTCCTCCGCGTACCCCCACCCACCCAGCAGGTTCCCACCCACACTTCCACTCACACTCAGCCTGCTACAACTTCCACACCCACCCCCGCTCAGCAGCCTATCCAGCCACCACCACCACCTCCGCCTCAGGACGGAGACGGTTCAGCACCACCTTCTTAGGCACCCTTGATGCCATCGATTCTTTTTGGCCGTTGTGCTGCCCGTTTCTGCTGGGTCCTGTTGCATTTTTTTTCCACCCCCCTCCCCTCACTTATTTTGGGATTCTTATTTTGCCGTATCTTTATATATCTTTTTTGGGAGAGAGGGAGAGTTTTTGGTTCCACCTTTATATCTGTATCACTCCTATCTTTGCATGCATCATGTCCGCATCATATTTTTCATTTCTTTATTTTTATCCTTTTATTTTCCTTTTTTTCATGCATGCATCCTCACTTGCCCCTCACACATCTCGTCTCTCGGTGTGCCATGCTTTGCACATTGAGGACACTGTGCCATTTAGCTTGGGGGAGTGAGTTCTCACGATCTTTTTCGATTTGCCACCTTTATTTTTAGTTTTTCACACCATTTTTTTCGCTTTTGCACTTATTTTCATCATTTTTCTTTTATTTTACCATGCATCACGTTTTTCTTATTTTTCTGTGTGCCGCATTGTAAATAGTTCTATTTTCCCTTTATCTTTATTTCTTTCTTTTTCATCTCATGCTAGAGATGACTTTCCTATGATGATGATGACGTGGGATTTATCTTACTCTATATGCATGCTATATTTGTCATGTCTTAGACTTTATTTCTGATATCATATGCTATGACTTGCTTTGCATCTAGAGATAGTAACCCACACTTTTGCCACATGAGAATGGATGAAATTTTATTATTAGCTGAGTCTGAATATTCATATGTATGCTATCACAGAAAACACACCAAGATTCACGCATTGAATGCCTATATCTGGAGTACTGATTTCTTTTCCTATATCACTTCTATATGCATGAATTGTACACTTCATTTCAGGATGATTGAATGATGTTAGCTATGATAAATCTGGATTAGTTAGCTTTTTTGTGATCGAAACTGAGTAGATTAGATTACCCTGCTGAAGTTGTCGTGCATGTCTTATAGAGTGAACCGAGTGATATATTTATTTCTTTCTCCACAAATCTTGAACATCATTTCTCTACTTTTAAATTCATTGGTGAATCTCCCCTTAGCGATTCTATTATATGGCATTTCCCCCGCTATTAATTCCTAGCTCCAAATTTCTTATTCAAAAAAAAGGAGAAAAGAGAAAATATTCTTGTATATCATTATCTCTCTTTGAGTTGGGATCGTTGTGTATATATGCTATATCAAAAAAAAGAGAAAAAAAGAGAAAAAGAGGAAAAATCCTCAATAAAAGATCCCATCTCACTTTCTTTCTTTCTTCTTTCTTTTCATTGCTTTTGGAGCTATATAAAAATGGGGATGTAAATATTTTTTATGCCACCACGCTTATAGATAAGCTTGGGGGAGGGGATCCATTGATGTGTGAGAGAGTGACTACTTGACATTACACGACAACCTAGGCTAAGTAATATTCTATACTCGGTGAGATTATTTTTAGTTTTACGAAATCCAGAAATCTAAGCCTAGCACTCATTTCATGAAATCCATACTTTTCTATTCTCTCTATTCTATAGTGTGATACTCTTATACTCCTGATAGAAAGCGTTCAATTGAAAAGTGTGTGATCTGTGATTTGTATACCGCTTTAAATGATTCAGACGATGTTAATTATAAAATTATTCCGTTTTTCATGATTATATTGTTGTTCGTGGGTTTTCTATTTCTATTTGCACTATTATATTATGATATCAAAATAAAACTCTTTGACATGTGTTTTTCACTCAGTGCATGCTATATGAGTAAGCGGAACCCACGTCCTGAGAAAATGATCTAGTAGCTTACCTCTTCGCTTCTTTCTTTCTTCCTTATTTTTATTTCGTTTTTCATTCTTCTCCGTTTTTCATTTTTCATTCTTCACCGTTTTTGCTTTCCCGAATCCACCGGGTTCGCCTTTTACTTATCTTCCTCGAGGACGAGTAAGAGGCAAGCTTGGGGGATTTTGATCACTCATTATTTTACACCTTTTTCCCGCATTTTTGCATGCCATTTAGATCGCCCAAATCATGTTTTTCACGATATATCGACGATATTGTGATGCTTTTCACGATTTGTTGTTTTTGTCGCATTTCAGGTGATTTGGCGCGATTTGGAGTGATCTCGAGATGCGCTTACTCTAGACGGTCACCGACGACCTCCCCGAGGGGTATTTTTGCTGTTGGAGAGGAGCGGAAGAAGAATGAACGTCGCAGGAGCGACGAGGAGGCCAAAATAAGCAGATTGGGCATGTTTTGTGTCCCACTCGGCCGAGTGGAGGAGCCACTCGGCCGACTAGCGAGACACCGCTCGGCCGACCAGTTCAGACACGATTTCTATGTGCACTCGGCCGAGCGACGGGGATCACATCGGTCGAGTGACGACATCTCGTCCGCCCGAGTGGCGCCCAGACGAAGCCCTTCAAAAATCTCCAAGTTACTGTTTTTCGGCTGCCTGAGCTTCAGAAGACCCACTCAGCCGAGTGGATTATCCCGTCCGCCCGAGTATCATGAAGCCATCGGCCGAGTGACGACAACTCACTCGGCCGAGCCGCCCCCGAAGTAGAGACCCCTGAAGGCCCCGACTTACTGGAAAATTACAGGGTTTCTCACTCGGCCGAGCGACTTTTGTCACTCGGCCGAGTGCGACGCGCTGCCTGTAGCGAAAATTGCGGAAAACAGGCTGCGCAGGGGTATTTTGGTCACAGTTTTTGGACGATTTTGGGGGCTATTTAACCCCTGTTTTTACCCTAGTTTTAGAGAGCTTCTTCTTAGATTTTTTGCAGCTTTTTAGATTAGCTTTTTAGTTTTATTCTTGAGATTGGAGAAGAGACAAAATTGGATTTTTGTTGGATTAATTGAAGAACTCCATTGGTTTTCTTTTCTCTTCTCTAAAAATTCTATTTTTATTGCATATCTCAATATTGTGATGAATTCTATTGCTTATTTCATTGATTATTTTTGTGATCTTACTATGAATTGTGAGTAGTCGCCACGTCTTGGGGCGTGGGGATGAACCCTACAAGCCCTATTTCATAATTGTGATGAATTGGTAGGAATTTTGCTAGAATTGCTATTAGAGATTAGATTGGGATCAATTTACTACGGATGGCTAGGTATTCACATCGATTGGGATTTGCAAGAGATTGGATCCCAATTCGATAGGAAACCCTAGAAATCCGAATTGGGTTGGAGTCGAATTTCCGTAGTATCGGTTTGCAAGAGATTGGACCGATACTAGGGTTTCCGGTTTCAATTCCGTGCCAATACCCGTTTGCAAGAGATTGGGCGGGTAGGAACTATCCCAATCTAGGTTGTGGACCGAGTTTGCAAGAGATTGGGCTCGGTGCGCGATTGGACGATGATGTTGATCCTAATGCTAGCTCCCCTAGGCTAGGGTTTGCAATAGATTGGACCCGAACCTAGGATAGCTATAGACCGGCAACAGCGCGAGAGCGTAAGCTTGGTTCTACATTCAGTTGCAACTAGTTCATCCAAAATCTTAATCTAGCAATTTTGATACCGATGAACCACATTCATGAAATACGGTGAGTAGCTGGGATTCCCCATTCCCTAGACGTTCTTTATTTGATTTGATATTTCCACACTTTGTCTGACGATTGTGACAGGATCGCCAAAGGCAAATCTTTCTTCTAAAATAGCCAGGTTGATTGGAGCAAGCACGGTCATTCGTCCTCCCTGTGTTCGATATCCCGCTCGCTGCTACACCGTGCACTTGCGGTAAAACTACAACCGTTCTTCAGGGTTACGTCCCGGAGCGATCAATACTGCATGCGAATTTGGAAATTTCTTTCATGGAATTTTTCAAAATGATATGGTGGAGACCTAGATACATGATCATGAATTGTTGTGTTTAGCTGATATGAGAAGACTAAAACCAGGGTTACGACACACATAAATGGCAGTTCTATGCATGAACTCCCACCATTGACATGGTTTGGACTCTGGGGAAGCCAGGATGCATTTCGAAAACCTGTTTCTGCATCTTTGTTTTCAGCACTTCTTTCTTGGATATTGTTTGCTTGGATTTCAAAGACAATGGAGTGAAGTCATGTGCTGCCAAACTTCAATTCCGTAATATTTAATTTAAAAAATAATATATTTCTAATGGGGTTTATGTTTCAGCAATATTTGTATTTATTTTTCATTTTACATTTTGCTAATATGTTGTGTTTTCACTGGTTCCCTGTTTGGATGACATGTTAAGCTTTGGAGATTGAATACAGTATGAAACATGTAGCTGTAGATGATCCCAATTTTTGTTTATATTCATTTTTCCTTGAACTTCGTTTGGAACCTGGATCCATGAGCTAACGTTTGTTGAGCTTTAGGGACTGTAGTTATCGTAACAAAGTCTTCTACGACAAATTTCAACTTGTTCATATAAAAAAATATCCAGGTTTTGTTGAGGTTTAGAGATAGAATTTGAATAATAATTTGATTGAATGCACAGGGCAAGGAGATCTCTCGAGCATAAAGATATGGGATTCATGTCTTTGCTTGTAGTGGCATCCGTACCTATACTACAATACCTGCTCATTGGCCTACTGGGAGCCATTCTGTTATCTGGATACTTCAACATCCGCACAGCAGATGCCCGAAGAGATCTAAACAAGGTTAAAAATTAATTAAAATTAAAAAGCGATACTGTCAGTAATTATACTTAAATTATCACTTGTATGATAATTGCAACTAAATTCTCTGTCTCTGAACAGATTGTATTCTATGTGTTCACTCCAGCACTAATATGTACATTGACATTTATCTTGAAAATATGTACATTGACATTTATCTTGAAAATATGCACAATGATTTATGTACCATGATTTATGATTTGTTACCGTGGGAGTTGCTACTTCAGGTTTCTCTGCCGATGTTAATTCTTCATGGCGAGGCGGATATTGTGACCGACCCTTCAGTGAGCAAAGCTTTGTATGAGAAGGCGGGTAGTTCGGACAAGAAGCTGATCCTTTACAAGGATGGATGCCATTCTCTTCTCGATAAGCAAACAATACCTGTCTAACGTATCACTGGAAATCAATATTGTCAAGGTAAGCAACAGAAAACTAGTTGTTGCATGCGTTTTTTGTATCTCTTAACCATTGCTTATAGTTGTTTATGCTTCATATTTTTATTGGTGTGTTCAGATGGGAGGGAGGAATACAATACTCTTAGATGATGTTAGTTGGAAAATTCCCTTGGTTAGTGACATCAACAATAATATTTGGAGCAGATCATGTAACTCACCCAAAGACTGGAGAGGACTCGAGTCCATCTATCGCTGCGGTAATAATTTACTATTGCATTGCCAAATCAATCTTTACGCGTCGACACTTCTCGCGGATGTTATAATCTAGCTAACAACATTCACTCACAGGTTGTCGCCTCTCAAGATTGGCCTGAGGTTACTAAGTATGCCGGATTAGTATGTGCTCAGGCTCACCGCCAAGAGCTCATTCAGGATCTGAACAAGACGTGGCAAGATACAAGACATGGGACGGTTACAGGAGGCATGATCAGGGTTTGTGCTTAGTCAGGTTCTCACGTGTATCTATATCCTGATGCCCTAGCAATATTTTCATTTCTTTACACGGACAAACCTTGTTTTACTTATGCTGACCATGCAGCTTGAAATTAGTTTGATATATGCTCTCTTTTCTCATTGAATGGAACTTCTGATCTCCTTCAGGAAAGCACCAGGACAGAAGCTAATTCGTATTATCTTTGTTGATACGTGGTGTGACCTTGCCCCTTGTGGAGGAGAACGTGCCGTGTCGACACATTTCAGAGATCTCTCATATATCACATGAGGTACATTATTCTCCTATATCCATATAGATTACTGATATTATTAGTCTTGCAGGAGAATGGTCAGAGGAAAAGATGCTTGTTGGGAGCATTGTGTCTTGGTTAATGCTACCAGGCAGAAAGTTCGGTGTAATTATTGTCATCGGGAATTTAGTGGCGGAGTTTATAGGATGAAGTTTCATCTGGCTCGAATAAAGAACAAAGATATAGTCCCATGTATTGAAGTCCAAGTTGACGTTCGTGATTTAATTCACAGCATATTAAGCACCACTAAGAAATAGAGAGCTCCCAAGAAGCTAAAGACAGGGAAGCCGCTTCATGATCCTCGGAGCAGTTCTTCTGCCAGTGAAAATTTTCATGCTGATGATGACGATAATAATGCTGGATCCAGCAGGCAACACGAAAGCACTTGCCCATCCATGCTGCTACCTCGTCTTTCTGCTAGCGTATCGCCTGCATTAGCAGATGATGTTCAGAAGCAAAAACACGATGAAGCTGATAAGAACATTGCTCGCTTTTTCTTTCATAATTCTGTCCCCTTCAATGCTTCGGAATCCATTTATTATTAGGATATGGTCGATGCCATAGCAGAATGTGGGGTTGGTTATATAGCTCCGAATTTTGAGGACAAGATGTCTCATAGAGCACTGTTGTCTTTGTTGCTGTCTTTGTTGATTATGTCCAGTTAAGATGGGAACCAGCTATAGTTGTGTTATGTATGTATTTCCATGTGTTGTTGTATAGCATTCTTTGTTGACCTAGTAGTCAATGTACACTCGAAATCAATGCTATATATACTGGTCCTTATAATTATCTCTTCTTGTGCGATTTGTGGCTCTGCATTCTGTTGTGTTATTTGTTTCCACAGAGTTGATGTGCTATTTGTTTATGGGTGGGTGTGAGTCCTAAACAAGGGCTCCACTGAAGTCTACGGAGACTTGGAACCGTATTTTTTCCCTCCACAAGCACCAAATAGATAGATATACAAGTGTTGTCAAATGTCACAATAGACAGCGCTTGTTTAGTACAAGCGCCGTGAAAGGTCCATCTTTAACAGCGCTTCTTTAGTACAAATGCTGTTAAAGGTGTGCCTTTAATAGCACTTGCAGTAACAAGCGCTGTTAAAGGCACCCCTTTAACAGCGCTTGCACTAACAAGCGCTGTTAAAGGTGGGTCTTTAACAGCGCTTGCACAAACAAGCGCTGTTAAAGGCCCCCTTTAACAGCCCTTGCACAAACAAGCGCTGTTAAAGGGGGGGGGCCTTTAACAGCGCTTGCACAAACAAGCGCAGTTAAAGGCCCCCCTTTAACAGAGCTTGCACAAACAAGCGCTATTAAAGGCCCCCTTTAACAGCGCTTGTAAAGCGCTACTAAAACCAGCCCCCCTTTAGTAGCGGCGAGATAGACAGCGCGCAGAAGCGCTGTTAAAGGTCCCTTTTGTAGTAGTGAAAGATAGCGCTCCTGATTCCGATCCAAAATATAATCCACGACCGCCAATCCTTGAACAGCAACGAGATCCGTGAAGAGCATCCAAATCAGCGAGCAAGGTGAACGGTTGAAGATCTACGGCTCTCGGGAAGCTGTAACAACAAACGGGGATGAAGGGGTCGGTGTACATGAAGACTACGACATTGAGCATCGTAGGGGCTGATCGTGACGTCAAGGAACACGTCTAGGCGAGGTAGGGGGCTTTCAGTTTGATCCAACAGCTAGAGAGTGCGACGAGAGACGTAACGACGCGTCGAGACGTCGTTAGAACGCGAAACAGCGATAACACATAGTTTCGAGGCTTGGACGGCCTGCGGGGCTGCCGTCGGTAGCTCAGAGGTTGGAGGGGCGACTCACGGTGGTCAGGGTTTGCGGGCGACGGCAGCGGCGGTGACTGCCGCTGCTGCTGTGTGCTGTTGATGGCGATGCACCGGGCGGCTGCGACGCTTGGGGGACGTCGACGAAGGGTCCGGTGACTGCGGAGGTCGAGGTTCGGTCGGCGGAAGCCCTGCGAAGGGTGGAAGAGGCTGGAGGCACAAAGTCAGGGCGCGTGCTAGGGGAGAGCTGCTGCGAAAACGAATTGGGCGGCGGCTCTTTGTGTTTCGCTGGGAGAAAAATATACAACCCTAAGTTGCTTTAATAATAGGGTAGGGTATGGCAACATCACGTGGGGGAGAGTGTCCTAGGTCTAGGTTAGCTGGGGTTAGGGTTTTTTTATAATTTTGATGAGTTGTGTGCGTGTGCAACACGTGAAGGGAATGCTATAGGTTTTAAGGTTGTCTATTTATTTCTTTCAAACAAAAGTCTCTCTCTCCACCGAGGTGTGTGTGTGGCCAGGTAAAAGTTAGGTTAGAATTTAGATGTGATTAGGATCATTAAAAAAATTAATAATTATGGGCTACAATCGTATAAAACTTAGGGTTAAAAAATAGTAGATTGGAAAACAATAGTGAAAGTGGTCAAACGGAGCCCGAAAAATATGAGAAAAAAACTGGGGCGACCGTGCTGATGAGAGAAACGAAACTAAGGTGTTCGGTCACAGGTACAGTGATGGGAAACGAAACTAAAAATAACAAGGTCCCACGAAAAAAGTGAAAGTCGCGACGCCTCTGTAAACAAAGTCAAATTGTAGGGGAACGACCCGTGAAATGACGTTCCAAAATAATTTTACAATTTAATACTCTTCGATAGGGTCACAACTGCATATCACACCAAAGGGTTCGGATACAAGAAGGGTCTAAAATAAATACGTGCACGAACAAGACTACGTGCATGAAAAGCGTACGATCGAAAACAGACCGTGACACACAATATAAGGGAGAAGCCTCCGGATACCATCAACGGAGGTAGGATCGTCGAAGAAGTCTTTTTATCGCCGCTGCCAGCACGGGACCACCGCTCCAAAATCTGAAGGGATGCCAAACATTGGGCATCACCCACGTCCACCTTGAAAATCATCTATCGGGCGTCAAGCAAACGACGTTAAACAACAGTGCTTCATGGGAGGCAACCCATGTTCTAAACCCTCACCTTTGTTTTTATGATTATTTTTAGGTTTATTTCTCTTATTTTGTTGAATAAATTCAGCAACGGGAATTTTCGTCGAGAGACTTAGGCTATCTGTGGACTTTTGCAGGAAACAAGCCCACAACCGTCGAGAGACTTTTGCACGGGGACGTATCAGAAAATGCCCTATATCTATTCTTCAGCGAACCGGTCAGGTGGAGCAAACCGAGACCGGTGGCAGATCGTGTGAGAAGAGCAAAGCTCTCGGATTTTTTTGGGATTATATCAACCGATCGGTTGAAAAACGCATTGGTCGTGTGACTGACTGGGTGAGCTGCACAGAACTCTCGGGAAAATCGTGAAGCGGCCAACCGATGGGTTGAAATCTCAACCGATCGGTTCGCCTGTAGCCTCTTTTCGGCAAATTTTTCGAAATAATAACATACAGATCGGGTGAAAACTCACCCGATCGGTTCACCCAAAACCCTATAAATACCCCCCCGACTCATTTCCTTCATCCGACTGCGAATTCACCCCGTCGTTTCGACTTCTCCTCCTCCCAACCAGCCACGTTCTTCCCTCAACCGACCACTAATCCCCCTCAATCGATCTCTCCACTCTCTCCTTCCTTCTCTCCATCGATTTCTCTCTCTCCCTCTTCCATTTAACCCCATCCAAACCCTAATTTTCGCCCAACTCCCCCCAATTTCGAAAAATTGTTGAAGAGACATGCCTCGGCTTCACACTCCCATCAATTTCGCTGTGTTGGGTGATCTACAAGCAAGGATTGTCTTCTCTACTGGGTAACTTTGCTCCTTAGCTCCATTTTCAATTTTGCCCTAACATTACTATTTTGCTCAATTTACATCGATTGTGTGCATCCATCATATCGTGCATACACTTGCATCACACACTACCATGGCCCGGGATAAAGATAAGGGTAAGGGTATCATGCATGAGGAGGAGCCGTCTCGTAAGAGACGGAAGACCACACGTCCACCACACTCACGCCCTCCTCCTACACAGCCTACACAGCCCCAACCTCTACCTATCATCCCTCCTGAGGACCCAATGTTGGGCCGGTGTGGTTATCGTTTTTTGAGTGTTGAGCAGAAATATTTTTATCATAGACTCGATGCACGGGGACACCTCTCCACCAAGTTTGCACACGCACAATCACTTATCGATCTCAGAGTTTTCTCCGAAGTCGAGACCCTCTTTGCTAACTTAGTGTGGTTAGCTTTCTTGAATGCCCACACGGCGTCCTACCCCGCACTTACACTAGAATTCTTATCATCTCTCCGTAGTGAGTCGGGATCGATCGTCGATTTCCGGGTCCGAAACAAATCTATCCGCACCCACTTGAATACCATCAATGACATCTTCGGATTCCCCATTCTTGGGAATGATGCCATCAGTCCCACGGATATCACCCCGATTTCGACGTCGATAAATTTTGGTTCCGCATCACCCTCCACGATCAATATACCCGAGGTAAGGCTAAGGCCTCCTCCATCATTCACCCCGTGTTTCGTCTGGCCCACCGAATCATATCGTGCACGTTTTTCCATAGGGATGAGTCCGGGATGGTGACTATCCCTGATCTTTTAATTTTGTGGGCCATGACATTCGATTTTATTTGTGGTGATGACGGGATTGCCTTCGTGGCCCCTCGCATCCCTACTCATGTTGGTGCTTAACTTATTCACAAGCTTCTTGAGATTAGTCGCGCCGGCAAGGGCAAATACTGATGCGTGGGCCTCATTACTATCATTGTTTCATATCCCCAGTTTAATATCGTCATCCCTAGCGATCTGCCTTCTACCCCAGGACCCACAAATTTAGATTTTGATATCATGTGGCATATACACATGATCAAGCCCCACCCCGATGGCCGTTTCACTTTTTACTACGGACACCCCCTGCTCCCTATACCATTCTGCCCAACCCCGCTCGTATGACTATCGTACTAGTGGCAGATTGGACATTCCCTCCCGATCCAAAGTTTCTGGGGGTTACGTCTTCCATTCCTTCCCAAGGCGCACCCAGACCACCTTCTCCTGCCACCCACTTAGGCGAGCAGAACATCCCTGCGTCCCGGGGAGACTCTGGGGCTGGCCCCAGTCATACCACCCCACCTTCTGGCCCTATCACTTCTGAGGCTCTGACTGAGGCCTTCTTAGGCCTAGCCTCTGGTGCCGGCATGACCACTGCCGCTGGCACCACTTCCACTTCCCGTCCTGCCTGTACTTCTTCCGTCCGCCGCGCCTCATCCGCTCGCCTCGCTCTCAAGGCTGAGCTAGCCTCACTTCGCGCTCGTGTTTCGTCCTCTGCCCCCTCGGACCCATCCTCTTCGATCTTCTCTCACCCACGTTTTGTCATGACCCGCTTCCCTAAAATGGAGGCGAGGCGTGAGAAGTCCGCTCAGACTTGGAGTTGTGAGGCTCTAGTCTGTAAAGCGTCTGGAATAACTAAGTATAGGTCCTTGCAAATGCAAAGTAGAACAAAAATAATAATAAAGAAAAGAGACAGATAAAATTATTTCAATCTCAGAATGTCCAATATAAATTCCAACATCACAGAAAAGCCACCAGGCTAAAAGAAGAGTCTAAACGGCCCAAGCATGGCCAAAAGCGATAATCAACGTACAGAAAGAAAGGTGCTACGCACCGACAACCTAATAACAGACTAAGCAGAAAGTAACACCAAAAGAAGTCTCTACGACTGGTCGCCGGTGTCCTCGTACTCCACATCAACGGTAGACCCAGGCTCAAAGTCAGCAAACAGACTCTGGCTCAGCAACTAACATGCGACACCCAAAAGAGACGAGGGTGCATGTCAGCAAGTCTACAAGAGACTTGTGCAAGGAAACTAAAAGAAGGAAACAACCTAGCAGTTCTAAAAGTATGCGATGACATGGCAGTTTAAGAAATGAATGCAACAAGTAGTAAGTGCAGCAAGTATGACATGGCAAGATAGCAAAGTTAGTAAACATTCACATGTATTTTACAAGTCGAGTAACACGTCTAGTAAACACGTCAAGTAAACACGTCGTGCACAGAGTTTACGCCTTACAGGTGAAGTGGTTGTACGGGCACACTTCTACGCTGAGTGGTCACTTAACCCTACCCCAATCCCAGAGTTTACGCCTTACAGCTGAAGTTGCTGATCTGGCAAACTTCTAAGCTGAGTAATCGCTTAACCCTACCCCTCCACATGTAATCGGGCATTGGCTTTTAACCAAAACATGTAGCCCGCTTCTGGATTACGAGCCAGGAAGTGTATTTGGCCTAGGGTTATGCCTGCAACGATGGTGCCTAGCCTGAACAAGGAATTACGTAGCGTGTGCTACGAATGCAACATTCAAGCATGGATGACATGGCAAGTTATAATTTGAGTGCGTATAGATAAGGAATTTAAACGTGACAGGCATGGCAGTGCACAAGTAAAGAGCATACAGTTATGAAAATTAAACGTGACAGGCAGCAATACATGAATGACATGGCAGGGTGACAGATCTTGCTTCGTTGTCAAGCTAGATCTTAAAATTGCGTCTAAGCGAGTATCATTTCGTCGCTTAGTCTCTTTTACGCCTAAAACAAGAAATGGCCTAAAGCACGGCCTAAACAAGAACTGGCAAGTTTCACTTCCCTGTAATCAACCATTCTGCAAATATCATTCGACCAGTCCAATCTACCTATGTGCTCGGATCACCAGCCTACAGTCCCAAATTAAATTATCTTTATTAGTGAATTAACAGACAATAAAATTACCGATTTTTATCTTTTTTAACATGAATGTGTTGGGGGTCCTAAGTGTTCAGAAATTTACCCTTACACGACGCGAGAGCTACACTAGCGTCGGGTAGCGACGCCAGGGTTTGGAATAAATAGAACGCGCTCCTAATACCAATTCCAAATAAGATACCACGCTCGCCAATTCTCGGGCAGCGACCAAATCAGCGAACAAGATTCCAAACAACGAGTAATAGGTCGGTAGGCGTTTTCACGGCTCCCGGGAAGCCGTAACAACGAACCGAGACGAACGGTTCGACATACATGAAGCCTACGATGTTGAGCATCTTAGGGGATGCTCTTAACGTCGAAAAACACCCATCGGAGAAGTAGGGGGCTGTCAGAATATCCCAACAGCGAGAGGGTACACCGAGAACTCAGCGACGCGTCGATACGTCGCTAAACACGCAAAACAGCAATGGATTGCTGTTTCAGAGTTGCAGCGGCCTGAGGGCGGCTGACAATAGTACAGAGGGTACAGGGGGGTCGACGGCGGAGGGGAGAGGCATGGCGGCGGTGCCGGAGCGGCTGCTGCGACGATCTGCGGCCTGCTGCGTGAGCTGCTGCGGAAATCCGGCATTGCGGGGGTTTGTAGCAGAGCTCCGACGATCAATGGGGTACTACTGCAGCACAGTTCGTGTTGCTGTGAATAAGAAATAAAGCTAACCTAGGTTATTTTTTTATAGGGAAGGGCTGAAACGTGGGGGACTTAGTCTAGGGTATAGGGTTGTTTTGAAAAGAAAAGCTACAAACACTTTTAAAACCCAAACGCTTACCCACTCTCCCTCTCTCCAACGTGTGAGTGTGCGGCCAAGGCAAGGTCAACATGGCCGATATACTATTAATAATAAAAATTATTATGGGGACAAAAATCAAATGAAACTTAGAGTTTAAACCAATAATAGGTTGGGAAAAAATTGAAGGTAGGTCAAACAAAGCCCAAAAATTATAAAATAAATACTGGGGTAACCGAAAGGATGAGAGAAACGCAACTAAGAAGACGTATCACAATTTCGACGTCGAGACACGAAATTAAAAATAAAAAGGCCTCGCCACCAAAGTGAAAATCGTGACGTCTCATCAAATAAAGTCAAATCGTGGGAGAACGACCCACGAAATGACGTTCCAAATCAATTCCGCAATTTAATACTCTCAAAGATGGTCACAATGACATATCACACTATATGGTTCGGATACAAACAAAGTATAAAATAAATTCGTGCATGAACAAGACTACGTGCACGTAAAGCGTACAATCGAAAACAGACCGTTACATCCTCCCCACCTTATGAATGATTCCGTCCTCGGAATCAACATCAACTACTGCTCGGAAACAAGTGCGGGAAGCGCTCTCTCATGTCATCCTCACGCTCCCAGTTGGACTCCCTAGGGGAACCATGACGCCACTGCACTCTAACCAAGTCGACGGTCTTATTCCTCAGCTGCTTCTGCCGTCGATCCAGAATCTCAACTGGTTGCTGATGATAGGTAAGATCCGGACAAACCGTGATCTTCGAGAAATACACAGCATGAGACGGATCATTGATGTATCGACGTTACAGAGATACGTGAAATACGTCGTGAACACCCTCCAATGACGACGGCAACGCCAAGCGATAAGCCACCGCTCCGACTCTCTCCAGGACATCAAACGGCCCAATGTACCTTGGACTCAGCTTGCCTCTCTTTCCAAATCGGATTACTCCGCGGTTCGGAGAAATCTTCAGAAAGACATGGTCCCCAGGCTGAAACTCCAGCGGCCTCCGTTTAGCATCTGCACATTGCTTGAAACGGTCCTGCGTAATCCTCAGCTTCTCCCGGATGTTCCTCACAACATCCACAGCTCCACGATCATCTCTGGTCCTACCAGCTCCTGGTCTCCAATGTCATCCCAGCTCAGTGGCGATCGACACTTCTTCTCGTATAGCGCGGTGAATGGCGACATGCCAATACTCGCCTGGTAGCTGTTATTGTAGGCAAACTCAACATGGTGGAGATGATCCTCCCATGATCCCTTGAAGTCCAACATGCACGCTCTCAGCATGTCCTCCAAAATTTGAATCGTCCTCTTGGACCGGCCATCTGTCTGCGGGTGGTACGCCATGCTGAAACTCAGACTCGTAACCAGACTCTTCTGCAGACTCTGCCAAAACTGAGATGTGAATCTCGTGTCTCTGTCAGACACGATACTCACGGGGACTCTGTGAAGTCGCACGATCACCTGCATGATTCACGTTACATCACTATCTAAACTAGGAAAAGGAAATAAAACGGAGAGTAAAAAGAAATACCTCCATATATCTCCTCGCTAGCGTCTCAGTGGACTGTCCTACTCGGAAGGGAATAAAGTGCGCAGATTTGGTCAAGCGGTCTACGATCACCCAAATCGCATCATTCTGCTTCAGACTCCGAGGTAGTCCAGTCACGAAATCCATAGTGATGTGTTGCCACTTCCACTCCGGAATCGGAAGCAGTTGTAGCAACCCAGCCGTACGCTGATGCTCTGCCTTTACCTGCTAGCACACCAAACACTTGGCTACGCTCCGAGCCAACTTCGCTTCATGCCAAGCCACCAATAGTTCAGACGAAGATCCTTGTACATCTTGGTACCACCAGGATGCACAGAATACGGCGAACTGTGTGCCTCAACCAATAACTCCTCTCTGATATCTCCAGCTGGCACACACAACCTGGCTCCAAATCTCAACGAACCATCTCCATGAATCAAGAAGTCAGTCCACAGACCGGCTTCTACCTGCTCCCGAATCTTCACCAGCTTCGGATCTCCGGCCTGACCTGCCTTGATCCGATCCATGATCGTCGACTGTATCTGCATATACATCAACGAAGAAGCCTGTACAGGAAGAACAATCTCAATACCAGACTCGCAAAAATCCTGCTGCAACCTCCACTGCGAAGTCAACATCATCACCGCTGGAAGTCTGCTCAGCTCATCCGGAACCACATTCACCTTGCCAGGGTGATACTGCAAGTCGATCTCATAGTCTGCCATGAGCTCCAACCATCAACGATGTCGCATGTTGAGCTCCTTCTGCGTAAAGATATACTTCAAGCTTTTATGAACGGTGAAGAACTTCACCTTCTCACTCAGCAAGAAGTGCCTCCAAAACTCGAGCGTAAATACTACTACAGCCAACTCTAAATCGTGCGTCGGGTAATTCTTCTCATGAGCCTTAAGCTGATAAGAATCATACGCAACTACATGCCCATACTGATGCAAAACACAACCGAGACCTTTGCCAGAAGCATCACAAAAGATCTCAAATCCTCCACTCCGATCGGGCATAGCAAGAACAGGGGCGGTCGTCAACCTCTACTTCAGAATAGAAAAAGCCTCCTCGCAATCATTGGACCAGACGAATGATACATCCTTCCTCGTCAGTCTGGTCATCGGCTCAGCAATCCGAGAAAAATCCTTAATGAAACGCTGATAATAACCTGCAAGCCCAAGGAAACTCCGGATCTCCGACGCTGACTGAGGAACTGCCACTCTCTGATAGCCTTGATCTTCTCAGGATCCACTGATATTCCATCTCCTGACACCACGTACCCAAGAAAAGGAACCCTATCAAGCCAGAACTCGCATTTAGAATACTTAGCATACAAACGATGCTTCCTCAAAATTTCCAATACCGTCCTCAAGTGCGATGCATGCTCTTCCTCCGACCATGAATAAATCAAGATGTCGTCAATAAAAATAACGACAAACTTATCCAGAAAGTCGTAGAAGATCAGATTCATCAAGTTCATAAAAACTGCGGGTGCATTGGTTACACCGAAAGGCATAACCACGAACTCGTAGTGACCATACTTCGTCCTGAACGCTGTCTTCTGGACATCTTCCTTCCTCACCTTCAGCTGGTGATAGCCACTCCTCAGGTCCAACCTAGAGAACACTCTCGATCCTCTAAGCTGATCAAAGATGTCATCTATACGAGGCAGTGGGTATCGATTCTTGACGGTGACGGCATTCAGCTCCATGTAGTCCACGCACATGCGATGCAAACCATCCTTCTTCTTCACCAGCAACACAGGTGCTCCCCACGGGGACACACTAGGATTAATGTAAACCTTCTGTAGAAGCTCATCCAGCTGCCTACGCAATTCCTCCAACTCAGCTGGAGCCATACGATACGGTGCCTTCGAAATAGGCTGCGCTCCCGGAATAAGATCGATCGAAAACTCAAGACCTCGATCGGGCGGCAGTCCAGACATCTCCTCGGGGAAGACGTCATCGAATTCTCGCAGCACAGCTGGTCTACTCTGCCCGATCTGCATGGCAACAATCTCCACCGGCTTGGCCTGAAACCTGATACGACCAAGCGAACTGCTGCCTCGGCTGAACTCAAACACCGGATGAACAACACCTTCTTCCGCCGGTAATCGATCGTAGCGTAGAAACTCCCAAGCCAGTCCATCCCAAGGACGGCATCATAGTTGATGATGTCGTGGACAATAAAGTCAGCGTAAAACTCATGCCCACAGACCACCAAAGGACAAGAATTGCAACCACAATGCACTGAGATCACGCCATTACCTGTAACGATATTCCAACTCTTGGGAAGATGGGAAGTCGACAAGGAATGCTTGTCCACGAAGCTCCGGGATATAATGCACATCGATGCACCTGAGTCGAAGTGGACTTGTGCAGGAAATGTGCAAACCAAAATCACACCTAACAAACAATCTAATAATCAAATCCTATTCTAGCAAACATATCATATTCAAACAACAAACAAATACTAATGAATAAGATCAACTAAGGAAAGAAAACAAACTAGACTGAGGGTTACCTGCAATAACCTCATCCTCAGTTTCAGCATCAACTGCAGTCATCAGGAAAGCCTGCATCCTCGGCTGCAAAGCCTACTGAAACGCTTGCTTCTGGGGAAGGAGAGACGCTCCACGTCCAGCAGGTGCTAGAGATCTTTGCTGCTGAACTCCATCCGGTGCTTTTCGCAGTTGATTTGCATGCCGTCAATCCTTCACTGCATGCGTGGCGTCGCCACAAATCAAGCACTGGCCCAGAAATCTTCTACACTGCTCCTTGATATGGCCAGTCTTGTCGCAGAAATGGCAAGTCTTTAGAGTAGGCCCACCTGACCTCTTGAACTACACCGACTGGTTAGGCTTGAACCCAGGCCTACCCACTGCTCTGACCTGCTCCATAGGCCTCTTCCCAGCTCCAGAAGTCGGTCCTCTCTTCTGGCTCGTAATCAACTCCTGCATCCTAGCAGCTACCAGCAACTTCTGATAAGACTCCAAATCCGACGAAGACATCAGGCTCTGCAAGTCTAAGGAAAGACCCTGCAGAAACCTCTGAGCTTTCTCCTCAGCATCCTGCACCATCTTCGGCGCAAATCGACTCAGACTGGTGAACTCCTGATGATACTGGTCCACCGAGAGATATCCCTACTTCAGATAAATGAATCACTGCAACATCTCTCTCCTGGCAGCCTTCGGGAAATACTCCTCATCGAACCTAGCCTTGAAAGTAGCCCAAGGAATACGTCTCACCAACAACTCCTCCTCTGCATCCCACCAGCTGCGGGCATTATCCTTGAGCTGTTTCTTCACCAAATCAACCACTCCAGCCGGGTTATTCTTCGACATCCTCGGATTATCCTCAGTATTCCGAATCCACTCCTCTGTACCCAACGGTCCTTCGGATCCATCAAAAGAAGTCGGGCCCAGCTCCCGAAACTCCTTCGCTCCCGGCTTGAAGCGAGGGGCATTCTGGAGCATGCCCTGCTGCACCTGCATCATCTGATGCATCATCCTCATAACTTCAGCATTGGTGGGCTCTCTATCCGGCACCGCAACACGGTCGGGTCCACCACCAGCTCGGGTCTGTCGTCTTCCAGCCATCTAATGACATAGAAAACGAAGTAAATTAGACTCAAAGATTACGACTTTGGATGTTTTAATTTATTTAATGGACTATCTATAATTATTATCGTTGTTCCGATAATTCGCAGTTGCAAGAGGACCTGCATGGGCCACCAACAAAACCTGTCACGACCCGCTTCGCTAAAATGGAGGCGAGGCGTGAGAAGTCCGCTCAGACTTGGAGCTATGAGGCACCAGTCTGTAAAGCGTCTGGAATAACCAAGTATAGGTCCTTGCAAATGTGAAGCAAAACAAAAATAATAATAAAGAAAAGAGACAGATAAAATTATTTCAATCTCAGAATGTCCAAAATAAATTCCCACATCACAGAAAAGCCACCAGGCTAAAAAGAAGAGTCTAAAAGGCCCAAGCATGGCCAAAGAGATAATCAACGTACAGAAAGAAAGGTGCTACGCACCGACAACCTAACAACAGACTAAGAAGAAAGTAACACCAAAAGAAGTCTCTATGACTGGTCGCCGGTGTCCTCGTACTCCATGTCAATGGTAGACCCAGGCTTAAAGTCAGCAAACACCTCGTCCTCAGCAACGGACTCTGGCTCAGCAACTAACATGCGACACCCAAAAGAGACGAGGGCGCATGTCAGCAAGTCTACAAGAGACTTTTGTAAGGAAACTAAAAGAAGGAAACAACCTAGCAGTTCTAAAAGTATGCGATGACATGGCAGTTTAAGAAATGAATGCAACAAGTAGTAAGTGCAGCAAGTATGACATGGCAAGATAGCAAAGCATGTAAACATTCACATGGATTTTACAAGTCGAGTAACACGTCTAGTAAACACATCAGGTAAACACGTTGTGCACAGAGTTTACGCCTTACAGCTGAAGTGGCTGTACGGGCACACTTCTACGCTGAGTGGTCGCTTAACCTTACCCCAATCCCAGAGTTTACGCCTTACAGCTGAAGTTGCTGATCTGGCAAACTTCTAAGCTGAGTGGTCGCTTAACCCTACCCATCCACGTGTAATCAGGCATTGGCTTTTGACCAACACATGTAGCCCGCGTCTGGATCACGAGCCAGGAAGTGTATTTGGCCTAGGGTTGTGCCTGCAACGCAGGTGCCTAGCCTGAACAAGGAAGTACGTAGCGTGTGCCACGAATGCAACATTTAAGCATGGATGACATGGCATGGCAAGTTATGATTTAAGTGCGTACAGATAAGGAATTTAAACGTGACATGCATGGCAGTGCACAAGTAAAGAGCATATAGTTATGAAAATTAAACGTGACAGGCAGCAATGCATGAATGACATGGCATGGTGACAGATCTAGCTTGTTGTCAAGCTAGATCTTAAAATTGCGTCTAAGCGAGTATCATCTTGTCGCTTAGTCTCTTTTACGCCTAAAACAAGAAATAGCCTAAAGCACGGCCTAAACAAGAACTGGCAAGTTTCACTTGCCTGTAATCAACCGTTCTGCAAATAACGTCCAACAAGTCCAATTTACCTATGTGCTCGGATCACCAGCCTACTGTCCCAAATTAAATTATCTTTATTAGTGAATTACCACACAATAAAGTTACCAATTTTTATCTTGTTTAACATGGATCTGTTGGGGGTCCTAAGTGTTCAGAAATTTACCCTTACACGACGCGAGAGCTACACTGGCGTCGGGTAGCGACGCCAGGGGTTGGAAGAAATAGAACGCGCTCCTAATCAAGATTCCAAATAAGAATCCATGCTCGCCAATTCTCAGGCAGCGACCAAATCAGCGAACAAGATTCCAAACAGCGAGTAATAGGTCGGTAGGCGTTTACACGGCTCCCGGGAAGCTGTAACAACGAACCGAGACGAACGGTTCGACGTATACGAAGTGTCACGCCCTGCTTCCCAAAAATGTGGAGGCGAGACGTGAGAAGGTCCTCTCAGACTTGAAGCTACAAAGCTGCAAGTCCGATAAGCGTCAATCAACTTTAATAGCAGGTCCTTGCAACGCGAGACGAAACAAAAAAAATAATAAGGAAATGAGACAAAAGAGAAATCTCAGAATATCCATAATAATAAATTCCAACATCGCAGAAAAGCCACCAGGCTAAAAGGTAAAAGCGTCTAAAGGCCCAAACATGACCAACAAAAATATAACGTACAAAGTAAAGGTGCCACGCACCGACAACTAACAACAATCCTAAAACAAAAGAAAGCTCAGCAAGGTCGCTAAGGATGGTCACCGGTGGCCACAAACTCCTCCTGGACAGAAATGGGCTCAGGCTCAGCGTCAGCAAATACCACGTACACAGCAACGGTCTCTGGCTCAGGGTCTAACATGTGACACCCAAAAGAGCAAGGGGCACATGTTAGCAAGTCTACAAGAGACTTGTGCAAGGAAACTGAAAGTAAAGTGAACAACCTAGCAATTCTAGCATGATGCAATGACATGGCAGTTATAACATGAGTGCGACAAGTAAGGCAAAGTAAAGTAAAGTACGAGCATGGCATTTGAGACATGGCATGGATGTCAAGTTTTACATGAACAAGCACAAGTACAAAGACAAGTCTAGTAAGCACGTCGTGCACAGAGATTACGCCTTTTGGCTAGAGTGGCTGATCGGGCCAACTCCTAAGCTCAAGTGATCGCTTATCCCTACCCCTCCACGTGTGTATGGACTGGCACCCATCTTCTGGATCACGAGCCAGGAAGTGTTTTTCATGATGGCATATGGGTGCACCTAGACAGACAAGGAAGTTCAAGTAGTGTAGCGTGTGCTACAAATGCAATAATCACTTGGATGACATGTAGGATGCAATGCATGGCAGTTAAAAGTGCGTACAGATAAGGAATTTAAACGTGACAGATAACAATGCATGAATGGCATGGCAGGGTGACAGATCTAGTTTTGTTGTCAATCTAGATCTTAAAATTGCGTCTAGACAGCTATCATTTCACTGTCTAGTCTCTTTTACACTAAAAACAAGGAAGTGGCCTAAAAACATGGCCCTAAGCAAGAATTGGCAAGTTTCACTTGCCTGCAAGTACAACGTCTGAGAAACATCGTCCAACGAGTCCAAAGTCACAATTATCCTACGTGCACAAGTCCACCGACCTACATCTCGTTTTATTAATCTTGATTAGTGAATTAAAACAGTTTAAAAACATTGATTTTAGTCTTGATTAACATGCAATAGGTTGGGGGTCCTAGGGGTGCAAAGCGTTACCTTAACACGACGCGAAAGCTACACTGGCGTCGGGTAGCGACACCAGGGGTTGGAATAAAAGATCGCGCTCCTAGTCCAGATTCCACATAAGTTCCTCGCTCGCCAAGTTTTGGACAGCAACTAGGTCAAAGGACCAATATTCCAAAGCTAGAACGTGCGACGACGGCCTACGACGTATCGTAACGTCGTAAACGGCAACTCCACGAAGAAGAGACACCTAGGTGGGGCCTACAGTAGTCCTAGGGACCAATGGGGGACCCACAATACCTCTGGAGAACTTGGGGGGCCCACGGTGGCAAGCGGTGTGGAAGTTGCGACGTTGCGACGAACGTCGCTCGGTCGGACATGGGCTTGACCGAGAGAATCTCTCGGTCAGACACGGGGACGGTGTTGTGCAGTGCAGCGGGGTCGGTCACAGCGCCCGCTGCAGAGAAACCCTTCGGTCGGACACGTGGGGCGGGTCGGTCGGGCGCTTGGACGAGCGTTGCAACGTTGCAACGTTGCAACGATGCGGTCGAAGCGGGGGATCTCTCGGTCGGTGCGGGCAGGGCTCTCGGTCGTCGCGGGGATGCGGAGCGGATGCGGGGCAGCGTGCGGAGCGGGCAAAAGGCGGGAAATCTCTCGGTCAGACCTAGAGATGTTCTCGATCGTACACAGGGAGCGGGCGGGCGACTGTGCGATGCGGGCGAAGCGGGTGAGCGGGGGTTGGCCTCGGTCGGTGCGGGGAAAACCAAGGAATTTCCTCGGTCAGACACTGGCGGCGGCTGAACGGAGTTGCGACGAACGTCGCAAGCAAGGACGGGGGGTTTTTGTGACGTCTAGGGTTAATTTCTTGATGGAAATGGGTTTCCTAAGCCCCATATATATAGTGTAGATGGGTTTGACCAAGTCTAGGGTTTAATTTGAATTAAAATAGCTTTTTAATCAATTTTAAACCCAAAACAACACCCACACTATAACTCTAGCTATAGGGATGCGGCCAAGGGGCTGGGATTTGTGTTAAAAATTCTTCGAAGAGTTATTGTTGGATATGGAAGACGTTTGTACACCCTTGTGGGGGATGTACGGAGGAATACGGAACTCGAACGTCACGTACACGAAGTCGTGTACAAAGGGAATCTGTTCCCTTGCGGAGAGGATCTCTGGATGAGTGGGAAAGTCGCATTATATATGCATAAGTGCATGCGACATATGGCTTATAAAGGGGGAATATCTTAAGCTTATGTTGTACCATGCATATGGTACAACTTAAGCTTATAATGTGCCATGTATCATGGTACACCTTAATTAAGTTGTTCCAAAGGAACAACTTACCCTAAAATAACTACCTTGGGGGCTATAAATAAGACCCAAGGGTAAGCCATTTCTTACACCTTTTGCATGAAATTCATGCATGCAACTTCATCATAGCGAAGCTTTGCAGAAATCCTTTCTCTTCCCCTATCCAAGTTCTTAATCTAAAGTAGAGATTTAGATTGTGGATTAGTAGCCTTACTCCGTTCGTGACAAGACTCGATCCGTCGTGGCGAATCCGAAGGCGACGTTCGTAGACTACCGTGCCGCATACGCAAGCGTAAGTCTAAACTTCATATTATCGATCCTAACTCTGTTTTGGCAGGATCCTACAGTTATAATTTAATAGGAATTTTTATTGGGTCGAAAATAATTTAAAAATCGGTATTTAAAAATATTTAAAGCTTTTCAAAAAAAATAAAATAGGTCAAATGAACTCCAAAAATTGTGAAATAAATATTGGGTGATCGGGACGCCGAGAGAAAGGTAACTAAGAAGACGGATCTCAATTTCGACGTCGAGCGACGAAACTAAAAATAGAAACGTCTCACGTCAAAAGTGAAAATCACAACGTCTCTTCGAATAAGATCAAATCATGGGACAACGACCCAAGAAATGTCGTTCCAAATTAGTGCTACAATTTAATACTCTCGAAGACGTTCACAACTGCATATCACACCAAAGTGTTTACGAACAAACAGAGTCTAAAATTAATACGTGCACGGTCAAAAGCACATGCACGAACAAAGTACGATCGAAAAGTGGTCGTTACATCCTCCCCACCTTAGAATAAAGTCCGTCCTCGGACTTTCTAACATATCTAGTCACTCTAGTAACTACCCCAATCATGTCACATTATAATTTAGCCCATGTATAGCTATTACAAGTGCTTATATATGCACTAGGTAGTCAAACATTAACACTACCAACATGTATGTATTCACGTACATTATACACTTATACCCATTATAGTCAGTCAAATTTATACACGTATTTCAATCTTATATGTATACACATGCATCCCTTATATAACTACTACTTACCTAGCACCAAACAATAGTTCAGATACTCACATAAGTATAGTCTTACCCTAGCAAATACAATCATCGCTCTACGTATAGGTAGCTACCTATGCATAAAACAAACATGGGTATTCTACTTCCTAATATAAACATTTCAACACATGTAGTCACGTCATACCATTATTAAATCAGGTTTTACTATATCTAATATACATTCACCACTACTACCTTTTCACAATATATAGTCATTCAAATGTATGCAATTATTTCACCATATATTCACACCACATACGGTCCTATAACTATATTCACGATACGCCACACGTACCATAGTCATCAATACCTATACTAAGCACATACTTATCCGTGCATGGTGCACACCCATACACGCTAACATTTCATTCACATATACCAATCATACACCGATATACTTATCACATCTATACACCTAGTTTTAGCTAGCACACATACATTCACATAGGCAAGTCCTTAGTAAATGACTATACCGCAAGACCAACACCTACAACTAAATACTGGTATAGCGACCCACAATCATGTGCGTAACCCAACCAGGCACAAACACTCCTGTCACTATACATACATCAAACATCGCTATATGCAAACTACAGACATACATAACAATATACCTAGAGTATACCCACTCAAGCTTGAGTGAGACTCAAAACACACATCAGAATACTCTATATACGTAACACGGTAGATATACCTATACCAATACCACTCCGATGTATACACATCCACCAATACAACCATATGCATACCATATGTCTATCACACCTAATATTTAGTCGGGAAACACTCACATAATTCAATCACTTTATATACCATAATAATAATGCAGACATCAGCACACGTATAGTTATAATACTTTCCCTAATACATGCATTCACCGTAAAGTCACGCACATGTAACTCATATATTCAAGCCATATCCTACTACTTATAATTAATATACCAATACATCTACTTCATACATAGTTAAGGTATGCAATAGTCGTGTATACTTCATGGAATACACGCATACAACATCCCGTAAAAACAAGCAACACCAATCAAAATTATAATCCTACTATCATATGTATATCACCTATATACTTATGCAGCAAATACATAACTACTTACGTCTAAGCACAATACGTATCTACGTACGAGCACTTACTCACACGTACTAACATATAGGTCATATAATAGGCCTACCCACTTAACTACACGTACACCTATTATTATCACACCTAACATTCGCATAGCTTTACCAACATATCATTCCAACCATTATAAGTATCTCTAACTACATACACTCCATTAGATATTCCAGCTCTGATTCTTATATTCATAGACGCCCTAGAGTGATATAGCTATCTTCACACATATCTATAACTACTAACATACATACAGCTTCACACATCATGAATAACTCTGAGTATGTATAATTCACACAATATGCAAACATTAATATACTTCAGGGAGTACACTCATTCAAGCCCACGCACTTAACTTAGGTACATGCACCACGACACATCACAAAGGTCCAAGGGCTTACTAACAATTTAGAGTTGACACAGTTATTGACGAACACTAAAGCCTAAGCAGTAGAGGGAGACTGAGATTGAAAGCGTGACGAGGGAAGGATCGATAAGCACGAGTTCAGATAGGACGAATACAAGGAGACAGCTTGGTTAGGTGAAACAATGGCTCAATTGTGAATGTTTAGGTGGAGTAAAGGGAGATGTAATGATACTCCTATAGGATACAGAAAGAAAATAGTGTAAATATCATAAGCTAAAATACGTGGGACTTGAAAACTGTGGTACTACAAAAGTTGGAATCCTCGTCTGTATAAAAATATTTGGAGATCGATAAAACAAGTTGTTCGAAATAAGTTTGAGTCGAATATACATAACAAGAGAAAATAATTTATTGGCTTAACGAAAATCATTACGAAAAGGAATTAAATCATTCACACGAACATTAAGGACGTAGTTTAGAAAATATTATACGGCAGTAATTAATAATGGTGGCAAAAGTTTTGAAATTCAAAGAATGAAATTAAATGAACTGAAGAATTTAAACTCATGTTAAATGCTTTCAAATCTTTAAGCTAGGGAAAATTTTTAAATAATCAATATTGAAACTTCTTTTAGAGGAACCAGGATTTGCCAAAAAGAGAAACTGATTTGCACAAGGCTCTTAACATACGAGTACAACAAGCATGGTACGGATATAAAAATAATTGAAATTCTAATTAGTTTAGAAATTATTCTAAAAGTATGTAGGGTGAACGGAAAGATAGTAATATCGTAGTAGTAGAATTATCAAAATTCGTAATAAAGCTTTAAAACCACATTTTGGAGGGTCTGGATCGGGAAGTGGTCACAACATAAAAAGTTTTACAAAAATCTGAATTAGGGAAAACGGTGAGCATAAAGTCGACTTTCTGAAAGCTGAAGTCCCAAGTGACTTGAAAAGTATATTAGAAGTAAACAAGATGTGTCATTCGAATGGCATAAAATAAGAAAAGAAAATTATAAATCGAATTGGACAAAATAAAAGTACGGTTCAGAATAAAATTAGTATATGAAGGGACACGGTGTTTACATAGGTACGAAAAGTATGGCCGGAAAATATCATAAGCTGGTATTCAAAAATTTCGACACAAGTTTTAGAAATGTAAGTCAACTAAAGGGTATGATGTATAAGTATATATAAATATTAAAATTTTCGAACAAATTTAAACTTAGGAAAAGAGAGAATCGAAGAATACTTCCAAAAGTTCAAAATTTGTAACGGAGAGATTCGAAAATTGACGGCGATCGTCATGAGGCGATCTCGTGAGTCGAGGCAAGGGAAATGGTAGGATGATCATAACATACATACGCCTAGGATATGACCCAGGAAATCTACGGGAAACTCCTACGGTCGACCAATTAAAGACCAAGAAACTAAGCGCTAAGACTTTCTAAGGAGCTAGACGGTAATGAAATGCGTTCAGCTTGGTCCGAAATCGATGAACCCAAGCGAACGACTAAAGAAACTCTGGAAGTCTAATATGGTCAGGGCTAGACAGGGGCCACTACGGTAACTCCTAGAACGATTATAATCAATTCCTAGCAGGGAGTCTAACTAACAATTCAGGGACCTCTAACTAGCAAGCTCGGACGTCTAACTAAGTCTTCTTACCACCTAGTGACATGGGAAACGACTGGACTCAAGGCTTATGACTCGGATGTTGTAATTTATTTGATGGACATTCCATAGTTATTATCACTGTTCCGATAATTTGCATTTGCAAGACGGACCTGCATGGGCCACCAACAAAACCTGTCGCGCCCCGCTTCCGAAAAATGTGGAGGCGAGACGTGAGAAGGTCCTCTCAGACTTGAAGCTACAAAGCTGCAAATCCGATAAGCGTCAATCAACTTTAATAGCAGGTCCTTGCAACGCGAGACGAAACAAAAAAATAATAAGGAAATGAGACAAAAGAGAAATCTCAGAATATCCATAATAATAAATTCCAACATCGCAGAAAAGCCACCAGGCTAAAAGGTAAAAGCGTCTAAAGGCCCAAACATGACCAACAAAAATATAACGTACAAAGTAAAGGTGCCACGCACTGACAACTAACAACAATCCTAAAACAAAAGAAAGCTCAGCAAGGTCGCTAAGGATGGTCACCGGTGGCCACAAACTCCTCCTGGACAGACATGGGCTCAGGCTCAGCGTCAGCAAATACCACGTACACAGCAACGGTCTCTGGCTCAGGGTCTAACATGTGACACCCAAAAGAGCAAGGGGCACATGTCAGCAAGTCTACAAGAGACTTGTGCAAGGAAACTGAAAGTAAAGTGAACAACCTAGCAATTCTATCATGATGCAATGAAATGATAGGTATAACATGAGTGCGACAAGTAAGGCAAAGTAAAGTAAAGTACGAGCATGGCATTTGAGACATGGCATGGATGTCAAGTTTTACATGAACAAGCACAAGTACAAAGACAAGTCTAGTAAGCACGTCGTGCACAGAGATTACGCCTTTTGGCTAGAGTGGCTGATCGGGCCAACTCCTAAGCTCAAGTGATCGCTTATCCCTACCCCTCCACGTGTGTATTGACTGGCGCCCATCTTCTGGATCACGAGCCAGGAAGTGCTTTTCATGATGGCATAGGGGTGCACCTAGCCGGACAAGGAAGTACAAGTAGTGTAGCGTGTGCTACGAATGCAACAATCAACTTGGATGACATGTATGATGCAATGCATGGCAGTTAAAAGTGCGTACAGATAAGGAATTTAAACGTGACAGATAACAATGGATGAATGGCATGGCAGGGTGACAGATCTAGTTTCGTTGTCAAGCTAGATCTTAAAATTGCGTCTAGATAACTATCATTTCACTGTCTAGTCTCTTTTACGATAAAAACAAGGAAGTGGCCTAAAAACATGGCCCTAAGAAAGAATTGGCAAGTTTCACTTGCCTGCAAGTACAACGTCTAAAGAAACACCGTCCAACGAGTCCAAAGTCACAATTATCCTACGTGCACAAGTCCACCGGCCTACATCCCATTTTATTAATCTTGATTAATGAATTAAAACAGTTTAAAAACATTGATTTTAGTTTTGATTAACATGCAATAGGTTGGGGGTCCTAGGGGTGCAAAGCGTTACCTTAACACGACACGAAAGCTACACTGGCGTCGGGTAGCGACGCCAGTGGTTGGAATAAAAGATCGCGCTCCTAGTCCAGATTCCAGATAAGTTCCACGCTCGCCAAGTTCTGGACAGCAACTAGGTCAACGGACCAAGATTCCAAAGCTAGAACATGCGACAACGGCCTACGACGTATCGTAACGTCGTAAACGACAACTCCACGAAGAAGAGACACCTAGGTGGGGCCCACAGTAGTCCTAGGGACCAATGGGGGACCCACAATACCTCTGGAGAACTTGGGGGGCCCACGGTGGCAAGCGGTGTGGAAGTTGCGACGTTGCGACGAACGTCACTCGGTCGGACATGGGCTTGACCGAGAGAATCTCTCGGTCAGACACGGGGACGGTGCTGTGCAGCGCAGCGGGGTCGGTCACAGCACCCGCTGCGGAGAAACCCTTCGGTCGGACACGTGGGGCGGGTCGGTCGGGTGCTTGGGCGAGCGTTGCAATGTTGCATGTTGCAACGGTGCGGGTGAAGCGGGGGATCTCTCAGTCGGTGCGGGCGGGGCTCTCGGTCGTAACGGGGATGCGGAGCGGATGCGGGGCAGCGTGCAGAGCGGGCGGAAGGCGATAAATCTCTCGGTCAGACAGAGAGATGCTCTCGGTCGTACACAGGGAGCGGGCGGGCCGCTGTGCGATGCGGGCGGAGCGGGTGAGCGGGGGTTGGCCTCGGTCGGTGCGGGTAAAACCAAGGAATTTCCTTGGTCAGACACTGGCGGCGGCTGAACAGAGTTGCGACGAACGTCGCAAGCGAGGACGGGGGGTTTTTGTGACGGCTAGGGTTAATTTCTTGATGGAAATGGGTTTCCTAAGCCCCCTATATATAGTGTAGATGGGTTTGACCAAGTCTAGGGTTTAATTTGAATTAAAATTGCTTTTTAATCAATTTTAAACCCAAAACAACACCCACACTATAACTCTAGCTATAGGGATGCGGCCAAGGGGCTGGGATTTGGGTCAAAAATTCTTCGAAGAGTTATAAATTAATAGGAATTTTTATTGGGTCGAAAATAATTTAAAAATAGGTATTTAAAAATATTTAAAGCTTTGCTAAAAATATAAAATAGGTCAAATAAACTCCAAAAATTGTGAAATAAATATTGGGTGATCGGGACGACGAGAGAAAGGTAACTAAGAAGACGGATCTCAATTTCGACGTCGAGCGACGAAACTAAAAATAGAAACGTCTCACGTCAAAAGTGAAAATCACAACGTCTCTTCGAATAAGATCAAATCGTGGGAGAACAACCCGAGAAATGTCGTTTCAAATTAGTGCCACAATTTAATACTCTCAGAGACGTTCATAACGGCATATCACACCAAAGTGTTCACAAACAAACAGAGTCTAAAATTAATACGTGCACGGTCAAAAGCACGTGCACGAACAAAGTACGATCGAAAAGTGGTCGTTACACGAAGTCTACGACGTCGAGCATCTTAGGGGATGCTCGTAACATCGGACACACCGCAAGGAGAAGTAGGGGGCTGTCAGAAGACCCCAACAGTGAGAGGGTACGGCGAGAACTCAGCGACGCGTCGATACATCGCTAAACACGCAAAACAGCGAAGGATCGCTGTTTCAGAGTTTCAACGGCCTGAGGGCCGCTGTCAACAGCGCAGGGGGTACAGGGGGGGTCGACGGCGAAGGGGAGAGGCACGGCGGCAGCGCCAGAGCGGCGGCTACGGCGATTTGCGGCCTGCTACGTGAGCTGCTGCGGAAATCCGGCGCTGTGGGGGTTTGCAGCGGAGCTCCGGCGATCAACGGGGTACTATGGCGGCGCAATTTGTGTTGCTGTGAATAAGAAATAAAGCTAACCTAGGTTATTTTTTATAGGGAAGGGCTGAAACGTGGGGGACTTAGTCTAGGGTATATGGCTGTTTTGAAAAGAAAAGCTACAAAAAGTTTTAAAACCCAAACTCTTACCCACTCTCCCTCTCTCCAACGTGTGAGTGTGTGGCCAAGGCTAGGTCAACATGGCTGATATATTATTAATAATAAAAATTATTAAGGGGACAAAAATCAAATGAAACTTAGAGTTTAAACCAATAATAGGTTGGGCAAAAAGTGAAGGTAGGTCAAACGAAGCCCAAAAATTGTGAAATAAATACTGGCATGACCGCACAGATGAGAGAAACGCAACTAAGAAGACAGATCACAATTTCAATGTCGAGACACGAAATTAAAAATAAAAAGGCCTCGCGACCAAAGTGAAAATCGTGACGTCTCATCAAATAAAGTCAAATCGTGGGAGAACGACCCATGAAATGACATTCCAAATAAATTACACAATTTAACACTCTCACAGAGGGTCACAACGACATATCACACGATAGGGTTCGGATACAGACAAAGTCTAAAATAAATACGTGCACGAACAAGACTACGTGCACGTAAAGCGTACAATCGAAAACAGACCGTTACACGTTTCCTCGCACTTGAAAGGAATGTGGCCGCCATCCTCCGCATTCTCACTCACGTTCACGGACCACCTCCACCTACACCACCACCCTCACCTCCACCATCACACTCTTCACCTCCCCCATCACATTCATCACCACACCCATTACCCCCTAGGCGACCATCCCCTCCCACCACCACTGTTTCCGTTCCTACCACTTCACCTCCACTCACGACCACTGCCGTCGATCCCACAGATCCACCACCCTCCACTTCTGTCACCCCATACCTGCGCCGCAAGAAATTACAGATGCGTTCGCGATCACTTCCCCCACCATCCTCTCCCGTCGCCATATCAACCCCATCTACCACCGCTTTGGTCGCCATTTCCCTTCCACTCACCATCATCACCACCACGCCACCCATCGCCCACACTTCCATACCCATCCACACACATCCTGCACCCCTCTCCCCACTTCTTCGCACACACCCCACCTCTCCCCTCCGCACCCCTCCATCTTCTACCGAGGAGGACAAGGACGATTCCTCTCCTGCTTTTTGATTTATTTTTCTTCTTCAATCTTCCCCCCTTGCATATTTCTGCATATTCATGATCATATCTTATTGCTAGCATTGCCATATCCAGCTTGGGTGAAGTCGACATTTTGTGTGTTTTGTCGTGTTTTTTCTATGTGGTGCGCTTGTTTATATATGTCATGTGGTGCGATCTTCTATATTTTATTTTCTATTTTTCTATTTCCTCTTTCTTTATTATTCAGTTTCGTATGTGTGTTTTCCTCGTTTTTCATTTCTCTTTGTGTCGGTGCGTATTTCCCCCATTTTCATTGCCCTCCCGTATTTACTTTTTTGCATTGAGGGCAATACAAGTATCATCTTGGGGGAGTCGCACTTCGTGCGTCATTTGTGTATTTTTCTTTGTTTTTGAGTCGTTTTCACCGTGTTTTTTCTTTTTCTTCTCGTCTTTTATTCTCTCTCTCCTAGAGATGACCCAACTGATGAATTGCCACATAATCACACACACACCCCTAGCATGGCTTCGATAATCACATTCACTAACCCTAGGAAGCTGAGTCCTCTTGCATTTCCTGCATCGTGGGTCCATTTTGCTTTTGTGTGAGTTGTGTGTCGTGTCTAGCTTACGGTGTGCTTCAACTTTGTGATTTTGATTTATATACCTGTCCTCGGATGACCCCTAGATTATCATGCTTCGATTTGAATATGCGGTATCTGTTTGTCCTGTCTACTTCTATTTGCATGCTATATTTATATCGTATACTTCATTTCACATGTGTCGGGATTCCACAGTTGGGACTAGGATAACCCATTTAGCCTATGCTCTGATTAGCAAAGAAAATATCCCTTACATAAGTGTTTAGAATCCGATTTCTTTTTTATTTTACTTGGTGCAAATCCCCTCGTCGTGTACCGTTCTCCCACTTGGGAGAGTGCACACATGTATATACCCAAAAATCCAAAAATCCAAAAAAAAGAGAAAAGGAAAACCCAAAAAGAAAAGAAAAGAAAAAAATATATATGTATAGCCAAAAACCCCAAAAAAGTACATATATCCAAAACCCAAAAAAATTCCTGTGTGAATATTTTCCTACCTACCGGGAATAAAGGGAAGGCAAGAATTTACACCAGGTGCTCGACTCCACATCTTCTCAACCTCTATCGTTTTCGAAAACACTTGGAATAGGAACTTTCTAACTATTATCTAGGCGATAGTGTGGTGATTTCATAGTCCCTAGCTGTGGAGTCCCTGACGCATGATACGATTCGATTCCTACTCTGTTCTTATGCATGCTTGAGCTATATATTCACCACTTATTTCAAATCGAATCGATATTTGGGTCTTTCCTTGGATATGTGTATATGGAGCTTTATTGCACATTGTAGATAGTAACATCGTTTGCTAGCACGCGACCACACTCACTCGCGCTTCACTACATAGGCCCACGACACTTGTTTGGACTCACATTTCCTTGGTTTAGTGATGTGTTTTGTCGTACGCTTGTTTAGCATGGGTGTTTGATTTTGTTGGCCCTGATGGGCGATTTAGGATTTTGCTTTCTATTTCTCTCTCTTTCTATTTTCTCCCTCCGAGCTCCTACTCTCACTCGTCTTTCTCGAGGATGAGGAAGAGTTCAGCTTGGGGGATTTTGACGTGTGTTTATATTTTATATATTCATGCACGTCTTCTTTGTGTTTTTCCGTTATTTTCCGCCGTCTCGTATCCATTTTCTCGTGTTTTCTAGTTTTCTTTCACTTCTCCATGTTTTTGTCTGTTTGCAGGAGATTGCCAGCGTGGGGGATATATAACAAATATATCATGAGTCCTCGGAGCAATGGGAGGAGTCACGCGCGATCCAGGGGCCAAACGACGAATATTACCATGTTTTAGCCCCCACCCGATCGGTTGGCCACAGCCAACCGATCGGGTGATGCACGCATATTCGACTCGGACGCAAGCTGAAGCGAAGTGCAGCCCAACCGACCGGTTCGACGACCGGTTGAACACAACAGAGTTCTCGAGAATTTGGAGCTGAATTCCAACCGATCGAGTGATACCTCACCCGATTGGTTCATCTGTAGCTGATTCTCCCAAACGACGACCCGGAGAGCTCACCTGACGGCTCGCTGATCGTGCCAAATCATCTGAAGACTCTGTCTTTTGGGGCGTTTTTCCAACTGATCCGTTGAATTCTCAACCGATCGGTTCACCTGATGACCGCATCTCCTCAAACGATGACCCGCTTGCTTCACCCGATCGTTCCAAGCGTCCGGTTGAAGTTTCTGATGACCGCAGCCGAAGAATCAAGCAGCTCACCCGATCGGTTGATACTTCAACCGATTGGGTGAGGTCGTTTTCTATATATAATTGCCTAGGTTTTCAGAAATCGTAGCTTTTGGTATTTTTCTGTCTTTTTCTCTATTTGTGACGGCTGGAATTTTATTGTTATTTGTAAGTTCTCTGATCTTTGTCAAAATTTAATATAGTCTTAATAGCGTTGCTACTACCATGTTTCAATTGCCTAATCATGATTTTTACGGTTGATTTTCATTTAGATTGCTTTTTAGCTATAATGTGTGAGTAGTTCCCAAATCTGGGATTTTGGTGGAAACCCCTTCGTGGGTTCTCCCTGATGTGTCCATAGGATTAGGATTTTGATAGGGATTAAGAATTTACAGGTTACGTGGGGTGTTTCATTGTCATCGGCGGGAAAAAGACCGCCTTTGACCATAGGGCCAAGGGGGAATAAACTTGGCGGTTGACTCCCTAGCCATAGCTCACGCCCTTAGCGTAGACATCGAATCCTAGCGTGTGGGAACGACAGGATGAGATGTTGGGAGTTATCGTTGCGAGCTTAGTGCTCCCGGAGTCAGTCAGTGTTAATGGACATGGAAATACCCACTGACCGAACCCGGGTAGTCCGGCGTATCATCATGGGCACCGACCGGAATATCGGGCCCATGGGACACTGTTATCACTCTTAGAGGCAATTTCTCACCACTAAACCCTAATTCTGATCGTTTTCCTATCCGTAGGTCGTAATAGCGAGAACACATGATAGGGTGGAAACCGGAGTCCTGGGTTTCCTTTTATATTGTTTATCCTCCGTATTTACATTCTGTGACAAACCATCGATCGATCGGGCTAGCTCACCAGGGTGAATTGGTTCCTCCTAGAAACAAGCATAACCACGCCTCCCGGTGGTCGACGCCAAGCCACACTACAACACCGTGCGCTTGCGGTACAAATATTTTAAATCTGGTATCCCCCAATCCAACTGCACTGTTATGAGTTAAAAACCGGGGGACGTCAAGCTTTATGGCGTCGTTGCCAGGGAGGCAACTTGTTTAATAATTTTAGGACCTTCGAACCCTTGAGTGTAGTTCATATCCCTACCTCACGATAGTTTTCGCATTCTTCATTTTTTTAATTTTCTATTTTGATTTTTCTGTTTTTATCTGTTCATATTCCATACTTGCTTCACGGGTATTTCTTGTTTTTCATGCGCATGAATACAAGGAGTCTAGACGACCTGATTCCTATTGAACCGGAAATTAACGCCACCATGAGGCGTTTAAACGCTGAAAGGAGAAGAAGAGAAGAAGATGAAGCCATGGGAGAGAACACTCCTCCTCCCCAGAAATCTCTGCTGGAATACTCGATGCCCTCCATCGGGTCCACCTCATCCATTCAACCTCCGGCTATTGTAGCCCAGAGTTTCGAGCTTAAGCCGTCACTAGTGACGTGGATCCAGTAGGATCAATTCTCTGGGCACCCATGGAGAGCCCTATTGAACATCTGGACTCCCTCTTAGAGAAGTGGGACACATTTCGGATTAATGGTGTCACAACTGAAGCAATCTGACTGAAGCTATTCCCCTTCTCTCTGCGGGATAAGGCCAAGCAATGGCTTAGGGGAAAAGACCCGAACACCTTCAACACTTGGGAGAAGCTCTCAAATGCTTTCTTGACTAAGTTCTTCCCTCCGGGGAAGACAATGAAGGTAAGGAGTGAGATCTCCTCCTTCTCCCAGGCCAGCCACGAGTCCCTGCACGAAGCTTGGGCGAGATACAAAGAGATGCAGCGGAGATGCCCTCATCATGAACTTCCCAAGTGGCAGATTATAAATCTGTTCTATAATGGATTGAGGGATGACCTAAAATCTTCGATAGACGCCGCGGCTTGGGGGTCCTTCATGTCTAGAAGTAAAGAAGATGCCGGTAACATTTTAGAAAACATGGCATCAAACAATGAGGGGTGGGGCGACTAGCGTGCAACGCCCAGATCTGGAGGCATTCATAGATTCGAGGACGTCGACAAGTTGTCTAGCAAATTTGATTTGTTATCGACCCAGATCTCAGCGCTTATGGTAGGAACCGGTGGTGCCAGCACCCAACAAGTATCAGTGGTGGAAGCGAAAGTCCTGAGAGACTTCGAGGGTGGTAATATTTCACCACCGGTGGATCAAGCTAGTGCACTTTTCTTCAACCCGATGGGTAATGTGCCGTATCCACCATGAACTAGCTGCAATCCGGTTTATTCTCCGAATAACCGAAACCACCCAAATCTTAGCTATCGGGTACTGTATCAACAGCCGCAGCATCCGCAGCAATAAGTATATCTGCCGCCTAGGCAACAGCAGCAGCAGCAGCAGTAGCAACCCCCACAAATGTACCAACAGTATCCCCCAGGAATCAGCAGCCTATGCAGTAGCAGCAGCCATATGGCCAGCTGTGAGTCATCTCCCTGGTTGAGTCCCTCTTGACTTAGTATATCACAAACCAAGAGAAGATCAATTTGAAGCTGGAGATGGGGCAAAGGGCTCTCACTGACAAAGCAACCCAGCTGGGGTTGCAGGTGGCGAACTTTAAAGGGCGTAAAACCAATTGCCGAGTCAACCGGAAGTCAATCCAACGGGGGCAAATCAGACTTTGGAACTAACACTTGAACATGCAAATGTGTCCACTATCATATTGAGAAGCGGGACACAAATTCCTACAAGAGTGACCGCTAAGGAACCGGAAGCTCCGTTGGTTGGTGGGCGACCAATTGAAAAATCGAATGACGACGGAGCTTCATACCAAAGAATACGACTCCGGAGGGAGTCTCTGAAGAATAGAAGACGAAGGAAGAGGAGGAGAACCTTAGAGTATTCAAGCCCGTTGTGCCTTTTCCACAACGACTTGCCAAGGCTAAAATTGATGAAAAATACGGTAAGTTCTTCGCTATGGTCAAGGATTTGAGCTTACAGATCCCTTTCCTCGAAGCCATAGAGACAATTCCCTCCTACGCGAAATTTTTTAAGGATTTGGTGACGAGGGGTTCCAGAAAGGAAAAGGTCGTTCTCACGGCGGAATGTAGTGCTCTCATCCAGCGAGCGAATCCGCCCAAGCTAAAAGACCCAGGAAGCTTCTCCATTCCTTGTTCGTTTGGAGAAGTAAAGATACATCGGGCGCTCGTGGACTTGGGAACGAGCGTCAGTCTAATGCCACTGTCACTATACAGGAGGATAGGGATGAGAGACCTGGAGCCCATGGGTATGACCCTTCAACTAGCTGATAGATCGGTCAAATATCCAATGGGAATTGTAGACGACCTGCCTGTTAAAGTTAGTGGAGTGCAAGTGCCGGTAGACTTCGTGGTGATGGACATGCCTGAAGACACTCATACACCCTTCATCTTTGGATGGCCCATCATGGCCACCACTGTCGTGCTGAAAGACGTGAAGAAAGGGAAGTTATCCCATAATGTTGGCGACGAAAAGGTCGATTTTGACTTGGGGTTATCTATGAAGCACCCCCCGGATGAACCTGGTTGCAATATGCTGGACAATGAGGATGAAAGAGCTGCGGAAGATGGGGCCTGGGAAATTCTCTCAAGGAATGCCCCCGACAGCTTGGGGGACCTTAAAGAACATGTCGGTCTGAAGAAAGAAGATGTTGCTGGAGAAGCTGTTGTCCCACATACGATCCCTCCCGGATTCCAAAAAGCTCCTCCGACGAGGAAAAAAGGGAAAGAGCCCATGGGGCTTACCGGTGATGATATCCGGATCTTAAGAAGAGTGGCGGTAGACGCCATGTCACGAACCGCTTCCCAAATGCGGAAAGCGAGGCGTGAAAAGTCCGCTCAGACTTGAAGCTGTGAGGCTACAGTCTGTAAAGCGTCTAGTATAATAATATAATGTTATTATATTATAATATTATATTATGGTAAAGGTCCTTGCAATTACGAAACAGAACAAAAATAATAATAAAAGAAGAGAGATAAATAATGTTATTCCAATCTCAGAATGTCCACAAATAATGTTCAAACATCTTAGAAAAGCCACCAGGCATAAAAGCGTCTAAAAAGGCCCCAAGCATGGCCAACAGAAATAAACGTACAGAAAGGGAAAGGCGCCACGCACCGACAACCTAACAAGAACTAAACAGAAAGCAACACAGAAAGAAGTCTCTACGACTGGTCGTCGGTGTCCTTGAACTCCACGTCAACAGTGGACCCAGACTCAACGTCAGCAAACACCTCGTCCTCGGCAATGGGCTCTGGCTCAGCAACTAACATGCGACACCCAAAAGAGACGAAGGCGTATGTCAGCAAAGTCTACAAGAGACTTTGTGCAAGGAAACTAAAAGAAAGGGAAACAGCCTAGCAGTTCTAAAATATGCGATGACAAGGCAGTTTAAGGCATGGATGCAACAAGTAAGAAGTGCAAAAAGTATGACAAGCCAAGGGTAGCAAAGCTACTAAAACATTCACTTGGATTTATAAGACAAGTAAGCACGTCGTGCACAGAGTTTATGCCCTTTGGCTGGAGCGGCTGTACGGGCCAGCACCTACGCTCAAGTGATCGCTTAACCCTACCCCTCGACGTGTAATCGGGCATTGGCTTTTAACCTACACATGTAGCCCGCTTCTGGTTCACGAGCCAGGAAGTGTACTTGGCATAGGATTGTGCCTGTAATGCAGGTGCCTAGCCTCAACAAGGAAGTACAAGTAGCGTGTGCTACGAAAGCAACATGTAAGCATGGAATGACATGTTAGGATGCATGGCATGGCAAGAGTACAAATAAAGTGCGTACAGATATAGAAAATAAACGTGACATGCAAAATGTATGAATTGAATGGCAGAGTACAAATAAAGTGCGTACAGATATAGAAATTAAACGTGACAGGCAAAATGTATGAATGGCATGGCAGGGTGTCAGATCTAGCTTCGTTGTCAAGCTAGATCTTGAAGTTGTGTCTAGGCGACTATCATTTCGTCGCCTAGTCTCTTTTACGCTAAAAACGAGGGATAGCCTAAAACATAGCCTAAATACAAGTTGGCAAGTTTCACTTGCCTGCAATCAGCTGTTTTGGAAACACCGTTCAATCAGTCCAATCTACATATGTGCTCGGATTCACCAACCTACAGTCCCAGATTAGATTATCTCCATTAGTGATTTACTAAGCACTTTAAATACTGATTTTAATCTTGATTAGCATGCATTGGTTGGGGGTCCTAAGAGATCAGAAAAGTACCCTTGCACGATGCGAGAGCTTCACTGACGTCGGGTAGCGACGTCAGGGGTTGCAATAAAGATAGCGCTCCTGATTCCGATCCAAAATATAATCCACGATCGCCAATCCTTGAACAGCGACGAAATCAGCGAAGAGCATCCCAATCAGCGAGCAAGGTGAACGGTTGAAGATCTACGGCTCTCGAGAATTCGTAACAACGAACGGGGACGAAGGGGTCAGCGTACACGAAGACTACGACGTTGAGCGGCGTAGGGACTGATCGTGACGTCGAGGAACACCTCTAGGCGAGGTAGGAGCTACCGGAATGATCCAACAGTGAGAGAGTGCAATGAGAGGCGTAACGACACGTAGAGACGTCTTAGAACACGAAACAATGATAACTCGCTGTTTTGAGGCTTGGACGACCTGCGTGGGCTGCCGTCGGTAGCGCACAGGTTAGTGGGGCGACTCACTGTGGTCAAGGGTTCCGGGCGGTGGCTGCAAGCGGCGGCTGCAAGCGGCGGCTGCAAGCGGCGGCTGCAAGCGGCGGCTGCGGTAGTGACAGGCGCTGCTGCTGCTGCGTGCTGCTGCTGGCGATGCACCGGGCGGCTGTGGCGCTCGGGGGACGCCGGCGAAGGGTCCGGCGGCTGCTGCGGTCGGGGTTCGATCGGGGGAAGCCCGGGGATGGGTGAAAGAGGCCGGAGGCACAAAGTCGGGGCGCGGGCTAGGGGAGAGCTGCTGCGAAAATGAATGGGGCGGCGGCTCTTTGTGTTTGGCTGGGAGAAAAATATACAACCCTAAGTTGCTTTAATAACAGGATAGGGTATGGTAACATCACGTGGGGGAGAGTGTCCTAGGTCTATGTTAGCTGGGATTAGGGTTTTTTTATAATTATGATGAGTTGTGTGCGTGTGCAGCATGTGAAGGGAATGCTATAGGTTTTAAGGTTGTCTATTTTTACTTTCAAACAAAAGTCTATCTCTCCACCAAGGGGTGTGTGTGGCCAGGTAAAAGTGAGGTTAGAATTTAGATGTGATTAGGATCATTAAAAAATTAATAATTAGGGGCTACACTCGTATAAAACTTAGGGTTAAAAAATAATAGATTGGGAAACAGTAGTGAAAGTGGTCAAACGGAGCCCGAAAATTATGAGAAAAATACTGGGGCGACCGTGCTGAAGAGAGAAACAAAACTAAGGTGTTCGGTCACGGTTACGGCGATGGGAAACGAAACTAAAAATAACAAGGTCCCACGACAAAAGTGAAAGTCGCGACGCCTCTGCAAACAAAGTCAAATTGTGGGGGAACGACCCGTGAAATGACGTTCCAAAATAATTTCACAATTTAATACTCTTTAAGAGGGTCACACTGCATATCACACCAAAGGGATCGGATACAAGAAGGGTCTAAAATAAATACGTGCACGAACAAGACTACGTGCACGAAAAGCATACGATTGAAAACAGTCCGTGACATCCTACCCACATTATGAATGATTCCACCCTCGGAAGCAGCATCAACTACTGCTCGGAAATAAGTGCGGGAAGCTCTCTTTCATATCATCCTCACGCTCCCAGGTGGACTCCCCAGGGGAACCATGACGCCACTGCAATCTAACTAAGTCGACTGTCTTATTCCTCAGCTGCTTCTGCCGTTGATCCAGAATCTCAACTGGCTGCTGATCATAAGTCAGATCCGGACGAACCTGATCTCTGAGAAATCCACAGCATAGGACGGATCACTGACGTATCGACGTAACTGAGATACATGAAACACGTCGTGAACTTCCTCCAGTAACGGCGGTAAAGCCAAGCAGTAAGCCACCGCTCCAACTCTCTCCAGGACGTCAAAAGGCCCGATGTACCTTGGACTCAGCTTGCCTCTCATCGAATAACTCCCCGATTCGGAGAGATCTTAAGAAAGACGTGATCTCCTGGCTGAAACTCCAACGGCCTCCGTTTAGCATCTACCCAATGCTTGAAACGATCCTGCACGATCCTCAGCTTCTCCCGGATGTTCCTCACAACATCCACTGCCTCCACGATCATCTCAAGCCCTAACAGCTCACTGTCTCCAATGTCATCCCAGCTCAGTGGCGATCGACATTTCTTCCCATTTAGCGTGGCAAATGGCGCCTTGCCAATACTCGCCTGGTAGCTGTTATTGTAGGCAAACTCCACATGATGGAGATGATCCTCCCAAGATCCCTTGAAGTCTAACATGCACGCTCACAGCATGTCCTACAAAATCTGAATCGTCCTCTCGGACTGGCCATCCGTCTGCGGGTGGTACCCCGTACTGAAACTCATACTCATACCCAGACTCTTCTGCAGACTCTGCCAAAACTGAGATGTGAATCTCGTGTCTCTATCTGACACGATACTCACGGAGACTCCATGAAGTCACACGATCTCCTGCAGGATTCACGTTACATCACTATCTAAACTAGGAAAAGGAAATAAAAACGGAGAGTAAAAGAATTTACCTACATATATATTTTCTCTAGCGTCTCAGTAGACTGTCCCACTCGGAAGGGAATAAAGTGCGCAGATTTGGTCAATCGGTCTACGATCACCCAAATCGTGTCATTTTGCTTCAGACTCCGAGGTAGTCCAGTCACGAAATCCATAGTGATGTGTTGCCACTTCCACTCCGGAATCGAAAGCGGTTGTAGCAAACCAGCCGTACGCTGATGTTCCGCCTTAACTTGTTGATATACCAAACACTTGGCTAGGCTCCGAGCCACACTCCGATACAAGCCATGCCACCAAAAGTTCAGACAAAGATCTATGTACATCTTGGTACCTCCAGGATGTACAGAGTACGGCGAACTGTGTGCCTCAACTAATAACTCCTCTGTAATTTCTCCAGCTGGCACACACAACCTGGCTCCAAATCTCAATGAACCATCTCCATGGATCAAGAAGTCAGTTCGCAGACCGGCTTCTACCTACTCCCGAATCTTCACCAGCTTTGGATCTCCAGCCTGACCTGCATTGATCCGATCCATGATCGTCGATTGTATCTGCATACACATCAACGACGAAGCCTCTCCAGGAAGCAGGATCTCAATACTAGACTTGCAAAAATCCTGCTGCAACCTCCACTGCGAAGTCAACATCATCAACGCTGGAAGTCTGCTCAGCGCATCAGGAACCACATTCACCTTGCCAGGATGGTTCTGCAAGTCGATCTCATAATCTGCCATGAGCTCCAACCATCGACGCCGTCGCATGTTGAGCTCCTTCTGCGTGAAGATATACTTCAAGCTTTTGTGGTCAGTGAAGATCTTCACCTTCTCACTCAGCAAGAAATGCCTCCAAATCTTGAGCGCAAATACGACTGCAGCCAACTCCAAATCGTGCGTCGGGTAATTCTTCTCGTGAGCCTTAAGCTGGCGAGAAGCATACACAACCACATGCCCATGCTGATGCAAAACACAGCTAACACCTTTGCCAGAAGCATCGGAAAAGATCTCAAATCCTCCATTCCGATAGGGTACAGCAAGAACAGGCGCTGATGTCAACCTTGCCTTCAGAATAGCAAAGGCCTCCTCACAATCATCTGACTAGACAAACAACACATCCTTCCTCCTCAATCGAGTCATCGACTCAGCGATACAAGAAAAGTCTTTAATGAAACACCGATAATAACATGCAAGCCCAAGAAAACTCCTGATATCTGATGCTGACCGCGGAACCGGCCACTCTCCGATAGCCTTAATCTTCTCAGGATCCACTGATATTCCATCTCTTGACACCACATGCCCAAGAAAAGCAACCCTATCAAGCCAGAACTTGCACTTGGAATACTTAGCATACAAACGATGCTTCCTCAAAATTTCCAATACTGTCCTCAAGTGCGATGCATGCTCTTCCTCTGACCTTGAATAGATCAAGCTGTCGTCAATAAAGATAAAGACAAACCTATCTAAAAAGTCGTAGAAGATCAGATTCATCAGGTTCATAAAAACTGCGGGCGCATTGGTTACACCGAAAGGCATAACCACGAACTCGTAGTGACCATACTTCGTCCTGAACGATGTCTTCTGGATATCTTCCTTCCTCACCTTCAGCTGGTGATAGCCACTCATCATGTCCAACTTAGAGAACACTCTCGATCCTCCAAGCTGATCAAAGATGTCATCTATTCGAGGCAAAGGATAGCTATTCTTGATGGTGACGGCATTCATCTCCCTGTAGTCCACGCACATACGACGCGAACCTTCCTTATTCTTCACCAACACCGGTGCTCCCCACGGAGACACACTAGGATTAATATACCCCTTCTGCAAGAGCTCATCCAACTCTGCTGGAGCCATACGGTACGGTGCCTTCGAAATAGGTTACGCTCTGGGAATAAGGTCGATCAAAAACTCAAGAGCTCGATCGGGTGGCAGTCCTGACATCTCCTCGGGGAAGACGTCGTCGAATTCTCTCACCACAGCTGGTCTGCTCTGCTCCATCTGTAAAGCAGCGATCTTCACCGGCTTGGCCCAAAATCTGACAGGACCAAGCGAACTGCTACCTCGACTGAACTCAAACACCGGATGACCTGGAATCTCGAACACTACCTTCTTCTGTCGGCAATCGATCATGGCGTAGAAACTCCCAAGCCAGTCCATCCCAAGGACGGCATCATAGTTGGTGATGTCATGGACAATAAAGTCAGCGTAAAGCTCATGTCCACAGACCACCAAAGGACAAGACTTGTAACCACGATGCACCGAGACCACGCCATTCCCTGTAACGATATCCCAACTCTTGGGAAGAGGAAAAGTCGACAAGGAATGCTTGTCCACGAAGCTCCGGGATATAATGCACATCGATGCACCAGAGTCGAAGAGGACTCGTGCAGGGAAAGTGCAAACCAAAAGCACACCTAACAAACAATCTAACAATCAAATCCTACTCTAGCAAACATAATATATTCTAGCAACCAAACATATTCTAACAAACAAGTTTAACTAAGGAAGGGAAAACAACTAGACTGAGGGTTAGCTGCAATAACCTTATCCTCAGCCTCAGCCTCAACTGCAGTCATCAGGAAAGCCTGCCTCCTCGGCTGAAAAGCCTGCTGAAAAGCCTGCTTCTGCGGAAGAAGGGCTACCCCACGTCCAGCAGGTACCGGTGCTCTCTGCTGCAACGGCTGAGCTGCAACTGGTCCTCTCCATGGCTGCTTAGACTTCAGGCAATCCTTCATGACATGAGTAGGATCACCACAAACCAAGCATTGTTCCAGCATCTTCCTGCACTGCTCCTTGACATGCCCAGTCTTGCCGTAGAAATGGCAAGACTTCTGAGTAGGCCCACATGGCCTCTTGAACTGCACCGACTGGTTAGGCTTGAACCCTGGCCTAACCACTCCTCTGACCTGCTCCATAGGCCTCTGCCCAGCTCCAGAAGTTTGCCCTCTCTTCTGGCTCGCAATCAGCTCCTGCCTCCTAGCAGTTATCAGCAACTTCTGATAAGACTCCAAATCTGACGAAGACATCAGGCTCTGCAAATCTAAGGGAAGACCCTACAGAAACCTCTGAGCTCTCTCCTCGGCATCCTGCACCATCTTCGGCGCAAAGCGACTCAGCTTGGTGAACTCCTGATGATACTGGTCCACCGAAAGATTTCCCTGCTTCAGATCAATGAATCGCTGCAACATCTCTCTCCTGGCAGCCTTCGGGAAATACTCCTCATCGAACCTAGCCTTGAAAGTAGCCCAAGGAATAGGTTTCACCAACAGATCCTCCTCTGCATCCCACCAGTTGCGAGAATATCCTTGAGCTGCTTCTTCACCAAATCAACCCATCCAGTCTGGTTGTTCTTCGACATCCTCAGATTGTCCTCCGTATTTCGGATCCACTCCTCTTCCGCCAACGGTCCTTCAGATCCATCAAAATAGGTCGGGCCCAGCTCCCGAAACTGCTTCGCTCCCGGCTCGAAGCGAGGGGCATCCTGAAGCATGCCCTGCTGCACCTGCATCATCTGATGCATCATCCTCATGACTACAGCATTGGTGGGCTCTCTATCTGGCACCTCATCACGGTCTGGCCCACCACTAGCTCGGGTATGTCGTCTTCTGGCCATCTAGTGACATAGAAAACGATAAAATTAGACTCAGGGCTTATGACTTGGATGTTTTAATTTATTTAATGGACATTCTATTATTATTATCATTGTTCATATAATTCGCATTGGCAAGGAGAGACCTGCATGGGCCACCAATAAAACCTGTCACGACCCGCTTCCCAAATACGGAAAGCGAGGCGTGAAAAGTCCGCTCAGACTTGGAGCTGTGAGGCTACAATCTGTAAAGCGTCTGGTATAATCAAGTAAATTTCCTTCCAATTACGAAACATAACAAAAATAATAATTAAAGAAGGGAGATAAATAATGTTATTCCAATCTCAGAATGTCCACAAATAATGTTCAAACATCGCCGAAAGGCCACCAGGCATAAAAGAGTCCAAAAAGGCCCCAAGCATGGCCAACAGAAATAAACGTACAGAAAAGGAAAGGCGCTACACACCGACAACCTAACAAGAACTAAGCAGGAAGCAACACAGAAAGAAGTCTCTACGACTGGTCATCGGTGTCCTCGAACTCCACGTCAACAGTGGACCCAGGCTCAACGTCTACAAACACCTCGTCCTCAGCAACGGGCTCTGGCTCAGCAACTAACATGCGACACCCAAAAGAGACGAGGGTACATGTTAGCAAAGTCTACAAGAGACTTTGTGCAAGGAAACTAAAAGACAGGGAAATAGCCTAGCTGTTCTAAAATATGCGATGACATGGCAGTTTAAGGCATGGATGCAACAAGTAAGAAGTGCAACAAGTATGACAAGGCAAGGGTAGCAAAGCTACTAAAACATTCACATGGATTTACAAGACAAGTAAGCACGTCGTGCACAGAGTTTATGCCCTTTTGCTGGAGCAGCTGTACAGGTCAACTCATACGCTCAAGTGATCGCTTAACCCCATCCCTCCACGTGTAATCAGGCATTGGCTTTTAACCAACACTTGTAGCCCGCTTCTGGTTCACGAGCTAGGAATCGGTGGTGATAGCTGCCGCTGCTACTGCGTGATGCTACTGGCGATGCACCGGGCGGCTGCGGCGCTCGGGGGATGCCGGTGAAGGGTCCGGCGGATACAGCGGTCGAGGTTCGGTCGGGGGAAGCCCGACGAAGGGTGGAAGAGCCCGGAAGCACGAAGTCGGGGCGCGGTCTAGGGGAGAGCTGCTGCAAAAATGAATGGGGCGGCGGCTCTTTGTGTTTGGCTGGGAGAAAAATATACAATCCTAAGTTGCTTTAATAATAGGGTAGGGTAGGGTATGGAAACATCACGTGGGGGAGAGTGTCATAGGTCTAGGTTAGCCAGGGTTAGGGTTTTTTATATAATTGTAATGAGTTGTGTGCGTGTGTAGCACGTTAAGGGAATGTTATAGGTTTTAAGGTTGTCTATTTATTTCTTTCAAACAAAAGTCTCTCTCTCCACCGAGGTGTGTGTGTGGCCAGTTAAAAGTGAGGTTAGAATTTATATGTGATTAGGATCATTTAAAAAATAATAATTAGGGGGCTACACTCGTATAAAGCTTAGGGTTAAAAATAATAGATTGGGAAACAATAGTGAAAGTGGTCAAACGGAGCGCGAAAATTATGAGAAAAATACTGGTCGACCATGCCGACGAGAGAAACAAAACTAAGGTGTTCGGTCACGGGTACGGCGACAGGAAACGAAACTAAAAATAACAAGGTCCCACAACAAAAGTGAAAGTCGCGACGCCTCTGCAAACAAAGTCAAATTATGGGGAACGACCAGTGAAATGACGTTCCAAAAATAATTTCACAATTTAATACTCTTCGAGAGGGTCATAACGGCATATCACACCAAAGGGTCGGATACAAGAAGGGTCTAAAATAAATACGTGCACGAACAAGACTATGTGCACGAAAAGCGTATGATCGAAAACGGACCGTGACACGCCAATATAAGGGAGAAGCCGCCGGATACCATCAACGGAGGGAGGATCGTTGAAGAAGTCTTTTTATCGCCGCTGCCAGCACCGGAGACCACCGCTCCAAAATCTGAAGGGATGCCAAACATTGGGCATCACCCACGTCCACGTTGAAAATTATCTATCGGGCGTCGAGCAAACAACGTTAAACAACAGCGCTTCATGGGAGGCAACCCATGTTCTAAACCCTAACCTTTGTTTTTAGGATTATTTTTAGTTTTTTCTCTTATTTTGTTGAATAAATTCAGCAACGGGAACTTTCGTCGAGAGACTTAGGCTATTTGTGGACTTTTGCAGGAAATACGCCCCCAACTGATCGGTTGAGCTCTCAACCGATCGGGTGGGACGTATCAGAAAATGCCCTATATCTGTTCTTCAGCGAACCGGTCGGGTGGAGCAACCCGAGACCGGGTGGCAGATTGTGTGAGAAGAGCAGAACTCTCGGATTTTTTTGGGATTATATCAACCGATCGGTTGAAAGAAACAGTGGTCGTGTGACTGACCGGGTGAGCTGCGCAGAACTCTCGGGAAAATCGTGAAGTGGCCAACCGATCGGTTGAAATCTCAACCGATCAGTTCGCCTGTAGCCTCTTTTCAGCAAATTTTCCGAAATAATAACCAACCAATCGGGTGAAAACTCATTTCCTTCACCCGACTGCGAATTCCCTTCGTCGTTTCGACTTCTCCTCCTCCCAACCAGCCACGTTCTTCCCTCAACTGACCATTAATCCCCCTCAATCGATCTCTCCACTCTCTCCTTCCTTCTCTCCATCGATTTATCTCTCTCCCTCTTCCATTTAACCCCATCCAAACCCTAATTTTCGCCCAACTCCCCCCAATTTCGAAAAATTGTTGAAGAGACGTGCCGTGGCTTCACACTCCCATCAATTTCGCTGCATTGGGATATCTACGAGCAAGGATTGTCTTCTCTACTAGGTAACTTCGCTCCTTAGCTCCAGTTTCAATTTTACCCTAGTATTACTATTTTGCTCAATTGCCATCGATTGTGTGCATCCATCATATCTTGCATACACTTGTATCACACACTACCATGGCCCGGGATAAAGATAAGGGTAAGGGTATCATACGGGAGGAGGAGCCGTCTCGCAAGAGACGGAAGACCACACGTCCACCACACTCACGCCCTCCTCCTACACTGCCTACACAGCCCTAACCTCTACATATCATCCATCCTGAGGACCCAATGTTGGGCCCATGTGGTTATCGTTTTTTGAGTGTTGAGCAGAAAGATTTTTATCATAAACTCGATGCACGGGGACACCTCCCCACCAAGTTTTCACACGCACAATCTCTTATCGATCTCGGAGTTTTCTCCGAAGTCGAGACCCTCTTTGCTAACTTAGGTTGGTTAGCTTTCTTGAACACCCACGCGACGTCCTACCCCGCACTCACACTAGAATTCTTATCATCTCTCCGTAGTGAGTCGGGATCGATCGTCGATTTCCAGGTCCGAACCAAAACTATCCGCACCCACTTGAATACAATCAATGACATCTTCGGATTCCCCATTCTTGGGAATGACGCCATCAGTCCCACGGATATCACCCCGATTTCGACGTGGATAAATTTTGGTTCCGCATCACCCTCCACGATCATTATCCCCGAGGTAAGGCTACGGCCTCCTCCATCATTCACCCCGTGTTTCGTCTGGCCCACCGAATCATATCATGCATGTTTTTCCATAGGGATGAGTCCGGGACGGTGACTATCCCTGATCTTTTCATTTTGTGGGCCATGACATTCAATTTTATTCATGGTGACGACAGGATCGCCTTTGGGGCCCCTCGCATCCCTATTTATGCTGATGCTTGGCTTATTCACAAGATTCTTGATATTAGCCGCGCCGGCAAGAGCAAATACTGCTGCGGGGGGCCTCATTACTATCATAGCTTCATATCCCCAGTTTAATATCGTCATCCCTAGAGATCTTCCTTCTGCCCAAGACCCACACATATAGATCTTGATGTCCTGCGACATATACACATGATCAAGCCTCGCCCCGATGGTCGTTTCACTTTTTACTACGGACACCCCCCTGCTCCCTATACCATTCTGCCCAACCCCGCTTGTATGACTATCGTTCTAGTGGCAGATTGGACATTCCCTCCCGATCCAGATTTTTTGGGGGGTTACGTCTTCCATTCCTTCCACAGGGAGCACCCAGACCACCTTCTCCTGCCGCCCACTAAGGCGAGCAAGATATCCATGCGTCCCGGGGAGACTCCGGGGCTGGCCCCAGTCATACCACCCCGGCTTCTGGCCCTATCACTTCTGAGGCTCTGACTGAGGGCTTCTTAGGCCCAGCCTATGGTGCAGTCATGACCACTACTGCTGGCACCACTTTCACTTCTCGTCCTGCCTCTACTTCTTTCGTCTGTCACGCCGCCTCTGCTCGCCTCACTCTCGAGGCTGAGCTAGCTTCACTTCACGCTCGTGTTTCATCCTCTGCCCCCTCGGACCCATCCTCTTCGATCTTCTCTCACCAACTTTTCCTCGCACTTGAGAGGAATGTGGCCGCCATCCTCCGCATTCTCACTCACGTTCACGGACCACCTCCACCTACACCACCACCCTCACCTCCACCATCACACTCTTCACCTCCCCCATCACATTCATCACCACATCCATCACCCCCTAGGCGACCATCCCCTCCCACCACCACTGTTTCTGTTCCTGCCACTTCACCACCACTCACGACCACTGCTGTCGGTCCCACAGATCCACCACCCTCCACTTCCGTCACCCAATACGTGCGCCACAAGAAATTGCAGGTGCGTTCGTGATCACTTCCCCGTCCATCCTCTCCCGTCGCCGTATCTACCCCATCTACTACCGCTTTGGTCGCCATTTCCCTTCCACTCACCATCATCACCACCACACCACCCATCGTCCACACTTCCACACCCATCCACACACATCCTACACCCCTCTCCCCACTTCTCCGCACACCCCCCACCTCTCCCCTCCGCACCCCTCCATCTTATACCGAGGAAGACGAGGATGATTTCTCTCTTGCTTTTTGATTTCTTTTTCTTCTTCGATCTTCTCCCTTGCATATTTCTACATATTCATGATCATATCTTATTGCTAGCATTGCCATATCCAGCTTGGGGGAAGTCGACATTTTGTGTGTTTTGTCGTGTTTTTTCTGTGTGGTGCTCTTGTTTATATATGTCGTGTGGTGCGATCTTCCATCTTTTATTTTCTATTTTTCTTTTTCCTCTTTCTTTATTTTTCAGTTTTGTATGTGTGTTTTCCTCGTTTTTCATTTCTCTTTGTGTCGGTGCATATTCCCCCCCCCCATTTTCATTGCCCTCCAGTATTTACTTTTATTGGATTGAGGGCAATGCAAGTTTCAGCTTGGGGGAGTCGCACTTTGTGCGTCATTTGTGCCTTTTTCTTCGTTTTTGAGTCGTTTTCACCGTGTTTTTTCTTTTTCTTCTCGTCTTTTATTCTCTCTCTCTCTCTCCTAGAGATGACCCCAAATGATGAATTGCCACAGAATCTTACACACACACCTAGCATGGCTTCGTTAATCCAATTCACTAACCTTAGGAAGCTGAGTCCTCTTGCATTTCATGCATCGTGTGTCCATTTTGCTTTTGTGTGAGTCGTATGTCGTGTCTAGCTTACGGTGTGCTTCTACTTTGTGATTTTGATTTATATACCTGTCCTCGGATGACCCCTAGATTATCATGCTTCGATTTGAATATGCGGTATCTGCTTCTCCTATCTGCTTCTATATGCATGCTATATTTATATCGTATAATTCATTTCGCATGTGTCGGGATTCCACAGTTAGGACTAGGATAACCCATTTAGCCTATGCTCTGATTAGCGTTGAAAATCTCCCTTGCACAAGTGTTTAGAATCCGATTTCTTTTTTATTTTACTTGGTGTAAATCCCATCGTCGTGTACCGTTCTCCCACTTGGGAGAGTGCACACATATATATACCCAAAAATCCAAAAATCCAAAAAAAGAGAGAAAAGAAAAACCCAAAAAGAAAAGAAAAGAGAAAAGAAAAGAAATATATATATATATTGCCAAAACCCCAAAAAAAATACATAAATCCAAAATCCAAAAAAAATTCTGTGTGAATATTTTCATTCCTACCGAGAATAAAGGAAAGGCGAGAATTTGCACCGAGTGTTCTACTCCACATCTTCTCAATCTCCATCGTTTTTGAAAACACTTGGAATAGGAACTTTCTAGCTATTATCTAGGCGATAGGGTGGTAATTTCCTAGTCCCTAGCCGTGGAGTCCCTAACGCATGATACGATTCGATTCCTACTCTGTTCTCATGCATGCTTGAGCTATATATTCACCGCTTATTTCAAATCGAATCGATATTTGGGTCTTTCCTTGGATATGTGTGTATGGAGCTTTATTGCACATTCTAGATAGTAACACCGTCTGCTAGCACGCGATCACACTCACTCGCACTTCACCGCGTGGGCCCACGACACTTGTTTGGACTCACATTTCCTCGGTTTAGTGATGTGTTTTGTCGTATGCTTGTTTTAGCGTGGGTGTTTGATTTTGTTGGCCCTGACGGGCGATTTAGGATTTTGCTTTCTATATATATATATATATATATATATATATATATATATATATATATATATATATATATATATATATATATATATATTCTCCCTCCGAGCTCCTACTCTCACTCGTCTTCCTTGAGGACGAGGATGGGTTCTGCTTGGGGGATTTTGACGTGTGTTTATATTTTATATATTCACGCACGTGATCACTCCATATTTTACACCTTTTTTCTGCATGTTTGCATGCCATTTAGATCGCTCAAATCGTGTTTTTCACGTTTATTCGACAATATTGCGATGCTTTTCACGATTTGTTGTTTTTGTCGTATTTCAGGAGATTTGGAGCGATTTGGAGTGATTCTGAGATGCACCCACTCCGGAATATCACCGACGACTCTCTTGAGGGGTATTTTTCTATTGGAGAGGAGTGGAAGGAGAAAGAACGTCGTAGGAGCGACGAGGAGGCAAAAACATGAAGGATAGGCATTTTCAGCATGCCACCCGGCCGAATGAAGGAGTCACTCGACCGAGCATAGACAGCCCGCTCGGCCGACCAGATCGGACACGCAACAGAGCCAATATCAGCATGCACTCGGCCGAGCATCGCCATACCACTCGGCCGAGTACCGAGTCACCACTCGCCCGAGTGGAGCCAAGACGACGGCAGAAAAAGAAGACGAACTCTCTGTTTTTTCATCTGTACAGTCCCAAGACCGACTCGGCCAAGTGACGAACGACAGTCCGCCCGAGTGAAGAAAGCCCATCGGCCGAGTGAAGAGAAGTCACTCGGCCGAGCGACCTCAGAGGAGACGACCCCCAAGACCCCCAACTCTCTGGAATCTGTCAGGGTCTATCACTCGGTCGAGTGACATTTGTCACTCGGCTGAGTGAGCCGCCCTGCATGTAGCGTAAACTGCGGATTTGAGGCTGCGCAGGGGCATTTTCGTCAGGGTTCTTTGGGCGATTTTGGGGGGTATTTAAGCCCAGTTTTTAACCTAGTTTAGATAGCTTTATTCAGAACTTTTTACAGCCTTTTTAGATTAACCTTTTAGGGATTAGATTTAGCTTTTAGGGAGGAGAGAAAAGGGAGATTTTGTTGGATGCTATCTTGTTCTTCATTGGTTTGTCTCTCTCTCCCTCAAAAACTCCATTTTTATTGATATTTTGAATATAGCAATGAATTCTATTGATTTTACTTGTGAATTTCTATTGAATTTTATTATGAATTGTGAGTAGTTCATCGTTTTAGGGCGTAGGGATGAACCCTACGAGCCCAATTTCGAATTTGTGATGAATTGGTGAAACTATTGCTAGAATTGATTAGGGTTAGTTTGGGATTGCTATAATACGATTAGATAGGGATTCATACCGATTGGGATTTGCAAGAGATTGGATCCCAATTCGATAGGAAGCCCTAGATATTCGAATTGGGTTGTAATTTAATTTCTCCGGAATCGGTTTGCAAGAGATTGGACCGAAACTAGGGTTTTCGATTGCAATTCTTTACTAATACCCGTTTGCAAGAGATTGGACGGGTAGGAACTATCCCAACCTAGGTCGTAGCTCGAGTTTTCACGAGAGTGGGCTCGAGATACGATTGAACGATGATGTTGTTCTTCACGCTAGTTTGCCTAGGTTAGGGTTTGCAAGAGATTGGACCCTACCGTAGGTTGGCTATAGACCGGAAATAGCGCGAGAGCGTGAGCTTGGTTCCACATTTAGTTGCAACTAGTTCACCCAAATTTCAAGTCTAGCAATTGTGAAACCTACGAGTCACAATGATGAGATACGGCAAGTAGCGGGGATTCCCTATCCCTAGGCGTCTTTATTAATTTGTTATTTCTTCTATACATTTGAACGACTGTGACCGCATATTTGCGAACATTTCCCGACTTTTCCTATAGCCAGATGATTGAAGAAGACACTGTTATTAGGCCTCCCTGTGTTCGATACCCGCTCGCCGCTACACCGTGCGCTTACGGTAAGACTACGATCGTCGCTGCTCCGGGACGTGTGTCCGGGACGCGATCAAGTTTTTGGCTCCGTTGCCGGGGAGGCAATAGTGTTTGATTCCTAACCTAGCTATTTCTTTCTTTTTGTTCTATTATTTATATTTTTATTTTGCCCTTCCGTTGTGCTAACTATTTCTTTGAAACTCTGTTTTCCCTTGCATGTACATGAGATCCTCGGCGAACCCCGAAGAGATACTATACGATCCGGAGATCGAGCGTACATTGAGGAGGATCCGAGCGGAGAGGAGACCCATTACGGAAGGAAATTTTATGACCCATCCTGAGACACCCGAAGAATTGGCAGCGCGAATGGCGAGGATCATCTCTATAAGAGATAGGCTTCGGCCTAAGACTTCTTCCACGACCTCGTCCATAGCCATGCCGGAGTTGGCGGCCGACAGAAATTTTGAATTGAAGACCGGATTGGTGGTCCTTATGCAACAGGATCCTTTTCATGGGAACTCCCATGAAAACCCTCATTACCACATCCAGCTCTTCCTATCAAAGTGTGCCACCTTCCAAATGCCGGGCGTCTCCGTGGATGCTATCAGACTGCGCCTCTTCCCTTTCACACTCAAGGACAAAGCATTATATTGGTTGAGGACGCAACCTGAAGGAATCTTCACCACTTGGGATGAGTTGGCGAGTGCCTTCGTCGACAAATTTTACCCGCCCTCCAAAACGGTGAAGATAAGAAATGCTCTCATGTCCTTCAAGCAAGGACCACAAGAGAATCTCTATGAAGCATGTGAGCACTTCAAGGACATGCAACATCAATGCCCCCATCATAGCATTGAGGATTGGGAGCTTGTCCATAGCTTTTACAATGGACTCCAACCGGGGACGAAGCAGATTATTGATGCCACGGCAAATGGAGCCATTTTGTCGAAGACTCCCGATGAAGCTACGACCTTGCTTGAGGAGATGGCCTCGAACAACCAACAATGGGGGGATGAGCGAGGACATTCTTCATCCTCCTTGAAGCCCACAAGTATCTATGAGGCCAAGGCCGTGGCAGAGCTTTCTAGAAAGTTTGACTCTATCCACAAGGTAGTGGAGAGATTGGAGAAATTCATTGCGGAGCCTCAAGGAGCCCCTTCTACATCCACACCGACAAATCATATGAGCGATTGGCAAGACCAATCCCAAGCCATGATTGTAGGAGGAGAGCAAGGAGAAGGAGCTTTGGAGCAAATTCAATACGTCGCGGGGAATTCTGGATATTGGGCCAATCCGGCCGCTAGAAACCATCCGGGTTTCTCATATGCTAATAATGATGGTGCATTGAACCCCCTGCAACACCAACCTCCTCAAGCTCGAGCTCCACCACCACAACCAAATTATCCACCAAGGGGGCCACCGCAACAAAACTTCCCGCCAAGGCAACAAGTGAGACCTTATAGGCCACCCGGGTACAATCAAGGGTGGAGAAATCCCAACCCACCGCAAGCTCAACCACGTCTGGATTTTGAAGCTAAGGTGGAGGAGTTTATGGCGGAACAACGAAAGATCAATGCCACATTGAAGGCGGGAAAAGATCCTCTCACCACCGTCGTCGCTCAAATTGGGGAGCAACTTGCGTTGCTCAATAAAAACAATCAACAATTGCCGGCTCAACCCGAGCCGAATCCACGGGGCAACACCGGCCATATCAATGCGGTCGTTGCGGTTACTACAAGAGGAGGGAAGGATACCACTCCCCCCATGACTCAAGTCAAGGAGCCCGTGGTGGAGATTCTACAAGAGAACGAGCCGGTAATTGAAGTGGCAAAGGAGAAGGAGTCGCAAGAAGGAGAAAAATCTAGAATGGATGATCTTGTTAATGAGCGCCGATTTATGCCACCGGTGCCCTTCCCTCAACGGCTAGCTAGAGCCAAGTTGGAGAAACGGCTAGCCAAGTTTCTCGAGTATTTGAGAGGGGTGAGCCTCAATATCCCCTTCCTCAACGCTTTAGTGGAAATCCCATCTTACGCCAAGTTCTTAAAGGACTTAATTACGGGAAGAAAGAGGAAGGAGAAGATAATGCTCGCAGAGGACGGGACTTGGTTCACAAAGAGGGAAAAGGAGCCCGCCAAGTTTAAAGATCCAGGGAGTTTCCGGATTCCTTGCACTCTAGGCGGCGTCCCCCTACAAAAAGCATTGGTGGATTTGGGGGCTAGTGTTAGCCTCATGCCTCTCTCCATGTTCCGAAAATTGAATACCGGCACAGATTTGAAGCCTACCGACATGCGGATTCAACTAGCGGAAGGGAGGATTACAAGACCGGTTGGGATCGCAGAGGACATCCCACTCCAAGTTCTGGGGGGCATATGTTTGCCATGCGATTTCGTGATAATGGACGTCAAGGAGGAGGGCGAGACATCACTCATACTTGGACGCCCGTTCCTCGCCACCGCCGGTGTCATCGTCGATGTGCGGGAGGGGACCCTTACCTTGAACGTCGGCAACATCGAAGTGGAGCTTCATATACCGAAGGCAATGAAGCACATGTCGTATCACGAGGAGTTAGATTACATGGACCTTCTTGATGAGGTCATTGAAGAGGCGATACCCCATTCCATCGGCGCACCCCACGAAGATAGCTTCGAAGAAGGCCTAGATTTGGCCGAGGAAGAGAAGATGGAGCACTCCCCCGATATCTCCATGGCAATTGATGATGGCGACGCTGATGTCGCAAGAATACGGGAGCTCTGCAAGCTCTCGAAGTTGAGGACTCCGAAGAAAGCTCCACCGATACGAAGATCGGTGTCACCGGCAAAGAGGAAGACCGGAGCAAGCTCTAGCTTGGGGGAGCCACCCCCCAACATTGCCCATGACGAAGGGGCACTGAGGAGGACCACACCCCACCATGATCCAAATCCGAGTGGTCTTCCAAGCAAGTTCGACGGGTGCATCTCGTATGCACCCAACATCAAGCGCTAAGTTGAAGATTTAAAGGGTTCGAGCTCAAGACCTTAAACGAGCGCTTGTCGGGAGGCAACCCGACGGTTATCACATTTTTTTTATTTTGGTTTTTATTTTTGTTTTAGACTTTATTAGTGTTTTTGAGTCGTTTGCCCGAAAATTTTTGACAACGGGTCCTATTTACTTTGACAGGAGAGGAGAACGGGATATCTATCATATGGAGGATAACTAAGGCGAAGAAGAGTGCTCCAGGAACACGCTCGAGGCTTAGGAGAAGGAAGAAATCAACTGGAGAAAGAAAAACAGAGATTAGAGCCAAAACGGAGCATCACTCGGCCTCAGTACCATAGCCACTCGGCCGAGCAACCAACGTCGTCCGCCCGAGTGGCGCACCAACGAGGGAAGTCTGTTGCACCCAACTCTCTGTTCTTTTTTCGATTTCAGTATAAATTGCCACTCGGCCGAGTATATATCTTCACTCGGCCGAGTGAAACTGATACGCTCCTAGGGCGAGGATTGCCGAGTAGCTTGTGCCACTCGGCCGAATGGACTTTTTCCACTCGGCCGAGGGTGGCAAAGCCACTCGGCCGAGTCGTATGAGGGGAGGAGTTTTTAAAAATATTTTTCGTTACGATTACTCGGCCGAGTGGCACCGTCACTCGGCCGAGTCGTAACCTCTCCTATATAAAGCGCAATGGGCTCGGCGTGGAATTCGAAGCGCCTTATTCCCAATTCTCGCCCGAGCCCGTGCAACCGCTGCTCTCCTCGCCCGTTGCGACCACCCCCTCGCCCAAACGCCGCCCTCGACCGCCCGACCGCCGGCGGCCGAGCCCCGACCACCGACCACCGACCACCCTCACCGCCGGCGACTCCCTCGCCGCTGGCCGACCTCCGGTAACCCCAATTTCGTCCCATTTCTCCATTTTCTCATATTTTTCGACGATCCGTGCACCTATCAAGCCCCTACCTCAAATCAATTTCATTGTCTATCTATTATACCCCTAACCTCAGATGTATTTTGAATTTTACACGCTGATATCGTTGTTTGATGTGTAGGCTATCTTGGGGAGCTTAGGGGAGCTTAGTGGAGCTTAGGGGAGCTTCCGGGCGCGCTTTTGGCCTTGTGGAGTCGGCGTCTTCGCACGCATCCGCTGTTTTGCTCTCGCGTCGTGTTCAGGTACCTTCGTTCCATTATTTTTGACACGCCGCATTTTATATTCGTTGGGTGATCACTCGGGGCACACATGCCGCCCCGTACACGGCCACGCACTAGGAGACATTCCGCCAAGCGGAAGCGGCCGGATGAGCCCGGCCCCTCCCACGAGATGGAGGACTCTCCTCCGCCTACACCACCTCACCCCACACAGCCACAGCCTGCCGACCCAGTCCACCCACAGCCACTTCCAGCCGAGCCCATCCACCCACAGCCACCACCGGCTCCTATCGTCGGGCCACTGGGTATTACGTTCCGAGACGACGCACATTGTGTCGCTTTTGAGCGTATCGCCCAGCGCTCGATGGTGCCCTCCAGGTTCGCACACCTTGCTGACCTAGACCGCCTGGGGGTACTTGAGGGGTTGCTCACGTTGTACGACAACGTGGGTTGGCGAGACTTTCTTTCTGTGTCAGCGGACACCTACGTCCGTCCGACACTCGAGGTGCTCAGCTCGATCGCCCGGACCGCTGAGGGATGCTCCTTCCGACTTATGGATCGAGAGTGTCAGATCAGTCTCGATATGCTTCGAGCATTCTTTCAGTGGCCCGCAGTCCCCACGCCCGATCGAGCCTACGCCCCCACACACATCCCTCCTCCATCCTTCGATTCACACGACTTCTGGGCCCGGATCACAGGTTTACCACATGCCTTTGACCCTAGTAGGGCCAAGGCCTCGGCTATAGTCCACCCCTGCCTCCGCATAGCATAGCGCCTTATGGCGACCACCTTTCTAGCAAGGTATGAGCCTGGGACGATGTCTATGCCTGAGCTCTATATGCTCTACGCGATGACTCGCCCCAGAGTTCTGGATAGGGATGGTGTTACGTTGGTCCCCGTCGTTGAGATTGACGTCGCTAGCTGGTTTTTGGACCGCATCATCGTATCGGTGGGCGCTCGCTCCCTGATATGTTGCGGCGGCCTGATCACCCTGCTAGCCCTGATGACCTGCGAGGACCTTCCGGTTAACCTTAGACGAGCCCCAGGCCCCACTGCACTATCGATAGACGTCATGGCCCAGATGAAGATTCTTCGTCCGCACGGCCAGTGGCACTGGGTATGGTTGCACGGTCCATTCGGTGCTAACTACATGATCCTTCCGAGCCCCGATCGGACACACATAGGACCAGCACACGAGGACTGGCTTCCGGCGATGGATCTCCTGATCCCCGCCGCCTACGTGGTAGAGGCCGAGGGAGCTGAGCCTGCACCACCTGCACACCCTGCACCGCCAGTTGACCCTGTGTTCCTTCAGCCTGAGCCTGCACTTTCTGTCGCTCCCGACACTTCTGTCCCCACTTCTGCCAGTGTCGGGAGTACACTTACTGAGCCTACGCCCACCACGTCTACCACTACCACCACCACTGTTGTGCCCTTGTCGGTTGAGCCACTCACCTCTCTACTACCCGAGTGTCCACCCACCATACTTGAGAGCGGCGAGTCTTCCTTTGCTTCCGTCGTGGAGACCCTATCCACTTTGATCTCCGTTGGGGTTTCACCTTTTGGACCCCACACTTCCTCCCCAGCAGTCGACCCTTCTGTCTCCACCGTAGCTGTTCTATCTGAGAGTGTCGTGACTTCTGTCCCCACGTCTGTGTCATTGACCTCTCTTGCCGCCTCGTCACCGATTTTGTCTTCCACTCCCACTGCTGCTGCTTCCACCTCACACCAGCCTGCGTCCCAGCCTCGCACTGAGGCTGGGCATCCACTAGTGAGCACATAACCCTTACCACCCATGCCTGCTGTCCCGATCACCTACACTGCCCGTATCCGACAGCCCCGACCTGCTCAGCCTAGACCTGTCCGTCCCTCCGCTCCACCACCCCCTGACGCCTTAGTTCAGAGCGTTCGCGCTCTTGAGGGGACGATGAGTGGACTCCGGGGCGATTTTAGGGCTCTGTCTTCCACAGTCACCGTCATGATGCACCGCCTCGAGCTACTTCATAGCATTCACTTTTGCCTGACCCAGATTCTCGAGCGACTGCCACCACCACCACCCACCCAGCTGACTGTACCACGCCCACCACCCCCACCATAACCCACCCAGCAGACTGTTATCCATCCACCACCACCCCCACCTCCGCCTCAGGACGTAGATGGCACAGCACCACCACCTTAGGCATACCCTTGATGCCACCGATATTTTGCCGTTATGCTATCCATTCTCTGCTTGGTCCTGATGCTTTTTGCCCGCCCCCTCCTCCCCTAACTATTTTTGTCCACATTTTGATCATATCATTCTATATCCTTTTTCGGGAGTGAGGGAGAGTATTTTTGGTGACACACACATATCTGCATCACTCTTATCCTTGCATGCATCACATTCGCATCATATTTTTCAATTTTTTATTTTTATTTCTTTTTATCATGCATGCATACCCACCCCCCCCATTACCCGTCTCTCGGTGTGCCACACTTCGCACATTGAGGACACTGTGCACTTTAGCTTGGGGGAGTGAGTTCTCATGCTTTTTGTTTTTTTCACCTTTTATTTTTAGTTTTTTCTCACGTTTTTCCACTTTTGCACCCATTTTTCAGCACGTTTTTTCTTTTTTTACCATGCGTCACGTTTTTTCTTATTTTCCGTGTGTGCTGCATTGTAAATATCCTTATTTTTCGTTTATCTTCATTTCTTTCATCTTTTGCTAGAGATGACTTTTCTGTGATGATGATGACGTGGTGTTAGCTTTTCTCTATATACATGCTATATTTGTCATGTCATAGCTTCTTATTTCTGATATCATATGCTATGTCCTGCCTTGCATTTAGAAATAGTAACTCACTCTCTTTTGGTGTATGAAAATGGATGAAATTCTATCATTAGCTGATGTCTGATGATTCATATGTATGCTATCGTAGAAAACACAACAAGATTCACGCATTGATGCTTATATCTGGAGTACTGCTTTCCTTTCTCTCATATCACTTCTTATTGCATGACTTGTACGTTTCACTTCAGGTTGATTGAATTGTTGCTAGCAATGATAAATCTGGATTAGTTTACTTTTTGAGATTAAACTGAGTAGATTATATTACCCTGCTGAAGTTGTCATGCACGTCCTATAGATTGAACTGAGAGATACATTTATTTCTTTCTCCACATATCTTGAACATTATTTCTATATTTTAAATTCAATGGTGAATCTCCCCTTAGCGATTCTATTATTGGCATTCCCCCGATATTAAAATCACATGCTCCAAACTCCCCAAAACCCAAAGAAAAAAATTCTTGTATATCCTTCTCTTTGATTTGGGATCATTGTGTATATATGTTTCATCCAAAAAAAAGAAAAAAAAAGAAAAAGAAAAAAAAAGAGATTTGAGAATAAGTGAAGGAAAGATAAAAGAAGTTCGAAAACGATCCCATCTCATATACTTTGTCTCTTTCTTCCCTCTTTTGTTTTTGTTTTCTTTGACTTTTGGAGCTTCATAAAAAACGGGGATGTAAATATCGTTTTGTATATGCCACCACGCTTATAGATAAGCTTGGGGGAGAGAATCCAATGATGTGTGAGAGAGTGACTACTTGACGGTGCATGACAACCTAGGCTAAGTAATATTTTATACTCGGTGAGATTGCTAAAGTTTCACGAAATCCAGAAATCGACGCTTAGCATTCACTTCATGAAAACCACACCTTTTTCTATTCTTTCTACTCTATCGTGTGATATCTCTTATACTCCTTATAGAAAGTATTCAATTGAAAAGTGTGTGATCTCGATATTGTATACCGCTTTAGATGCTTCAGACGATGTTAATCTTAGAATTATTCCATTTCTTATGCTATATCGATATTCTTGGAGTTTTCTATTTCAAATGCACCATTATACTATGATATCAAAATAAAAGTCTTTGACATGTGGTTTATATCCGATGCATGCTATATGAATAAGCAAACCCCACGTCCTGAGAAAAATGATCTAGCAACTTCCCTCTTCGTTTTCTATTTTGTTTTTTTTGTTTTTTTGTTTTTTTTGTTTTTCCGTTTTCTGCCTTTCCGCTGTTTTCTTTATCTTTATCCACCGGGTTCGCTTTTTACTTATCTTCCTCGAGGACGAGTAAGAGGTAAGCTTGGGGGATTTTGATCACTCCATATTTTACACCTTTTTTCTGCATGTTTGCATGCCATTTAGATCGCTCAAATTGTGTTTTTCATATTTATTCGACAATATTGCGATGCTTTTCACGATTTGTTGTTTTTGTCGTATTTCAGGAGATTTGGAGCGATTTGGAGTGATTCTGAGATGCACCCACTCCGGAGTGTCACCGACGACTCTCTTGAGGGGTATTTTGCTATTGGAGAGGAGTGGAAGGAGAAAGAACGTCGTAGGAGCGACGAGGAGGCAAAAACATGAAGGATAGGCATTTTTAGCATGCCACTCGGTCGAGTGAAGGAGTCACTCGGTCGAGCATAGACAGCCCGCTCGGCCGGCCAGATCGGACACGCAACAGAGCCAATATCAGCGTGCACTCGGCCGAGCATCGCCATACCACTCGGCCGAGTACCGAGTCACCACTCGCCCGAGTGGAGCCAAGACAACGGCAGAAAAAGAAGCCGAACTCTCTGTTTTTTGTCTGTACAGTCCCAAGACCGACTCGGCCGAGTGACGAATGACAGTCCGCCCGAGTTAAGAAAGCCCATCGGCCGAGTGAAGAGAAGTCACTCGGCCGAGCGACCTCCGAGGAGACGACCCCCAAGACCCACAACTCTCTGGAATCTGTCAGGGTCTATCACTCGGTCGAGTGACATTTGTCACTCGGCCGAGTGAGCCGCGCTGCATGTAGCGTAAACTGCGGATTGGAGGCTGCGCAGGGGCATTTTCGTCAGGGTTCTTTGGGCGATTTTGGGGGGTATTTAACCCCAGTTTTTAACCTAGTTTAGAGAGCTTTTTTCAGAACTTTTTGCAGCCTTTTTAGATTAACTTTTTAGGGATTAGATTTAGCTTTTAGGGAGGAGAGAAAAGATTGATTTTGTTGGATGCTATCTTGTTCTTCATTGGTTTGTCTCTCTCTCCCTCAAAAACTCCATTTTATTGATATTTTGAATATAGCAATGAATTCTATTGATTTTACTTGTGAATTTCTATTGAATTTTATTATGAATTGTGAGTAGTTCATCGTTTTAGGCCGTAGGGATGAACCCTACGAGCCCAAATTCGAATTTGTGATGAATTGGTGAAACTATTGCTAGAATTGATTAGGGTTAGTTTGGGATTACTATAATACGATTAGCTAGGGATTCATACCGATTGGGATTTGCAAGAGATTGGATCCCAGTTCGATAGGAAGCCCTAGATATTCGAATTAGGTTGTAATTGAATTTCTCCGGAATCGGTTTGCAAGAGATTGGACCGAAACTAGGGTTTTCGATTGCAATTCTTTACCAATACCCGTTTGCAAGAGATTGGACGGGTAGGAACTATCCCAACCTAGGTCGTAGCTCGAGTTTGCACGAGAGTGGGCTCGAGATACGATTGAACGATGATGTTGTTCTTCACGTTAGTTTGCCTAGGTTAGGGTTTGCAAGAGATTGGACCCCACCCTAGGTTGGCTACAGACCGGCAATAGCGCGAGAGTGTGAGCTTGGTTCCACATTTAGTTGCAACTAGTTCACCCAAATTTCAAGTCTAGCAATTATGAAACCTACGACTCACAATGATGAGATACGTCAAGTAGCGTGGATTCCCTATCCCTAGGCGTCTTTATTAATTTGTTATTTCTTCTATACATTTGAACGACTGTGACCGCATATTTGCGAACATTTCCCGACTTTTCCTATAGCCAGGTGATTGAAGAAGACACTGTTATTAGGCCTCCCTGTGTTCGATAGCCACTCGCCGCTACACCGTGCGCTTGCGGTAAGACTACGATCATCGTCGCTCCGGGACGTATGTCCGGGGCGCGATCAGCACGTCTTCTTTGGGTTTTTCCGTTATTTTCCGTCGTCCCGTATCCATTATCTCGTGTTTTCTAGTTTTAATTCAATTCTCCGTGTTTTTGTGTGTTTGCAGGAGATTTCCAGCATAGAGGACAAATAACAAAGATATCATGCGTCCCCAGAGCGACTGGAGGAGTCACACGCGATCCAGGGGACCAAACGACGAAGATTACCATTTTTAGCCCCCACCCGATCGGTTGGCCATAACCAACCGATTGGGTGATGCACGCGTATCCGACCCGGACGCAAGCTGAAGCGAAGTGCAGCCCAACCGATCGGTTCGACGACCGGTTGAACACAACAGAGTTCTCGGGAATTTGGAGCTGAATTCCAACCGATCGGGTGATACCTCACCCGATCGGTTCATCTGTAGCTGATTCTCCCAAACGACGACCAGGAGAGCTCACCCGACGCTCGCTGACCGTGCCAAATCGTCTGAAGTCTCTGTCTTTTGGGGCGTTTTTCCAACCGATTGGTTGAATTCTCAACCGATCGGTTCTCCTGATGACCGCATCTCCTCAAACGACGACCCGCTTGCTTCACCCGATCGTTCCAAGCGTCCGGTTGAAGTTTCTGAAGACCGCGACCGAAGAATCAAGCAGCTCACCTGATCGGTTGATACTTCAACTGATCGGGTGAAGTCGTTTTCTATATATAGTTGCCTAGGTTTTCAGAAAACGCAGCTTTTGGTATTTTTCTGTCTTTTTCTCTATTTATGAAGGTTGGAATTTTATTGTTATCTCTAAGTTCTCTGTTCTTTGTCAAACTTTAATATAGTCTTAATAGCATGTCTACTATCATGTTTCAATTGCCTGATCATGATTTTTACGGTTGTTTTTCATTTAGATTGCTTTTTAGCTATAATGTGTGAGTAGTTCCCAAAATCTGGGATTTTGGTGGAAACCCCTTCGTGGGTTCTCCCTGATGCGTCCATAGGACTAATATTTCGATAGGGATTAGGAATTTAGAGGTTACGCGGGGTGTTTCATTGTCATCGGAGGGAAAAAGACTGCCTTTGACCATAGGGCCAATGGGGAATAAACTTGGCAGTTGACTCCCTAGCCATAGCTCACGCCCTTAGCATAGACATCGAATCCTAGGGCGTGGGAACAACAGGATGAGATGTTGGGAGTTATCATTGCGAGCTTAGTGCTCCTGGAGTCGGTCAGTGTTAATGGACATGGAAATGCCCACTGACCGAACCCGGGTAGTCCGGCGTATCATCATGAGCACCGACCGGAATATCGGGCCCATGGGACGCTGGTATCACTCTTAGAGGCAACGTATCACCACTAAACCCTAATTCCGATCATTTTCCTATCCGTAGGTCGTAATAGCGAGAACACATGATAGGGTGGAAACTGGAGTCCTGGGTTTCCTTTTATATTGTTTATCCTCCGTATTTACATTCCGTGACGAACCATAGATCGATCGGGCTAGCTCACCCGTAGGGTGAATTGGTTCCTCCTAGAAATAAGCACAACCACGCCTCCCTGTGTTTGACCCCCAAGCCACACTACAACACCGTGCGCTTGCGGTACAAATATTTTAAATCTGGCATCCCCCAATCCAACTGCACTCTTATGAGTTAAAAACTGGAGGACGTCAAGGACGAGCTGTTGGATTAGAGTGATCCATTGGACCAGGAGTACATCGACCCATAGGTTCTCCCCATAAAGGACCAGTCGTAGAGATTCAACTGCTGTTGCTGCTTTAGAGTTTTATTTTCTGCTTATCTGTTGGGTGTGTACCCACTTTTGTAGACTCTGTTTGTTGGCCATGCTTTGGGCCGTACTTTATTTGTGTACTTTCCTTTTTTGGACGTTGGCTATTATGATTATCTCTGTTGTTCTGTTTGCATGCAAGAATCGGCGTTTGGTTGTTATTCACAGATGCTTATTGGGCTTAAGCTTCACCGCTTCAGCCCATGCGGACCCGCTCGCATCCTTTCTCCCAACTATAGTTTGAAGCGGGGCGTACTTCGACTTATGGCCGACGACGATCGAGGTTCGTTCGGTGGCAAGGGTGGCCCATGGCGTACAGCTGACGATCGAGGGTCAAATGTTGTTTGGTGGCGAGGGATATGATCCTTTCGACTTATGGCCGATGACGATCGAGGGTCGTTCAGAGGCAAGGGTGCCCCCTTGGCTTACGGCTGACGAGAATGTGACATCCGATCTAAAAGAAAGTTCTATTTTGCATTAATAATGAATATGTATGGAACAAAAATCTCGATGGTCAATTCCACCCCTTTAGCATGATCATTGATAATACTTTCGTTGGTGTTCCGCATTCTATTGATGAGGGAGTTCCATGCCATCCAAAGTAGAGAGTCGATAAGTGGCGGGGCCAAGTACATCAATCACGGTGTAGGGTCCTTCCCACTTGGCAGTGAGCTTTCCATGTTTGAGGATTTCGGGAATGAAAGCGGCCTTGCGTAGCACCAAGTCTCCCACAAGGAAGCTAGGCTCGCAGACTTTTGAGTTGAAGTAGTAGGCCATGCATCCCTTCTGCTCAATGAGGGTCGCCAGTGCCCGTTCATGGACCTCGTCCACCAATTGCAGGTTAAGCTCGAGCCCTTTAGAGTTTCTTTCTTTGTCGTAGTATTGAAGACGGAGCGATCGCTCATTGACCTCGATGGGGACGACGGCCTCACATCCATAGGCCAACATGAAAGGTGGTTCCCCTGTCGAGGTTTTGTGGGTCGTTCTGTACGACGATAATATGTCGGGGATCTCGTCAGGCCAAGTTCCCTCGAGCCCAGGTATTCTCTTTTGTAGGTGCCAAGGATGCTCTTGTTGGCTGATTCCGTTAGGCCGTTCGACTGGGGATGTGCGACGGAGGCGAAGTGTAGCTTGATTTTTAGCTATGTGCAGAAGTCTCGGAAGCTGGCGCTGTCGAATTGTGTCCTGTTGTCTGTTACGATGGATTATGGGATACCGAAACGACAGACGACACTCTTCCAGACGAATCTTTAACCTTCCTTCGAAGTGATTCGGGACAAAGGTTCCGCTTCGATCCACTTGGTGAAATAGTCGATCGCCACTATCAGGTATCTCTGTTGCCCACACGCTTGTTTGAATGGTCCAAGGAGGTCCAGCCCCCATTTGGCAAAAGGGCACTGGGCTGATGATGGGAATCAGATCAGTCGGGGGTGCCGAGCTGATCATTGAGAGCTTTTGGCAGGTCGAGAATTTCGAACGTAATCGACGACGTCTTTGAACATTGTTGGCAAAAAATACCCTTGTCTCACAGCCTTCAAGGCTATGGATTTTCCCCTGCAATGGTTCCCGCAATCGCCCTTGTGGATCTCTTGGATCACATAGTGTGCTTCTGTGGGGCTAAACATTTAAGATAGGGGAAGATGTCATACCCGGTCCATCGTATTTTGTACAACGAACCATCTAGCATGACGAACTAATGGCCTTCTGCTCAAGTTTTCTTGCCTCCACAGGGTCGGTTGATTTCTCCCCCATGCTCAAGTAGCAAATTATTGGGTCCATCCACGTAGCTCCCTGATCGAGGCGTAGTAGTTCTTGTGACGACCCACTAGGATGGAGCAGGCATTGCACGTACACAGTTTGACCGAACTCTGCTGGGGAGGACAATGCAAGTTTTAACAAGGCATCAGCTCGATGATTCTTCGACCTTGGTATGTGATGAATCTCTATGCGTGTGAAGGCGGTGAGCTCAGCTTTTACGACTTGTGCGTAGCTCTGCATTGAATCTTTGCGGGCCTCGAAGGATCCATTCAGTTGGTGGACGACGAGGCTGGAGTCACTGAGTAATTGGACCGCTCTTGCCCCCAAGGCTCGAGCCAGTCGGAGCCCGTTGATGGCTGCCTCGTGTTCTGCACCATTGTTGGTGGTTTGGAAATTGAAGTAGAGGGCGTATTCGAATATGTGGCCTCCAGAGGTTTGGATGATTATTCCGGCCCTGCTCCTGGCTTGGGTGGATGAACCATCGACTTGTACGATTCATGTTCCCTCGTCCTTGATTATTTCTTTTGCCCCAGTGGTGGAGGGTGAGGGGATAGCATGGTCCTTGTGCTAGTCGCACATACCTCTGCCAGGGTTCCATCCTCGTAAGTGAGTTCGACAATAAAGTCGGCGAGGGCCTGCCCTTTGATGGTGGTCCTCGACTTGTACTGGATGTCAAACTCACTTAGTTCGACCCCCCATTTTTTTATTCTTCCTGATCTATCGAGCCTCTTCAGGGTCTGCTCAAAGGGAGTATCAGTGAGGCCCAAGATGGTGTAGGCTTGGAAATATGGCCGTAATCTCCTGGCAGATTGCACCAATGCGAAAGCCATCTTTTCGATCCTTGAGTAGTTGACCTCCGCGCCTCAGAGGACCAGACTGACGTAGTAGATGGGCCATTATATCTCGGCGTCTTCTGTGACGAGCACCGGACTCACGGCTTCCTCGACGGTGGCCTGTTAGAGGATGAGCTGATCGTCTTTGTCTGGCTTGGTCAGGAGCGGTGGGGTGTGGAGGTACTCCTTCATCTCCGAGAAGGCTCTTTTGCAGTCTGCATCCCATTCGAACATTCTCTTGTCACTCGCAACAGAAGCTATTGCCTTCCTTAGTACCCTAAAGAAAGGCAGTGACCACTCAGCCGATTTGGACATGAGACATCCTAAGGCCGTTATCCTTCCATTCAACCTCTGGAGCTCTCTAATAATCGAGGGCTCCTTCATTATGATTTTTAGCAGTAATTTTGTCAGGGTTAGCCTCTATCCCTCGGCTCGTCAGCATGAACCCGGGGAACATCCCGGAACGAACCCCCGCACTGTAGCTCGACCGAGCAAGCATGGAGACTCGACCGAGCAGACCTTCTACTCGACCAAGCACAATTAAAACAGAGCAGAGTTTTAAGGATAATTTCAGCCTACTGTAGCTCGACCGAGTGGAGAGGCTACTCGACCGAGTAGCATGTATCAGCCCAGAGCCAAAGCAGAAGCAAAGCGGAAGCCACATGTCAGCTCGACCGAGCAGCGCAGCTAATCGACCGAGTAGGGTGCCGCGGCTAGACTATTTGGTGGGCCCACGTGCCTACATTTTCTGATTTTTGTGGGGTCCCTACCCCTTTTAGATAAGCACTGTTTTTACCCTATTTTGTGGTGGCTACTATTTTCCTTAGTTTAGTTTTTAGTTTAGTTTTAGAGAGAGATTTTTTTAACCGTCACAATTTTGTTGAAGACAAAGATTGGATTTTTATCTATTGCTTTTGATTGGAATCTTGAGTCCTTAATTCTCTACGAATGTCTATTGCGCTGCAACGTTTTGGTAATGATTCCTAATCTTCTATTGCTTGCTTTAATGTCTTCTATTGTGATTATGATCTCTCTTGTTTTTATTGAATTGTCTATTGTTATTTCCTTAATCCATGAGTAGTCTTATCTAGGGCTGATGGATTAGCCATAGGATCTTGGGATTTATATTTAAAGTTAGGATTTTTAGGTTGTTTTAGTGTAAAAGGGATGTGATTTGGTTGATCCAGACAAGTTTATTGGAGATTCCATATAGGGTTCGTATTCCCACGAGGTGACGCGAACTTCTGACAGATATCCTATGTACTTAATTAGGTATGTTAGGGGATCCAATTAGGGTTCGTATTCCCATGAGGTGGTGCGAACTTCTGATGGGATTTACCGGCATTCCTATATTACTCATGAGAGCTATCAAGTCACATATCGAGCTCTAATTCCCACGAGGTGGTATGAGCAAGATTGAGTATAGTTGTCGATCGTAATGCACGTTTCGTGTGAGAGTCTATTCATGAGGTGGGGCTAACACTGGATACGTTAGATAAGTGGCTCAACGATAGTTGGCCATGAGTTCTATATTTTTAGATGCAACAATCTCTCCCTAATAAAGCCAATTTAACGTAAGAGTTCTAGCCTAGCATCGACATCCGACGATCCTAGTGGTGACTCCTAATGCCCTAGTCTTTTTATATTTGTTGATAATCCTTGATAAGAGATATTTGTGACAACTAATTTCACTTCGTCCGCTGACAACATTCTAAGATCTAGAAAATACCCAATTCTATTAGCATCAGCTCCATGTGGGATCGATATATTTCTATATTACAAAGCTCCGAAACCGTGCACTTGCGGTAGTTTCCAGGAGTAAATCCGGAGCGCATCAAGCTTTTGGCGCTGTTGACGGGAAGGTAATTATTACTTGGGTTTATTTCTTTATTGAAGAATTTGTTAGCAACTCTTATCATCTCTCATCTTTCTATATTTTTATTCTTCTTTATTCCTTTGCTACCGACGTTTTTCTTTGAGTTTGTTGTTGTGCATGAACACTCGCCTCGGGGGTTTTGACGATCCATTGCTATTTGACCCCGAGATTGAAAGAACGGCAATGAGACTCAAAAGCTGAAAAAGGAATCTTATTATTTCTGAACCAATGGCAGACGGCAACGCTAATATCCCTCCATGTACTGGCTCTATTTGGGATCACATAAAGCCCAATTTATATAGTACATATTTTATACTGAGACCACAGCTGGCGATAGGAAGCTTTGAATTGAAGACATGCTTGATCAATTTCATGCTGCAGGACCCACTCCATGGGCACACTCACGAGAACCCTAACCATCATATAGACATCTTCCTAGCAAAGTGTGATACCTTCCAGATAAAGGATATGAGCGGCACTGCAATAAATCTCAGATTATTTCCGTTCACCGTACGGGACAAGGCCGCTTATTATTTGAGAGCGCACCTTACGAATACCTTCACAACTTTGGAACAGTTGGCTTTGGCCTTCATTAACAAATTCTATCCACCGTCCAAAACGGTGAGGATCATAGGGGTGATCACCAACTTTAAGCAGCTTCCTCAGGAGTCGCTATATGAGGCATGTGAGAGATTTAAGGACTTGCAACATCAATGCCCGCACCATGGTGTCTCAGAGTGGGACCTTATTCAGTGTTTTTACAATGGGCTCAAGCCAGATACCAAGATGATCATTGACACCTCTGCTCAAGGAGCCCTATTATCCAAGCCACCTGAGGAGGCCATATCTTTGTTGGAGCAAATGTCCTCCAACAACCAATAACGGAGCGATGAATTCTTAACACTTAAAGGAACAAATTCAGAGGTGAAGATTGCTCCACAGCTTGAGGGCCAGCTTAAGACTCTTTGCAAGCAGGTTGCACGAATTGAGCAGAGGTTGGATGCTACTCTAACTACTTCCAGAGCTCCATTTATGCTACACATGAGGACTACGCCGAGCAAGGGTACGCCCCAATAAAAGGGTCATGCAAAAGGAACATGCTTACCGACGAAGCAATTTAATTTTATAGCAGGAGAGTGGAGAAATTAGTGGCAGAATCCGGCGGTGAGAAATCATCCCAGATTTTCCTATAGCAATCCCAATGGAGCATTGCAACCTCCAACCCAACAGAGGCCATCACAACCCCCTCAGCAGCAAGGGCCACCTCCACAGCAGCAACAATATGGATTCAGGCCATATGGGCCTTACAGACCATCGGGTTACTATAATCGCCAGCCTTATCAGCAACAACAATAGTATCAGCAACCGAGAAAGTAAAAACCAAATCTAGAGGTGACCTTGGATGCTTTTATTCGTGGTCAAACGAAGACAAATGTAGAAAACTCAGCGGCTTTTAGGAATCTTAAAGCCGTCGTTGATGGACTGAATACCCAAGTGTCTCAACTTCTGAAGAGTCAATGGAGATTGCCCTCTTAGCCTGAGCCAAATCCAAGTGACCAAGGCAATGCAGTGGTAGCGGTCACTGCAAGATGAGAAAAGAGTATCGACACTGTAATGGTGCCGGTTTCTAAAAATGTGGGCGAATGATCATCTACTCCTACATAAGAGGAGGATATTACTACATCTAAACCTATTGTGGATGGAAACAAGGAGAGACCTATGGAGGAGCCACATGCCATTGAAGAGAAGGAGGCTTCACCTTCCACATTGCCTATTCCTACCACTACGACACCGACGGATACTACTACTTCTGAAAAATCAATTCCAAAGGATGCCGCCAAGGACAATGGAAGTCGACCTTGATGTGTCCATATTTTACATATTTTCATAGCATCATGCCATTGCATTTCATGCCATTTTTTCATCCAAATCCTGTATTTTCCTATGATATTGCAAGTCTAACGTTATATTCGAGTTTCATAGAGTTTTATGGATTTTTAGTGATTTTGGAGCGATTCGGGACGCCAAAAACTTGATCGCGTCCGGATGTACAACCGAAAAACGACTTGTAGTTTTACCGCAAGCGCACGGTGTAGTGGCGAGCGGGTATCGATCACAGGGAGGACAATTGACAATATCTCACTTTAATTACCTAGCTATCAAGAGAATAAGAGTAATTTGGTGTTTCGTCACAATCGTTCAATAGCAGAGAAATATCAATATAATAAAGCATCTAGGGATAAGAAATCCCCACTACGGACCGTCTTTCATCCTTGTGAATCATAAATTTCATTGTTGCTAAGCTTGAATAAAGGTAAACTAGTCGCAACATAATATGGAACCAAGCTCACGCTCTCGTGCTATTGCCGGTCTATTGCAAACCTAGGTTATGGCCCACTCTTGTGTAAACCCTAGACTAAGCTGCTAGTGTGAAGAACGACATCATTGTCCAATCGCATCTCGAGCCCACTCTCGTGTAAACTCGAGCTACGATCTAGGTTGTGATAATTCGTATTCGTCCAATCTCTTGCAAACGAATATTAATATAGACTCATAATTAAAAATTCTAGCTTTGGTCCAATCTCTTGCAAACCAAGTAAAGAGAAATTCAATTATCAATCTAAATCGAATATCTAGGCCTTCCTATCAATTGGGATCCAATCTCTTCCAAATCCCAATATATATGAATTCCTAGCTACTCGTGATATACTAATCACAACATAACCATTATCAATTCTAGCAACAAATCCATGAATTCATCACAATTCAAAAGATCGGGTCCATAGGGTTCATCCCTAGGCCCAAGAACAACTAAACTACTCACTAATCATCATGCAAATCTCAGAAATAACAACAATAATCATGGCACAATTCATTGCAATAGAGAAACAATGCATAAAAATTGAGTTTTTAATAAGAAAGAACAACCCAAAAGTGTAGCCAATGATTTCCAGCTGAGATTTTCTCCAAAGAGTAGCCGTCAAAAACCTAAAAGAACTCTCTAAAATATAATTCAAGTCTCTCCTAAAACTAGGTTTAAAACAGGGCTTAAATACAAGCCAAAATCATCCAAAAAATCGTGACTAAACTGCCCATGTGCAGCCCAGAATTCGCAATCCTAGCAGCAGGCGAAGAGGGTCACTCGGCCGAGTGACCCTTGTCACTCGCCCGAGTTACAAACCCAGTAAAATAACATTAACTTTGGGGTTTTCATGGGTCCATCTCTTGGGGTGGCTCGACCGAGTAGGCTTCTTCATTCGACCGAGTAGCTATCTTGCTCAGCCGAGTGAGCTTCCTTAGATTTTCTAGTAGCTTCGGCTCTTTTCTGTCTGGATTCCCTGACTGACTCGATCGAGTGAACTTTCTTACTCGGCCGAACGGAAATCCTTGCTCGGCCGAGTGAACGTCTGAAATCTTCGTGGCGTATCTGTTCTACTCGGGCGAGTCTAATCCGTCACTCAGCCGAATGAGCAGTCTTGCTCGGTTGAGTGAAGTGCTCCTGAGTTCATTTCTTCTCCTATTTGCTTCCTCGTCGCTCCTATTGAATTCCTTCTTCTCCCGCTCATCCTCCATCGCTGATAGGTCCTCAAATAAGCCGTGGGCGACGCTCCAAAGTGCGTGAAACTCATTGATCTCATTTTTGCTCCAAATCGCTCCATATCTCCTGAAATACGACAAAAACAAGAAATAGTGAAAAGCATCGCAATATTGTCGAATAATCATGAAAACCGCAATATGGGCAATCAAAACATCATGAAAACATTTAGAAAAAAGGTATAAAATATGGAGTGATCAAAATCCCCCAAGCTTACCTCTTACTCGTCCTCGAGGAAGACAAGTAAAGGCGAACCCGGCGGAAAAAATAAGGAAAAGGAAAAAAAAGAGAAAGAGATAGAAGATAGGAAGGAAAACAAAGAGGGAGGTGCTAGATCATTTTCTCAGGACGTGGGTTTCGCTTACTCATATAGCATACGGCGAATATAAAACACATGCCAAAGATTTTTATCTCAATATCATAATCATATGGATGCATTCAAAATAGAAACCCAAGAATAGCAAAATAGTATAAAATATGGAATCATTCTAGAATTAACATCGTCTGAAGCATCTAAAGCGGCATACATAATCATAAACCATAAATTTTTCAATTGAATGCTTTCTATTTGGAGTATAAGAGATATCACACAATGTGGATCAATAAGAATAGAAAGGTATGGTCTTCATGAAATGCATGCTAAGTTTCAATTCCTGGATTTCGTAAAAACTTTTAGTAATCTCACCGAGTATAGAAAATTACCTAGCTTAGGTTGTCATGCACAATCAAGTATTCACTCTTTCACACATCATTGGATCCTCTCCCCCAAGCTTATCTATAAGCGTGGTGGCATAAGATAAATCAATAAGCTTATTCCCCATTTTTGAAGCTCCAAAAAAATAAAAATAACAGGGGGGAGAAAGGGAGAAAGAGAATGAGATGGGATCATATATGAACTTTTTTTCTCTTTTCTTTTCTTTTCTTTTCTTTTTTTTCTTTTTTTTTCTTTTTTTTTGATATTGGGGGTATGTAGCATAGATTTTTGTAGCTGGGGAAAATGCTAATATAGGAATCGCTAAAGGGAGATTCACCAATGATTTATAGAAACAATGCTCAAGATATGTGGAGAAAGAAATATATGTAACACTCGGTTCACTCTATAGAATGCGCACGACAAATTTCAGCAGAGTAATGTAATCTACTCAGTTTAATCTCAGAAAGTATACTAATCCAGTTATATCAACCTAGCATACATTCAATCAACCTGAAAGTGAAGCGTACAATTTTCATGCAATGAGAAGTGATATAAGAAAAGAAAGCAGTACTCCTGATATAAGCAATCAATGTGTGAAGCTTGGTGTGTTTTCTATGAAGAGTATACGGTAAAAATCATCAGACTCAGCTAATAAAAGAATTTCATCCATATACATACATGAAAGTGCGGGTAACTATCTCAAATGCAAAGCAAGACATAGCATATGATATCTGAAATAAAAACTATGGCATGACAAGATAATATGCATATAGAGATAAGCTAACACCACGTCATCATCATCACAGAAAATTCATCTCTAGCAAAAGGATAAAAGAAATAAGGATAAAAGAGAATAAAGGCGACTGTACAATGCAGCACAATCCAAAACGTAAGAAAACGTGATGCATGGAAAAAATGAAAAAGTGGGTGAAAATAAGTGTAAAAACGAAGAAATGTAGGAAAAAGAAAATAAAAGGCGACAAAAATAAAAAGTGCGTGATAACTCACTCCCCCAAACTAAAGTGCACAGTTTCATCAATGTGCAAAGTGTGGCACACCGAGAGGCAAAAATGTGGGTGGGGCGGGTGAGGATGCATGTATGAGAATAAAAAAATAAAAAAGTAAAAAAAGTAAAAAGTAAGCGATGGGAATGCAAGTGATGCAACCAGCGATCAAAATGCTGTCAGATAGGTGTCCCCAAAAGTACTCCCTCACACCCAAAAAGATATAGACAGATATGAACAAAAAAAGACCAAAACGTGTGTGGAGGAGGGGTGCAAAATCAGCAGGATCGGAAAATATCCAGCGTAACAACAGCAAAAATATCGAAGGCATCCTGTGTGTGCCTAGGTGGGTGGGGGTGCACCAGCACCGTCCTGTGGCGGAGGTGGTGGTCGTGAAGGCTGCTGGGTGGGGGTGGGTGGCTGAGGCAGACACTCTAGAATCTGGTTCAGGCAAGCCTGAATACCAGGAAGCAATGCGACGCGGGTCTGGACAGCACTAACAGTAGCGGAGAGAGCCCGAAAATCTGCTCTAAGTCCACTCACCGTCCCCTCAAGAGCACGTAGTTGCAGAACTAGGGTGTCGGGGGGGAGGTGGAGCAGAGGGTCGAGCAGGATGAACTGGTGAAGAGCGGGGCTGTCTCGCTCGGCTACTGTAAAGGATATGTGCTACAGTGGGGTGGTGAGGAGGTGATGTGCTTGCTAAGTGTCGCTCAGCATCGTTGGGAGGCTGAGATACGGGAATGGTCGAAGAGGAAGGAGAAACAGCAAAAACGGTAGTGGTGGCAAGCGACGAGATGGATAGAGAGGTCAGTGACACAGACGTGGGGACAGATGTCACGACACTCTCGGAGAATACAGCGGCGGTGGAGACAGTGAGGTCGACGACTGGGGAGGTCGTGAAGGGTGCAGAAAATGACTCCCCAGGGGTCGAGAACAACAATGAGGAAAGGGTCTCCACTGCGGAGGAAAAGAAGGCTCATCGCACTCAACTACGGAGGGGGGACGCTCGGTGCTAGCAGCAAAAATGGGATCTATCGACATGGGCACAGTGGTGGTGGTGGTGTGGGTTGACTCAGCTAAAGTGCTCCCGACACTAACAGAAGTGTGGACAGAGGTGTCAGGAAGCGCAAACGAAGCAAGTGCAGGATGAGGGATCACTGGGTCAAGTGGTTGAAGGAGGGGCTCCTGCTGAGCATCCTCAGGCTCTAGCACGTATGCGACGGGGATGAGGAGATCCATCGGAGGAATCCACTCCCTGCCCGCAGGTCCAATATGCGTCCGAGCAGGGCTCAGAAGAATCATGTAATTGGCACCATGGGGACCATGCATCCACACCCAGTGGTGCTGACCATGAGGATGCAACATCCTCATCTGGGCCATGACATCTATATAGAGAGAGGTGGGGCCCGGTGGTCTCAGCAAGCCGGCTGGGAGGTCAACTCCGCACAATAGGGCCAAGAGGGTGCCAATTAGCATCCTCCCCACCTTATGAATGATTCTGTCCTCAAAATCAGCATCAACTACTGCTCAGAAACAAGTGCAGGAAGCGCTCTCTCATGTCATCCTCACGCTCCCAGGTGGACTCCCCAGGGGAACCATGACGCCCCTGCACTCCAACCAAGTCGACGGTCTTATTCCTTAGATGCTTCTACCGTCGATCCAGAATCTCAACTGGTTGCTGATCATAGGTAAGATCCGAACGAACCGTGATCTCCGAGAAATCCACAGCATGAGACAGATCACTAACGTATCGACGTAACTGATATACGTGAAATACGTTGTGAATTCCCTCCAGTGACGGCGGCAACGCCAAGCGATAAGACACCGCTTTGACTCTCTCCAGGACATCAAACGGCCCAATGTACCTCAGACTCAGCTTGCCTCTCTTTCCAAATCGGATTATGCCGAGGTTCGGAGAAATCTTCAGAAAGACATGGTCTCCAGGCTGAAACTCCATAGGCCTCCGTTTAGCATCTGCCCAGTGCTTGAAACAGTCCTGCGCAATCCTCAGCTTCTCCCGGATGTTCCTCACAACATCCACAGCCTCCATGATCATCTCTGGTCCTAACAGCTCCCGGTCTCCATTGTCATCCCAGCTCAGTGGTGATCGACGCTTCTTCCCGTATAGCGCGGCGAATGGCACCAAGCTAATACTCGCCTGGTAGCTGTTATTATAGGCAAATTCCACATGGTGGAGATGATCCTCCCAGGATCCCTTGAAGTCCAACATGCATGCTCTCAGCATGTCCTCCAAAATCTGAATCGTACTCTCGGACCGGCCATCCGTCTGCGGGTGGTACGCCGTGCTGAAACTCAGACTCGTACCCAGACTCTTCTGCAGACTCTGCCAAAAATGAGATGTGAATCTCGTGTCTCTGTTAGACACGATACTCATGGGGACTCCGTGAAGTCGCACGATCTCCTGTAAAATTCACGTTACATCACTATCTAAACTAGGAAAAGGAAATAAAACGGAGAGTAAAAAGAATTACCTCCAAATATCTCCTCTCTAGCGTCTCAGTGGACTGTCCTACTCGGAAGGGAATAAAGTGCGCAGATTTGGTCAATCGGTCTACGATCACCCAAATTGCATCATTCTGCTTCGGACTCTGAGGTAGTCCAGTCACGAAATCCATAGTGATGTGTTGCCACTTCCACTCCAGAATCGGAAGCGGTTGTAGCAACCCAGCCGTACGCTGATGCTCCGCCTTTACCTGCTGGCAGACCAAACACTTGGGTACGCTCTGAGCCACACTCCGCTTCATGCCATGCCACCAATAGTTCAGACGAAGATCCTTGTACTTCTTGGTTCCACCAGGATGCACAGAATACGGCGAAATGTGTACCTCAACCAATAACTCCTCTCTGATTTCTCCAGCTGGCACTCACAACCTGGCTCCAAATCTCAACGAACCATCTCCATGAATCAAGAAGTCAGTCCGTAGACCGACTTCTACCTGCTCCCGAATCTTCACCAGCTTCGGATCTCTGGCCTGACTTGCCTTGATCCGATCCACGATCGTCGACTGTATCAGCATACACATCAACGAAGAAGCCTCTCCAAGAAGAACAATCTCCAAACCAGACTAGCAAATATCCTGCTGCAACCTCCACTGCGAAGTCAACATCATCACCGCTGGAAGTCTGCTCAGCGCATCCGGAACCACATTCACATTGCCAGGGTGATACTGCAAGTCGATCTCATAGTCTGCCATGAGCTCCAACCATCGACACTGTCGCATGTTAAGCTCCTTCTGTGTAGAGATATACTTCAAGCTTTTGTGATCGATGAAGATCTTCACCTTCTCACTCAGCAAGAAGTGCCTCCAAATCTTGAGCGCAAATACGACTGAAGCCAACTCCAAATCACGCCTCGGGTAATTCTTATCATGAGCCTTAAGCTTAAAGAAGCATACACAACTATGTGCCCATGCTAATGCAAAACACAACTGAGACCTTTGCCAGAAGCATCGCAAAAGATCTCAAATCCTCCACTCCGATCGCGCACAGCAAGAACAGGGGTGATCGTCAACCTCTCCTTCAGAATAGAAAAAGCCTCCTCGCAATCATCAGACCAGACGAAAGATACATCCGTCTTGTCAGTCTGGTCATCGGCTCAACAATCCGAGAAAAGCCCTTAATGAAATGCCGATAATAACCTGCAAGCCCAAGGAAACTCCGGATCTCTGACGCTGACTGCGGAACAGGCCACTCTCTGATAGCCAAAATCTTCTCAGGATCCACTGATATTCAATCTCCTGACACCACGTGCCCAAGAAAAGCAACCCTATCAAGCCAGAACTAGCACTTAGAATACTTAGCATACAAATGATGCTTCCTGAAAATTTCCAATACCGTCCTCAAGTGTGATGCATGCTCTTCCTCCGACCTTGAATAGATCAAGATGTCGTCAATAAAAATAACGACAAACTTATCCAGAAAGTCGTAGAAGATCAGATTCATCAAGTTCATAAAAACTGCGGGCGCATTGGTTACACCGAAAGGGATAACCACGAACTCGTAGTGACCATACTTCGTACTGAACGATGTCTTCTGGATATCTTCCTTCCTCACCTTCAGCTGGTGATAGCCACTCCTCAGGTCCAACCTAGAGAACACTCTCGATCCTTCAAGCTGATCAAAGATGTCATCTATATGAGGCAGTGGGTATCGATTCTTGACGATGACGGCATTCAGCTCCATGTAGTCCACGCACATGCGACGTGAACCATCCTTCTTCTTCACCAGCAACACCGGTGCTCCCCACATGGACACACTAGGATTAATGTAACCCTTCTGTATAAGCTCATCCAGCTGCCTACGTAATTCCTCCAACTCAGCTGGAGCCATATGATACGGTGCCTTCGAAATGGGCTGCGCTCCAAGAATAAGATTGATCGAAAACTCAAGAGCTCGATCGGGCGGTAGTCCAGACATCTCCTCGGGGAAGACGTCGTCGAATTCTCGCACCACAGCTGGTCTACTCTACCCCATCTGCATGGCAACAATCTCCACCGGCTTGGCCCGAAACCTGACAGGACCAAGCGAACTACTGCCACGGCTGAACTCAAACACCGGATGACCTGGAATCTCGAACACCACCTTCTTCCGTCGACAATCGATCGTGGCGTAGAAACTCCCAAGCCAGTCCATCCCAAGGACGACATCATAGTTGATGATGTCGTGTACAATAAAGTCAGCGTAAAGCTCATGTCCACAGACCACCAAAGGACAAGAATTGCAACCAGGATGCACTGAGATCACGCCATTCCCTGTAACGATATCCCAACTCTTGGGAAGAGGGGAAGTCGACAAGGAATGCTTGTCCACGAAGCTCCGGGATATAATGCACATCGATGCACCAGAGTCGAAGAGGACTCATGCAAGAAATGTGCAAACCATAATCACACCTAACAAACAATCTAATAATCAAATCCTATTCTAGCAAACATATCATATTCAAACAACAAACAAATACTAATGAATAAGATCAACTAAGGAAAGGAAACAAACTAGACTGAGGGTTACCTGCAATAACCTCATCCTCAGTCTCAGCATCAACTACAGTCATCAGGAAAGCCTGCCTCCTCGGCTGTAAAGCCTGCTGAAATGCCTGCTTCTGGGGAACGAGAGGCGCTCCAAATCCAGCAGGTGCTGGAGCTCTCTGCTGCTGAACTCTGATCACTCCTTATTTTACACCCTTTTCCCGCATGTTTGCATGCCATTTTGATCGCCCAAATCATGTTTTTCACGATATATCGACGATATTGCGATGCTCTTCACGATTTGTTGTTTTTGTCGCATTTCAGGTGATTTGGCGCGATTAGGAGTGATCTCGAGATGCGTGTAATCTAGACGGCCACCGATGACCTCCCCGAGGGGTATTTTGCTGTTGGAGAGGAGCGGAAGAAGAATGGACGTCGCCGGAGCGACGAGGAGGCCAAAACGACCAGTTTGGGCATTTTTTGTGTCCCACTCGGCCGAGTGGAGGAGCCACTCGGCCGACCAGCGAGACACTGCTCGGCCGACCCGTTCAGACACGACTTCCATGTGTACTCGGCCGAGCGACGGAGACCACATCGGCCGAGTGACGATACCACGTCCGCCCGAGTGGCGCCCAGACGAAGGCCCTCAAAAAGACCGAAGTTACTGTTTTTCGGCCATCTGAGCTTCAGAAGACCCACTCGGCCGAGTGGCAAATCCCGTCCGCCCGAGTGAAGTGAAGCCATCGGCCGAGTGACGACAACTCACTCGGCCGAGCCGCCCCCGAACTGAAGACCCCTGAAGTCCCCGACTTACTGGAAAATTGACAGGGTTTTCACTCGGCCGAGCGACTTTTGTCACTCGGCCGAGTGCGATGCGCTGCCTGTAGCGAAATTTGCGGAAAACAGGCTGTGCAGGGGCGTTTTGGTCAGGATTTTTAGACGATTTTTGGGGCTATTTAAGCTCTGTTTTTACCCTAGTTTTGAGAGCCTCCTCTCAGATTTTTTGCAGCTTTTTGAGTCTACTTTTTAGTTTTATTAATTTTTATTGGTGAAGAGAAAAAACTTGGATTTTTGTTGGGTTGATTGAAGATCTACATTGGTTTGCACTTCTCTTCCACAAAAACTCTATTTTTATTGTTTATATCATTGTTGTGATGAATTCCATTGTCTATTTCTTTGCCAATTATTGTGCTATTGCTATGATTAGTGAGTAGTCTCCACGTCTTGGGGCGTAGGGATGAACCCTACGAGCCCAATTTCGTATTTGTGTTGAATTGGTAGGAATTGAGCCAGGATTGTTATTAGGGATTAGATTGGGATCGAATTACTACGGATAGCTAGGTATTCACGTCAATAGTGATTTGCAAGAGATTGGATCCCAATTCGATAGGAAGCCCTAGAAATCCGAATTGGGTTGGAGTCGGATTTTCGAAGTATCGGTTTGCAAGAAATTGGACCGATGCTAGGATCTCCGGTTGCAATTCCGCGCCGATACCCGTTTGCAAGAGATTGGACGGGTAGGAACTATCCTAATCTAGATTGTGGACCGAGTTTGCAAGAGATTGGGCTCGGTGCGCAGTTGGACGATGATGTTGATCCTAATGCTAGCTTCCCTAGGCTAGGGTTTGCAAGAGATTGGACCCAAACCTAGGATAGCTATAGACCGGCAACAGCGCGAGAGCGTGAGCCTGGTTCCACATTTAGTTGCAACTAGTTCATCCGAATTCTCATCCTAGCGATTTCGATACCGGCGAACCACAATTGTGAAATACGGTGAGTAGTGGGGATTCCCCATTCCCTAGGCGTTCTCTATTTGATTTGATATTTTGCACTTTTGTCTGACGATTGTGACAGGATCGCCCAAGGCAATTATCCCTCTGAATAGCCAGGTTGATTAGGAGCAAGCACGGTCATTCGTCCTCCCTGTGTTCGATACCCGCTCGCCGCTATACCGTGCGCTTGCGGTAAAACTACAACCGTCGCCTCGGGACGTGTACGCCGGGGTGCGATCAAGTTTTTGGCGCCGTTGCCGGGGAGCGCATTTTGACGGTGCTCGGTACCGACCACCCGGTTATTTCTTCTTACTTTCTTCCTTTACTTCCCTCTCTATCTTATCCTAACTTCATTCGTAGCCCTATTTGCATATTCTCCCCGCATTTTGCATAAGATCTTAACAGGGAGAATGGGGGATGCAGCGCCAACAATAGAACTCAGTCGAGAAGACTATGACACCTTCACAGACCTCCTTAAGGAGCTTGTCGACGAGGTCCACACTACCGGAGCATTTGCTATCAATATCACGGACCCCGACGAACAACTATTTGCTAGCTTTGTGATGGACCAGATCTCCCCGGAAGGAACTATCGGGGGCAATGTCAGAGTTGATGTGGTCGACGACAAATTGCGTTTCGAAGACAATAGAGCAAATGTCGAAGAGCACTATGCTCCCGAAGAACCCTTCGAACAAACCGATATTCAGGGTGTTACACTTTATGACGCTCACTCTTGTTTTTATGAATCGTCTGATGTGTTTCTTGATTCCAGGTACGAACTGGAGCAGAGTGAAGGTTTTGGCGATGCTAGCACTGAATCAGAGGGCGCCTACTTCGATGCCTCATCCTCACTAAGCAGCGAGTCCGACTTGTCACATGAAAGCATGCCATCTGAAAATGAGCTAAACCCGGATGACGAGGAAGAAGCCGAATTCATGCGTGCTAATAAAGTGGAAGAAGCAGCGCCACCTCAGGTAGAGCTTAAACAATTACCGCCGAATCTAAGGTATGCCTTTTTGGGTAATAAATTGACTTTTCCGGTGATAGTAAATTCCCACCTCACACAAGATCAACTTGAAAAACTCCTAGACGTCCTTAGGAGCCACAAAGATGTCTTGGGATACACTATTTCCGATCTAAAGGGAATAAGCCCTAGGCTTTGCACGCATCGGATCCATTTGGAGGATACCGAAGCCACCTCCATAGAGCCTCAAAGGCGGTTGAACCCGAACATGAAGGAGGTGGTCAAAAAGGAAATCCTAAAATTGCTTGAAGCCGGTATAATTTATCCTATCTCTGACAGTAGATGTGTTAGCCCCGTCCACGTCGTCCCCAAGAAAGGAGGGATGACTGTCATAAAAAATGACAAAGGTGAGCCAATATCCACGCGCACTGTCACGGGATGGCGAATGTGCATTGACTATAGGAGACTCAATAAAGCCACCCGAAAGGACCATTACCCATTGCCATTCATCGATCAAATGCTTGAACGCCTCGCGAACCATAAATACTTTTGCTATCTAGACGGGTATTCGGGTTTCTTCCAAATCCCTTTGCACGAAGATGACCAAGAAAAGACGACTTTCACTTGTCCCTATGGCACCTACGCATACCGTAGGATGCCGTTCGGCCTTTGTAATGCTCCCGCCACATTTCAAAGATGTATGACATCCATATTTTCCGATTATATTGAAAATATTATGGAAGTTTTTATGGATGATTTCTCGGTTTATGGAAGTGAGTTTGACTCTTGCTTGGAAAATCTCACTAAAGTCCTAAAAAGGTGCCAACAAAACAATCTCACTCTCAATTGGGAGAAGTGTCACTTCATGGTCACGGAAGGTATAGTTCTCGGACATCTTGTTTCCTCAAGAGGAATCGAGGTAGATAAAGCTAAGATTGAGGTAATCGAAAAACTTCCTCCTCCTATTAATGTCAAGGGCATTAGAGGCTTCCTTGGTCACGCGGGGTTTTACCGCCGCTTCATTAAGGATTTCGCCTCGATTGCCCGACCACTTACTTCCTTACTCGCTAAAGATGTTCCTTTTGACTTTTCAGGAGAATGCTTGCAAGCTTTCAACACCTTGAAGGAAGCGCTAGTCTCAGCGCCCATCATTCAACCGCCGGATTGGAGCCTCCCCTTTGAGCTAATGTGCGATGCTAGCGACCAAGCCATTGGAGCGGCGTTGGGACAAAGGAAAGATAGGAAGCTTCATGCGATATACTACGCAAGCAAGACATTGGATGACGCGCAGAAAAACTACACAACCACCGAAAAGGAGCTTCTAGCGGTCGTCTATTCCATAGAGAAGTTTCGCTCCTACCTCCTCGGTTCCAAGGTGATTGTCCACACCGACCATGCAGCATTGAAGTATCTTTTAAACAAGAAGGAGGCCAAACCCCGGTTGATTAGGTGGATACTCTTGTTGCAAGAATTCGACCTAGAGATCAGAGATAAGAAGGGTACAGACAATGTCGTGGCAGATCATTTATCCAGGCTCATTCGCGACAAGGAGGATGAGAGCTTACCTATTGACGACACATTCGTTGATGAGAGGCTATATGCGGTAAGGGCCGAGGAAGTACCTTGGTATGCGGACTTCGTCAACTACTTGGCGTGCGGAATCAAACCGCATGGGATGTCCACGCAACAAAAGAGGAGATTTATGCATGAGGTCCGTAGCTATTTTTGGGAAGATCCTTACCTTTTCAAGATATGCAAAGATAATGTCATTCGTAGGTGTATTCCTAAGGACGAGGCAACGTCTATCATTTTGCATTGCCACGATCTACCATGCGGGGGACATCATGCCGCCTCTAAAACAACCGCTAAGATCCTGCAGAGCGGATTCTTCTGGCCCACAATGTTTAAAGACACTCACGCTTTTGTGAAGGGTTGCGATAGATGTCAACGGACCGGGAATATCTCCAAGCGCAATGAGATGCCGATGAGACCCATCCAGGAGATTGAGCTTTTTGATTGCTGGGGAGTAGACTTCATGGGGCCTTTTCCGTCGAGCAATGGCAACAAGTACATCCTATTGGCCGTTGACTATGTCTCCAAATGGGTTGAAGCTATTGCCACCCCTACTAATGATGCTAGGGTCGTCTCCAAATTCTTCAAGCAAAATATCTTTCCGCGCTTTGGAGTGCCGCGTACCTTGATAAGCGACGGGGGAAGCCATTTCATAGAGAACAAGTTTGAAGCCATGCTAAAGAAGTACGGGGTAAATCATAGAGTTGGAATGGCTTATCACCCCCAGACAAGCGGCCAAGTAGAAGTCTCAAATAGAGAAATCAAGCAAATTCTCGAGAAAACAGTAGATCGGTCTAGAAAGGATTGGTCAATGAAGCTAAACGATGCTCTATGGGCCTTTCGCACGGCCTTTCGCACCCACATCGGTACCACACCGTTCCGCCTAGTTTATGGGAAGGCTTGCCACTTGCCGGTAGAGTTGGAACACCGCGCATATTGGGCCATCAAGACCTTTAACTACGACTATAAGAGTGCGGCAGTGAGGCGACTCTTGGACATCAACGAACTTGATGAAATAAGGAGGGACGCTTATGAGAGCTCGAGAATTTACAAGGAAAGGACCAAGATTTTCCACGATGCCCGCATAACTGTCACGGACTTCAAGGTGGGAGACAAGGTCTTGCTCTACAATTCCCGACTCCGACTATTTCCCGGTAAGTTGAGGTCACGTTGGTCGGGACCTTTCACCATCAAGCACATACAACCGGGAGGAGCTTTCGAGTTGGAAAGCAAGGAAGGTACCACATTCAAAGTAAATGGGCAAAGGCTAAAACACTATTCCGAGGGGATCCCGACGGGCGAAATCAATAGAGTATATTTGCTTAAAGAGCGGCCGGATGATCTCTCGGACCTCCTTGATGAGGTGATAGAGGAGGCGATTCCTCACTCAATTGGTGCCCTTTTTGATGAAGAATTGGATGAAGGCCCGGATTTAGGCCATGAGGACAATAATGATGATTCCCCCGACTTCTCCGCTGATGAAGATGAAGGCGACGCTGATGTCGCAAGGATTCGAGAGCTCTGCAAGCTCTCGAAATCAAAGTCTCCAAAGAAAGCTCCGCCGGTACGGAAATCGGCATCGCCGGCTAAGCCGTTGACCGGGGCAAATGCTAGCTTGGGGGAGCCTCCCCCCAACACTATTCGAGATAGGAGACCACCGCGGGAGAACGCTTCGCCGCCACGTCCGAATCCAAGCGCGCTCCCCGGAAAGTTTGACGGGTGCATCTCATATGCACCGAACATCCCGCATTGATTGAAAATTATAAGGGGGTCGAGCTCACGACCTAAAACGAGCGCTTGTCGGGAGGCAACCCGACGGTTTTTGCTTTATTTTTGTTTTTTCTTTATTTTCGTTTTAGAAATTTTTAGTGTTTTGAGTCATCCGATCAAAAATTTTGTGATAACGGGTCCTATTTTTCTTGACAGGAGAGGAGATAGGTAGATCATCATGAGGAGGTTGAACGAGACGACGAGGAGCGCCCAAAGAAGGCGTTTGACGCCTAGGAGGAGCATGAAATCGACTGGAGGAAGAAAGACGGAGTTTAGAGCCCAAACGAAGATAAACAGCAGAAATTAAGGCTCACTCGGCCGAGTATACTAGTCACTCGGCCGAGTCCAGAAGTTCGTCCGGCCGAGCCGCTCACGAACGAGGGAAGTCTGCTGTACCCAACTCTCTGTCTATTTTTCTCATTTCATAAGAACTGCCACTCGGCCGAGTATATATATTCACTCGGCCGAGTAAATCGGATACCCTCCTAGGGCGAGTCATGCCGAGTAGCTTGAGTCACTCGGCCGAATGGACTTACTCCACTCGGCCGAGGCTGGCAAAGCCACTCGGCCGAAGCGATATCGGGGAGAAATTTTTATTTGCCTCGCTCGGCCGAGTGAGTAAAGTCACTCGGCCGAGTCGTAACTTTTTTTAATATAAAGCCGAGGGGGGGCACAGTTTTCGAAAACGAAAAACCCTTTCGCCCGCGCCCCCTCATCTTCCCCTCGCCCGATCGCGCCTCGCCCAGCCCCACTCGCCCGCGCGCGCCGCCGCTCGGCCTGCCACCGCCGGCCGACCGTCGCCGCGCCCCGCCCGAGTCGCCGCCGGCAACCCCCGTCTCCGATCACCTCCGGTTCGCTTATTTTCACCATTTTCTTCTCTTTTTGCGTAGTTTTTGAGGATCCGTGTGTCAATCGAACCCCTAACCCAAATCAAGTCACATATCTATCTGTTATACCCCTATTGCTCCATACATTTTGATTATTACTCGCTGATATCGCTTTTCCATGCGCAGGTTGCTTTTTGGAGCTTAGGGGAGCTCAGGGGAGCTTCTACGGGCTGCTCAGGACTTCGTGGAGGCGCGGACTTCGCACGCTTCCACTACTTAGCACTCGCGGCGTGTTTGGGTAAACTCTTTCCACTCTTTGTGCACACGCCGCACTTTTCACTTTTTCGGCGCACGCTCGGGGCAGATATGCCGCCCCGGACACGGCCGCGGTCGAAGAGAGCTTCCGCCAAGCGGAAGCGGTCGGATGATGCCGGCCCCTCCCACGAGTTGGAGGACTCTCCTCCACAGTCCCCCGCACACCCCGCACAGCCTGCAGGCTCCGCACACCCCGCACAGCCTGCAGCGCACCCACAGCCCGCACAGCCTCTCCCCGCCGATCCACCGCCACCACCACCGGCTCCACTGGTCGGGCCGCTCGGGATTACGTTCCGAGACGACGCACACCGCGCCGTCTTCGAGCGTATCTCCCAGCGCTCGATCGTACCCTCCAGGTTCGCACACCTCGCTGACCTAGGACGCCTGGGGGTACTTGAGGGGATGCTTACGTTGTACGACAACGTGGGCTGGCGAGATTTTTTCCAGGTGTCGGCGGATACTTTTACCCGTCCGACACTTGAGGTTTTGAGTTCGATCGCCCGGACCGATGAGGGATGCTCATTCCGGTTCATGGATCGAGAGTGCCAGGTCACTCTCGATATGATGAGAGCATTTTTCTCTTGGCCCGCAGTCCCCGGAGCCGATCGCGGTTATGGCCCCACACATATCCCTCCACCCTCTTTCGACGCCGGTGCCTTCTGGGCACGTATCACGGGTCTCCACGCCACCTTTGACCCTAGTAGGGCCAAGGCCTCGGCCATCGTACATCCCTGCCTACGCATTGCCCAGCGCCTCATGGCGACTACCTTTTTGGCCAGATATGAGCCGGGCACGATGTCTACGCCAGAGCTTTACATGCTCTATGCGATGACACGTCCCAGAGCTCTGTCTAGGGATGGAGATGAGCTTGTCCCCGCCGTCGTGATCGATATCGCGGCATGGTACTTAGACCGCATCATTGTATCGGTGGGCGCTCGCTCACCGATATGCTGCGGCGGCCTGATTACCCTGCTGGCTCTTATGACCGGCGAGGATTTCCCCGACGACCTGCGACGCGTTCCGGGCCCCACTTCCTTGTCGATAGACGTTATGGCCCGGATGAAGATGCTGCGTCCGCACGGTGAGCGTCACTGGGTTTGGTTGCACGGCCCCTTTGGGGCCGATTACATGATTCTCCCGAGCCCTGCTCGGACCCAGATTGCACCGGCCCACGTTGACTGGCTCCCAGATATGGATGTCCTCATCCCCGCCGCCTACGTGCTCGAGGCCGAGGAGGCCGAGCAGGGCCCCGCCGCCCACGCTGCCCAGGCTGCTCCCGCAGACCCTGCTGCACGCCCTGCCGAGCCCGCTGCCGCCCCTGTGGCCCCTCAGCCCACACCTGTCGTTTCTGCTGCTCCTGACACTTCTGTCCTCACCTCTACCAGTGTCGCGAGTACTTTTGCTGAGCCCACTTCCACCACTGTCACCACTTCCGAGGCTGTCCCCACCACTCCCTCTGCCACCTCTGGCCCTCTGTCCGTGGAGCCCCTTTGCTCCGCACTCCCCGAGCGCCCGCCGACCATAGTCGAGTGCGGAGAGCCCTCGTTCACTTCGGTCGTGGAGACCATGGTTAGCATGATCTCCGCTGGGGTTACACCTTCTGGACCACACGCTTCCACCCCAGCGGGAGATTCCTCTGTCTCCACCGCCGCCTTATTCTCCGACAGCGTCGTGGCGTCTGTCCACACGTCTGTGCCACGGACCTCTCTGGCCACCTCGTTGCCTCTTTTGCACGCCTCCTTTGCTGCCGCTGCCTCCACTTCTCGCCAGCCGGTGTCCCGGCCTCACACCGAGGCCAGGCCCACTTTTCCAGGCGCGGCCCCTTTTGTCCCATTCCCTGCTGAGCCCGTTACATACTCCACACGCGTACGCCAGCCTCGCCCTGCACAGCCTAGACCGGTGCGTCCCTCTGCACCACCCCCGCCCGACACTGTACTACAGAGCATACGTGCTCTTGAGGTGGCGGTGAGTGGTCTTAGAGGAGACCTTCGGACCCTGTCCTCCACCGTCTCTACGATGGCTGGACGCTTTGACCTGATCCCTCAGATCCACTACTGCCTGACACAGATCTTAGAGCGCCTCCCGCGCGTACCCCCACCCACCCAGCAGGTTCCCACACACACTCCCACACACGCTCGACCTGCTTCCACTCCCACGCCCACCCCAGCTCAGCAGCCTACACCACCACAACCACCACCTCCGCCTCAGGACGGAGACGGCGCGGCACCGCCTTCTTAGGCACTCTTGATGCCTTGATCCATTCCTGTCGTTGTGCTGCCCGTCTCTGCTGGGTCCTGATGCACTTTTGTCCACCCCCCCTCCCCTCACTTATTTTGGGATTATATTTTTGATCATATCTATTTGTGCATATCATATCATATCTACTTGGGATTCTCATTTTTGATCACATCTATATATATCTTTTTTGGGAGAGAGGGAGAGTTCTGGGTGCCATATTTATTTTCGTATCACTCCTAGCTGTGCATGCATCATTTCCGCATCATATTTTCATTTCTTACTTTTCCTTTTATTATATTTTTTCTTCCCATCATGCATGCATCCTCACTTGCCCCTCACATTGCTTGTCTCTCTGTGTGCCACACTTTGCACATTGAGGACACTGTGCCGTTTAGCTTGGGGGAGTGAGCTCTCACGTTCCTTTTTCGATTTGCCACCTTTATTTTCAGTTTTTCACACCGCTTTTCACTTTTGCACTCATTTTTCGTTATTTTCCTTTTGTTTTGCCATGCATCACATTTTCCTTACTTTCCTGTGTGCCGCATTGCATAGTTCTATTTTCCTTTTATCTTTACTTCTTCTTTTTTTTCATCTCATGCTAGAGATGAATTTTCTGTGATGATGTCTACGTGGAGTTAGCTTATTCTATATGCATGCTATATTTGTCGTGTCTTAGATTTCATTTCTGACATCATATGCTATGACTCGCTTGCATTTAGAAATAGGAGCCCACACTTTTTCCTCATGAAAATGGATGAAATTTTATTATTAGCTGAGCCTGAATATTCATATGTATGCTATCACAGAAAACACACCAAGATTCACGCATTGAATGCCTATATCTGGAGTACTGACTTCTTTTCCTTTATCACTTCTATATGCATGAATTGTACACTTCACTTCCGGATGATTGAATGATGGTTAGCTATGATATATCTGGATTAGTTAGCTTTTTTGTGATCGAAACTGAGTAGATTAGATTACCTTGCTGAAGTTGTCGTGCATGTCTTATAGAGTGAGCCGAGAGTTATATTTATTTCTTTCTCCACAAATCTTGAACATCATTTCTCTACTTTTAAAATCATTGGTGAATCTCCCCTTAGTGATTCTATTTTATGGCATTTCCCCCGCTATTAATTCCTAGCTCCAAATCTCTTATTCCAAAAATATATATATAATAAAAGAGAGAAGAACATTCTCGTATATCATTATCTCTCTTTGAATTGGGATCATTGTATATATGATTGAAAAACAAAAACAAAAAAAGGGAAAAAAAAAAAAGAGAAAAGAGAGAAAAGAAAAAAAAAATCCTCAATAAAAGATCCCATCTCGCTTATTTTCTTTCTTCTACCTCTTCTTTGCCTTTGGAGCTATATAAAAATTGGGATGTAAATATTTTTGTGCCACCACGCTTATAGATAAGCTTGGGGGAGGAGATCCATTGATGTGTGAGAGAGCGACCACTTGACATTGCACGACAACCTAGGCTAAGTAATATTCTATACTCGGTGAGATTGTTTCTAGCTTTACGAAATCCAGAAATCTAAGCCTAGCATTCGTTTCATGAAACCCATACTTTTCTATTCTCTCTATTCTATGATGTGATACTCTTATACTCCAGATAGAAAGCGTTCAATTGAAAAGTGTGTGATCTGAGACTTGTATACCGCTTTAGATGATTCAGGCGATGTTAATTTTAAAATCATTCCGTTTTTCATGATTATACCGTTGTTCGTGGGTTTTCTATTTTCTACCTGCACTATTCTACTATGATATCAAAATGAGATTCTTTGACATGTATTTCTCACTCGGTGCATGCTATAAGAGTAGGTGAAACCCACGTCCTGAGAAAATGATCTAGCATCCTACCTTTTCTTTCTTTCTTTCTTTATTTTCGTTTGGCTTTCATTCTTCTTCGTTTTTCATTTTTTTTTCGTTTTTCGCCGTTTTCGTTTTCCGAATCCACCGGGTTCGCTTTTTACTTATCTTCCTCGAGGACGAGTAAGAGGCAAGCTTGGGGGATTTTGATCACTCCTTATTTTACACCCTTTTCCCGCATGTTTGCATGCCATTTTGATCGCCCAAATCATGTTTTTCACGATATATCGACGATATTGCGATGCTTTTCACGATTTGTTGTTTTTGTCGCATTTCAGGTGATTTGGCGCGATTAGGAGTGATCTCGAGATGCGTGTAATCTAGACGGCCACCGATGACCTCCCCGAGGGGTATTTTGCTGTTGGAGAGGAGCGGAAGAAGAATGGACGTCGCCGGAGCGACGAGGAGGCCAAAACGACCAGTTTGGGCATTTTTTGTGTCCCACTCGGCCGAGTGGAGGAGCCACTCGGCCGACCAGCGAGACACTGCTCGGCCGACCCGTTCAGACACGACTTCCATGTGTACTCGGCCGAGCGACGGAGACCACATCGGCCGAGTGACGATACCACGTCCGCCCGAGTGGCGCCCAGACGAAGGCCCTCAAAAAGACCGAAGTTACTGTTTTTCGGCCATCTGAGCTTCAGAAGACCCACTCGGCCGAGTGGCAAATCCCGTCCGCCCGAGTGAAGTGAAGCCATCGGCCAAGTGACGACAACTCACTCGGCCGAGCCGCCCCCGAACTGAAGACCCCTGAAGTCCCCGACTTACTGGAAAATTGACAGGGTTTTCACTCGGCCGAGCGACTTTTGTCACTCGGCCGAGTGCGATGCGCTGCCTGTAGCGAAATTTGCGGAAAACAGGCTGTGCAGGGGCGTTTTGGTCAGGATTTTTAGACGATTTTTGGGGCTATTTAAGCTCTGTTTTTACCCTAGTTTTGAGAGCCTCCTCTCAGATTTTTTGCAGCTTTTTGAGTCTACTTTTTAGTTTTATTAATTTTTATTGGTGAAGAGAAAAAACTTGGATTTTTGTTGGGTTGATTGAAGATCTACATTGGTTTGCACTTCTCTTCCACAAAAACTCTATTTTTATTGTTTATATCATTGTTGTGATGAATTCCATTGTCTATTTCTTTGCCAATTATTGTGCTATTGCTATGATTAGTGAGTAGTCTCCACGTCTTGGGGCGTGGGGATGAACCCTACGAGCCCAATTTCGTATTTGTGTTGAATTGGTAGGAATTGAGCCAGGATTGTTATTAGGGATTAGATTGGGATCGAATTACTACGGATAGCTAGGTATTCACGTCAATAGGGATTTGTAAGAGATTGGATCCCAATTCGATAGGAAGCCCTAGAAATCCGAATTGGGTTGGAGTCGGATTTTCGAAGTATCGGTTTGCAAGAAATTGGACCGATGCTAGGATCTCCGGTTGCAATTCCGCGCCGATACCCGTTTGCAAGAGATTGGACGGGTAGGAACTATCCTAATCTAGATTGTGGACCGAGTTTGCAAGAGATTGGGCTCGGTGCGCAGTTGGACGATGATGTTGATCCTAATGCTAGCTTCCCTAGGCTAGGGTTTGCAAGAGATTGGACCCAAACCTAGGATAGCTATAGACCGGCAACAGCGCGAGAGCGTGAGCCTGGTTCCACATTTAGTTGCAACTAGTTCATCCGAATTCTCATCCTAGCGATTTCGATACCGGCGAACCACAATTGTGAAATACGGTGAGTAGTGGGGATTCCCCATTCCCTAGGCATTCTCTATTTGATTTGATATTTTGCACTTTTGTCTGACGATTATGACAGGATCGCCCAAGGCAATTATCCCTCTGAATAGCCAGGTTGATTAGGAGCAAGCACGGTCATTCGTCCTCCCTGTGTTCGATACCCGCTCGCCGCTATACCGTGCGCTTGCGGTAAAACTACAACCGTCGCCTCGGGACGTGTACGCCGGGGTGCGATCAAACTCCATCCGGTGCTTTCCACAGTTGATTTTCATGCCAACAATCCTTCGCTGCATGTGTGGCGTCGCCACAAAAGAAGCACTGGCCCAGAAATCTTCTGCACTGCTCCTTGATATGGCCAGTCTTACCGCAGAAATGGCAAGTCTTCAGAATAGGCCCACCTGACCTCTTGAACTGCACCGACTGGTTAGGCTTGAACCCAGGCCTAACCACTGCTCTGACCTGCTCCATAGGCCTCTTCCCAGCTCCAGAAGTCTGTCCTCTCTTCTGGTTCGCAATCAGCTCCTGCCTCCTAGCAGCTACCAGCAACTTCTGATAAGACTCCAAATCCGACGAAGACATCAGGCTCTGCAAGTCTAACGAAAGACCCTGCAGAAACCTCTGAGCTTTCTCCTCAGCATCTTGCACCATCTTCGGCGGAAATCGACTCAACCTGGTGAACTCCTAATGATACTGGTCCACCGAGAGATCTCCCTGCTTCAGATCAATGAATCGCAGCAACGTATCCCTCATGGCAGCCTTCGGGAAATACTCCTCATCGAACCTAGCCTTGAAAGTATCCCAAGGAATAGGTCTCACCAACAACTCCTCCTCTGCATCTCACCAGCTGCGGGCATTATCCTTGAGCTGTTTCTTCACCAAATCAACCCATCCAACCGGGTTATTCTTCGACATCCTCAGATTATCCTCAGTATTCTGAATCTACTCCTCTGCAGCCAACGGTCCTTCGGATCCATTAAAATAAGTCGGGCCCAGCTCTCGAAACTGCTTCGCTCCCGGCTCGAAGCGAGGGGCATTCTGAAGCATGCCCTGCTGCACCTGCATCATCTGATGCATCATCCTCATAACTTCAGCATTGGTGGGCTCTCAATCCGGCACCACAACACGGTCGGGTCCACCACCAGCTCGGGTCTGTCGTCTTCCAGCCATCTAATGACAAAGAAAACGAAGTAAATTAGACTCAAATCTTATGACTTTGGATGTTTTAATTTATATAATGGACATTCTATAATTATTATCGTTGTTCCGACAATTCGTAGTTGCAAGAGGACCTGCATGTGCCACCAACAAAACCTGTCACTACCCGCTTCCCTAAAATGGAGGCGAGGCGTGAGAAGTCCGCTCAGACTTGGAGCTGTGAGGCTCCAGTCTGTAAAGCGTCTGGAATAACCAAGTATATGTCCTTGCAAATGCGAAGCAGAGCAAAAATAATAATAAAGAAAAGAGACAGATAAAATTATTTCAATCTCAGAATGTCCAAAATAAATTCCAACATCACAGAAAAGCCACCAGGCTAAAATGAAGAGTCTAAAAGGCCTAAGCATGGCCAATAGTGATAATTAACGTACAGAAAGAAAGGTGCTATGCACTGACAACCTAACAACAGACTAAGCAGAAAGTAACACCAAAAGAAGTCTCTACGACTGGTCGCCGGTGTCCTCGTACTCCACGTCAACGGTAGACCCAGGCTCAAAGTCAGCAAACACCTCGTCCTCAGCAACGGACTCTGGCTCAGCAACTAACATGCGACACCCAAAAGAGACGAGGGCGCATGTCAGCAAGTCTACTAGAGACTTGTGCAAGGAAACTAAAAGAAGGAAACAACCTAGCAGTTCTAAAAGTATGCGATGACATGGCAGTTTAAGAAATGAATGCAACAAGTAGTAAGTGCAGCAAGTATGACATGGCAAGATAGCAAAGCTAGTAAACATTCACATGGATTTTACAAGTCGGGTAACACGTCAAGTAAACACGTCAAGTAAACACGTCGTGCACAGAGTTTACGCCTTACAGCTGAAGTGGCTGTACGGGCACACTTCTCGCTTAGTGGTCGCTTAACCCTACCCCAATCCCAGAGTTTACGCCTTACAGCTGAAGTTGCTGATCTGGCAAACTTCTAAGGTGAGTGGTCGCTTAACCCTACCCCTCCAAGTGTAATCGGGCATTGGCTTTTGACCAACACATATAGCCCTCTTCTGGATCACGAGCCAAGGATTGTATTTGGCCTAGGGTTGTGCCTGCAACGCAGGTGCCTAGCCTGAACAAGGAAGTACGTAGCGTGTGCTACGAATGCAATATTCAAGCATGGATGACATGGCATGGTAAGTTATAATTTAAGTGCGTACAGATAAGGAATTTAAACGTGACAGGCATGTCAGTGAAAAAGTAAAGAGCATACAGTTATGAAAATTAAACGTGACAGGCTGCAATGCATGAATGACATGACCGGGTGACAGATCTATCTTCGTTGTCAATCTAGATCTTAAAATTGCGTCTAAGCGAGTATCATTTCGTCGCTTAGTTCTTTTACGCCTAAAACAAGAAATGGCCTAAAGCACGGCCTAAACAAGAACTGGTAAGTTTCACTTACCTGTAATCAACCGTTCTGCAAATATCGTCCAACCAGTCCAATCTACCTATGTGCTCGGATCACCAGCCTACAGTCCCAAATTAAATTAGCTTTATTAGTGAATTACCAGACAATAAAATTACCGATTTTTATCTTGTTTAACATGGATGGGTTGGGGGTCCTAAGTGTTCAGAAATTTACCCTTACACGAGCGAGAGCTAAAGTGGCGTCGGGTAGCGACGCCAAGGGTTGGAATAAATAGAACGCGCTCCTAATCCAGATTCCAAATAAGATTCCATGCTTGCCAATTCTCGGGCAGTGACCAAATCAGCGAACAAGATTCCAAACAGCGAGTAATAGGTCGGTTGGCGTTTTCACGGTTCCCGAGAAGCCGTAACAACTAACCGAGACGAACGGTTCGACGTACACGAAGTCTACGACGTCGAGCGTCTTAGGGGATGCTCATAACATCGGAAAACACCCCTAGGAGAAGTAGGGGGCTGTCGAAAGACCCCAACAGCGAGAGGGAACGACAAGAACTCAGCGACGCGTCGATACGTTGATAAACACGTAAAACAGCGATGGATCGCTGTTTCAGAGTTGTAGCGGCATGAGGGCAGCTGTCAACAGCGCAGAGGGTACATGGGGGTCGATGGTGGAGGGGAGAGGCACGGCGGAGACACAGGAGCGACGGCTGCGGTAATCTGCGGCCTGCTACTGCGGAAATCCGGCGCTGCGGGGGTTTGCAGCGGAGCTCCGACGATCAAGGAGGTACTGCGGCGGCATAGTTTGTGTTGTTGTGAATAAGAAATAAATATAACCTAGGTTATTTTTTATAGGGAAGGGCTGAAACGTGGGGACTTAGTCTAGGGTATATGGTTGTTTTGAAAAGAAAAGCTACAAAAACTTTTAAAACCCAAACTCTTACCCACTCTCCCTCTCTCCAACGTGTGAGTGTGCGGCCAAGGCTAGGTCAACATGGCTGATATATTATTAATAATAAAAATTATTAAGGGGACAAAAATCAAATGAAACTTAGAGTTTAAACCAATAATAGGTTGGGCAAAAAGTGAAAGTAGGTCAAACGAAGCCCAAAAATTGTGAAATAAATACTGGGGTGACCGCACGGATGAGAGAAACGTAACTAAGAAGAGGGATCACAATTTTGACGTCGAGACACGAAATAAAAAATAAAAAGGCCTCGTGACCAAAGTGAAAATCGTGACGTCTCATCAAATAAAGTCAAATCGTGGGAGAACGACCCATGAAATGACGTTCCAAATCAATTCCACAATTTAATACTCTCAGAGAGGGTCACAACGACATATCACACTATATGGTTCGGATACAGACAAAGTCTAAAATAAATATGTGCACGAACAAGACTACGTGCACTAAAGCGTACAATCGAAAACAGACCGTTACACGTTTCCTCGCACTTGAGAGGAATGTGGCCGCCATCCTCTGCATTCTCACTCACGTTCACGGACCACCTCCACCTACACCACCACCCTCAACTCTACCATCACACTCTTCACCTCCCCCATCACATTCATCACCACACCCATCACCCCCTAGGCGACCATCGCCTTCCACCACCACTGTTTCCGTTCCTGCCACTTCACCTCCACTCACGACCACTGCCGTCGATCTCACAGATCCACCACCCTCCACTTCCGTCACCCTATACGTGCGCAGCAAGAAATTGTAGGTGCGTTCGCGATCACTTCCCACACCATACTCTCCCATCGCCGTATCAACCCCATCTACCACCGCTTTGGTCACCAATTCCCTTCCACTCACCATCATCACCACCACACCACCCATCGTTTACACTTCCACACCCATCCACACCCATCCTGCACCCCACTCCCCACTTCTTCGCACACCCCCACCTCTGCCCTCCGTACCCCTCCATCTTCTACCGAGGAGGACGAGGACGATTCATCTCCTGCTTTTTGATTTCTTTTTCTTCTTCGATCTTCCCCCTTGCATATTTCTGCATATTCACGATCATATCTTATTGCTAGCATTGCCATATCCAGCTTGGGGGAAGTCGACATTTTGTGTGTTTTGTCGTGTTTTTTCTGTGTGGTGCGCTTGTTTATATATGTCGTGTGGTGTGATCTTCTATCTTTTATTTTCTATTTTTCTTTTTCCTCTTTCTTTATTTTTCATTTTCGTATGTGTGTTTTCCTCGTTTTTCATTTCTCTTTGTGTCGGTGTGTATTTCCCCCTATTTGCATTGCCCTCCCATATTTACTTTTTTACATTGAGGGCAATGCAAGTTTCATCTTGGGGGAGTCGCACTTCGTGCGTCATTTGTGTCTTTTTCTTCGTTTTTGAGTCGTTTTCACCGTGTTTTTTCTTTTTCTTCTCGTCTTTTATTCTCTCTCTCCTAGAGATGACCCCAACTGATGAATTGCCACATAATCACACACACACACACACATAGCATGGCTTCGATAATCACATTCACTAACCCTAGGAAGCTGAGTCCTCTTGCATTTCATGCATCGTGGGTCCATTTTGCTTTTTTGTGAGTCGTGTGTCATGTCTAGCTTACGGTGTGCTTCTACTTTGTGATTTTGATTTATATGTTGAGGGATGGTGCCCTCAGATCATTTGTATATGATACAATAAATAAACGGGAATTTATATGCTTAGGAATGTTGTGGACATTCTAAGAAGGGCATAGGAAGAAACCGCACCTGAATCGGAGATCATATGAGCAAGTTATGCTCAAAAGAGTCTTTTTGTAATTAGTGGAATTACATGGATCCTTTTGTAAAAGGACGGAGAGAAAAAACCCCTCCCCACCCATCAGCTGACGCGCTGACGCGGGCCCGCTGACGTCAGCGCGCGTCAGCGCACTGACGTGTGTCGCGGGCCCCACAGCGGGGCCCGCGCCATTGCTGCGCCCGCTTGCGGGCGCAGCGGCAAAAGAATGCCGCCCGCATTCGTGCGGGCGGCTTGGCTGAATTGGAGCGCGCCACGTGGCGCGCTCTGGGTGCGCCACGTGGCGCCTGGGGGTTGTTTATCCCGAGAACGCGATTCAGATCGCGTTCTCCTATTATTTTTGGAATCTGATTTTAAAACTCTAGTTTGAAGGGTCAAACGAAGTCCAAATGAGGTGCCGTTTCTTCCTATGCGTTCGTCTCGTCGAGCACTCTGATTTACATATATGATGTGTACATTTTGCTTGAGAAATGAATTAACTATGGCTCTTTATAGTTTTGAACTATAAGATTCCATTCCCAATTTTAGTCCCACATCGATTGTTTCAATTGAGGAGCTCCTCACTCCCCCTATAAATAGTAGGGTGGTCTCCTCATTGAAACTCGCACCAGCCGATGATCAAGGCAGTTCAAATTAAGAACTAGCATTGATCTGGAAGCTAAATTAAAAGTTCTCGTTCTCATTCTTTGTTCCGGTCGAGCCCTAGCAAGGCATCGGAGGAACTCAGATCGGATCTGAAGTCTAGGCGTTGGATCCATTCAAGTGAAACTTTCTGGAGCAAGTGGTTGGCTCGGCGACCAGAAGTTGCTGGGATCGGCGCAAGCAGTTGCTGGGATCGGAGCGGCTTATGCGGGAAGGGCAATTGATTGCCTTCGGTAACACTTTTGCTGCAAGGCAAGAGTTACGGGTATGTTGAGTTTTCTCAACTTTAGTTTTAATTAATGTGCATTATTTTATTGCAGTAGCTATAGTAGTTAATTAGATAGTAGTATCCTCAGGGGTTGGTCTGGACCCAACCCCGGGATAGTAGCGTTTTCTTGGCTCGGGTTTTGTGAAGATAGGGCTAGTTTATATAAAGTGTTTATATAAAGTTTTTTCCTCTTTATTTTTCCGCTTCCGCTGCGTTAAATTTTGTGCAAGGTTGTCCGGCCTTCGCTCTCAAGTAGGGCGAAGGACGAACAATGCACTAGTCAAAAGTTAGCAACGGATCTATTAAAACCCATCATTGGTATCAGAGCCAGGCTACATAGACTATCTAAATACTGCTTTCATGAAATGCATGTTATTAAAACTTGTAGTTAGTCTTGAACTAACTATATGTTGGTTTTCCAAATTTTTCGAAAAATGTTTTGAAAACCAAGATTAGATCTTTTTTTTTAATTATGTGATAATTTATGTCTTTATGTTTCTTTTTGCTTTTATTTGATAATTGCTAAAAGAAAGACTTGTAGGAATAGCCATTAAAATTCATTTAAATCTTTAATCTGATTAAATTTAAATGACTAGCTTTGGCTATGTTTTAAAATGTTGTTCACAATATTTTAAATAACACACCCTAATGAATGATTAGGATTGTCCCTTGTTTGTTGAAACAATTCTGATGTGATTTATTAAAATCCTATAGTTGATAGGTTTCTAATAAAAGTTATGAAACACATCCTAATAATTTTGAATTATAGGTTATGACTAGTTGATAGGATTAACTAGTTAAATAAATCATAACAACCAGATTAAATCAATATAACACTTTTAATCATTAGCACTTTCAATGGAGAATGGTATGGGTAGGTAGTTAGGGAAGGTGTTGTGGATCGACTCAGCTTTGCTGGGCGCAAGTGATCCTGCCCGGCCCTAACCCTGGTCATGCCCGCTTGTACCGCAAAGTTGCTGATAATAAAATGTGTTAGCTTTGGTTATATCTAGTCAATGCGTTATAAATCTTGTTAAAGATTAATTCGTATCCCTCCTTGATTTTGGAGCTTTGTAACTCAAAGAAAACATTTATAGTTGTTGAGTCTCCTCAAGCTATGACATGTTTCTCTTTAAGGAACAAACTCCAACATACATGTGATGTAGTCTGGACTTGACCCAAATCGATGCGTCGGGTCTCCTCGAGCATCGATCTAAGTCAAATCTGAACACGAAATCAAGGGTCTGACTAGACCAGTCATTATGATTAGTTGAGTCTCCTCAAGATCATACGTAACTGTGGGTAAGAATCGATAGGGAGTCACATGTGATGTGATTGACTAAGAGTTAGTCTACCAATCATGGAACCAATCAACTTGTTGAGTCTCCTCAAGGTTGTGAGGTTCATGATGATTGGGTTCCTCTTTCACTATATTTTAAGATATTAAAATTCGTTCATTTCCGAGAATGATCGTAAAATAGTGGGAGACCACAGTTAATTAAAAACCATATTAACTATATTATTTTATCATGAATTACACTAAATTCATTCTATGTCCTTTGCAGCATGAAAACGAATATGAATCTTATCCTGAATAATAAATTGACTGGTTTAAATATTGATTGCTTAGAAAACTTTGGGCTTGACGGAGAGAAGAAAGGACATATTGTTGTCTCGACTTCTAAGGTATTAGTTATACAGAGTATAGTCCTTTCTGTAACTTCTAACGCATGGGTATTGGATACTGGTGCGGGTACTCACATTTGTAATTCGTTACAAGGTATGAGTAAATTTAGAAACTTAAGAAAGGACGAAATAGTTCTTCAAGTTGGTAATGGAGCTAATGTAGCTGCTAAAGCCGTAGGAGACCTAAAGCACACCTTGGCAAACGGTACCACATTGTTTTTGAAACAATGTTATTATATACCAAATTTTCTATGCAACGTTATTTCCATTTCGGCTTTGGCCAAAGACGGATATAAATTTACCATTAATGAATCTGTTATGAACATTTTCTTTAATGATAAATTGCTGGGATTTGGAACAATGAATAATGGTGTATACACTCTGTCTAATGACGTTGTGTTAAGTGTTAACACACGAAAACGTAAGGAATCTAGTTTTAATGAAACTTTCCTTTGGCACTGTAGACTAGGCCATATCGGAGAGAAAAGACTTAGCAAGTTACATAAAGAGGGGTCTCTTGACCTCTCGAATTATGAGTCGTACGACACTTGCGAGTCTTGTCTCAAAGGTAAAATGGCTAAAACTCCCTTTACGGGTAAAGGGGAAAGAGTTAGTGAACTCTTGGGTCTAGTACATTCTGATGTATGTGGACCAATGTCTACTTTAGCTAAAGGAGGATATTCATACTTTGTTACTTTTACTGATGATCACTCTAGGTTCGGACATGTGTTCTTGATGAAGCACAAGTCTGATACATTTGAGCGATTCAAAGAGTATCGTAACGAAGTTGAAAAACAGACAGGCAAAAGTATTAAAATTCTTCGATCTGATCGAGGAGGAGAATACTTGAGCCATGAATTCCTTGCGCATTTAAAAGAGAATGGGATTCTCTCTCAGATCACTCCTCCTTACACACCTCAACATAATGGTGTGTCAGAGAGAAGAAATCGTACCTTGTTAGACATGGTTCGATCAATGATGAGTGACTCTGGGTTACCTATCTCCCTTTGGGGCTATGCCCTAGAAACTGCCACCCATATCCTTAATAGAGTTCAATCTAGATCCGTGCCAATGACACCATATGAGATATGGAACGGGAAGAAACCAAACCTTAAGCATATTAAGGTATGGGGTTGTCCTGCATATGTCAAGAAGCTTAATCCAGATAAACTGGAGGATAGGTCTGTTATGTGTAGATTCATTGGATATCCTAGTCACTCGACGGGACACATTTTCTATCACCAGGAACAACAAAAGATTGTTGTTTCCAAACACGCCACCTTTCTTGAAAAGGAATTCCTTGTGAAGGAGTCTAATGGCGAGGTAATAGAACTGGACGAAAGTCTAGAGACTGAATCAACACATGAACAGATCGCGGAACCAGTGGGAGAGGCAGAGCCTAATGCTCCTGAAGCAATTATTAGGAAGTCAAATAGGATTCCTCGAGCTCCAGAAAGATACTACGGATTTCTCGTAGATGGAGGAGTTGAGGATAGCATCTTAGTTGAAGATGATCCTATTAGCTTCCAAGAAGCAATTCAGAGTAGAGACTCTAAGAAATGGCTGGATGCAATGAAATCTGAGATGGATTCCATGCACATTAATAAAGTTTGGACTTTAGAGAATGTGCCCAAGGGAAGTGTTCCTATTGGCTGCAAATGGATCTTCAAAAGGAAGATCGGTGCAGATGGAAAAATAGAAACGTACAAGGCTAGACTTGTTGCGAAAGGTTATCGTCAGATTCTAGGTGTAGATTATGACGAAACTTTCTCACCCGTAGCCATGCACAAATCCATCCGGATTGTACTCGCTATTGCTGCCTATCACAACTACGAAATCTGGCAGATGGATGTAAAAACTGCATTTCTAAATGGTGATTTAGAAGAGCATATTTACATGTCTCAGCCGGAAGGTTTCGAAGTCAGTGGGAGCAAAGGGAAAGCGTGTAGACTGCATAGATCCATTTATGGATTGAAGCAGGCATCCAGGAGCTGGAACATCCGATTTGATAATACAGTCAAAGAGTTTGATTTTATTAAAAATGAAGATGAGCCATGCGTTTATAAGAAAACCAGTGGAAACAATTTAGTCATTCTCGTACTTTATGTTGATGACATTCTCTTAATATGTAACAACATACCGATGTTGAAATCTGTTAAGGATTGGTTATCAACTAACTTCTCCATGAAAGATTTGGGAGAAGCATCCTACATACTAGGTGTGAAGATCTATAGAGATAGATCTAAAAGGATGCTAGGACTCTCCCAATCTAGGTACATTGATACTGTGTTAAAACGGTTTAACATGGAAAACAGTAAAGGTGGGTTTATACCCGCAAATCACGGAATAAGTCTTTCCAAAAAGATGTCTCCAAAGACTGACTTGGAAAGAGAACGCATGAGCAATATTCCATATGCTTCGGCAGTTAGATCGATCATGTATTCCATGATATGTACCAGACCCGATGTCGCTTTTGCACTAGGTGCAGTAAGTCGATATCAGTCTAACTATGGAGAAGAACACTGGAAAGCAGTCAAGACGATTCTCAAGTACTTACGAAGAACAAGAGATCTAGTTTTGATTTATGGAAGTGAAGAACTCAAAATTGAGGGCTTCACGGATTCCAGCTTTCAAAGTGACGTGGATGACAGCAAGTCAATTTCAGGATACATTTTCACTCTCAACGGATGTGCAGTGAGCTGGAGGAGTTCAAAGCAAGACACCGTTGCTGATTCAACTATGGAGGCCGAATATATAGCGGCCAATGATGCAGCAAAGGAAGCTGTCTGGATTAGGAAATTTGTGAGCCAGCTAGGAGTGGTGCCTACTGTTATAGATCCAATACCGTTGTATTGTGATAACAATGCCACATTGAGCTTGGTCAAAGAACCTGGATTCCACAAGAGATCCAGACACATTCTTCGGAAATATCATTTGATACGTGATATTGAGAAGAGGAAGGACATAGAAATCCTCAGAGTCTCGTCTGAAGAGAATTTAGCTGATCCATTTACAAAGGCCCTTGCACGTGATCGTTTGGAGAAACTAATGTGTAAAAGCGGTATGAAATACCATAAAGAGTGGGCCTTGTAGTGAGTGGTAGATGTTTTGAGAGTTGTATGCCTATGAGGCACATTGTCCTGAAAAACATCTTATTCATGAATAAAATAAATTTATTGGTATCAAATTATCTTTGTGCATTTGTGACATCTTATATACTTAGATAATTTCCTTAGACTTTTAGCAAGGTATACACTTATCTTGATGATGATCACGATTATGAGAAAGTGTTTTTACCGATTGGAGCTTAAAGTCTTAAACAGGTTCGTGGTCATAGATATGTCGAGAAGAGGATATCGACACATCGATAAGACCATTGTGTCTTTGTATTCACTATGGATTAGTAACGATGAACTCGTAATCGTTTGACTTGGTGAAGTCAGAAACAAGACGCAGGTGCTCATTAGAGAATGAGTTCACTGAACGACTCATAAAAGGTTATCATTTGGTTAAACTTAATTTAAAATGTCAATGATAACTTTTAGTGATGATAGGCAAGCTGGTCCTATGACTTGAGGACATTGAACAAACCTGCATGTGAATGGTGTCACTTAGATCATTTTCTTAGCTTCAAGACTTTTCTTGTCGAAAGGATCTTGGTTGGGTAGCATTTGAAGCGTGTGAGGGGAGTTGTGTCTAAGAAAGGATTCGTCTCTCTCATTAAGGAGAGTTAGTGTTGTATGTGTTGGTTCGGTGCTTTAGTGAAAATCTTTGATCAAAGTATGTTGAAAGAAGTTCAACATGTATTTAACTAAAGACCGATGTAACTGACCAGTTTCAAGTTGGTGGGGTTGACATGTTACCATACCCTAAACTTGAATAAACAACATAGTCTTGACGAAAGGATTAAAACTGCGGTATTCATCACGGATACAGTCTTGGTAGACCCGACGATTTTGTCAATGGGTTAAACCACATAATTATGATGCCGAAACAGGGACGACAACTACTGCTCGTGGTCACTGCCGTCTAGGGTCACGAACCCGAACCTGTAGTAGGGTCAGGCTGTAGGGTCTCACAAAGAGTGTGGTCTTACGTCTAGTAAAAGAAAAGATAATAATGCATGATGATGCATGAGAACTTATATTGCAAGGAAGTTGCAGATTGTTTGTACTCGGGATAAATGATCCTGAGTGCAAGTGGGAGATGTTGAGGGATGGTGCCCTCAGATCATTTGTATATGATACAATAAATAAACGGGAATTTATATGCTTAGGAATGTTGTGGACATTCTAAGAAGGGCATAGGAAGAAACCGCACCTGAATCGGAGATCATATGAGCAAGTTATGCTCAAAAGAGTCTTTTTGTAATTAGTGGAATTACATGGATCCTTTTGTAAAAGGACGTAGAGAAAAAACCCCTCCCCACCCATCAGCTGACGCACTGACGCGGGCCCGCTGACGTCAGCGCGCGTCAGCGCGCTGACGTCAGCGCGCGTCAGCGCGCTGACGTCAGCGCGCGTCAGCGCACTGACGCGTGTCGCGGGCCCCACAGCGGGGCCCGCGCCATTGCTGCGCCCGCTTGCGGGCGCAGCGGCAAAAGAATGCCGCCCGCATTCGTGCGGGCGGCTTGGCTGAATTGGAGCGCGCCACGTGGCGCGCTCTGGGCGCGCCACGTGGCGCCTGGGGGTTGTTTATCCCGAGAACGCGATTCAGATCGCGTTCTCCTATTATTTTTGGAATCTGATTTTAAAACTCTAGTTTGAAGGGTCAAACGAAGTCCAAATGAGGTGTCGTTTCTTCCTATGCGTTCGTCTCGTCGAGCACTCCGATTTACATATATGATGTGTACGTTTTGCTTGAGAAATGAATTAACTATGGCTCTTTATAGTTTTGAACTATAAGATTCCATTCCCAATTTTAGTCCCACATCGATTGTTTCAATTGAGGAGCTCCTCACTCCCCCTATAAATAGTAGGGTGGTCTCCTCATTGAAACTCGCACCAACCGATGATCAAGGCAGTTCAAATTAAGAACTAGCATTGATCTGGAAGCTAAATTAAAAGTTCTCGTTCTCATTCTTTGTTCCGGTCGAGCCCTAGCAAGGCATCGGAGGAACTCAGATCGGATCTGAAGTCTAGGCGTTGGATCCATTCAAGTGAAACTTTCTGGAGCAAGTGGTTGGCTCGGCGACCAGAAGTTGCTGGGATCGGCGCAAGCAGTTGCTGGGATCGGAGCGGCTTATGCGGGAAGGGCAATTGATTGCCTTCGGTAACACTTTTGCTGCAAGGCAAGAGTTACGGGTATGTTGAGTTTTCTCAACTTTAGTTTTAATTAATGTGCATTATTTTATTGCAGTAGCTATAGTAGTTAATTAGATAGTAGTATCCTCAGGGGTTGGTCTGGACCCAACCCCGGGATAGTAGCGTTTTCTTGGCTCGGGTTTTGTGAAGATAGGGCTAGTTTATATAAAGTGTTTATATAAAGTTTTTTCCTCTTTATTTTTCCGCTTCCGCTGCGTTAAATTTTGTGCAAGGTTGTCCGGCCTTCGCTCTCAAGTAGGGCGAAGGACGAACAATGCACTAGTCAAAAGTTAGCAACGGATCTATTAAAACCCATCATTATATACCTGTCCTGGGATGACCACTAGATTATCATGCTTCGATTTGAATATGCGGTATCTGTTTCTCCTGTCTGCTTATATATTCATGCTATATTTATATCGTATACTTCATTTCGCATGTGTCAGGATTTCAAAGTTAGGACTAAGATAACCCATTTAGCCTATGCTCTGATTAGCGAAGAAAATCTCCCTTGCACAAGTGTTTAGAATCTGATTTCTTTTTTATTTTACTTGGTGCAAATCCCCTCGTCGTGTACCGTTCTCCCACTTGGGAGAGTGCACACATGTATATACCCAAAAATCCAAAAATCCAAAAAAAGAGAGAAAAGAAAAACCCAAAAAGAAAAGAAAAGAGAAAAGAAAAGGAAAAAATATATATATGTAGCCAAAAAACCCAAAAAAATACATATATCCAAAACCCAAAAAAATTCATGTGTGAATATTTTTCTACCTACCGAGAATAAAGGGAAGGCGAGAATTTGCACCGAGTGTTCGACTCCACATCTTCTCAACCTCCATCGTTTTCGAAAACACTTGGAATAGGAACTTTCTAGCTATTATCTAGGCAATAGTGTGGTGATTTCCTAGTTCCTAGCTGTGGAGTCCCTGACGCATGATACGATTCGATTCCTACTCTGTTCTTATGCATGCTTGAGCTATATATTCACCACTTATTTCAAATCGAATCGATATTTGGCTCTTTCCTTGGATATGTGTATATGGAGCTTTATTTCACATTGTAGATAGTAACACCGTCTGCTAGCATGCGACCGCACTCACTCGCGCTTCACCGCGTGGGCCCACGACACTTGTTTGGACTCACATTTCCTTGGTTTAGTGATGTGTTTTGTCGTATGCTTGTTTAGCGTGGGTGTTTGATTTTGTTGGCCCTGACGGGCGATTTAGGATTTTGCTCTCTCTCTCTCTCTCTCTCTCTCTCTCTCTCTCTCTCTCTCTCTCTATTTTCTCCCTCCGAGCTCCTACTCTCACTCGTCTTTCTCGAGGACGAGGAAGGGTTCAGCTTGGGGGATTTTGACGTGTGTTTTTATTTTATATTTTCACGCACGTCTTCTTTGTGTTTTTCCGTTATTTTCCGCCGTCCCGTATCCATTTTCTCGTGTTTTCTAGTTTTCTTTCAATTCTCCATGTTTTTGTGTGTTTGCAGGAGATTACCAGCGTAGGGGACATATAACAAAGATATCATGAGTCCCCGGAGCAAATTGAGGAGTCGCGCGCGATCCAGGGGGCCAAACGACGAATATTACCATTTTTTAGCCCCCACCCGATCGGTTAGCCACAGCCAACCGATCTGGTTATGCACGCATATTCGACCCGGACTCAAGCTGAAGATAAGTGCAGCCCAACCGACCGGTTCGACGACCGGTTGAACACAACAGAGTTCTCGGGAATTTGGAGCTGAATTCCAACCGGTTGGGTGATACCTCACCTGATTGGTTTATCTGTAGCTGATTCTCCCAAACGACGACCCAGAGAGCTCACCTGACGGCTCGCTGACCGTGCCAAATCGTCTGAAGTCTCTGTCTTTTGGGGCATTTTTCCAACCGATCGGTTGAATTCTCAACTGATCGGTTCACCTGATGACCGCATCTCCTCAAACGACGACCCGCTTGCTTCACCTGATCGTTCCAAGCGTCTAGTTGAATTTTCTGAAGACCGCAGCCGAAGAATCAAGTAGCTCACCCGATCGGTTGATACTTCAACTTATCGGGTGAAGTCGTTTTCTATATATAATTGCATTGGTTTTCAGAAAACGCGGCTTTTGGTATTTTTCTGTCTTTTTCTCTATTTATGACGGCTGGAATTTTATTGTTATCTGTAAGTTCTCTGATCTTTGTCAAAGTTTAATATAGTCTTAATAGCATTGCTACTACCGTGTTTCAATTGCCTGATCATGATTTTTACGGTTAATTTTCATTTAGATTGCTTTTTAGCTATAATGTGTGAGTAGTTCCCAAATCTGGGATTTTGGTGGAAACCCCTTCGTGGGTTCTCCCTGATGCATCCATATGACTAGGATTTCGATAGGGATTAAGAATTTAGAGGTTACGCGGGGTGTTTCATTGTCATCGGTGAGAAAAAGACCGCCTTTGACCATAGGGCCAAGGGGGAATAAACTTGGCGGTTGACTCCCTAGCCATAGCTCACGCCCTTAGCGTAGACATTGAATCCTAGCGTATGGGAACGGCAGGATGAGATGTTGGGAGTTATCGTTGCGAGCTTAGTGCTCCCAGAGTCAGTCAGTGTTAATGGACATGGGAATACCCACTGACCGAACCCGGGTAGTCCGGTGTATCATCATGGGCACCGACCTGAATATGGGGCCCATGGGACACTGGTATCACTCTTAGAGGCAACGTCTCACCACTAAACCCTAATTCCGATCGTTTTCCTATCCGTAGGTCGTAATAGCGAGAACACATGATAGGGTGGAAACTGGAGTCCTGGGTTTCCTTTTATATTGTTTATCCTCCGTATTTACATTCTATGACAAACCATCGATCGATTGGGCCAGCTCACCCGTAGGGTGAATAGGTTCCTCCTAGAAACAAGCACAACCACGCCTACCTGTGGCCGACCCCAAGCCACACTACAACACCGTGCGCTTGCAGTACAAATTTTTTAAATCTGGTATCCCCCAATCCAACTGCACTCTTATGAGTTAAAAACCGGGGGACGTCAAGCTTTATGGCGCCGTTGCCGGGGAGGCAACTTGTTTAATAATTTTAGGACCTTCGAAACCTTGAGTGTAGTTCATATCCCTACCTCGCGATAGTTTTCGCACTCTTCATTTTCTTTTTTTATTTTCTTTTTTTATTTTTTCTGATTTTATCTGTTCCTATTCCATACTTGCTTCACGGGTATTTCTTGTTTTTCATGCGCAGGAATACAAGGAGTCTAGACGACTTGATTCCTATTCACCCGAAAATTAACGCCACCATGAGGCGTTTAAACACTGAAAGGAGAAGAAGAGAAGAAGCTGAAGCCATGGGAGAGAACACTCCTCCTCCCCAGAAATCTCTGCTGGAATACTCGATGCCCTCCATAGGGTCCACCTCCTCCATTTAACCTCCGGCTATTGTAGCCCAGAGCTTCGAGCTTAAGCCGTCACTAGTGACGTGGATCCAGCAGGATCAATTCTCTGGGGCACCCATGGAGAGCCCCATTGAACATCTGGACTCCTTCTTAGAGAAGTGGGACACATTCCGGATTAATGGTGTCACAACTGAAGCAATCCGACTGAAGCTATTCCCCTTCTCTCTGCAGGATAAGGCCAAGCAATGGCTTAGGGGAAAAGACCCAAACACCTTCTGTCACGCCCCGCTTCCCAAAATGGACGGAAGCGAAATGATACGAGGCCCGCTTAGGCCAGAGCTGAGAAGCTCGGACCCAATAAGCGTCTGTAGAGGTACCATTTTAAAAGATTTTCAGGTTCTTGCATTTTTATAGTTCGAAACAACAAAAGTACAGAAAAGAAATTTGCATTCATTAAATTAGAGATATAATATCCAACAAGTACAAAGTCTAAAAAGAAACCTAAACGTGGCAACAAACTATCAAGAGAAAACTGAAAGTAGTAACCTCTGAAAGTGGCGACTAAAAGACCTCAAGGTCTGGTCCTCGTCAGGCACGTGCTCTGGGTCGACGTCCTCGGCTCATCGTACTCCAGTGAGACTGCCTCGTCCACGAACTCTGGCTAAATACCTGACGTACAGCACCCAAGCAAAGGAACTGTACGTCAGGTAAAGTCTACAAGAAGGGTTAGACTTTACTGCAAGTGCACCGAACTTTAAACAACGGTTTACTGGTTGATTAGCATGCTGAGGTTCTTTTACACAACAGTTTACTGGTTGATTAGCATGCTGTGGTTATAACAGAGTAACACGACAGGAAGTAACGCAGCAGGAAAGTAAAACGGGACAAGTAGTAGTCGTAGCGTGTGCTACCAACTACGGGACTATCCTACAGGTGTCAAGACAAGACGTGACGTGACGGAAACAAGGCAGGACAAGACAAGTGAGACACGAAAGGGTTCACGCCTTACGGTTCGAGGGGGATCAGACCCTCTTGCCGTGCGCACGCTCAACCCAACCCCAAACCCCAAGACAAGACAAGACATGACACCAGTACAAGGGATCACTCGCTCTAGCTTGGCGAGTGCCCTATTGCCCGCAGGCTGAGAATCAGTACAAGGGATCACTCTCTCCACTTGGAGAGTGCCCTATTGCCCTCGGGCTGTGTATCAGTACAAGGGATCACTCTCTCAACTTGGAGAGTGCCCTATTGCCCGCAGGCTGTGAATCAGTACAAGGGATCACTCGGCGAGTGCCCTATTGCCCAGCGGGCTGTGCAAGACGGGACGGGACGTGACACGACAGGAAAGGTTATTCTAGGGTGTCCACACACACGCACACACATGATAGCCCTACAACATCAAAAATTGTTGTTGTAAGGCTCAGACTTCGTCGTCAAGTCTGAGCCGTCAGGAGTCGTCCCGGACGCTATCATTTCACGTCCGGTTCTATACATTCAAAGTCTAACAGTTCTAGCAACCTATGACCAAAGCACGGTCAAAAATGCAAGTGGGTACACTTGCCTGAAACGGCGAGTGCGTCGTCCTCTCGAAGCGTCTCGTCCAAGCGTCTCGTCCGCAGAAGTCTGTCTGAACCGAAGTTTGCTGTAGATTGGATGTCGGGTCTGATCGGAGAACTCCTCAGCTTCAGATCTGGTCCTCGCACGTCTCTCCAAAAGTTCGAACTTGCGACGAAGGCCTACGACGTGTCGCAACGTCGTAGACGGCAAATCCGCGAAGTGGCACGTCCAAGTGGGGCCCACAGCAGTGCTAGGGGTCCAAGGGGGCCCACAACACCTCAGGAGCACTTGGGGGGCCCACCACAGAAGTTGGTGTGGGAGAAACCCACTTGCGACGAAGTTCGGTCGATCGGACTTGGTCGGTGCGGGGGTTCCTCTCGGTCAGACCGAGAGGGGCTCTCGGTCGTGCACGTTGCAGCGCAGCGGGGTCGGGAGCTTGGGCGGTGCGAGGGATTTTGTCGGTCAGACCGACTGATCTCGTCGGTCGTGCGAGCTGCGGGTGCGGGCGAAGCGATGGGCGATGCAGCGGGGCGGCTTCTCGGTCAGACCGACAAGGCGGGTCGGTCTGACGCTGCGGTGATGCGGGGAGCGCTGCAGCGTGCGGGCGAAGCGGCGGTGCGAGAAAGTCTCTCGGTCAGACCGAGAGACAGCCTCGGTCGGAGCGGGCGACAGCGGGGGGGGCGATGCAGCGGGCTGTGCGAGCGGCGATGCGGGGTGCTGCTCCGGTCGTGCAAGGGGATTTGCGGGGGAGAGCTCCGGTCGTGCACGTTGCGATCGTCGCAACGTTGCGACGAAGCTTTGGAAGAGGAAACGGCGGCTAGGGTTTTGAGCAATCACGAAATAACTTTGCCTAGGGCTAACTTAAATAGGTTAGAGCTAGGATTAGGTTTTGGGTTCGGAAAAATGTTATTAAAATAATTTAGAATAATTAATTTAGTTAAAAATTACTCTCCTCTCCCTCACACAAAATGGGTGCGGCCAAAAATTCTAAAATTTTGCCTAAAAATTCCTTAATACGTTATTATAACTTAGGAATTTTATTGTAATTAAATATTTTATAAAAATAAGTTTTAAAATTATTTAAAACATTCAAAAAAATGGAAAATAGGTCAAATTAAGTCCAAAAATTATAAAATAATTATGGGGTGTTCTAGATGACTAAAGAAAGATAGTGGAGAAGACGGATCTAAATTTCGATGTAGAGAGACGAAACAAAAAATTCGTAATGTCTCGCATCAAAACAGAAAGTCGCGACGTCACGTCAAATAAGTTAGTATCGCGGAAGAACGACTCGAGATATGTCGTTCCAAAGTCATTTCACAATCTAATACTTTCAGAGACGATCACTACGACATATCACACAAAAACGTTCAAAAACAAATAAAGTCTAAAATAAACACGTGCACGAATAAGGTACGATAGAAACAGGCCGTTACATTCTACCCACCTTAGAAATGATTCCGCCCTTGGAATCACTCACACTAGTAATACTTTCCCATATAACCTTATACCCGCGACTATCATATCTACTCAAAAAGATTTCTAATCCTGTAACTTCGAACAACATTTCTCAATAATTCCTCATAATCCATCTTTCCACTGGGCAAAGCCACGACTAAACTCACCTCCTAATAATATAGATCCATCATTACCGTTCCAATTTCCAACTCCAAGTTCTCATAAAAAAAATAATGATAATCATCTTCTCAATAATATCTTTTAAATTTCTAAATCTTTTCCCATCGTTAATAAATCTCCAAAAATAAGATTCTAGTCATCCACCAATCCAAGACAAAAACATTTGTCTATCCTGTAATACCTTCACCAATCAGCAACCGTCGTGTATTCAATACATTCTCGTCATATTTCCCCATAAATTATCCACCAAATAATTTTGATCTATCAGAAGTACATCACATCCTACTCACTATAACTAATCCCAACCAATATTAAGTCCGACTGCCTAATCATCCATTTATCTCCACACGTCGTGTTATTCTCAAAGTCTTCTCACGTCAATTCATCAATCCGTCTCAATGCTAATATAAGCTCTACTCAATCTCATGATCACCCTAACTCATACTATTCTCCGTAGTTACTCCTATCTACTACCCGTCTAAGCCTCAAGTCTGATAAGTTATCATCTCCTCGCATATAATTTCATTCAAACAGAATTCTCCATTGAGTCCACCACACTTCGGTTTTATAAATAAGTCTGAGACAGTTCATTCTTTTCATCCAAAAAAAATATTCTAATCCATCATCCTTGTGTTCCCAAAATCAATTAATCATTGCCATAATAAAACTTATCTCACTCCAAGCCTACCTGCAAACAAAATTCCTATAACGATAATAGCTAGCCCCAATTAATATAACAACCATAAACACGAAAATTTTGTTTAAGGGAGAAAGAAGAGAAGAGAAAGAGAGATTTAAGGCCAAAGAAATATTTTAAACCATTTGGGGAAAAACGTGTGGTGTTGCGGTAATGGATGAGGGAGGTTAAGTGATTTGTGATCTTGTGAGCTAGTTTTAAAACTTTAAAGATTTGGTTTTAAAAAAAACAAAGTTTTGATATGATTCACATACAACAAAGATAAACCATTTATTAAAATTAAAACTCAGTCTAAGGATCTGCCTGCGATGACACCATTCATATAAGTATGAATACCGTCATTCAGACAACTTCCAGCATACCATGGTTAACACTGAGTACACATTCAAGACACAGGAGACAAACATCAGGATCCTAAAGATGACACACTCATACATGTCCACACTCTCTACCTATACTCAGGCACTGCAACGACATCCCTACCAGAGGGCCTACTCCTAAACTGGAGATAGCATGGATAATTACAAGGTCTAATGTCTAGATAAAAGAAGGAAAGAAAACTAAATCAAAAGCGGAACGAAATAAGATCGGAAGGAACGAGTTCAAATAAGGCAAGATAAGGAGGTAGTTGGTTGGGTGGAAAACGATTGTTTTGCAAATGGAAATAAGTTTTCACAAAGATTTTGAAATGTGGTCACGAGGAACATAGATCAGATATGATAATAATAATAAAAATAATTGAAGTTCCACCTAGTCCAGAAAATATTTTAAAAGTATGAACTGTAAGTGATTTAGAAATAGATCTGGTAGCCCAGAAAAATATAAATTGAATTATCAAAATGTTAACACGGTTTTAAAAATGAAAATATGAAAGATACCGATTTGAAATAATTTCCAGATAGTAACTTGAAAATTGACGACCAAGGAGATTTCAAAATCTAAGAAGGAACTTTTAATCGAAAAGCAATAAATTTTAAATATATATAATAAAGGGTTTTCAAGGAAGTTAAACCGAGCGAAGAATTTAATAATGGGTTTCGAAAACAGGGAATAAAGGAAATTAAAGTGGAATGAGGTAGCGATTGTTTTGTAAATGAAAATGAATTTAAACAAAGGTTCTTGAAGTATGAGCACGATGAACATAGAGATGTTTATATGTAAGAAATTTAAAATCCCCCTTTGTTTTAGAAAAATATTCTAAAGTACGTACGTAAATGGTTAAAATAAATTTCGTAGGTAGAAAAATGATATATTGAATTCCCGAAATGATAACAAAGTTTTAAAACTAAAATTCGATGGATACTGATTCGAAAATAAGTACGAGGTCGTAACTTAAATATTTTACGACCGAAAGGTTTCAAAATTTGCAAAAGAATTTTAACTTAACCGAAAATAAGAAATTTTAAATAATTAATAAAAGTTTTCAAAGAAGTCAAATCCGGCGGAGAATTTAATAATGAATTTCAAAAATACTTTTAAAGGAAGCAGGTTTTGGGAAAGGGGAAATTTTGAAAATAAATACAAGATAGTAGAAATATATTGTGTAGTTTATAAAAGTAATACATATATTTTGGAAACAAGGCAAATAATGCGAGATATTGACTTAAAACATTTACGTCCAAGAAAGCTCCAAGTCAATTAAAAGTTTTCACTCGATCCAAAACAGCAAATTTTAAATATATAATATAGGGGTTTTCAAAGAAATCAATCTGGAGCGAAAACTTAATAAGGAAAGTCGAAAATAATTTTAGAGAAGGTAGAATTGGTCAGGGAAGGGATTCGAAGGATCAATGATGATCATTAGGAAACGATCACAAGAATCGAGAGAAAGGAAAAATGATCGCATGAAGATTACGCGTAAGATATGAATCGTGAGGAGCTACGATGGGACCCTATGGTCGATAGCACAAAAATTTGCAAGGATCAGAGGGATGCTAGAGGACAAGGGTTCTAATCATCGGGTCGTCTAAAGATTTAGGATAACTCAGCTCTAAGACTTCCTATGAGCTAGAATATAATCAGGATCTAAAGAGAAGGTTCCTAAGAGAATCGAGGTTACGTTCTGCTGGGCCCGAAGTCAATGGAGCTGGGTGAGCGACCAAACTAAAAGAAGGGCTCTAGGAAATTTAACACGGTCAGAGTCAAATGGCTACTAAAGTATTCTAGGACGAGGATGACTAATTTCCTAACCAAGTCGTCAGACTGTCAACCTGGGACGTCTACCTAAGTTTTCCTACTACCTAGGACTGGGAAACTAATTCAGACTTGTACGTGGATATCAAATGAATGCGGTACTTTTACTGTTCCGAACTTTCGCAACGGACCTGCATGGGCCACCACTAAAAACTGTCACGCCCCGCTTCCCAAAATGGATGGAAGCGAAACGTGACGAGGCCCGCTTAGGCCAGAGCTGAGAAGCTCGGACCCAATAAGCGTCTGTAGAGGTACCATTTTAAAAGATTTTCAGGTTCTTGCATTTTTATAGTTCGAAACAACAAAAGTACAGAAAAGAAATTTGCATTCATTAAATTAGAGATATAATATCCAACAAGTACAAAGTCTAAAAAGAAACCTAAACGTGGCAACAAACTATCAAGAGAAAACTGAAAGTAGTAACCTCTGAAAGTGGCGACTAAAAGACCTCAAGGTCTGGTCCTCGTCAGGCACGTGCTCTGGGTCGACGTCCTCGGCTCCTCGTACTCCAGTGAGACTGCCTCGTCCACGAACTCTGGCTAAATACCTGACGTATAGCACCCAAGCAAAGGAACTGTACGTCAGGTAAAGTCTACAAGAAGGGTTAGACTTTACTGCAAGTGCACCGAACTTTAAACAACGGTTTACTGGTTGATTAGCATGCTGATGTTCTTTTACACAACAGTTTACTGGTTGATTAGCATGCTGTGGTTATAACAGAGTAACACGACAGGAAGTAACGCAGCAGGAAAGTAAAACGGGACAAGTAGTAGTCGTAGCGTGTGCTACCAACTACGGGACTATCCTACAGGTGTCAAGACAAGACGTGACGTGACGGAAACAAGGCAGGACAAGACAAGTGAGACACGAAAGGGTTCACGCCTTACGGTTCGAGGGGGATCAGACCCTCTTGCCGTGGCACGCTCAACCCAACCCCAAACCCCAAGACAAGACAAGACATGACACCAGTACAAGGGATCACTCGCTTAGCTTGGCGAGTGCCCTATTGCCCGCAGGCTGAGAATCAGTACAAGGGATCACTCTCTCCACTTGGAGAGTGCCCTATTACCCTCGGGCTGTGTATCAGTACAAGGGATCACTCTCTCAACTTGGAGAGTGCCCTATTGCCCGCAGGCTGTGAATCAGTACAAGGGATCACTCGGCGAGTGCCCTATTGCCCAGCGGGCTGTGCAAGACGGGACGGGACGTGACACGACAGGAAAGGTTATTCTAGGGTGTCCACACACACGCACACACATGATAGCCCTACAGCATCAAAAATTGTTATTGTCAGGCTCAGACTTCGTCGTCAAGTCTGAGCCGTCAGGAGTCGTCCCGGACGCTATCATTTCACGTCCGGTTCTATACATTCACAGTCTAACAGTTCTAGCAACCTATGACCAAAGCACGGTCAAAAACGCAAGTGGGTACACTTGCCTGAAACGGTGAGTGCGTCGTCCTCTCGAAGCGTCTCGTCCAAGCGTCTCGTCCGCAGAAGTCCGTCTGAACCGAAGTTTGCTGTAGATTGGATGTCGGGTCTGATCGGAGAACTCCTCAGCTTCAGATCTGGTCCTCGCACGTCTCTCCAAAAGTTCGAACTTGCGACGAAGGCCTACGACGTGTCGCAACGTCGTAGACGGCAAATCCGCGAAGTGGCACGTCCAAGTGGGGCCCACAGTAGTGCTAGGGGTCCAAGGGGGCCCACAACACCTCAGGAGCACTTGGGGGGCCCACCACAGAAGTTGGTGTGGGAGAAACCCACTTGCGACAAAGTTCGGTCGGTCGGACTTGGTCGGTGCGGGGGTTCCTCTCGGTCAGACCGAGAGGGGCTCTCGGTCGTGCACGTTGCAGCGCAGCGGGGTCGGGAGCTTGGGCGGTGCGAGGGATTTTGTCGGTCAGACCGACAGATCTCGTCGGTCGTGCGAGCTGTGGGTGCGGGCGAAGCGATGGGCGATGCAGCGGGGCGGCTTCTCGGTCAGACCGACAAGGCGGGTCGGTCTGACGCTGCGGTGATGCGGGGAGCGCTGCAGCGTGCGGGCGAAGCGGCGGTGCGAGAAAGTCTCTCGGTCAGACCGAGAGACAGCCTCGGTCGGAGCGGGCGACAGCGGGGGGGGGCGATGCAGCGGGCTGTGCGAGCGGCGATGCGGGGTGTTGCTCCGGTCGTGCAAGGGGATTTGCGGGGGAGAGCTCCGGTCGTGCACGTTGCGATCGTCGCAACGTTGCGACGAAGCTTTGGAAGAGGAAACGGCGGCTAGGGTTTTGAGCAATCACGAAATAACTTTTCCTAGGGCTAACTTAAATAGGTTAGAGCTAGGGTTAGGTTTTGGGTTCGGAAAAATGTTATTAAAATAATTTAGAATAATTAATTTAGTTAAAAATTACTCTCCTCTCCCTCACACAAAATGGGTGCGGCCAAAAATTCTAAAATTTTGCCTAACAATTCCTTAATACGTTATTATAACATAGGAATTTTATTGTAATTAAATATTTTATAAAAATAGGTTTTAAAATTATTTAAAACTTTCAAAAAAATGGAAAATAGGTCAAATTAAGTCCAAAAATTATAAAATAATTATGGGGTGTTCTAGATGACTAAAGAAAGATAGTGGAGAAGACGGATCTAAATTTCGATGTAGAGAGACGAAACAAAAAATTCGTAATGTCTCGCATCAAAACAGAAAGTCGCGACGTCACGTCAAATAAGTTAGTATCGCGGAAGAACGACTCGAGATATGTCGTTCCAAAGTCATTTCGCAATCTAATACTTTCAGAGACGATCACGACGACATATCACCCAAAAACGTTCAAAAACAAATAAAGTCTAAAATAAACACGTGCACGATCAAAAGCACGTGCACGAATAAGGTTCGATAGAAACGGGCCGTTACACCTTCAACACTTGGGAGAAGCTCTCAAAGGCTTTCTTAACTATGTTCTTCCCTCTGGGGAAGACAATGAAGTTGAGGAGTGAGATCTCCTCCTTCTCCCAGGCCAGCCACGAGTCCATGCACGAAGCTTGGATGAGATACAAAGAGATGTAGTGGAGATGGTCCCATCTTGAACTTCCCAAGTGGCAGATTATAAATCTGTTCAATAACGGTTTGAGGGATGATCTAAAATCTTCGATAGACGTCGCGGCTGGGGGGGTCCTTCATGTCTAGAAGTAAAGAAGATGCCGGTAACATTTTAGAAAACATGGCATCAAACAATGAGCGATGGTGCGACGAGCGTGCAACGCCCAGATCTGGAGGCATTCATAGAGTCGATGACGTCGACAAGTTGTCTAGCAAATTTTATTTGTTATCGACTCAGATCTCAGCGCTTATGGCAGGAGCTGGTGGTGCAAGCACCCAACAAGTATCAGTGGTGGAAGCGTATGTCCTGGGAGACTTCGAGGGTGGTGATATTTCACCACCGGTGGATCAAGCTAGCGCACTTTTCTTCAACCCGACGGGTAATGCGCCGTATCCACCACGAACTAGCTCCAATCAGGTTTATTCTCTGAATAACCGAAACCACCCAAATCTTAGCTATCGGGCACCGTATCAGCAGCCGCAGCATCCGCAGCAACAAGTATATCAGTCGCCTAGGCAACAGCAGCAGCAGCAGTATCAGCAACAGCAGCAACCCCCACAAATGTACCAACAGTATCGCCCCAGGAATCAGCAGCACATGAAGCAGCAACAACCATATGGCCAGTTACGAGTCATCTCCCCGGTTGAGTCCCTCTTGACTTAGTATATCACAAACCAAGAGAAGATCAATTTAAAGCTGTAGACGGGGCAGAGGGCCCTCACTGACCAAGTAACCCAGCTGGGGTTGCTGGTGGCGAACCTTCAAAGGGCGCAAAACCAATTGCCGGGTCAACCGGAAGTGAATCCAAGGGTGGCAAATCAGACTTTGGAACTAACACATGAACATGCGAATGTGTCCACTATCATCTTGAGAAGCGGGACACAAATTCCTACAAGAGTGCCCGCTAAGGAACCGGAAGCTCCGTGGTCAGTGGGCGACCAATTGAAAAATCGAATGACGATGGAGCATCATCACCAAAGAATACGACTCCGGAGGGAGTCTCTGAAGAAGAGAAGAAGAAGGTAGAGGAGGAGAACCATAGAGTATTCAAGCCCGTTGTGCCTTTTCCACAACGACTTGCCAAGGCTAAAATTGATGAAAAATATGGCAAGTTCTTCGCTATGGTTAAGGATTTGAGCTTACAGATCCCTTTCCTCGATGCCATAGAGACAATTACCTCCTACGCAAAATTTTTAAAGGATTTTGTGACGAGGGGTTCCAGAAAGGAAAAGGTCGTTCTTACGGTGGAATGTAGTGCTCTCATCCAGCGAGCGAATCTGCCCAAGCTAAAAGACCCGGGAAGCTTCTCCATTCCTTGTTCGATTGGGGAAGTAAAGATCCATCAGGCGCTCGTGGACTTGGGAGCGAGCGTCAGTCTAATGCCCCTGTCACTATACAGGAGGATATGGATGGGAGACCTGGAGCCCACGGGTATGACCCTTCAACTATCTGATAGATTGGTCAAATATCTGATGGGAATTGTAGACGACCTGCCCGTTAAAGTCAGTGGAGTGCAAGTGCCGGTAGACTTCGTGGTGATGGACATGCCTGAAGACACTCATACACCCATCATCCTTAGACGGCCCATCATGGCCACCGCTGGCGTGCTGATAGACGTGAAGTAAGGGAAGTTATCCCTTAATGTTGGCGACGAAAAGGTCGAGTTTGACTTTGGGTTATCTATGAAGCACCCCTCGGATGAACCTGGTTGCAATATGCTGGACAATTAGGATGAAAGAGCTGTGGAAGCTGGGGCCTGGGAAATTCTCTCAAGGAATGCCCCGACAGCTTGGGGGACCTTGAAGAACATGTCGGTCTGAAGAAAGAAGATGTTACTGGAGAAGCGGTTGTCCCACATATGATCCCTCCCGGAATCCAAAAAGCTCCTCCGACAAGGAAAAAAGGGAAAGAGCCCATGTGGCTTATCGGTGATGAGATCCGGATCTTAAGAAGAGTGGCGGTAGACACCATGTCACGACCCGCTTCCCAAATACGGAAAGCGAGGCGTGAAAAGTCCGCTCAGACTTGAAGCTGTGAGGCTACAGTCTGTAAAGCGTCTGGTATAACCAAGTAAAGATCCTTGCAATTACGAAACAGAACAAAAATAATAAGAAAATAAGAGAGATAAATAATGGTATTCCAATCTAAGAATGTCCACAAATAATGTTCAAACATCGCAGAAAAGCCACCAGACATAAAAGAGTCTAAAAAGGCCCCAAGCATGGCCAACAGAAATAAACGTATAGAAAGGGAAAGGCGCTACGCACCGACAACCTAACAAGAACTAAGCAGAAAGCAACATAGAAAGAAGTCTCTACGAATGGTCGCAGGTGTCCTCGAACTCCACGTCAACTGTGGACCCAGGCTCAACGTCAGCAAACACCTCGTCCTCAGTAACAGGCTCTTGCTTAGCAACTAACATGCGACACCCAAAAGAGACGAGGGTGCATGTCAGCAAAGTCTACAAGAGACTTTGTGCATGGAAACTAAAAGAAAGGGAAACAGACTGGCAGTTATAAAATATGCGATGACATGGCAGTTGAAGGCATGGATGCAACAAGTAAGAAGTGCAACAAGTATGACAAGGCAAGGGTAGCAAAGCTACTAAAACATTCACATGGATTTACAAGATAAGTAGCACGTCGTGCATAGAGTTTACGCCCTTTGGCTAGAGCGGCTGTACGGGCCAACTCCTACGCTCAAGTGATCGCTTAACCCTACCCCTCCACGTGTAATCGGGCATTAGTTTTTATCCAACACATGTAGCCCGCTTCTGGTTCACGAGCCAGGAAGTATACTTGGCATAGGATTGTGCCTGCAACGCAGGTGCCTAGCCTCAACAAGGAAGTACAAGTAGCGTGTGCTACGAAAGCAACATTTAAGCATGGAATGACATGTTAGGATGCATGGCATGGCAAGAGTACAAATGAAGTGCGTACAGATATAGAAATTAAATGTGACAGGCAAAATGTTTGAATTGCATGGCAGAGTACAAATAAAGTGCGTACAGATATAGAAATTAAACATGACAGGAAAAATGTATGAATGGCATTGAAGTTGCGTCTAGGCGACTATCATTTCATCGCATAGTCTCTTTTACGCTAAAAACAAGGGATAGCCTAAATCATGGCCTAAACACAAGTTGGCAAGTTTCACTTGCCTGCAATCAGCTGTTCTGGAAACACCGTTCAATCAGTCCAATCTACCTATGTGCTCGGATTCACTAACCTACAGTCCCTGATTAGATTATCTTCATTAGTGATTTACTAAGCACTTTAAATACTGATTTTAATCTTGATTAGCATGCATTGGTTGGGGGTCCTAAGAGATCAGAAAAGTACCCTTGCACGATGCGAGAGCTGCACTGACGTCGGGTAGCGACATCAGGGGTTGGAATAAAGATATCACTCCTGATTCCGATCCAAAATATAATCCACGATCCCCAATCCTTGAACAGTGACGAGATAGCGAAGAGCATCCAAATCAGTGAGCAAGGTGAACGGTTGAAGATCTACGACTCTCGGGAAGCCGTAACAACGAACGGGGACGAAGGGGTCGGCGTACACGAAGACTACGACGTTGAGCATTGTAAGGGCTGATCGTGACATCAAGGAACACCTCTAGGCGAGGCAGGGGCTGCCAGAATGATCCAACAGTGAGAGAGTGCGACGAGAGGCGTAACGACGCGTCGAGACGTCGTTAGAACGTGAAACAACGATAACTCGCTGTTTTGAGGCTTGGACGGCCTGCGGGGGCTGCCGTCGGCAGCGCAGAGGTCAGAGGGGAGACTCACGACGGTTAGGGGTTGCGGGCGATGGCTTCGGGCGGCGGCTGCGACGGTGACAGCTGTTGCTGCTGCGTGCGTGCTGCAGATGGCGATGCACCGGGCGGCTGTGGCGCTCGGGGGACGCCGGCGAAGGGTCCAACGGCTGCTGCGATCGGGGTTCGGTCGGGGGAAGCCCGACGATGGGTGGAAGAGGCCGGAGGCACGAAGTCGGGGCGCGGGCTAGGGGAGAGCTGCTGTGAAAATGAATGGGGCGGTGGCTCTTCGTGTTTGGATAAGAGAAAAATATACAACCCTAAGTTGCTTTAATAACAGGATAGGGTATGACAACATCACGTCAGGGAGAGTGTCCTAGGTCTAGGTTAGCAAGGGTTAGGGTTTTTTTATATAATTGTGATCAGTTGTGTGCGTGTGCAGCACGTGAAGGGAATGCTATAGGTTTTAAGGTTGTCTATTTATTTCTTTCAAACAAAAGTCTCTCTCTCCACCGAGGTGTGTGTGTGTGGCCAGGTAAAAGTGAGGTTAGAATTTAGATGTGATTAGGATCATTAAAAAATAATAATTAGGGGCTACACTCATATAAAACTTAGGGTTAAAAAATAATAGATTGGGAAACAATAGTGAAAGTGGTCAAACGGAGCCCGAAAATTATGAGAAAAATACAGGGGCGACCGTGCTGACGAGAGAAACAAAACTAAGGTGTTCGGTCACGGGTACGTCGACGGGAAACGAAACTAAAAATAACAAGGTCCCACGACAAAAGTGAAAGTCGCGACGCCTTTGTAAACAAAGTCAAATTGTGGGGGAACGACCCGTGAAATGACGTTCCAAAATAATTTCACAATTTAATACTCTTTGAGAGGGTCACAACGGCATATCACACCAAAGAGTTCGGATACAAGAAGGGTCTAAAATAAATACGTGCACGAACAAGACTACGTGCACGAAAAGCGTACGATTCCGCCCTCGGAATCAGCATCAACTACTGCTCGGAAATAAGTGCAGGAAGCTCTCTTTCATATCATCCACACGCTCCCGGGTGGACTCCCCAGGGGAACCATGATGCCACTGCACTCTAACCAAGTCGACGGTCTTATTCCAAAGCTGCTTCTGCCGTCGATCCAGAATCTCAACTGGCTGCTGATCATAAGTCAGATCCAGACGAACCGTGATCTCTGAGAAATCCATAGCATGGGATGGATCACTGACGTAATGACGTAACTGAGATACATGAAACACGTCGTGAACTTCCTCCAGTAACGGCGGTAAAGCCAAGCGGTAAGCCACCGCTCCAACTCTCTCCAAGACGTCAAAAGGACAGATGTACCTTGGACTCAACTTGCCTCTCTTTCCAAATCGAATAACTCCCCGATTCGGAGACATCTTAAGAAAGACGTGATCTCCTGGCTGAAACTCCAACGGCCTCCGTTTAGCATCTGCCCAATGCTTGAAACGATCCTGCGCGATCCTCAGCTTCTCCCGGATGTTCCTCACAACATCCACTGCCTCCATGATCATCTCAGGCCCTAACAACTCCCTGTCTCCAATGTCATCCCAGCTCAGTGGCGATCGACATTTCTTCCTATATAGCACGGCAAATGGCGCCATGCCAATACTCGCCTGGTAGTTGTTATTGTAGGCAAACTCCACATGATGGAGATGATCCTCCCAAGATCCCTTGAAGTCCAACATGCACGCTCCCAGTATGTCCTCCAAAATCTGAATCGTCCTCTCGGACTGGCCATCCGTCTACGGGTGGTACCCCCTACGGAAACTCAGACTCGTACCCAGACTCTTCTGCAGACTCTGCAAAAACTGAGATGTGAATCTCGTATCCAAGTCCGACACGATACTCATGGGGACTCCGTGAAGTCGCACGATCTCCTGCACGATTCACGTTACATTACTATCTAAACTAGGAAAAGGAAATAAAGACAGAGAGTAAAAGAATTTACCTCCATATATCTTTTCGCTAGCGTCTCAGTGGACTGTCCCACTCGGAAGGTAATAAAGTGCGCAGATTTGGTCAATCGGTCTACGATCACCCAAATCGAGTCATTCTGCTTCAGACTCCGAGGTAGTCCAGTCACGAAATCCATAGTGATGTGTTGCCACTTCCACTCCAGAATCGGAAGCGGTTGTAGCAAACCAGCCGTACGCTGATGTTTCGCCTTAACTTGATGACATACCAAACACTTGGTTACGCTCCGAGCCACACTCCGCTTCATGACATGCCACCAAAAGTTCAGACGAAGATCTTTGTATATCTTGGTACCTCCAGGATGTACAGAGTACGGCGAACTGTGTGCCTCAACCAATAACTCCTCTCTAATATCTCCAGCTGGCACACACAACCTGGCTCTAAATCTCAATGAACCATCTCTATGGATCAAGAAGTCAGTCCACAGACCGGCTTCTACCTGCTCCCGAATCTTCACCAGCTTCGGATCTCCAGCCTGACCTGCCTTGATCTGATCCACGATCATCGCCTGTATCTACATACACATCAACGACGAAGCCTCTCCAGGAAGCACGATCTCAATACCAGACTCGCAAAAAATCATGCTGCAACCTCTATTGCGAAGTCAACATCATCACCGCTGGAAGTCTACGTAGTGCATCAGGAACAACATTCACCTTTCCTGGATGGTACTGCAAGTCGATCTCATAATCTGCCATGAGCTCAAACCATCGACGTTGTCGCATGTTGAGCTCCTTCTGCGTGAAGATATACTTCATGCTCTTATGGTCAGTGAAGATCTTCACCTTCTCACTCAGCAAGAAATGCCTCCAAATCTTGAGCACAAATACGACTGCAGCCAACTCCAAATCGTGCATCGGGTAATTCTTCTCGTGAGCCTTAAGATGATGAGAAGCATACGCAACCACGTGCCCTTGCTGATGCAAAACACATCCAAGACCTTTGCCAGAAGCATCGCAAAAGATCTCAAATCCTCCACTCCGATCGGGCACAGCAAGAACATGCGCTGATGTCAACCTTGCCTTCAGAATAGCAAATGCCTCCTCACAATCATCTGACTAGACAAACGGAACATACTTCCTCGTCAATCGAGTCATCGACTCAGCGATCCAAGAAAAGTCCTTAATGAAACGCCGATAATAACCTGCAAGCCCAAGAAAACTCCTGATCTCTGATGATGACCACAGAACCGGTTTTTATCGTTACGTTATATCTGTATTTCTCCAGTGTATTATTTTTCTGTATTCGTAGTTAGGCGTTTCTGTCCCGTACCCGTACCGTATCCATTCTTTTTCATACTTATTATTTTTATAATCCGAAAATAATTAGTTTAAAAGTCCCTTCTTAAAATTAGTTTTAAAATTTCCAAATTCAAAATTCAAATTCGAAATTTAAATTTCTTTAAATGTTTGAAAAAGCTTTCCATTTTAAAACCATATTTAAACCTATTGATTGGCCCTTATTTCCCATGATTTAAACCTATTAAAACTCAATCAATCCTTCTTATTACTCAACTTTCCTATTATAACTAAGCACTAACCCACCCCACTTTGAACCCGTGGCCAGACCCATACTCACGCACCCAACTGTACACACACACCCAGCACAATTTTCGCACACAACGTTTAACACAAAAAAACAACAACAACAAAGGAATAAAATATTAGAGAACCTAAGGCTACACTCATCACGTGATATCCTTTACCATATACAAGTATACAACCTATATTCTTAAAACCCTAAAGCTATATATGTGTAAATTAACCCTAAGACCTAAAGGCCAGCCTACCCACGTGATGTCTCCCAAATCATCACCCTATTCTTATATAAACATCACTCTAGGGTTTTGCCCTCTAGAACTAACCTATTACAACCCTAGGTACTTTTGTATCTCCCAACAACACAACATACAGCCCCCCTGTCATTTTCTCCACGCGAAGGTGCGGCGCACGCAATTTCCGTTCCCCTTCTTCTTCTTCGCATCAAATCCCACACCATGCAGCTTCTCCCCTTCGAGATACAAACGTAGACAGCTCCTCGCATCTCCCTCGCCCACGCAGATCAACCACAACCCTCATCCGCGTCCTCCCTCAGCCGCATGAAGCTGATACCCCGAGAGCCAGAAGCAAACCCTGTCGATATCCGCCTCACTTCCTCCCGGCGGCTGCCACGTCTCATCCCTCAGCCAGGGGCGCCGATCAGCCTCTCCACGAAACCCTCCGCCTGCAACTCCGACCCACGGTGTCACTGTCGCCGGCCCCTACTCCTTTCATCCTACTCCTCTCCATGCAACCGAGAACCCACAACACCCACGGCCCATCTCCTCGCTGTCACGCTGCCATCCACGCTAAGGCAACACCCCCACAACCCGCCGGCGGCCACCATCCACATACGGGAGCCTCCGACAGCCTGTACACTAGTCCCACCGTTCAGATCCAACGTCGACAGCCCCCGGAGCTCACTAACAGCCGTTGTCCGTCGTTTACTCGCTGCCGCGACGAGTTTGAACCTTGGACGTCGAAGTTTCAGAACCGTACGCATCGCCGTTGCCGTTGTCGTCATCCGATCCCTCGCTGCACTTCAGGTCAGTAGATCTACCCGTAAAAAACTCTTAACCCATACCGTAAATTAGAGAACTTAATAAAACCGGGTGATTAGACGTCGTAGGAGTTTGTTATAAATCTGTCCTGATCGAAAAACATCTATTCTGATTTCATGTTTTGTCAAACCAGCGAACTGTCTCCTCTGTAGCGTAGTATTCATCAAGACATTTCCAACGACACCAAGAATGTCAAAAATAGGCAAGTATATGATTTGATATGATTTTTAGAAGTTTCGGCGCTTTTACGCCGCCTTCATGTATTGCTGGATAACTTAAAATTTTGACGTGAAATGACGTAAGAACGTGACACCATAATGACCAGGACGAGATTTGTGATCCAACGGTATATCATACGATATATTCCAATTTTAAAACAATAAGAGAAAAGAATAATTTCTGTAGCAAGTTCAATATAAAGGACGTGTTCGTCATTAATTCAAACTGCGGTAAAAGTTGTTCAACCCACTTCTGCCTTGTAGAACTGTCACGATAATGTTAAAATATTGTTAACAATAACTTTCTGAGAGTCTTGACATACCTAACAAATGTGGACATCGTGAAAATCGTGCGCCTCGAAGGCGGTATCGTGTTATCGTGATGTCGTGTGAGTCGACTAGGCCGGCTCGTGTTCCGGCAAACTTTTGGGTGGGGTTAGGGTTGAGCAGCCACTGGGCGTATGAAGGGTACTCTCCTCAAGAGCACCACCCGCACGCGGTGGGTTAGCGTCAATGACGGTAAGCCCACGTGAGAGGAACGACCTTCTCATCACGACCTAAAGGCGAGAACCCTAGATTAGATGTGAACTCTTGACATGAAAACTTGAAATGCTAACTTGGTCTCATGAAGATTGATATGCTATTGAACTCAGAGAAAAACCTTACTTTAATTCTTGCAACTGCTTAGAACTACATGCTAGGGATGTTTACTTTTCGTTTCAGTATAAATGTCTTATTAAATTGTTGTAGTCACTTCATTAAAATATTTAATGCTTCTTAAATTCATATCTGTCGTATATCTTGTCTCGGGTTGCTAACTCTTTCTTGCAGTCCCTTTGCTGACATACATTCATGTTTTTGGATGTATGTCAGATCCCGAGTTTGAGCACTAGGAAGATTCCCTCGAGACGCCTGATTTTGAGGGCCAGAGTTCGCCGTAGACGCCGAGCCGCTTTCTGCGGAAGACTAGAGCCCCTTTTCCGTCACTACTTTGAGTTTTAGCTTTTGTACCTTGTAGTAGGATTAGTGTTTTGTTGTTGTTTTCTTTTTGGCCATACTGAGGCCCAGTTGTCTTATTTCTTGTACGAACAATTCTGGAAGTGCCCCATTTTAATTTAATGAAATGTTTTCTGATTGTTCTGATATGCAAATGCAAGGACCTCTTCTGTGTTTTTATCATAGACGCTTATTGAACTCGAGCTTCACCGCTCCAGCTCAAGCGGACCGCGTAACGTTCTCGCTTTCGGTGTCTTTTGGGAAGCGAGGCGTTACATCTATTATTGATGGTGACTGCATTCAGCTCCCTGTAGTCCACGCACATACGACGCGAACCATCCTTCTTCTTCACCAGCAACACCGGTGCTCCCCACAGAGACACACTAGGATTAATCTACCCCTTCTGTAAGAGCTCATCCAACTCTGCTGGAGCCATATGATACGGTGCCTTCGAAATGGGTTACGCTCCGGGAATAAGGTCGATCGAAAACTCAAGAGCTCGATCGGGCGGCAGTCCTGACATCTCCTCGGGGACGACGTCGTCGAATTCTCTCACCACAGCTGGTCTGCTCTGCTCCATCTGCAAAGCAACGACCTCCACTGGCTTGGCCCAAAATCTGACAGGACCAAGCGAACTGCTACCTTGACTGAACTCAAACACCGGATGACCTGGTATCTCGAACACTACCTTCTTTCACCCGCAATCGATGGTGGCATAGAAACTCCCAAGCCAGTCCATCCCAAGGACGTCATCATAGTTGGTGATGTCGTGGACAATAAAGTCTGCGTAAAACTCATGTCCACAGACCACCAAAGGACAAGACTTGTAACCACGATGCACCGAGACCACGCCATTCCCTGTAACGATATCCCAACTCTTGGGAAGAGGGAAAGTCGACAAGGAATGCTTGTCCACGAATATCTGGGATATAATGCACATCGATGCACCAGAGTCGAAGAGGACTCGTGCAGGGAAAGTGCAAACCAAAATCACACCTAACAAACAATCTAACAATCAAATCCTACTCTAGCAAACATAATATATTCTAGAAACCAAACATATTCTAACAAATAAGTTTAACTAAGGAAGGGAAAACAACTAGACTGAGGGTTAGCTGCAATAACCTCATCCTCAGCCTCAGCCTCAACTGCAGTCATCAAGAAAGCCTGCCTCCTCGGCTGAAAAGCTTCCTGAAAAGCCTGCTTCTGTGGAATAAGGGTTGTCCCACGTCCAGCAGGTACCGGTGCTCTCTACTGCAATGGCTGAGCTGCAACTGGTCCTCTCCATGGCTACTTAGACTTCAGGCAATCCTTCATGACATGAGTAGGATCACCACAAACCAAGCATTGTCCTAGCATCTTCCTGCACTGCTTCTTGACATGCCCAGTCTTGCCGCAGAAATGGAAAGTCTTCTGAATAGGCCCACCTGGCCTCTTGAACTACACCAACTGGTTAGGCTTGAACCCTGGCCTAACCACTGCTCTGACTTGCTCCATAGGCCTCTGCCCAGCTCCAGAAGTCTGCCCTCTCTTCTGGCTGGCAATCAGCTCCTGCCTCCAAGCAGATATCAACAACTTCTGATAAGACTCCAAATCTGACGAAGACATCAGGCTCTGCAAATCAAAGGAAAGACCCTGCAGAAACCTCTGAGCTCTATCCTCGGCATCCTGCACCATCTTCAGCGCAAAGCGACTCAGCTTGGTGAACTCCTGATGATACGGGTCCACCGATAGATTTCCCTACTTCGGTTCAATGAATTGCTGCAACGTCTCTCTCCTGGCAGCCTTCGGGAAATACTCCTCATCGAACTTAGCCTTGAAAGTAGCACAAGGAATAGGTTTCACCAACAGCTCCTCCTCAGCATCCCACCAGTTGCGGGCATTACCCTTGAGCTGCTTCTTCACCAAATCAACTCATCCACCAGGGTTGTTCTTCGACATCCTCAGATTGTCCTCCGTATTCCGTATCCACTCCTCTGTAGCCAACGGTCCTTCAGATCCATCAAAATAGGTCGGGCCCAGCTCCCGAAACAGCTTCGCTCCCGGCTCGAAGCGTGGGGCATTCTGAAGCATGCCCTGCTGCACCTGCATCATCTGATGCATCATCCTCATGACTTCAGCATTGGTGGGCTCTCTATCCGGCACCTCATCACGGTCTGGCTCACCACTAGCTCGGGTATGTCGTCTTCCGGCCATCTAGTGACATAGAAAATGATAAAATTAGACTCAGGGCTTAGGACTTGGATGTTTTAATTTATTTAATCGACATTCTATTATTATTATCGTTGTTCCGATAATTTGCAGTTGCAAGAAGAGACCTGCATGGGCCACCAATAAAACCTGTCACGACCCGCTTCCCAAATACGGAAAGCGAGGCTGAAAAGTCCACTCAGAATTGAAGCTGTGAGGCTACAGTCTGTAAAGCGTCTGGTATAACCAAGTAAAGGTCCTTGCAATTACGAAACAGAACAAAAATAATAATTAAAGAAGAGAGATAAATAATGTTATTCCAATCTCAGAATGTCCACAAATAATGTTCAAACATCGCAGAAAAGTCACCAGGCATAAAAGAGTCTAAAAGTTCCCAAGCATGGCCAACAGAAATAAACATACAAAAAAGGAAAGGCGCTACGCACCGACAACCTAACAAGAACTAAGAAAAAAGCAACACAGAAAGAAGTCTCTATGACTGGTCACCGGTGTCCTCGAACTCCACGTCAACAGTGGACCCAGGCTCAACGTCAGCAAACACCTCATCCTCAGCAACAGGCTCTGGCTCAACAACTAACATGCGACACCCAAAAAAGACGAGGGCACATGTCAGCAAAGCCTACAAGAGACTTTGTGCAAGGAAACTAAAAGAAAGGGAAACAGCCTGGCAGTTCTAAAATATGCGATGACCTGGCAGTTTAAAGCATGGATGCAACAAGTAAGAAGTGCAACAAGTATGACAAGGCATGGGTAGCAAAGCTACTAAAACATTCACATGGATTTACAAGACAAGTAAGCACGTCATGCACAGAGTTTACGCCCTTTGGCTGGGCAGCTGTACGGGCCAACTCATGCGCTCAAGTGATCGCTTAACCCCACCCCTCCACGTGTAATCAGGCATTGGCTTTTAACCAACACATGTAGCCCGCTTCTGGTTCATGAGCTAGGAAGTGTACTTGGCATAGGATTGTGCCTGCAATGTAGGTGCCTAGCCTCAATAAGGAAGTACAAGTAGCGTGTGCTACGAAAGAAACATTCAAGCATGGAATGACATGTTAGGATGCATGGCATGGTAAGAGTACAAATAAAGTGCGTACAGATATAGAAATTAAACGTGACAGGCAAAATGTATGAATGGCATGGCAGAGTACAAATAAAGTGGGTATAGATATAGAAATTAAACGTGACAGGCAAAATGTATGAATGGCATGGCAGGGTGTCAGATCAAGCTTCGTTGTCAAGCTAGATCTTGAAGTTGCGTCTAGGCGACTATCATTTCGTCGCCTAGTCTATTTTATGCCAAAAACGAGGGATAGCCTAAAACATGGCCTAAACACAAGTTGGCAAGTTTCACTTGCATGCAATCAGCTGTTCTGGAAACATCGTTCAATTAGTCCAATCTACCTATGTGCTCGGATTCACCAACCTACATTCCCATATTAGATTATCTTCATTAGTGATTTACTAAGCACTTTAAATACTGATTTTAATCTTGATTAGCATGCATTGGTTGGGGGTCCTAAGAGATCAGAAAAGTACCCTTGCACGACGCGAGAGCTACACTGACGTCGGGTAGCGACGTCAGGGGTTGGAATAAAGATAGCACTCCTGATTCCGATCCAAAATATAATCCACGATCGCCAATCCTTGAACAGCGACGAGATCAGCAAAGAGCGTCCAAATCAGCGAGCAAGGTGAACGGTTGAAGATCTATGGCTCTCGGGAAGCTGTAACAACGAATGTGGACGAAGGGATTAGCGTACACGAAGACTACGATGTTGAGCGTTGTAATGGGCTGACCGTGACGTCAAGGAACACCTCTAGGTGAGTTAGGGGGCTACTGAAATGATCCAACAGCGAGAGAGTGCGACGAGAGGCGTAACGACACGTCGAGACGTCGTTAGAATGTGAAACAGCGATAACTCGCTGTTTCGAGGCTTGGACGACCTGCAGGGGCTGTCGTTGGCAGTGCAGAGGTCGGAGGGGCGACTCACGGTGGTCAGGGGTTGTAGGCGGCGGTTGCGAGTGGCGGTAGTGGCGGTGACAGCCGCCGCTGCTGCTGCGTGATGCTGCTGGCGATGCACCGGGTGGCTGCGGCGCTCGGGGAACGCCGACGAAGGGTCCGGCGGCTGTGGCAGTCGGGGTTTGGTCAGGGGAAGCCCGGCGAAGGGTGGAAGAGGTCAGAGGCACGAAGTCGGGGCGCGGGCTAGGGGCGAACTGCTGCGAAAATGAATGGGGCGGCGGCTCTTTATGTTTAGCTGGGAGAAAAATATAAAACCCTAAATTGCTTTAATAATAGGGTGGGGGTGAATATGCTAATAAAAAAAATCTCGTGCAACCCACGAGAAATCCCACGCAGTTATAAGCACATGCAGGGTAATAAAATAACAATCACAGAATACACACAGATATACCATGGTTCGGTCGTCCCCACGACCTACTCCAGCCCCGAAAGCAACTACTAGATAGATATGTAATCAAGTACAGCTACAATGAGTCAAGATACCAAATCTACTCTCACCTAGCTTGTACGCACTCCACGTGCTCTACACTCTTAATCTAGTCAGATGCTCTCCCTCCGTGACGACTCCCAAAGTCGTCAGGTCCCCAAAAAGTAACACAGATGGTAATGTTTCCCCCATAGAGATCGCTACACCAATACAAAGATAAATAAATAGAGTTTTAAAAATGATCAGTAATGGTGTGTCGTCTCTGTCGTTCAGCGTGTGGTCAGATCTCGTCTGACATAGATGTAGATGTCATGTATCTCGTCTCCTCAGCAACTCAGGTTTCGGCAATCTCTGATGTTACGCCCTCCCTCTTTGCTCAACAGAAAAATCTGTCCGTGCTTCCTCTTCTTAACTTCGGCTTGCCCTTGGCTCTTACAGTTTTGCAAAACAACAAAACAGTTTCGGCCTGTGCACTTGATGATGGAAAACAGGCTATTGGATTAAAAACCCCAACACCAAAATTAATGGCCCTCTCAAATAATTCGGCTGCCTGTGTCCTTGATTCAATAAGGTCGGCCTTGAAGTTCTGTGTGTGAGTTTCTTTGGGTTTTCTTGTTGTTTCACAATGAATGCTTCAAGAAGATCCTGCAAGACAAACACCCATATTCAAAGAGATCTAAAAGGAATTCGGCAGCACTATGTTTTTTTGGGTTGAAGATGCAAAAAAAAACAAAATTTCGGCTCCAGTTTGCAACCTTGAACACACACAAAAAACAAAAGAAAACTGCCTAGAGAATGCAAAAAGGAAGTTTTTTTTGCTCTTGAGGGGTGCGGCTCCTCTTAATTAAAATTGTATAAAAAACCTCCCACAAACTTCGGCTACTGCTTGAGGAAATTTTTAGGGTTCAAGCTATCTCTTTATTTAAAGGGAAGAGAGTTTTTAAAAGGAACGGAGCCTAGAATTAATTCGGCCAGGCTTTTAGGTAGGGTTCTTGGGACTAGAGGATTTGTGATAAAAAAATCAATACCAAAACAAACATGCGGCCTATTTGGAAGAGCTTTTATCTTTTTTGATGATTTGTTTAAAAAACGGCTGCCCTCTCTCTTTTTTTTCTTCTTTAATCTTTGCTTGTATATATATGAGAGGCAAATATAGGGTTGTGTGCGGCAAAGGGGAGATCAATGGCTAGGATTAATAAGGCCATTCTCCTTTGCACATTGACCAAGTCTCTCCATGAATTAATCACAAGTTCTCCATTCCTGAAACACTTAACACACACGTTAAAACCTTCACACACGTTTGTTATCATCAAACACGAAGTTCACAGATCGTTGCTACCAACAATCTCCCCCTTTTTATGATGACAAACTAAGTAGAAGATTTGAGCATTAAAGTTCCAAATAGTGTGTGTGTGAAAGTGTGACGATAGAGTGTGATGATAGAGGGTGACATGCAATGATATATAATGATGTGCAAACAATGATGTGTACAGTTAATACTATGCATGCTCAAACAATGATGTGTACAGTTAATACTATGCATGTTCCCCCTATTTTTGTGCTTCCCTAATATTCACTAGTGCTCCCCCTTAATCAAATAATCAATCAAATAGCACACCAACAACAATTACCACAAATATCAAATCTTTCCATTTCTCCCCCTTTGTTATAACCAAAAGTTATAACACGAAGTCAAAATCATATAACATGCAAAAAGAGAATATTATTAACCATCACCAACAATTGCATGCATACAATCATAGAATAATCAAGTCAAATTCCAATGAAATTAAACAGCTAAGACTTCAACACCAATGTGTACGTGCGATGATTAAAATTGAAGCACAAATGGAGAATCATTTAAGAAAGTCAACCAAAACCAATCCACATTTTCCAAATAACATTCTATCACCTAGGATTGATTTTTCCTACCTCATTAAAAATGAGTTCAAGGTACCACACCCCAAAACATAGCCTATAAGGACTCTTAGATGCGGGGGTGGCATTGCTTGACGAGTAAATACACCAACGCTAAAGTTTACCCATAAAGCTTATGTTGGATACTCGTGGGTAATACCGTTGCCAAGAATTGAATCCATTTTCCATACAGAGCAATTATCTTTTGTTTTCTCATTTTTTTAAATGCTTATAACAACAATTTCTTTTGCTCAATTTTTATCCATGGCAAGGTATAGCATATCCCTTAGATTTTCAGTTAAGTTTTCCTCCTACATTCACTTTCCATACTTCATAAACGATATCTCCAAATGTGCAACAATAATAATACATGTGGAAGTGAAGTAGGTGGTGTAGAAATCAAGTTGTTTTTAGTCATTGAACATGCCATGAATATTTAGAAAGATGAACATGCACATGTGGCAAAAGCAATAATATACCAATTTCTACATAGATATGAAAATCATTAGTTCATACTTCAATAATGAATCAAAGAGAAAAGATACACATTTAAGCACCAATTTTTTTTTCAGTTTTTCAGTTTTTTTTATGCATGAAGTACTAAAGCAAACATGAGATGCAATCACACAAACAAAAAAAATCATGCACACACAACAATGCAACTACTAGCACACAAGAGAAAAAAAGTTCAAGCACACAAAAAAATGCGAACAAAAAAATTGCTATGAAGGTATGCATTAAGTTCAAAGAATGAGATATACCTTCGCGTCGCCGTTTGACTAAGGAGCTAAAAAATAATGAGATAGTCAATTTATCGCTCCTCGTCAAATTTCCATCCACCTAAAAAAAGGTGTCATTTGTGAGCTTGGAATCCAACAAGGTCCACTCACATTAGTCATCAAAGATTTAGGAACCCATATTTGTTTGAACTTAATGTTTTTGTTCCTATATTTACAATGATATGAAGTATGACCAACGCATCCACATGTAAAGCACTTAGCATGAAAATTTCCAGCCTTTGTTGTTTCAATGTGAACTTTTCTATATTTTGATTTTTCAACATTTTTAAGACCATATCCTAGTCCTTGCCTATTATTGCCATAAAGTTGATTTCCAAGAATAATGTCCAAATTTTGTTTTCCAATAGAAAATTTCATTAATGACAATTCTAAACTAGCGACTTTGGATTTCGAATGAGCATTTTCAATCACAAGCAAAGTGCATTTACTAATGAAAGCTTGCTTGTTTTCCTCTTTTTTATTTTCAAAATCCCTCATTTTTTCTTTAAGTTCAAGATTTAGCATGGTAATCTTTTCAGAAAGCAATTCATTTTCAACTTCAAGCTTTATCTTATCTAGCTTATACATGCTAATATTTATATTATAAAACATGGATGTTATCATGGGTTATTGGATAAGAGTTTTTGATAAGAGAAATTGGATAAGGGTTTGAATTGTATTTGGGGGTATATAAATGAGGGATGTTATAATGAGATATGGATAAGAGAAATTGGATAAGAGAAATTGGATAAAGGGTTGAGTTGTATTTAGGGTATAAAAATTTGGATATGAGTTATTGGATAAGAGATATTGGATAGGAGAAATTGGATAAGAGTTTAAGTTGTAATTTTGAAATTTGGGGGGAAAATTTGATTTTTAGTGTGAAACCCAATGAGAGAAACCGAAATGTTTCGAAATTTAAGGGGGAAACCCTCATTTTGGGGAAATAAAAAAGAACAGGCCCAACCTCGACACTCTCCTCCTGGCACGCTGGCAACCCCACCCCCTTTGGCCAACGTCCTCCTCTCGCAGATGCGCGCGGTTTTGGTCGCGGATCAGGACACTTGGTTCTCTAACAAGCAAGCGAAGCTCCTCAAGTCGCAGAAGTTCGCATCGGAGCTCGATCTCCATCCCTCTCTTTAACCTAGATCACATCGATCTAAAATTATCATGAGTGAAGAGATTTCTGAACTATGTTATGAATAATGATTAGGTGGATATGACGAAGGTGAAGATGGACGTGATCAGGCCGTGGATCGTGACTAGGGCGACCGAGCTCCTCAGATTTGAGGATGAAGTGCTAATTAATTTCATTTATGGTCTTTTGGATGGAAAGGTACTATTTTTTAAATATTGGCATACTTTATTTCATCAACTTCATGTTTTAATTGTTTTTGAAATGTATTACGTAGGAAGTGGATGTGAAACAAATTCAGATCCAGCTTACTGGATTCATGGAGAAGAACACTGGGAAGTTCATGAAGGAGCTATGTGGTCTACTGCTCAGCGTGCAGAACAATGTCAGTGGAGTTCCTCAACAATTTTTGGATGCAAAAGAGGAGGAGACCAGGAAGAAAAAGGCGGGCTTTCTTTCCCTTTTTGATAAATCTTGCACTTTTATTTTCCTATTCTTATTGAACATGTGTTTACATGATGAATGTGGTTATTCTAATTTAGGCGGAGACGTATAGAATTGCTCAAGAGATTCAAAAGAGGAGAGACCTGGACGGAAGGGAGCCAGAACGGATATATATGAATCCTTGATCCACTTCTGTGTAATAGGTTTCTTGATATCAAACTTTTCATCTTGGACCACATCATCTACTTCCATGGATTGCATCCATATCCCAATTCAGCTTACTATGTTTTGTTGGTTCATGATCTGATTTATTGCAATGTGCACCTAAATCTTGAACTTGATCAAGGTTGTCAAAGCATTGCATGGTATGGACCATGAGTACCTAGAATCATTTAGTTGCGTAATTATCTTATTTTCAGTCAGGCAAGAATTACATCCAAACTTCGGATAGTGTTTGAACAACAAGGTTGTTTGACGGATAGTGTTTGAACAGTAAGGTTGTCTGACAGTACATATATGATAAACTGTAAAATAGTAAACAAAAAAACCAATATCGGTATTGATTGAAGATTTCTAGATATACACTAAGATTGTTAACCTTCATACATGGGTTTTCTTTCTTTAAGGTGTCTTTGAATCTGCACTGATAACTTTAGAACTCACCTGCATCCTGTTGTTGCAATTAAACGGACCATTTCTGTTTACAATAATGTACGCTACTTGCAAATGCCATGTGATATACTGATCAAGATCTTAAATCTTTGTTGTGCACAGCCTTTTTAGTGTAATAGAAAATTATATGAATTTGTTTGCTGATTGAATTCCATTTGGACATCAAAATATTTGCATTCTAATCTTTAGACCTTGGCAGTACAAGTAGCTTTCAGGAGGCAAAAAGTAGCTTTCTGGTGGATCTAAATTTAATTCTAATCAATGCAGGATTATTTATACATTCAGTGGGACCAACCTGATGGCAGATACATCAAGAGAAGAAGGACTGCGCATTTCATGTCAGTATTGATTTTGCTACAGAAGTTTGCATATGAGATTTTCTGCTAGGACTTATTTACTTTCTATGTACTCTATGTTTTAAGTATGTCCAGGTTTTGAGAAATGCTTCATTGTTTCAAACTTTTATCATCCTCCAAGTTATACCAAGTTATGCTTTAGCATTTTGCTCACATTTCATTATATGTACATATTGCTTATAACTATTTACTTTCTTTGTACTTCATGTTCTAAAATTCAGAAAATCTCATATGCAAACTTCTGTAGCAAGAATCAATACTATGAGTGTCTACCTGTGAGGATTTTTCATATTTATGCTTCAACAGTCTTGAGTAATTGAATATGTAAGCATACAATAAAATAAAAAATTCATAAATATAGTAAATCAAAAAAAGGAATGAAGAAAAAGGTGATACTTTTAAGCCCGTTTTCTGTTGATTTGCTAAGTTAGACCTCTTGCAATTAAATTCTACACAAAGTGATGAAGATAATAAGGGGAATAGCTAGGATTTATGGGAAGCTCTGTGAAAACTCAAGCGGAAGCAAGGTTTTTATTGGAGGGTGGTTGTTTAAAGATTAATTTTGCTCTCAATTTTGTTTCATAGATCAATGATATATACATTGTTGTGCTAGCTAATGAGCATGGTAAAAAAAGAGTAAGGAAATTTAGAAGGCAGAACCACTCCAGCATCATTAAATATCAAATTTAATATATTAATGCAAATGTTGTAAAAGAGTGAGACAATATCAAACAACATTGTACATGCATATTGTCTTAATGTGGTTGTTTAAACATTAATTTTGCTCAATAGTAAGGAAATTTATATAAGATTTTGTTCTCAATTGTGTATATGACAGGATTTAAATCCATTTTCAAATTCCATCAAGTGTGTATATGTCATTTGTATTCATTGTGCTAATTAAGTGAAATGTCATTTTTGATTTTTTTCTTTAACAAAGAATCTGTGTATATGGCAGGATTTATCAAATAATAATGGCAGTATTTATATATGTTTGTGTATATGGCAGCAATTGATTAGAATCAAATGCCATTATATCCTGCCTTATACACATAACCATATTCTTATTTCTTCCTTTAAAAGAGAAATTTTTTTTCCTGCCATTCCATGCAAATGCCATTATATCCTACCATTCCAAGCAAATTCCATTATATACTTTCATTATATCCTGCCATTCCAAGCAAATGCCATTATTTCTTGCCATATACCCATTTTAGGAAAATGATGAAAGAGAGTATTTTGGAAGTTTGTTTTGCATCAGATTATTGTCTTTAATGTGGTTGTTTAAAGAATAATTTTGTTCTCAATTTTGTTTCATAGATCAATGATATATACATTGTTGTGCTAGCTAAAAAGCATGGTAAAAAAAGAGTGAGACAATATCAAATAACATTGTACATACATATTGTCGTAATGTGGTTGTTTAAACATTAATTTTGCCCAAAAGGAAGGAAATTTATATAAGATTTTGTTCTCATTGTGTATATGACAGGCTTTAAATCCAATTTCAAATTCCATAAAGTGTGTATATGCTATTTGTATTCATTGTGCTAATTAAGTGAAATGTCATTTTTCATTTTTGCTTTAATAGAGAATCTGTGTATATGGCAGGATTTATCAAAGAATAATGGTAGGATTTATATTTGTTTGTGTATATGGCAGCAATTGATTAGAATCAAATGCCATTATATCCTGCCATATACACATAACCATATTCTTATTTCTTCCTTTAACATAGAAATTTTTTATCTTGCCATTCCAAGCACATGTCATTATATCCTGCCATTCTAAGCAAATGCCATTATATCCTGTCATTATATCCTGCCATTCTAAGCAAATGCCATTATTCCTGCCATATACATATTCTAAGCAAATCCATTATATCCTGTCATTATATCCTGCCATTCTAAGCAAATGCCATTATATCCTGTCATTATATCCTGACATTCAAAGCAAATGCCATTATTCCTGCCATATACATATAACCATATCTTGCCATATACATATGCCATATACACATAACCATATACACATAACCATATTATATCATGCAATGGCCATTTTGGTGGTTATAAACAAATTGTAGGAAATTTTTTAGTTTAGTTTAGTTTATTTCTGGTTGGTGTTAGCATTTAATGGTGGTTTCAATTTTTTTGCTAAGGAGGTTTTTGTGTTAGGTTGTTTTTGTGTGAAGATCAAAGTGCCAATGATCGTGGTGGGAAGCAAGCTGGATCTAGGGATGAGCAGCCGGTGAGCCAGAAGCAGGTGATGTCCCCTATCATGTAGTAGTTTATGGAGATTGAGACTTGCATCGGATGTTCTGCACTTCGACTACTCTAGGTATTCTGAATTTTACTGCCTTTTACTTTGTGAATGGTATCGGTTTGGGTTTTTAGGGACGATGTTGGTTGTTGGGAGATTTTATTGGGAAATTAGTGTAGAATTGTGATTTCAAAAGTTGAAAGGTTTTCACTTTCTTAATGTCATGCACTTTTTTATTTTTCTATATTTCGCTTCAAGGGATTGCATGTTGCTTTATATTTTATGCATGTGAACTGATAGCTTTAAGAGATCTGGCCTCATCCATTGCATGTGAACTGATAGCTTTATAATTTGCATGGAAGTAGATGTAATGTTGATGCACTTTTGTCGTACCATACATGTCCATATTGATGAGCAGTTTGCTCAGTTCGTGGTGTATGTTCATTTGGAATCAATGGTGTTACTTTCTTGGGCTAATATTGCAGCCGACACTTTAACCATAAATTAATGGACAGGCGTGTCTACAAATTGGATGAACTAGGATCAGAGATTGCATGGGTTGGCAGCTGATCTGCTTGCTTCTCTGGTGGATACTGCTTTTATCGGCAAAATAGGTTTGCTTGCCTTGCTCTCCTCTTCTACTTGAGCATTTGGCTCCTTATAATGCAGATCTTTTACAGTATCATATTGATATATACTTTGCGACATATATTTTGCCCATTGATAAAACTGTGAAAGCATGCAAGATCATCCACTAATTGGTTATTAATTGTATTCAAGTAGTTTTCAATCCTATTCCCATTCGGATAACTCTGTAAATAATGCAGAATGCTAACTGCCAATGAATAATACCAAATTTATCTACTTCATGCTAACTGCTCAATTACCATTACATTTGACCCCTTTAGTTTATCTTTTGGAATAGCTGCTCCTTCGTTGTACTACTTTTATTTGGATGTTAGGTTTGAGCATATGCAATAACTGAGAATCATATTTTTTTATCCTCATGTTCAAGATGTCACATTATTCTGGTGTGTTCTATGATTATTTCTGTCTAATTATAGATTCACAGAAGGGCAAGCCTATCTCTTCTAATATTCTGATATTCATTTCATCATTTGTACTATCGTTCCATTAATTTATGTTTAAGATGTGATATGTAATGACATTATACAAAAAAAGAGATTTGGTTGGGTGGCTGCATGTTTTGGTTTAAGATGAGAGAGTACTCTATATATTTAAGATGTCCATGATTCAGTTTAGACATTTTCATCTATGCATGTTTTGGTTGTCATGATTCACATTACCTGATAGAATTTTATGGCACTATATTCATTCCTTCTTTAATCATCATCCCATCTTCAATTCTGTCACCAAACAGTCACACAATTTTACAGCATGAAAAATAACTTCTGTGCTTTCATGCATACTTTCCAGGAATGAGCACATGTATACTTTCACAGAAGCCAAACATGGTTAGTTTCTCTAATGCATGAAACCAACAAGCTGCAAGAATCAAAACAAGAAAGAAAGTTATTTGGATGCATTAATAGATATATGTGTGTTGTGAAAAGGAAATGAGAGGGTCAGTATCACTGTGGGTCACAACATAACAACAGATCAAAGATAGTATTTGATCAGAAACTAAAATACAACAAAAGTTACAACTCATGCCACATGATAGCACTACTGTAATTGTATGTACTCTGTAGCCCGAGGTATTATACTAATCATACATAGATGTCCATCGAGCTAATGTCATCCCTAATGATAATCAATTTTCAAATTTTGGGAACATGAACATATCAAATGACCCATGCGAACTCTTATTTAGACTGCAGCATATATTCGTAGTTTTTTGCAGACGAAAGTTGTGTATTGATATCTTTTAATGTCAATGTAGATGTGCATGATGAACATATGAAAACACTTACTACAGATAATAATACACTTACTACACATCTGCACATTTGCGTTGTCAGCCGTCGTCCCTGCTTTGCACTAAAGTTGCAATATTTTTTAGTTTGAATATTGTTAAAAAATTGTTAGTTTTTCATTTTTTTCATTTTTGGTGCGCTAATGGAGATGGCAATTTAGGATCCAAAAGTAATCAAAGGTTGTTTCTCTTTTTTTATCTTTGTCTGGATTTGAATTTTTTGAGAGATTTGTTAGTTTTATTTTATGATTAATGTGGGCGATATGAAAGTATTGATATTTCAAGGAAATAAATCATCTCGCATACACCAACCAACGGTTGACTTCAGATGATGTTCTTTCTGCAACGGACTGCCATTTATACATGTTGAAATACAAAACTGAGAAGGATTCTGCATCTTGCTTTTTTGCTCTTTAGTGGAGCTTAAGTGTAAGTATATTGGAAATGGTTAAGCTGCTTATTTGGGATGGAATGTAGAATGCATCAAGCTGGCATTGCTAAAATGTTCATTTTTGTGATGGGTTCTCAGTGATTCATGTTCATTTGGTTGTCTACAAATTTGGTGATATCCTCACTGGGCATGGTATGTTGTTATTTTGGAAATGCCAGATGACATTTTTTGGTCAGTATCCATCCTTAGAGGGAACTTACGAATGAGGCTTCAAAGCCTATATGCATGGAAATATAAGTTCAGTAAGTAACTATATGAATAAGAGAAAGCGACAACCGAAGATAAGGCATGCATGTATACATACAGTCATAGTTGTACTATTTGAAAATATTGCAAGCAAATGTTGGCAATAAAGTGTATGTGAAAGAAATTATTCAAATCAGATATGATGCCAACAATAAAGAGATATATGCTAGATAAATACTGTTTGTTGTCAAGATTTACTAACTGTACATATGTGTTTACATAAAGTGTATGTAGAAGAAATTATTCAAGTCTCATATGATGCCAACAATAAAGAGATATATGCTAGATAAATACGGTTTGTTGTTAAGAATTATTAACTATACATATGTGTTTACATAAAGTGTGTATAAAAGAAATTATTCAAGTCACATATGTTGCCAACAATAAAGAGATATATGCTAGATAAGTACTGTTTGTTGTCAAGAATTATTAACTGTACATACTCTTTATAGCTTTCATGTTGTCTTCGTATCTGCAAATAAAATTGTTGGACTGAAGTTTAAGCCGATATTGGATGGCTGAAGGATCTGAAATTTGAGATTTCCAGCACAAGTTGTTCCATAAAAGGTTATTAATGTTATTACAGGTAGTGCTACATGTATGCTTTTGAGTATTTAAGCACATACATGATTCAAGGACCCTAAAAAGAAATCTCTTGATGAGTTGAATTAGTTGATTCAGGTCCCCATTGCCAACAAGCTCAGTAACTATGATGAATAAGAGAAAGCGCCACACGAAGATGAGGTATGTACATGATTTAGATTAATGTTGCAACACTGTAGCCACTAGCCTCACCTGATATGCTCCTCAAAAACTCATCTCTAGGGACACAATGTTGAACTCTCCGTCATTCTCTCTCAGCTTAAGAGAGAGAATATGAAGTTCTATGTTAAACTTGCAGCAAAGACCAAACAACACAAGCATCAAACCTAAAGAACGAAATAGCAAAGTTCCAATATGGGGTTAATCTAAAGATGATAGTCTTTAGATTCAGTTACCGAATTTAGATTCAGTTGTAACATGGTCATTCTTTCCCGCCCATAATTTATTTGTCTACTTGCCTTCTTTCAGATTCCTTCTTTCTGGAAGTATTACAAATAATATCCTAATTTTGGGTTATGGATCTTCATTTTTGTTCATTAGGAAAATGGTTTCCTATTCCTGGGTGGTTATTTATAGTCCTCAGGCACAGTTACCATATTTTATGTTATGTCCCTTTGCTGGACCATTTGTATTAACTATGTTCTCCTTTTTTTCCTTTCATATTTTTGTTCATGCATATGTACATAGACTATTGCAGATGATAATAGACGCCCAATGGAAGTACTTGCAATTAATTCTAAGAAACGCCCAATAATTGATAACTAGTTATGGCTTGAAATCTGTGGAAATATTGGAAGCTACGAGCTCTCAGAACTGGTCATTGCAGCGGACAATGTTCTCAAAGGCCACCATTATTCCTAAACAAATCATGATCATTAATGTTGAATACTCGACTAAGAGTTGCTTAACTAGGTCGGAGAGACCAATGAAGCATAACCATAAGAGCAGTGATTGCTCCCACAGTTGGGCTGTAGAATCAAATGAGACCAATCTAAGTTGCAGCAAGAAGAACCAAAGTCATCGGGTGTTTTTTTGATGGAGTTGAGAGATCTCGAGGTAATGTAAGGAGTGTTGATTTTTCAAAAGAGATTGACCTCAACAGGTGATGACGGTTGAATAGGCCTCGGAAATAAACCAACCTAGCAAATGGCAAATAACATTTGAGAATCTCTGAGGTTCTCAGGCGAAGTGAATAATAATTGTGATACTGTGTTATCTTCATACTGTGTTATCTACTGAAATGTTTACTTTATTACATTTGTTTAATGTAAAATATGAGCAATAACTAAACAAAAAATGCAAACAATGAAAGCGTGATAATTTCTGGGTATTTGATAATCTTTGCAATGATGATCACATATGCTTAGCATTTTTATTTTACAGTGTTGATTTTAGCTTTTATATTCTGCTTTGTGTTGATCGATTTACAACCAAACATAAAACATTTCACGGAGTATTTGATGATCAAATGACACACTAATTCTATCATGTATACATTGAAGTAATACAACACAAGAATAATATTCAACTTTGAGAACTCCGTACATAAATAACACAATAATTAAAAACATGATGATATTAAACAGCAGGTACCTCAACATTCGCATTAAATCGGCTTAAAAAGCAAACACCATATGAATGGATATCTCACAAATAGACATATGTATACATATATTCCTTGATATCTTTTATGCATTCATGTCTTTGTCACAACTTCATATATTCCATACTTGCTTGGCTGATAGGCTAATATTGTATTTGCTTTTGTTTTATGCCTCTTTGTGACAGTATATATCATTACTGTTAATTAGAATGCAGATTTTCATATCTGTTAGAGGCTTCCTACCAAATCTTATGAAGGTAATTGTGTGCCTCTATTTACTCTATCTTCCCTGCTTTGTTTACTTTATCTTCCATGCTCAATGGTTAAGCATAACTGCAATCATTAGTGCGTCTACATGAAACTGATGTTCTTTATATTGGTAAAATGTGATTCATCATTTATTTGGGTTGTAAGTTTTAATTGATTTCTATTTTAATTCCTCTGTAAAATAGAGCTCTTAATTTGACTGGAATAATATTTAAACACAGAGAATTTACTTAAGCTGGCAAAATTTCTATTTTAAATGTCAAATTTCTCTTTGAAATTTTTCCATCACTTTTTCTTAATTGGACTGGAATAATATTACTTTTATGTGATGAGAGTAGTTTAAAGGGTAATTTGACTTCATGATACCCAAATTGTAATCGAAGGAATTAGACATTGAAAGTATAGCATTTTATTATTATGTTCTCCTTACTCAACTTCCATGGTTTTACTCACATCATTAGAAGGAATTAGACATTGAAATTGCAGTTCTTTGCTATTTTGGGAGTAAGTGGTGGTTCATCTACCTATGTCGTACTTTTCTTGGCAGAGATTATGGGCATGTACTTTGTATCATTTATCCTTTTAATAAGAAACAACCTAGCAACTAAATACATGTATGCTTTCCAGTGCATTGTAGTCAATGCCGACAAATGTGAACCATGACTTGCAATGTATCCTCTGTCATTATTATTGGTTTTATTCAAAAAATCAAATGACTTACAATGTATCCCCTCACTGTTATTGGTTCAAAATCATCCAATGATGAATCTTAGAACCGTTATATAAATAGTTTGCCAGAAATGTAGCTCTTTTTGCTTGGAGAAATTTAATGTTTTAGACCAGTTCCTCTTTTAATTTTGTTCAATTCAACATATTTTTTTGTTAAAATTGGTTGGTTGAGGTCAGTTCCTCTTTAAATTTTTGCTGTGGATGTGGAATGATTTGTATGTTCTCCCATTGTTTTACACCATTTTTTTGTCATTAATGAGCTTGAATAGTCTTGATTTTTCATTTATGTTTAGTTAGATGTGGTTTGACCCCTAATGTAAGGCATTTTGTTCAATTGAATTATATAGTTTGATGAAGCTAGCTTTTTGCTAAGAAATTGACTTGAATTGTGATTTTGTTTTATAAAGTAGAAATTTGATGTTGATTTGATTATCTAACATTTTTCTTCCCATCCTCAGTTATGAATTTATCTGACATTTGCTAAATGCATAAAACTTAATTGCAATAAATAGGAAGAAGGTCTGAAAGTTCATATCATTTAGAAAATTATACAAATATGCACATAATTATGGCTATAAAATTATGAACTCCTAATCACTTCATGTTTCTTGCTACTCACATGGCACTTATCTTAGCTAAATATTTTCTATTTTGCTACTCACTTGGCATATATTTTTTGAAATGATTAGGGTTTTGTTATGTTTGCAGAAGTGGAGCAAGGGAAAACAGAATGAATATTATCACATTATACTGCAGTAGAATCAACAAGTGTTCTTTTTTCATGACCTCAGGTAATTTAGGATAAAATTTCTTTCTACAACTTGCAATCTAAAGTATTAGCTAGCAACTTGGTTAATGGTGATGCTAGCTTTTATTTATGTAACCCAAGCATATGTAGCTGTATAATTATGCTGGGGATTTTAGGATATTTTAGGATATTTTAGGATATTTGGAGGATACGATATCAATTTCTGTAGATCGCACAGATTTTAGAAAAGAACCAATGAGTCTGGTAATTGAAAAACAGAATGTCTTTGGCCTTTTTTGTCTAAGTGGCTATGTATATGTTTGCGATAAAATCCACTTACTCTCCTAAAACACCTTTTCCATATACAAAGCGTAAGACCTACCAAGTGTCTTTTCTGTAACTCTAATCTTCAATTGAGCAATGCTTTTACTCTTAACATTGGGTAGGATTTGGGTATAAGAAAGAGGTCTCAGGTCAAAATGATCCTATTTACTTTCGGATGTTTTTCCCAACATTGGAATTGATTGTGCAAGTTTCTAAAGGCGTGTGTATGGCAAACGGCAGAAGGTCCAATGTGTATCTGTTGCAGGTCAGGACTGGGCGAGGCGTCCGCCGCTCACCTGGAAAAAGAGTACCAGTCATTTCCACTGGAATGGGGTATGTTTCAAAATTGGACCAGTTTTTGGTGCATGGTCGCATACAAGTTTGTGTATGCATTGTATATATATTCTTCCTTCATGTTCCAAGGTGACTACTCTTTCAGATTATTATTTTCCCTCAATGTTCACAACACACCATGGCAGCTCACTAGGAAATCAAAACAAAACACATCAAATTTAACAAACTACGATGCTAGCTTCGTTTTGAATCTGATCTTCTTGAGTCTTCTGTAGTGCATGGTGTAGGAACGTAAACCAATATTGGTCAGGCTAAGGAGTGGAGTGATATTCAACTGGTACATTCACATCCATGTGATACTATGATTATGACTATTATTGTATCTTCTTATATCTTTCCCAACACATGAACACTCGCTATTATTATAACTATTTTTGTAACAATATCTACATATATGTTTTTAGAAATGCTCAGCAAGTAAAAGAATTATGAGTCAACCAGAGGGTGTGGACTTCATAATAATAAACCAATGAAAAAATAGCCTTTGAGAATACATGGATGCCTTCGAGAGTCTGCACATTACATTAAGTGGATCAAATTGAGCCATTCCTACCTGATTATGAGCTGAACTCCTGGTAAAAGAACATAATAAATGAAGTTATGGCCCAGTCCCATACAAACCCCAAATGGCTGGCCCAATCTCAAACATATGGACATGTATGATTTTTGATGAACTAATCATGTAGTACTGATAAGAATTTATAATTGCAAATCATTTGGTGAAATGTTGGCAATATCCTTTCATTAAACAAATAATGTTCATCATGCTTTCTATTAGAATCAAACTATGATCCTTTGATATTGCCATGCTTATGCATTAGGAATTCTGAAAAGCTAATTCCCATGTTCCTAACTTCTTATGGTCTTATGTTCTGTAGAAGTAATCCTCTTGAATGCCCACCCATTGAATTCATCTCACAAAATATGATGAATTTGTAATATTGTGAAGTATATCTGAGTTATTAGTATACATGATTAATTATTATACCTTCTTTTTTTCTTTGAGTAGTAAAAAGAAGAGGAAATAACATAATTTTATGGTCCTGCCAACAAAGGCTCTGAAGCGACTTGGTTCAATATCTTGGATAAAACAAAGTCTGTTAATTGTCCTTTGAAGTACAACTACAACATAAGTGGTAATGCTTTACTTGACATGATTATGAAGTACTAACTCACATATGCACGTGAATTAGTAGTTATTAGAAGTAGACTGGTGCTTCCACTGTGTACACAAGTGCTTATTGTATTAAGTAATGGTGATGGATCTATTAATCATATTATTCGAAATGCCTTTGTTTATCAGATTCTCAACTGCATTAAGTAGTATTAGTTATGCTGCTGATATGTGGTAATAGTCTTTCATCTGTAATTCTTTATATGGATTTGAATCCTTTTGGTGTTATTTTGCAGCATCTGCTGTGGATCCTCTGCACCTCAAGTATTTTGGCTTTTGTGGAAGAGTGATTGCACTAGCCTTGATGCATAAAGTTCAAGTAGGTGTTGTATTTGACCGCTCATTTTTCCTGCAACTAGCTGGTAAAATGGCTTCATTGGATGACATTAAGGATGCAGATCCCTTCTTATATATGAGCTACAAAAAGATTCTGAAAATGGATCCTGAGCTTCTCGATTCAGATGTTTTGGGACTAACCTTTGTGAGAGAAATTGAAGTACTAAGGGCTCAGAAGGCTGTTGAGCTTTGCTATGGGGGGAAGGATATGGTTGTAAATAGCTAGAATAGAGAGGATTATATTAAACTTCTAATTCAGCATCGTTTTGTGAAGTCTGTTTCAGAACAGGTTTCCCATTTTGCTCGAGGATTTAGTGATTTACTTTCTAATGCAACGTACCAGAAGTTTTTCTTCAACAATGATGTTTTTGATATTTTTTGTGTTTTTATTTCTTGCTGCTCAAGGCAACATGACATCTGCATTCTTCTGTGTGAATTCTTTATGGCATCGGCTTCCTTTGCTAATGGTCAGATTACGTTTGAGATGATCCAGTTTGAAAAGGTTCGTATCATCACTTCCTTATTTTTGCTAACAATTATCTTTATAAATTTGATTGATATTGTAATAAATATACTGCAATAGTATTATGCCTTCACTATTGTAATTAGCAGTTTAAAATAACTTCAGACAAGCTGGCCAGTAGAACCCAAGACAAATAGAATAAAAACAAGGACATGTTTTGCAATTTTCCATATGCATTGTTACATTCCATATCCAATTTATTTGAACACCAATTTGAATAGCAAACTCAAAATATTTCAAATCATTGAACACCTATTATTTTAACCCAATTTCACTCATATGTCAATTTGAATAGCAATGTGTTTATCCATTTGAATTTGTCACCCATATGTCAATTTATCACTTGAATTTGAACTTAAATGAAATGCATATCAGCTCATATGTCAAATTTGTCACCCAATTTCACTCATATGTCAATTTGAATAGCAATTTGAATAGCAATGTGTGAAATTTGGACATATGAGTGAAATTTGGAATGGACATATGCGTGAAATTTGGACATAGTGAAATTTGGACATTTGAACTACAAAAAACAGCACATTTTTTAATTTGAATTTTGAGTTCATATTTCAATTTGAATAGCAAACTCAACAAATTTCAAACCCTTGAATTCTCAAAAATGGCTCTCAAATAATGGGTGTAAAATGGATATGGATGATCCAATATGAGTAAATTGGTGTAAATAATGGGTGTAAAAATTTGTATTGTATCATTGATATGTTTTGGCATGATACATTGAAATTTTTGGTGCTAAATAACATGATACAATGTATTTGAACATATGAGTAAATTTCTCATTCATTCCAGAACATATGAGTAAATTGGGTTAAAATTTTCTTAATTCAGTTTTCTTAAATCAATTTGTATCATTGTGCATTGTATCATTGTGTCATTGTGCTAAAAATTTCCTACATCAGTTTGTATCATGTATCATTGGTTTGTTCTGGAATGATTGTGAAATTTGTATTGTATCATTGATATGTTCTGGAATGATATAATACAATACAATACAATCTGATTTGTATTGTATCATTGATATGTTCTGGAATGGGAAATTTGTATTGTATCATTGATATGTTCTGGAATTAAATGGGAAATTTGTATTGTATCATTTAAGGAAATTTGTATGGGAAATCAGTCTGAATAGGAAATTTGTATTGTATCATTGGCAGTGTTCTGGCGTGGTCTGGCTTATGGCAGTGTTCTGAGCTTATGGCTTATTGTTAATGAGCAAATATGGCAAGTATTGCTGGAGCAATGTATCATATATATACCATGTGAATTGCTATCTTATTTTCAATTGCAACATGTATCCGTTATGGAAAGCATTTCGGGAGCAAGCATTTCTGAGCAATTAAAGTTATGGTAAGTATTTGTAAGTAACTGTATGTTTATGTACAACTTCTCATGCTTATTAAATTATATTAAATTTTGTTGGCAGGATGTGTCCCCTTTGTGCTCTGAGATGTGAATAGGGTTATCTTCTTCATCAGATTTCTCTTTGGGTATTGGTTTCTCTAATGTCCAATGGCAGCTTCAATATTTTGTACATGGGCAGTCCAGTTGCAGATTTCTCATTATCATCAGATTTATAGAATGAGGAGCAACGCAACATCTAGAAGACCATAGCAGAGAAAAGTAAAAGAGAGTGAGGTGGGGCATCATCATTGCATGTTCTGTCGATGGATGTTTAGAACCATAACAGAGAAAAAGCAAAAGAGATATGTCATTGTATCAATATCAAATTCTGTCAGTGTATATTTAGAACAAGGATTTGACAATGTATCAAGTTCTGGCAATATCAATATCAAGTTCTGGCAATGTATATTTGGCAATGTAAATTTAGAACAAGGATTTGGCAATATCAATATCATAATTATGAGAATGTATTTTGGAATCTTAGTTCTGTGATATATTTTGAAATCATAGTTCTAGGAATCAAGATAGGAAATCATATTATATTCATGTATCAAAGAAGCTGAATTAGTTTACATAATGATTTTTAATATATATCTATATATCAAAATTATTATTATATACATGTTCTAAAAACTGAATGTTGTATCCATGTCTTTGATTGTTATATTTCATGTTGGAGCAAATGCCATTGTCCTTAACAACAGAAAATAACAAACATAAGACAGATATATAACATCTTTATTACATTTGAGTGATGTTATCAAGAGAAATTGGATAAGATAAATTGGATAAGACACAAACATTACACCGAAGGGGCCCATGCCGAAGGCGCCCGCTATTTTGTTGTTCGGCGTAGAATTTGTTGTTCTGCGCCGAAAGCGCCCCCACTAAATTTGTTGTTCCACCCCGAAGACACCTACGCTGAATTTTTTGTTTCGTGTCGAATGCACCTGCGTCGAATTTGGTGTTCCACGCCGAAGGAGCCCGTGCCACTAAATATTTTTACGCTAATTTGTTGTTCCGCACAATTTTGGCTGTGAAAATAATTTTTTGGGGAACAAAGATTTCGCGGGAAAAAATCTTAAATGAACCGTGCCCGCGGGCACGGGTTATGACTATCTATCTATATATCAAAATTATTATTATATACATGTTCTAAAAACTGAATGTTGTATCCATGTATTTGATTGTTATATTTCATGTTAGAGCAAATGCCATTGTCCTTAACAACATAAAATAACAAACATAAGACACATATATAACATCTTTATTACATTTGAGTGATGTTATCAAGAGAAATTGGATAAGATAAATTGGATAAGACACATACATTACACCGAAGGGGCCCGTACCGAAGGCGCCCGCTATTTTGTTGTTCGGCGTAGAATTAGTTGTTCTGTGCCGAAAGCGCCCCCACTAAATTTGTTGTTCCACCCCGAAGACACCTACGCTGAATTTTTTGTTTCATGTCGAATGCACCTGTGTCGAATTTGGTGTTCCATGCCGAAGGAGCCCGTGCCACTAAATATTTTTACGCTAATTTGTTGTTCCGCACAATTTTGGCTGTGAAAATAATTTTTTGGGGAACAAAGATTTCGCGTGAAAAAATCTTAAATGAACCGTGCCCGCGGGCACGGGTTATGACTAGTCCTTTAATAAAGAGGGACATGAAAGACAGTCAGTTTTTTCAGGCAAGCTAGCTTTCTCTTTTTCTAACATGGTAATGGTAGATTTGCATGCAACAAGCTCTTGTTTAAGATTTTTCATTTCTATAGACATGTCATACTCAGTTTGTTGCATATCAAAGTTATCATTCCTATAACTATCCACATCAGCTTCTAGCTCATCAATTCTACATTGCATTCCTTTACAGATTTCTAAAAGTTCACCTTTAGTGGGAGATTCTACCTCATTGTGTTTGGCCATCAATGCCATGTAGGAGTTGGCTTCATGTTCCTCATCCTCATCCTCAGCTTCGCTATCCATGTCCCACGTCAGCACTTTCGTTTTTCCTTTTGCAACTTGAGCTGTGTGTTGTTGTGGGCAATCTTTTATGTGGTGCCCTTTCTTCCTGCATTTAAAACATTCGCTTCTATAAATAGCTTTCTGATCAGAGGAATTTTTACCAAAATTAGAATTATTAGAACGAATGAACCTTTTTCCCATCTCAGTTCTTCCTTGATCAGTCTGAATGTATCTCCTGAATTTTCTGACCATTAGGGCTTGCTCTTCATCAAGATCGTCGGTGTTAGCTTGAAGAGCTAATGGTGTGGAAGCTTTGGTCTTCTCTTCAGGTTTCTCTCTGGCTTCTATACTCTGCAACTCAAGCTCATGTGACATTAGGTTACCTATCAAGTCCTCCACTTTCATTGTTGATAAGTCCTTTGCTTCTTGAATAACGGTGACTTTAGGCCTGAACGAGCTTGGTAGTGCCCTTAAGATCTTTCATACCTGTTCATGGCTAGAGTATGGCTTATCGAGGGAACTGGATTTGTAGACGATGTCTGTAAACCTCACAAACATGTCTTTAACTGATTCTGTTGGTAGCATGCGAAAGCTCTCATATTCAGTGCTCAGCAATGCAAGTCTGGATTCCTTTACTTGCGATGTTCCCTCGTGTGTCACCTCCAGAGTATGCCAGATTTCCTGCGCAGTTAGGCAATGTGAGATGCGATTAAACTCAGATTTATCAAGAGAGCATATAAGTGCATTCATAGCTTTACCATTAAGAGTATAAAGTTTCTTATCAGCTAAATCCCACTTGTCTTTAGGCTTAATCATAATAGTGTCTTCAATTTTAATAGTGGGTAGACTATAACATTTTCAACAATATCCCACACATCATAATATACAGAAACCGAATAGATTTTCATCCTAGCCTTCCAATATGCAAAGTCTACACTGTTAAACTTAGGGGGACGGGCTATAGACTGACCTTTAGCAAAAGCACAATCAGATATATTCATGGTCATCTAAAAATCTAGACTAGATCCTCTAAACTGGCTCTAATACCACTTGTTGGATCTGGATCGTAGCCTAGAGAGGGGGTGAATAGGCTAATAAAAAAAATCTCGTGCAACCCACGAGAAATCCCATGCAGTTATAAGCACATGCAGGGTAATAAAATAACAATCACTGAATACGCACAGATATACCCTGGTTCGGTCGTCCCCATGACCTACTCCAGTCCCGAAAGCAACTACTAGATAGATATGCAATCAAGTACAGCTACAATGAGTCAAGATCCCAAATATACTCTCACCTAGCTCGTACGCACACCACATGCTCTACACTCTCAATCTAGTCAGATGCTCTCCCTCCGTGACGACACCCAAAGTCGTCAGGTCCCCAAAAAGTAACACAGATGGTAATGTTTCCCCCACAGAGATCGCTACACCAATACAAAGATAAATAAATAGAGTTTTAGAAATGCTCAGTAATGGTATGTCGTCTCTGTCGTTCAGCGCGTGGTCAGATCTCGTCTGACGTAGATGTAGATGTCTCGTATCTCGTCTCCTCAGCAACTCAGGTTGCGGCAATCTCTGATGTTGCGCCCTCCCTCTTTGCTCAATAGAAAAATCTGTCTGTGCTTCCTCTTCTTAACTTCGGCTTGCCCTTGGCTCTCATTGTTTTGCAAAACAACAAAACAGTTTTGGCCTGTGCACTTGATGATGGAAAACAGGCTATTGGATTAAAAACCCCAATACCAAAATTAATGGCCCTCTCAAATAATTCGGCTGCCTGTATCCTTGATTCAATAAGGCCGGCCTTGATGTTCTGTGTGTGAGTTTCTTTGGGTTTTCTTGTTGTTTCGCAATGAATGCTTCAAGAAGATCCTGCAAGACAAACACCCATATTCAAAGAGATCTAAAAGGAATTCGGCAGCACTATGTTTTTTGGGTTGAAGATGCAAACAAAAAATAACAAAATTTCGGCTCCAGTTTGCAACCTTGAACACACACAAAAAACAAAAGAAAACTGCCTAGAGATTGCAAAAAGGAAATTTTTTTGCTCTTGAGGGGTGCGGCTCCTATTAATTAAAATTGTATTAAAAAACCTCCAACAAACTTCTGCTGCTGCTTGAGGAAATTTTTAGGGTTCAAGCTATCTCTGTTATTTAAAGGGAAGAGAGTTTTTAAAAGGAACGGAGCCCAGAATTAATTCGGCCAAGCTTTTAGGTAGGGTTCTTGGGACTGGAGGATTTGTGATAAAAAAATCAATACCAAAACAAACCTACGGCCTATTTGGAAGAGCTTTTATTTTTTTGATGATTTGTTAAAAAAACGGCTGCCCTCTCTCTCTTTTTCTTCTTTAATCTTTGCTTGTATATATATGAGAGGCAAGTATAGGGTTTTGTGCGGCAAAGGGGAGATCAATGGCTAGGATTAATAAGGACATTCTCCTTTGCACATTGACCAAGCTCTCCGTGAATTAATCACAAGTTCGCCATTCCTGAAACACTTAACACACACGTTAAAACGTTCACACACGTTTGTTATCATCAAGCACGAAGTTCACAGATCGTTGCTACCAACAAACATCACGTGGGGGAGAGTGTCCTAGGTCTAGGTTAGCTAGGGGTAGGGTTTTTTTATATAATTGTGATGAGTTGTGTGCGTGTGCAGCACGTGAAGGGAATGCTATAGGTTTTAAGGTTGTCTATTTATTTCTTTCAAAAAAAAGTCTCTCTCTCCACCGAGGTGTGTGTGTGTGGGGCCAGGTAAAAGTGAGGTTAGAATTTAGATGTGATTAGGATCATTAAAAAAATAAAAATTAGGGGCTACACTCGTATAAACTTAGGGTTAAAAAATAATAGATTGGGAAACAATAGTGAAAGTGGTCAAACGGAGCCCGAAAATTATGAGAAAAATACTGGGGCGACCGTGCTGACGAGAGAAACAAAACTAAGGTGTTCGGTCATGGGTAAGGCAACGGGAAAGGAAACTAAAATTAACAAGGTCCCACGACAAAAGTGAAAGTCGCGACGCCTCTGCAAACAAAGTCAAATTGTGGGAAACGACCCGTGAAATGACGTTCCAAAATAATTTCACAATTTAATACTCTACAAGAGGGTCGCAACGGCATATCACACCAAAGGGTTCTGATACAAGAAGGGTCAAAAATAAATATGTGCACGAACAAGACTACGTGCACGAAAAGCGTATGATCGAAAATGGATCGTGACACGCCAATATAAGGGAGAAGCCTCCGGATACCATAAACGGAGGGAGGATCGTTGAAGAAGTCTTTTTATCACCGCTGCCAGCACCGGAGACCATCGCTCCAAAATCTGAAAGGATGCCAAACATTGGGCATCACCCACCACCTTGAAAATCATCTATCGGGCGTCGAGCAAACGACGTTAAACAACAGCGCTTCATGGGAGGCAACCCATGTTCTAAACCCTCACCTTTGTTTTTAGGATTATTTTTAGTTATTTCTCTTATTTTGTTGAATAAATTCAGCAACGGGAACTTTCGTCGAGAGATTTAGGCTATTTGTGGACTTTTGCAGGAAACAAGCCATCAACCGATCGGTGAGCTCTCAACCGATCGGGTGGGACGAATCAGAAAATGCCCTATATCTATTCTTCAGCAAACCGATCGGGTGGAGCAAACCGAGACCGGGTGGCAGATCGTGTGAGAAGAGCAGAACTCTCGGATTTTTTTGGGATAATATCAACAGATCGGTTGAAAGAAACAGTGGTCGTGTGACTGACCGGGTGAGCTGCACAGAACTCTCAGGTAAATCGTGAAGCGGCCAACTGATCGGTTGAAATCTCAACCGATCGGTTCGCCTGTAGCCTCTTTTCAGCAAATTTTTCGAAATAATAACCAACCGATCGGGTGAAAACTCACCTGATTGGTTCACCCAAAACCCTATAAATACCCCCCGACTCATTTCCTTCACCCGACTGCGAATTCCATCTGTCGTTTCGACTTCTCCTCCTCCCAACAAACCACATTCTTCCCTCAACCGACCACTAATCCCCCTCAATCGATATCTCCACCCTCTCCTTCCTTCTCTCCATCGATTTCTCTCTCTCCCTCTTCCATTTAACCCCATCCAAACCCTAATTTTCGTCCAACTCCCCCCAATTTCGAAAAATTGTTGAAGAGACGTGCCGCGGCTTCACACTCCCATCAATTTCGCTGCATTGGGTGATCTACGACCAAGGATTGTCTTCTGTACTGGGTAACTTTGCTCCTTAGCTCCATTTTCAATTTTGCCCTAGTATTACTATTTTGCTCAATTGCCATCGATTGTGTGCATCCATCATATCGTGCATACACTTGCTTCCCACACTACCATGGCCCGGGATAAAGATAAGGATAAGGGTATCATGCGGGAGGAGGAGCCGTCTCGTAAGAGACGGAAGACCACACGTCCACCACACTCACGCCCTCCTCCTACACAGCCTACACAGCCCCAACCTCTACATATCATCCCTCCTGAGGACCCAATGTTGGGCCCGCGTGGTTATCATTTTTTGAGTGTTGAGGAGAAATATTTTTATCATAGACTTGATGCACGGGGACACCTCTCCACCAAGTTTGCACATGCATAATCTCTTATCGATCTCGGAGATTTCTTCGAAGTCGAGACCCTCTTTGCTAACTTAGGTTGTTTAGCTTTCTTGAACACCCACGCGGAGTCCTATCCCACACTCACACTAGAATTTGTATCATCTCTCCCTAGTGAGTCGGGATCGATCGTCGATTTCCAGGTCCGTAACAAATCTATCCGCACCCACTTAAATACCATCAATGACATCTTCGGATTCCCCATTCTTGGGAATGACGCCATCCGTCCCTACGGATATCAACCCGATTTCGACGTCGATCAATTTTGGTTCCGCATCACCCTCCACGATCATTATCCCCGAGGTAAGGCGAAGGCCTCCTCCATCATTCACCCCGTGTTTCATCTGGCCCACCGAATCATATCGTGCATGTTTTTCCCTAGGGATGAGTCCGGGACGGTGACTATCCCTGATCTTTTCATTTTGTGGGCCATGACATTCGTTTTTATTCATGGTGACGACGGGATCGCCTTCGAGGCCCCTCACATCCCTATTTATGCTGGTGCTTGGCTTATTCATAAGCTTCTTGAGATTAGCCACGCCGGCAAGGGCAAATACTGCTTCGAGGGGCCTCATTACTATCATAGCTTCATATCCCCAGATTAATATCGTCATCCCTAGAGATCTGCCTTCTACCCCAGGACCCACACATATAGATCTTGATGTCCTGCGACCTATACATATGATCAAGCCCTGCCCCGACGGTCGTTTCACTTTTTACTACGGACACCCCCTGCTCCCTATACCATTCTGCCCAACCCTGCTCGTATGACTATCGTTCTAATGGTAGATTGGACATTCCCTCCCGATCCAGAGTTTTGGGGGGGGGGTTACGTCTTCCATTCCTTCCCCAGGGCACACCCAGACCAACTTCTCCTGCCGCCCACTTAGGCGAGCAGGATATCCCTGCGTCCCGGGGAGACTCCGGGGCTGGCCCCAGTCATACCACCCCGGCTTCTGGCCCTATCACTTCTGAGGCTCTGACTGAGGCCTTCTTAGACCCAGCCTCTGGGGCCGGCATGACCACTGCTGCTGGCACCACTTCCACTTCCCGTTCTGCCTCTACTTCTTCCGTCCGCCGCGCCGCCTCTGCTCGCCTCGCTCTCGAGGCTGAGCTACCTTCACTTCGCGCTCGTGTTTTGTCCTCTGCCCCCTCGGACCCATCCTTTTCAATCTTCTCTCACCCACGTTTTCTCGCACTTGAGAGGAATGTGGCCGCCATCCTCCGCATTCTCACTCACGTTCACGGACCACCTCCACCTACACCACTACCCTCACCTCCACCATCACACTCTTCACATCCCCCATCACATTCATCACCACATCCATCACCCCCCTTAGCCGACCATCCCCTCCCACAACCACTGTTTCTGTTCCTGCCGCTTCACCTCCACTCACGACCACTGCCATCGATCCCACAGATCCACCACCCTCCACTTCCGTCACCCCATACGTGCACCACAAGAAATTGCAGGTGCGTTCGCGATCACTTCCCCGACCATCCTCTCCCATCACCGTATCTACCCCATCTACTACCGCTTTGGTCGCCATTTCCCTTCCACTAACCATCATCACCACCACACCACCCATCGTCTACACTTCCACAACCATCCACACACATCCTGCACCCCTCTCCCCACTTCTTCGCACACCCCACACCTCTCCCCTCTACACCGCTCTATCTTCTGTCAAGGAGGACGAGGATGATTCCTCTCCTGCTTTTTGATTTCTTTTTCTTCTTCGATCTTCCCCCTTGCATATTTATGCATATTCTTGAAAATATCTTATTGCTAGCATTGCCATATCCAGCTTGGGGGAAGGCGACATTTTGTGTGTTTTGTCGTGTTTTTCTGCGTGGTGCGCTTGTTTATATTTGTCGTGTGGTGTGATCTTCTATCTTTTATTTTCTATTTTTCTTTTTTCCTCTTTCTTTATTTTTCAGTTTTGTATGTGTGTTTTCCTCATTTTTCATTTCTCGTTGTGTTGTTACATATTCCCCCCCATTTTCATTGCCCTCCCGTATTTAATTTTATTGCATTGAGGGCAATGCAAGTTTCAGCTTGGGGGAGTCGCACTTCGTGCGTCATTTGTGCCTTTTTCTTTGTTTTTGAGTCGTTTTCATCGTGGTTTTTCTTTTTCTTCTCGTCTTTTATTCTCTCTCTCCTAGAGATGACCCCAAATGATGAATTACCACAGAATCACACACTCACCTAGCATGGCTTCGATAATCACATTCACTAACCATAGGAAGCTGAGTCCTCTTGCATTTCATGCATCGTGGGTCCATTTTTCTTTTGTGTGAGTCGTGTGTCGTGTCTAGCTTACGGTGTGCTTCTACTTTGTGATTTTGATTTATATACATGTCCTGGGATGACCCCTAGATTATCATGCTTCGATTTGAATATGCGGTATCTGCTTCTCCTGTCTGCTTCTATATGCTTGCTATATTTATATCGTATACTTCATTTCGCATGTGTCGGGATTCCACAATTAGGACTAGGATAACCCATTTAGCCTATGCCCTGATTAGCGAAGAAAATCTCCCTTGCACAAGTGTTTAGAATCCGATTTCTTTTTTATTTTACTTGGTGCAAATCCCCTCGTCGTGTACCGTTCTCCCACTTGGGAGAGTGCACACATGTATATACCCAAAAATCCAAAAATCCAAAAAAAGAGAGAAAAGAAAAACCCAAAAAAGAAAAGAAAAGAGAAAAGAAAAGAAATATATATATTATCTAGGAGAAAACAAAATCCAAAATCCAAAAAAATTCATGTGTGAATATTTTCCTTCCTACCGAGAATAAAGGGAAGGCGAGAATTTGCACCGAGTGTTCTACTCCACATCTTCTCAACCTCAATCGTTTTCGAAAACACTTGGAATAGGAACTTTCTAGCTATTATCTAGGCGATAGTGTGGTGATTTCCTAGTCCCTAGCTATGGAGTCCCTAACGCATGATACGATTCGATTCCTACTCTATTCTCATGCATGCTTGAGCTATATATTCACCGCTTATTTCAAATCGAATCGATATTTGGGTCTTTCCTTGGATATGTGTATATGGAGCTATATTGCACATTGTAGATAGTAACACCATCTACTAGCACGCGATCACACTCACTCGCACTTCACCGCGTGGGCCCATGACACTTGTTTGGACTCACATTTCCTCGGTTTAGTGATGTGGTTTGTCGTATGCTTGTTTAGCGTGGGTGTTTCATTTTGTTGGCCCTGACGGGCAATTTAGGATTTTGCTCTCTCTCTCTCTCTCTCTCGCTCGCTCTCTCTCTCTCTCTCTCTCTCTCTCTCTCTCTCTCTCTCTCTCTCTCTCTCTCTCTCTCTCTCTCTCTCTCTCTTCTCCCTTCGAGCTCCTACTCTCACTCGTCTTCCTCGAGGATGAGGAAGGGTTCAGCTTGGGGGATTTTTGACGTGTGTTTATATTTTATACATTCACGCACGTCTTCTTTGTGTTTTTCCGTTATTTTCCGCCGTCCCGTATCCATTTTCTCGTGTTTTCTAGTTTTCTTTCACTTCTCCGTGTTTTTGTGTGTTTGCAGGAGATTGCCAGATAGGGGACATATAACAAAGATATCATAAGTCCCCGGAGCAATGGGAGGAGTCACGCGGGATCTAGGGGCCAAACGACGAGGATTACCATTTTTTAGCCCCCACCCGATCGGTTGGCCACAGCCAACCGATTGGGTGATGCACGAGTATCCGACCCGGACGAAAGTTGTAGCGAAGTGTAGCCCAACCGACCAGTTCGACGACCGGTTGAACACAACAGAGTTCTCGGGAATTTGGAGCTGAATTCCAACCGATCGGTTGGCTGTAGCTGATTCTCCAAAACGATGACCCGGAGAGCTCACCCGACGGCTCGCTGACCGTGCCAAATCGTCTGAATTCCAACCGATCGGTTCTCCTGATGACCGCATCTCCTCAAACGACGACCCGCTTGCTTCACCCGATCGTTCCAAGCATCCGGTTGAAGTTTTTGAAGACCACAGCCGACGAATCAAGCAGCTCACCTGATCGGTTGATACTTCAACCGATCGGGTGAAGTCGTTTTCTATATATAGTTGCCTAGGTTTTCAGAAAACGCAGCTCTTGGTATTTTTCTGTCTTTTTCTCTATTTGTGACGGCTGGAATTTTGTTGTTATCTGTAAGTTCTCTGATCTTTGTCAAACTTTAATATAGTCTTAATAGCATTGCTACTACCGTGTTTCAATTGCCTGATCATGATTTTTACGGTTGATTTTCATTTAGATTGCTTTTTAGCTATAATGTGTGAGTAGTTACCAAATCTGGGATTTTGGTGGAAGCCCCTTCGTGGGTTCTCGCTGATGCGTGCATAGGACTAGGATTTCGACATGGATTAGGAATTTAGAGATTACGCGGGGTGTTTCATTGTCATCGGCGGAAAAAAGACCGCCTTTGACCGTAGGGCCAAGGGGGAATAAACTTGGCGGTTAACTCCATAGCCATAGCTCACGCCCTTAGCGTAGACATCGAATCCTAGCGCGTGGGAATGACAGGATGAGATGTTGGGATTTATCGTTGCGAGCTTAGTTCTCCCGGAGTCGGTCAGTGTTAATGGACATGGGAATGCCCACTGACCGAACCCGGGTAGTCTGGCGTATCATCATGGGCACCGACCGGAATATCGGGCCCATGTGATGCTGTTATCACTCTTAGAGGCAACGTCTCACCACTAAACCCTAATTCTGATCGTTTTCCTATCAGTAGGTCGTAATAGCGAGAACACATGATAGGGTGGAAACCGGAGTCCTGGGTTTCCTTTTATATTGTTTATCCTCCGTATTTTCATTCCGTGACAAACCATCGATCGATCGGGCTAGCTCACCCGTAGGGTGAATTGGTTCCTCCTAGAAACAAGCACAACCACGCCTCCCTGTGTTCGACCCCCAAGCCACACTACAACACCGTGTGCTTGCGATACAAATATTTTAAATCTGGTATCCCCCAATCCAACTGCACTCTTATGAGTTAAAAACCGGAGGACGTCAAGGACGAGCTGCTGGATCAGAGTGATCCATTGGACCATGAGTACGTCGACCCATAGGTTCTCCCCATAGAGGACCAGTCGTAGAGATTCAACTGTTGTTGATGCTTTAGAGTTTTTTTCTGCTTATCTGTTGGGTGTGTACCCACTTTTGTAGACTCTGTTTGTTGGCCATGCTTGGGGCCTTACTTTATTTGTGTACTTTCCTTTTTTGGACGCTGGCTATTATGATTATCTCTGTTGTTCTGTTTGCATGCAAGAATCGGTGTTTGGTTGTTATTCAAAAATGCTTATTGGGCTTAAGCTTCACCGCTTCAGCCCATGTGGACACCCTCGCATCCTTGCTCCTAACTATAGTATGAAGCGGGGCGTACTTCGACTTATGGCCGACGACGATCGAGGTTCGTTCGGTGGCAAGGGTGGCCCTTGGCTTACGGCTGACGATCGAGGGTCGAAGGTTGTTCGGTGGCGAGGGATATGATCCCTTTGACTTATGGCCGATGACGATCGAGGGTCGTTCAGAGGCATGGGTGCCCCCTTGGCTTACGGCTGATGAGATTATGACGTCTGATCTCAAAGAAAGATCTATTTTGCATTAATAATGAACATATATGGGGCAAAAATCTCGAAGGTCGATTCCACCCCTTTAGCACGATCATTGATAATACTTTCGTAGGTGTCCCGCATTCCACTGATGAGGGAGTTCCATGTCATCCAAAGTAGCGAGTCGATAAGTGGCGGGGCCGAGTACATCAATCACGGTGAAGGGTCCTTCCCACTTGGTAGTGAGCTTTCCGTGTTTGAGGATTTCGGGAGTGAAAGCGGCCTTGCGTAGCACCAAGTCTCCCACATGGAAGCTAGGCTCGCGGACTTTCGAGTTGAAGTAGTAGGCCATGCATCCCTTCTGCCCAATGAGGGTCGCCAGTGCCCGTTCACGGACCTCGTCCACCAATTGCAGGTTAAGCTTGAGCCCTTTAGAGTTTCTTTCTTTGTCGTAGTACTGAAGACGGAGCGATCGCTCATTGACCTCGACGGGGACGACAGCCTCTCATCCATAGGCCAACCTGAAAGGTGTTTCTCTTGTCGAGGTTTTGTGGGTCGTTCTGTACGACTATAATATGCCGGGGATCTCGTCAGGCCAAGTTCCCTCGATCCCAGGTATTCTCTTTTGTAGGGGCCAAGGATGCTCTTGTTGGCTGATTCCATTAGGCCGTTCGACTGGGGATGTGCGACGGAGGCTAAGTGTAGCTTGATTTTTAGCTATGTGCAGAAGTCTCGGAAGCTGACGCTGTCGAATTGTGTCATGTTGTCTGTTACGATGGATTATGGGATACCGAAACGACAGACGACACTCTTCCAGACGAATCTTTGAGCTTCCTTCCAAGTGATTCGGGACAAAGGTTCCGCTTCGATCCACTTGGTGAAATAGTCGATCGCCACTATCAGGTATCTCTGTTTCCCACTCACTGGTTTGAATGGTCCAATGAGGTCCAGCCCCCATTTGGAAAAAGGGCACTGGGCTGATGATGGGAATCAGATCAGTCAGGGGTGCCGAGCTGATCATTAAGAACTTTTGGCAGGTCGAGCATTGTCGAACGTAATCGACGAAGTCTTTGAACATTGTTGGCCAAAAATACCCTTGTCTCACAGCCCTCAAGGCTATGGATTTTCCCCTGTAATGGTTCCCGTAATCGCCCTCGTAGATCTCTTGGATCACGTAGTGTGCTTCCTGTGGGGCTAAACATTTAAGACAGGGGAAGATGTCATACCTGGTCCATCGTATTTTGTACAATGAACCATCTAGCATGACGAACTAAAAGGCCTTCTGCTCAAGTTTTCTTGCCTCCACAGGGTCGGTTGATTTCTCCCCCATGCTCAAGTAGCAAATTATTGGGTCCATCCACGTAGCTCCCTGATCGAGGCTTAGTAGTTCTCGTGACGGCCCACTAGGATGGAGGAGGCATTGCATGTACACAGTTCGACCGAGCCCTGCTGGGGAGGACAATGCAAGTTTTGACAAGGCATCAGCTCGATGATTCGTCGACCTTGGTACGTGATGAATCTCTATGCGTGTGAAGGCGGCGAGCTCAGCTTTGGCGACTTGTGCATAGATCTGCATTGAATCTTTGCGGGCCTCGAAGGTTCCATTCAGTTGGTAGATGACGAGGCTGGAGTCACTGAGTAATAGGACCGCTCTTGCCCCCAAGGCTCGAGCCAGTCGGAGCCCATTGATGGCTGCCTCGTGTTTTGCACCATTGTTGGTGGTTTGGAAATCGAAGCAGAGGGCGTATTCGAATATGTGGCCTCCAGAGGTTTGGATGATTATTCCGGCCCTGCTCCTGGCTTGGGTGGATGAACCATCGACTTGTATGATCCAGGTTCCCTCGTCTCAATTATGTCTTTTGCCCCAGTGGTGGAGGGTGAGGGGATAGTATCGGTCACTATGCTAGTCGCACATACCTCTGCCCGGGTTCCATCCTCGTAGGTGAGTTCGACAATAAAGTTGGCAAGGGCCTGCCCTTTGATGGTGGTCCTCGACTTGTACTGGATGTCAAACTCACTTAGTTCGACCCCCCATTTTTTTATTCTTCCTGATCTATCGAGCCTCTTCAGGGTCTGCTCAAATGGAGTATTGGTGAGGACCAAGATGGTGCAGGCTTGGAAATATGGCCGTAATCTCCTGGCAGATTGCACCAATGCAAAAGCCATCTTTTCGATCCTCGAGTAGTTGACCTCCACTCCCTGGAGGACCAGACTGACGTAGTAGATGTGCCATTGTATCTTGGCGTCTTCTTTGACGAGCGCCGAACTCACGGCTTCCTCGGCGGTGGCCAGGTAGAGGATGAGCTGATCGTCTTTGTCTGGCTTGGTCAGGAGCGGTGGGGTGCGGAGGTACTCCTTCATCTCCAAGAAGTCTCTTTTGCAGTATGCATCCCATTCGAACATTCTCTTGTCGCTCGCATCAGAAGCTATCGCCTTCCTCAGTACCCTGAAGAAAGGCAGTGACCTCTCAGCCGATTTGGACAGGAGACATCCTAAGGCCGTTATCCTTCCATTCAACCTCTGGAGCTCTCTAATAGTCGAGGGCTCCTTCATTATGATGACGGCAGTAATTTTGTCAGGGTTGGACTCTATCACTCGGCTCGTCAACATGAACCCGGGGAACATCCCAGAACGAACCCCGAAAGTACACTTAGCGGGGTTTAGTCGGAGGTTGTATCACCGGATCTGTGCAAATATTTCCCTTAGGTCTGCAAGGTGATCCGTGGGCTTCTTCAACTTGACCAACACGTCATCGACGTAAACTTCCAGGTTCCGCCCTATCTGAGCCTCGAAAACGTCGTTCATCATGTGTTGGTATGTGACCCCTGCATTTTTCAGACCGAATGGAATTTTGGTGTAACAGAATATACCTCGATCAGTGATGAAGGAGGTTTTCTCCTCATCTTCTGGTGCCATTTGAATCTGGTTGTACCCAGAAAAGGCATCCATAAAGTTGAGAAGCTCGTAGCCCGAGGCACTGTTGACCAGGTGGTCGTTTCGTGGTAGGGGATAGCTATCTTTAGGGCATGCCTTGTTAAGGTCGGTGAAGTCAACACACATTAGCCACTTACCTTCGCCTTTTTGACCATTACGACATTCGAGAGCCACTCGGGGTATTTGACCTTTCGGATGAAGTGTGCCTCCATAATTCGCTCTACCTACTCGTTACAAGCCTTCATCTTTTTTCCTCCCATGTTCCTCTTCTTTTGCTTCATGGGTTTAGACGTCGGGACAACCCCTAATTTGTGGGACGCTACCTCGGGGTCGATGTCGGGTATGTCTTTCGGCGACCATGCGAAGATGTCGGTGTGCTATCTCATGAGAGCGATTAATCGCTCCTTTAGGTCGTGACGGAGTAGTGACCTGACTGAGACGGTTCTTCCTTCCTTGTCGGAGATCTTGATACTCTCCGTTTCCTCGACCATTGTGGGTCATTGATCTTCGACTCCCGGGTCAACTGGGTTGGCCTGCTCGATCCTCCTCAGGGTGGTGGATAGTGAGTAGCACGATCGTGCCTGCTCCTAATTCCCTTTCACCCTTCTGACCACCTCGGGGGTCTGGAATTTTATCATCTGATGGAAGGTCGAGATCACAGCTTCTATGGCATTCAGTAGAGGTCTTCCGATGATCACGGTGTACGCCGACTTGATCTTTACCACCATAAAGTTGGTTAGGCGAGTGTTTTATTGGGGATACGTACCGAGGGTCACCGACAAGGTGATGATGCTGTTGGATCTGAATCCTAGCCTAGAGGGGGGGTGAATATGCTGATAAAAAATTCTCGCGTAACCCACGAGAAATCACACGCAGTTATAGCAGCAGCAGAGTAAATAAAATGCAGATACAGAGTACATAGCAGATATACCCTGGTTCGGTCGACCCTTCGACCTACGTCCAGCCCCAAAAGCAGATACTAGTATTGAATAGTGCAATAGGTACAAAACCATAAGTTAGAGCACGCTCAGAGCACCCTCTACGTCTCAACACTCGCAAGGCTCTCAGTACCCGACACGCAGTGTTTTCTCTCACTATCAATCCTAGTAACGCTTTCTACCAGCTAGGCCCAAACTAGCTGGGTCCCACTTGTCTAGCCCCAACTAGACAAGTCCCAAAATAGTCACAAAAATAGGTAAAGTTTCCCCAACAAAGATCTAACACAACAACTACACAAAATAATAAAAAAAAGTTTAGAAGGCTCAGTTCATGTAGCGGCGATGTCTTCGTCAATCAGCACGGGTCAGATCTCGTCTGACAAGTAGTAGTCTCTGATGTCCCCTCAGTACCTCAACGATACGTCAACGAACACCCTTCACAAAAGATTGAAGCTTGCTGATGTCTTTCTGTATTTCGGCCTGTGCTTTGTGCTTTCTCCTCTCTGTTTTTTGTTCCCTGCAAAAAGGCCAGCACCCTATTGATTTTAAAATAAAAAAATTCGGCTCACCCGCAGTTTGATTGAAACCAACTTCGGCTCTTTTGGGGTTCTCAAGGTTGCGGCCTGTAATTCAAGAGATGCACACAAGAAAAATGAGATCCTGCCAAAAACACAACCTCCGGCTCTTGGAGATTATCAAGGGGTTTATTTAATTGGCCGGCGGCTTGGGAATTCAATTGGCTGAAGGGATTGAAAATAATGCACACAAATTTTTGCCCACACGTGAAACAACTTTGAAAAATGTTGAATAAAAAATTTGTGCCCACGTGATGATGGCTGCTTCTTCAATGTTTTTAAAAAAGAGAACAAATCCTCAAAACAAATCTTTGATTTAATGTGCCCTGTGAATTTGATCATGCGCCCTTTGAATTTGATGAAGAAGCCAAAAAAATGAATGAAGACACTTTCAAAATTCGGCAGGCCGTACAATGAACAAAAAAACCAAGAGAAAATAATTAAGTATAGGTTTAATCACAAACCCTCTCTCTCTCTCAGATAACGGCCACACAGTGAACTTCTCTTGGGGATTTTTTGGCTAGGGCTCTTGGAGATTTTTGGTTGCCGCGCACAAAAAATATGTTGCACACCAATAAAAACATGCGGCTTATCCAATCAAAGATCAAAAACCCTGAAAAAACGTTTTGGCCGTGAGAAATTTTTTTTTCAGGAGCACTTGGGATTTTTTTTGCAAAAAAAGTTTCGGCCATCCTCTCTTAAAAATCGTTTTAGTGAGAAGAACAAAAAGGATGATTAGCATGTGCTTGGATTTGTTTAAAGAGGTTAAAGATCATTGGCCTTGGAAAAATATCAAAAGAAAAAAAGTAACTGAAGAAGAAGCCCCTCAATTTTTGTGCGGCAGGCAAGAACAAAAATGGCCGGCTCCTTTAGAGTTTCGTGGAGATGATAGAGAATTAGGCCTGGGGAGTTTGATTGGCTCTTAGAGATTTTTTGGTTGCCGCACGGTTTCCCCTTGTAGATGATGGGTTTTATAGGGAGATGCTAAGGTGATGCGGTTGTGGGGAATCCTATTTTGAATAGGAGTTAGAGATTTGGTTCTATCACTTTACACCACAAATAAGAGATATGATTTGATCAAGTTGGGATTTGATAGCAATTCAAATTGAATATGAAATTGGAAATAAATCCCTAATTGATTTGACCAAATCTCAAATAGATTCCATCTCTCTCCATATTGACCAAGTCAAATCGCTTTGTGTATAGCACTTTGACCAAGTCCTTTAGCTATGTGGATAGCAATTCCTCCACCGGTTGACTAAGTCATCACTTTGAGAATTTACCGCTTTACCATTCCTGAAACACACTTAGCACACACGTTAAATAGTACGCACACGTTTTTCATCATCAAACCAAAGATCCTAGATCGTTGCGTCCAACAATCTCCCCTTTTGGTGATGACAAACCCATAAAAGATTTGAGCAATAGATGGGTGTGTGAAGTGTGTTGAAGGTGTAATGATATATGATGTATGGATGAGTCATTCAAGCATTACAAAGCATGCACAACAAATAGTAAATAAAAAAGCAAGCTCCCCCTTCTCTCAAGCTCCCCTTCAACATTATTTTCATGCTCCCCCTTCAACAAATAATACCGACATCAAATCTGTCAATGTCAAATTTTTCTTTTCTTTCTCCCCCTTTGTAATCACCAAAAGTGGATTAATGAAGTCACAAAAATATTCCATGAAAAAAAAAACCATTATTAAATGTAGCGTGCAATTTGCATGAGTTTTCCAAAGAATAGACAATTCAAGCTCATAGAATTTCATAACAAGACTTCTCCACCATTGTGTAAGTGTAGTGATATAGAAAATAAAGTACAAGAGGAGATTCAATTTCAGAAAATCAACCAAATCAATCCACATTTTCCAATTTTTCATGAATATCACTAGGATTGATTTTTCACACCTCATCAAAGATGAGTTCAAGTTACCAAACCCCAAAACATGACCTAAAAGGACTTTTAAATGTGGGATGGCATTACTTGACGAGTTATATACACCAACGCTAATGATTACCCATGTAGCACAAGTTGGATACTCGTGGGTTGTGTATTAGCCATGAAGTGTATCGATTTTTCATACGGAGCAATATATGTTTTTAACTCTTTTGTGCTCAATTTTAATTCATGGCTAAACACTTCATATCCCTTAGAAAATTCAGAATTTAATCATTCCTACATTCACTTTCCATTATTCTTCAAAATAATCTCCAAAAGCACTAAAAAGTCAATTATCGTGAAATTGCAATGTAGGTGTAGAAGTCAAATTTGAAATTCATGAGAAATGTCATGGCTACTATAAGATAACAACATGTTCATGTAGCTACAACAATAATGAATTGACTTCTACAAGGGATAGATTAGAGAACATTCAATAATACCGCTTATAGAAATTCATAAGAGGATATTCAATACGCACAATTTTTTTTACTTTTGTTTTTTTTCATTTTTTTTCAGAAATAAAAACATTAAGAATCATGCAAGCAAGCACACTAAACAAAATAAAAACAAGCACACAAAAACAATCTATGAAGGTACACAATGAAATACAAAGAGTGATAAGGATTATACCTTCTTGTCGCTATTTGACTAAGGAGCTAGAAATAGAATGCGAATTTAAAAATTTGCTCCTCGCCAACCCTCCATCACACCTACATGAAAGGTGTTAAGTGTGACCTTGGAATCCAACAAGGTCCACTAGTGTTAGCCAATATTGTTTTGGGAACCCACACTTGTTTAAACTTGATATTTGTGTTCCTAAATTTACAATAATATGATGTGTGGCCTAAACTATCACAAGTAAAGCACTTAGCATATATGTTCCTTGCAATAGAGGGTGCATTGTGAAATTTCTTGAATTTTGTCTTTTCAACATTTTTCAAAACAAATCCAAGTCCTCTTCTATTATTGCCATATAATTGATTCTCTAAAATATTATCCAACGATTGTTTTCCTATAGAGAATTTCTTAATGGCCAATTCAAGATGAGAGACTTTGATTTTTAATTGTTTATTTTCTTCCACAAGCATCGTGCATTTACTTATAAAAGCCCTCTTGTTTTCCTCTTCCTTCTTTTCGAATTCAATCGTTTTTCTTTTAAAGTCATTATCTAGCATGCAGAATTTATCCTTAAGCTCTCTTATTTCATATTCTTTTTCAGCTTTGAGCTTCATTAAATCTTGTTTAAGCGTGCTATTTTGGTTTAATAACGAGGAACAAGAAATACAATGAGCATTTTCATCAGAGCTTGCTTTTTCCTTCTTCATGATGTCAATAGTAGACTTACTTGCATTAAGTTCAATTTTAAGTTTTTCATTCTCTTTAAACACCTTATCATCTCTAACTTGCATGTCATAGTTCTGATTTTGGAGACATTCAATAGTGAACTCATGATCTACTATTTGATTTTGCATTTCTTCACAAATTTTAAGAAGTTATGCTTTGCTACCTGATGGTGTCTCATCTTGGATGCCCATCAAAGCCATGCAAGAATGGGCTTCATGTTCCTCCTCGCTTTCAGCTTCGCTATCCATATCCCATGTTAATACCTTCGCTTTCCTTTTCCTTTAGCGAGCTGAGCAGTCTCATTTGGGCAATCCTTCATCAGATGTCCTCTTGCCCTGCATTTAAAACATTGCATTCTATCAGTAGATTTCTGATCATTAAATTGCTTGGAAGAATTATTAAAGTTAGAACGATTAAACCTGGGTGCCATTTCGTTTCTCCCATGCTTGGTCTTGATGAACTTTCTGAAGTTTCTCACCATTAGAGCTATGTCGTCGTCATCATCCTCTTCTTCGCTAGCTTGCAAGGCAAGGGGATTTATGGCTTTCTCTTTCTCCTTAGGTTTCTCTCTTGCTTCAACATTGTGCAGTTCCAACTCATGGGACATCAAATTACCAATAAGGTCCTCCACCTTCAATTGAGACAATACCTTTGCTTCCTGGATGGCGGTGACCTTTGGTCTGAAAGATCTTGGCAATGCTCTTAGGATCTTCCTCACTTGATCGAGGCTATCATATGGCTTTCCAAGCGAGCTAGACTTGTAGACTATGTCGGTGAACCTCGCATACATCTCTGATATGCTCTCTGATCGTAGCATGCGAAATCCCTCAAACTCTGCACTCAAAAGAGACAGTCTAGACTCCTTTACCTGTGACGTTCCCGCATGCATCACCTCCAAAGTATGCCATATTTCCTGCGCAGTTAAACAATGTGAGATTCTATTATATTCAGATTTATCAAGTGCACAAATGAGAGCATTCATAGCTTTAGCATTCAAAGAATAAGATTTCCAATCATTATCATCCCATTTGTCATTTGGTTTTTCAATCTCAACATTTTCTACTTTAATTACAGGCAGTTTATATCCTTTTTCAATTATTTGCCAAGCCATGTAATCCACAGAAATGAGGTAAAGTTTCATCCGATTTTTCCAATATGCATAATCACCTCCATTAAATCTAGGGGGACGGGAAACAGACTCACCCTCTGCAAAAGCACTATCCATATGGTTATTCATGGTCAAACCTAGGCTAGATCCTAAAACCGGCTCTGATACCACTTGTTGGATCTGAATCCTAGCCTAGAGGGGGGTGAATAGGCTGATAAAAAATTCACGCGCAATCCACGAGAAATCACACGCAGTTATAGCAGCAGCAGAGTAAATAAAATGCAGCCAGAGAGTACACAGCAGATTTACCCTGGTTCGGTCGACCCTTCGACCTACGTCCAGCCCCAAAAGTAGATACTAGTATTGAATAGTGCAATAGGTACAAAACCACAAGTTAGAGCACGCTCAGAGCACCCTCTACGTCTCTACACTCGCCAGGCTCTCAATACCCCACACATAGTGTTTTCTCTCACTATCAATCCTAGTAACGCTTTCTACCAGCTAGTCCCAAACTAGCTGGGTCCCACTTGTCTAGCCCCAACTAGACAAGTCCCAAAATAGTCACAAAAATAGGTAAAGTTTCCCCAACGAAGATCTAACACAACAACTACACAAAATAATAAAGAACAAAGTTTAGAAGGCTCAGTTCGTGTAGCGGTGATGTCTTCGTCAATCAGCACGGGTCAGATCTCGTCTGACAAGTAGTAGTCTCTTATGTCCCCTCAGCACCTCAACGATACGTCAACGAACACCCTTCACAAAAGATTGAAGCTTGCTGATGTCTTTTTGTATTTCGGCCTGTGCTTTGTGCTTTCTCCTCTCTGTTTTTTGTTCCCTGCAAAAAGGCCAACACCCAATTGATTTTTTAAAAAAAACCTTTCGGCTCACCTGCAGTTTGATTGAAACCAACTTCGGCTCTTTTGGGGTTCTCAAGGTTGCGGCCTATAATTCAAGAGATGCATACAAGAAACATGAGATCCTGCCAAAAACACAACCTCCGGCTCTTGGAGATTATCAAGGGGTTTATTTAATTGGCCGGTGGCTTGGGAATTCAATTGGCTGAAGGGATTGAATATAATGCACACAAATTTTTGCCCACACATGAAACAACTTTGAAAATTGTTGAATAAAAAATTTGTGCCAACGTGATGATGGCTGCTTCTTCAATGTTTTTTTAAAAAAAAGAACAAATCCTCAAAACAAATCTTTGATTTAATGTGCCCTGTGAATTTGATCATGCGCCCTGTGAATTTGATGAAGAAGCCAAAAAAATGAATGAAGACACTTTCAAAATTCGACAGGCCCTACAATGAACAAAAAAACCATGAGAAAATAATTAAGTATAGGTTTAATCACAACCCTCTCTCTCCCAGATATCGTCCACACAGTGAACTTCTCTTGGGGATTTTTTGGCTAGGGCTCTTGGAGATTTTTGGTTGCCGCGCACAAAAAATATGGTGCACACCAATAAAAACATGCTGCTATCCAATCACAGATCAAAAACCCTGAAAAAAACGTTTTGGCCGTGAGAAATTTTTTTTTGCAGGAGCACTTAAGATTTTTTTTTGCAAAAAAGTTTCTGTCCTCCTCTCTTAAAAATCGTTTTAGTGAGAAGAACAAAATGGATGATTAGCATGTGCTTGGATTTGTTTGAAGAGGTTAAAGATCATTGGCCTTGGAAAAATATCAAGAGAAAAAAAGTAACTGAAGAAGAAGCCCCTCAATTTTTTGGCGGCAGTCAAGAACAAAAATGGTCGGCTCCTTTAGAGTTTCGTGGAGATGATAGAGAATTAGGCCTGGGGAGTTTGATTAGCTCTTAGAGATTTTTTGGTTGCAGCATGGTTTGCCCTTGTAGATGATGGGTTTTATAGGGAGATGCTAGGGTGATGCGGTTGTGGGGAATCCTATTTTGAATAGGAGTTAGAGATTTGGTTCTATCACTTTGCACCACAAATAAGAGATATGATTTGATCAAGTTGGGATTTGATAGCAATTCAAATTGAATATGAAATTGGAAATAAATCCTGTCACGACCCGCTTCCCTGAAATGGAGGCGAGACATGAAAAGGTCCGCACGAGAGTGGAGCTGTGAAGCCCCAAACCCGATAAGCGTCAATTTAGTAATAGCAGGTCCCTGTAATCGCAAAAGGAATAACAACAATAATAATAAAGAGGCAGATATGAAATACCAATCCCAAAGTTTGTCCACAAAATATTCAACATCACAGAAGAGCCACCAGGCTAACAGAAAAGAGTCTAAGGCCCAGAACAAGGCCAAAAAAAACACAAACATAACAGAGTATCAACTAGGTGCCACGCACCGACAATTAAGCAGCCTAACAAAGAAGCTAAACAAGGACACTAAGACTGATCCCCAGTATCAATGTAGTCCTCGATCAACGCGGGCCCTGACTCAGCGTCAGCGAACACTACGTCCTCAGCAAGTAACTCAGGCTCGGGCTCTAACATGTGTCACCCAAAAGAGAAAAGGGGCACATGTCAGCAAGTCGAAAAGACTTGTGCAAGGAAACGGGAATAAAGGTAAACTAGCAACCTAGCAGTTAAAATATGGTGCATGGCAAGTTAAGTAAGGTGGTAACAAGTAAAGTAAAGGAGAGTACAAGTGGCAAGTGGTTGTAGTGACATGTAATGTCGAGTAACAAGTACAAGGGATCACTCAACGAGTGCCCTTTGCCCGCAGGCTGGGTTCAAGTTATCAAGTACAAGGGGTCACTCAACGAGTGCCCTATTGCCCGTAGGCTGTGTTGAGCTCGTCTTCTGGAACACGAGCCAGAAAGTGCAAATGGCATAGGATTGTGCCCACGCAAGGTGGGTGCCTAGCCGGAACAATAGTACAAGTATGTAGCAAAGCTATGCAATCACGATGAGTATTCAAGCATGCAATGACATGAGCAGTTAATACGCGTACCGTTAATTGTATTTAAACGTGACAGGCAAAATGCAATGACATGAACAGATATTCGCGTACCGTTTATTTAAATTAACATGACAGTTAAAATGCAATAGCAGTTAAGGATGCATGGATGACATGAACATTTAATACGCGTACCGTTAAGGGAAAGTAAACGTGACATACAAGCATGATGAGGGTGACGGACCAAGCTTCGTTGTCAAGCTAGGTCATTGGCGTCTAAACGGCTATCCTTTCACCGTCTAGTCTCTTTTACACTAAAGCAAGGTAAATGGCCTAAGACATGGCCCAAATCAAGAGATGCAAGTTTCACTTGCCTAGCACCGGGGATGACGACCACTTCGTCACACGGATGCTAATCTATGGGGAAATCGCTGTTATGGGGAAACATTCATCAAACAACATGAAATTTTATTAGGGTTTCATAAAAATATAAATAGGTTATGAAAACAACGGTAGATCGATTTCTTACCGAGAGGAGGCGGAAGAAACACTCCGGGGAACCCTATGATCAGATCTGGAAGCAAATGGAGAAGTTTGGGGAAACTAGGGTTTCGGGGGATTTGGGGATTTTGATGGATTTGGTGAGATTTTGGGGGAAGATGAGAGGTAGATAGAGTGGATGGATGGTTTGGATGATGGATTTAAGGCTTGAAATGAAGGGATGAAGCTTGGAGGAAGATGGGGGCTCAAGGGGGAAGATTTTAGGGTTTTGGTTCGTGTTGGGGAAGAAGAAAACGTTTGGGTTGGGTTTAAATAGGTTGGGCTGGCGGCTGCCCAGAAATTAGGGTTTTAACACAGGTTAGTCGGTCAAAGAGCAACCACTGACCGACTAGTTTGGCAACTAGTCGGTCGGTCGACCAATGCAGACCGACTAAGTGTAAACAGTAACTCCTGAACGAAAATAGGATTTAGAATTAGTCGGTCCATGAACAAATACTGACCGACTAGTTTAGCATCTAGTCGGTCGATGAACGTTCTTAGACCGACTAAGAGTGAATAGTATTGATACTAAAATTAGATGATGTGTTAGTCGGTTAAAGAAGCATTGCCGACCGACTAGTTTGCAACCTAGTCGGTCAACCAACGTTCTTAGACCGACTAACGATAAACAGTAACTCCTGAGAAATTTAGAAAGCTAACTAGTCGGTCCAAGAAGGATTGCCGACCGACTGGATCGTCATCTAGTCGGTCGGTGCCCCTTCTTATACCGGCTAATGAGCACAAAAAGTTCCGATACGGAGCGCGGGGCCCCGGTATCGATTCCTAAGACTCCTAGGCTTGATCTAATAGTAAGATACGACCGTTATGAAGCCCGTCACGAATGACATACTTCGAAATCGATAATCCTAAGGAAGAAACGAGAAAATACGACGAATCGATCGAAAATGTAAGCTACGGAGACGAAAACCACACAAGAGGAGAAAATCCACCAAAACATATATTATATTATAATAAATCCAGATACATGAAAAGCAGTCGTTACAAATCCCTAATTGATTTGACCAAATCTCAAATAGATTCCATCTCTCTCCATATTGACCAAGTCAAATCGCTTTGCGTATAGCACTTTGACCAAGTCCTTTAGCTATGTGGATAGCAATTCCTCCACCGGTTGACTAAGTCATCACTTTGAGAATTTACCGCTTTGCCATTCCTGAAACACACTTAGCACACACGTTAAATAGTTCACACACGTTTTTCATCATCAAACCAAAGATCCTAGATCGTTGCGTCCAACAGATGCCCACTATCGGGGCAGAGTGCCCGGTGAACCCTACCAAGGGTCCTATGCAAGGCGTCAACTCTTCGGATGATATTTTCATCATCTCCAACATAGTGAAGAAGAGTATGTCGCACGAGCTTTCGGTGTCAACAAGTAACCTTTTCACTGTGATCTCTTTGATCGAAGCCGTGATGACGACAGCATCATCGTGTAGGAGCTCCACCCCTTCCAGATCCTCATCTGAGTAGGAGATAGGTGGTGTTGAGTACCTATGGCGCTTTTGCCCCATGGAAACTGTCATTAATCTCACAGCGTAGGAACTTTGGAGAGAGGTTGATAGCTCCGGGTGCAGGGGACCTCCCGTTAACATGTTGGTGATCCCGACACTGGGGGATCCTGCAGCAACCTCAAAGGATGTGGTTGGGTGAGTCGGCATACTCGAGTAGTTCATCGTGAGGGATGTCGACTCGTGTTTCCTACAGACAAAGCCAAATTGTTAAGGCCAAAATTGACCGGTGCAGTTATCCAGCTGACGGGGACGACAAGCGCTGAGCTAGAGCCTACTCAACCGTCGAAGAGGGACCCTCAGTTGGGATAACCGGGGTCGGTTGTTGATGGTAGACGATGGTACGACCGATGATCGACCTAAGAATGATCGTGGGATCGATCGTTCGAGATTGAAGAGCTTGATAACGACCTTGGGTGTTGGATTGCGATCTTCAGTCTGCACCACAGAGAGTCGTAGGGGGATCGGATCTGGGTTTCGAACCAAGTACCCTCCGATGCTTAAGTTAGTAAGGAACTTATTGGAGAGAGGGAGCTTGTTGGAGTAGGGATCGACACACGGAGGTTCGTCCCTAGACTAACGACACAAGCTCGAATGTGGAATTGAAAAGTAAGAAGATAGAGTTCTATGTATTAGCACGTGTACCTTGAAGATGGAACACCTTTACCTTTGTCTATCGATCTATTATAGGTGGCTTCCTTTGGGTGATGTGTAACCGTCCCTCTTTGATCGGCGCACGATCCTCTCCGGGATTCGAGCTAACGGCTGGCCATTTACTCGGTCCCATTAACTCCGTCCCATCAATATCGACGGGAGTTCAACAGTTGGAAAGAACCATTCCTTCAACCAATCTCACGCCGCCCTTGTGTCGCCGGTGGGCCCTGGGCCATTGCTGCACGGTATTGGGTTGAGATTGGGCCTTAATAATTCTGCGCAGTTTTGTGGGACGTACATACGAACTAAACAATACCCATTTATGAAACATACTTAGTTATCACTCGAATCATGCAAATAATTCATTCATTTTCATATTTAATTCATGTAACTCTTTTTAACTGTTTCGAGAATATATATTGTGGAAAATGAAATCAACTATGGAAAAGCATATTGAAAAGGTAATCTACTCAAGAAAATAACTCTAAATCAATCAACTCAAGTTCAAAATAAAATCCATCATATAAATATCAAAGTGGAGCATATAAGACCGTAAAAAATTCCATATTAGTGTTGGAAGAAAATCAGTCAAGTGTGCGTGGACAAATAGTGCAATCATAGGAAAAACATTTCTAGTCTAAAAGAGAAAAGATAAAGGGAAAATAAAAACAAGCACACAATATGATGCATGAAAACACATAAAAGGAAAATAAGATGAAAAATCGAAAAAGTTACGCAAAATTTTTGAAAAATCCTAAAAATAAAGTAAAAATACGATTAATGCAACTAGATGGCATGGAAATGCACTCCTCCAAACTTAAACTTCACATTGTCCTCAATGTGATCATAATGGGAAAATATGAGCAATAACGATAAATATGAGGGGGTGAATGGAATACGTAGACATGAATGACATGAAATCCTAATGCAACTAATGCACATGCAATGATGGATGAAAGCGGCTTCCCCCAAGCTTAACCAGACAATCCTATTCATTGAATTGATCAATATAATCAAGGCATTGCTCAGTATGATCAAGTCAAACGAATAAGGAAGTAACTCTTCACTTGAAAGAAATACTCAATAGTGGGTGAGCAAAATGGTGAGACATCGATATAATGTGAAGAAGGCAATCAATAATGTAATGGGTTTTGGGGTGTACAAAATTTAGCTTGCCATACTCATAGGGGTGAATTATTAGACTAACTAAGAAAGCAGGAAATCTATAAGGTCCTCTCGCTGTCGAGAGGATTCGAGATTATTAAAAGCATAAAATTCTACACTATGCCTACACTACTGGATTGATACAACCTGTAGCAAAAGGTAGATCCAGAATGTTTGTTGGTGCAGGCAACTGCTCCAACTGTTCCTTTCGTGGCTCCGCCAGCTGTGTGTAGCCACTAACACCAACGAACTCTAGCGATGCATCCCCTAGAATTCCTCCAAGGACACCACATGTACCCTGAAAGGAACAGAATGCATTAGTCCGTTGTGAATGATTTTTTCCCTTAACAAATGTTTTCCAAAGAGGGTCATCAACATAAATATTTAAAATTAAGAATGGTTGACAACACTTACCTGGAAATAAATCTCTACTCTCAAGTTCCATGTCCACTCTCTCCCAGGTGTCCTCTTCAAGCTCCTCATGTAACTCCTGATCAATTGTATATGTCACCTCATCATGCGACTCCTCATCATGCTCATCAGGTTCTTTAAGCAGGGACACGTCCAAGCATATCTCCGGTCCATAATTATAAGTGTGCTGCAATAGGTATGACGTGTCAAACAGAGCTGAATCAAAATAAATATCAAATGGAATACTGGATTCAGAAATGGAGTGGGTAAAGAGGTCTCCCTGAGAGGGAGCAGTAAGCTCTGGTTGGTGGTCCTCGGCCGCAGCAAATGGTGGAGGTGGCCACGGAAGCTCAACTGAATGTGGGAAATACTCGGGCTCAATGAGAATATTTGTATCCTCATCGCAAATAGTGTCCTCAATGGTCTGCTCCGGCTCCGCTAGCACGTCCCCTTCAACATATCCTCTGGTGCTGCTGGATGCTCTAACGCATGTGGCTGGCAGGGGGGAAGTGACGACGACACAAGCTGACTCTGCATTGCTAGGTGTCGTCGCCTTGTCAGAAGTGGCAATATCGAAATGCATAATACCTCCCCCCAAGTTGAACGTGAATATCCTCCTCAATGGCACCTGCAATAGACACACAATTCATAATAAAATGAATGAGCTTGCGTGCAGCTAGATCACCTATTGCGACAGCTAATGAGCCAAAAGATCGAGCTGCGTCCAATAAGCGTTTCAAGGCTACTGCGTAAAATAGATCCTCGAAGGTTAAAACTTGCATCCTCCTCAAGTGCTCTAATGAAGGTTCATGTAGTCCACCAGTGAAGAAAGAAAATAGCCTGGAACCATCACACCGATAGTGTGGCTCTATCTACAATATTAATTTGAACCTCTCCAAGGCTTGCACGAAGAACCCTCTATTAATCTGCATGAAATTAGCGACATATATGAAGGATTGTATAGACGTTGATCGGGTCATCTTTGGGAGCACCATCACTGCACCAACACCTAATGAAGCAAAATAAATACATGGAGAAGAGAAATAAGTGGCACAAGAAAGATAGAAATAAGAGTAATATGGTAGCGGGGAAATAAGAGTAACGCTTGTTAGAGTCTGCAAGTGTACGGTGTCGAGGCTTTGTAATATAGAAAGATTGACGATCACACATGGATGCGATTGGTTAAGGTCTTGGGTTTTTGTTCAAAGTTATGTTACAGTGTCAGTTATGGAGGTATCCAAGAAGTTTGGCACGGTAATCCTCTCACAATTACTATCAATTAAATGAAAACTAGGGCATTAGGAATCACCATTAGAATCGTTGGATGTCAATGCTAGGTTGTAATTTCTAGGTTGGATTGGGTTTGTAGGGAACGATTGCCGCATCTTGAATGTTGAATTCGTAGCCAACTATCGTTGTACTACTCATCTAACGTATCTCGTACTTGGCCCCATCATCATGGATGGCATTACACGCGATACTTGCATTACGATCGATAATTATTCTAAATCTACGCTCATGCCACTATCGTGGGTTAGAGTTTCGATCCATGATATGATGGCTATTATTGATGCTACTAGCGTAGATCGTCAATTAGTGATATATGGCATTAGTGGAGACCGTTAAAGTGAGTGCCACTATCGTGGATCACAAACATAAGTGAATACACTAACGACCCTAATCAAGAAATAATTTTTAGTGCAAGTCCCACTATCGTGGATCACAAACCCTAGAAGAGAACGCTATAGACTTGGTTAGATCAACCACATCACGTCCCTTATTCACCAATCAACCGAAAAATCACAACTGTACATTTAAATCCTAAAATCCTTGGGCTCATCCATTAGCCCTAAATAGAACTACTCGTAATCCATAGAAAAAGCGCTAAAAGAAATAATATCAATAGAACAATACATCGTCGCGACAATGAGCATCAAAACAATAGTGATGTGTAAAGAGAACGATACCAAACCAACGGAAATCAAGGAGTCTCCATCAAAAAATTAAGATCAAAAGGTTCCAATGCAAAAATATCTCTAAAGATCCAACTTGGTTCCCAAAAGCAATAGTGACGGCTAAGAAAAAACTCTAAAAACTCTCTAAAGGAAGTCTCTCCAACCTAGGAAGGAAATATTCTTTTTATACATATTGTTTGTGACCCATAAAATCAAATAAAAAGCCCGTTAGTCGGCTCAAATCTGGGCTATCGAATCGCCCGACTCGCCCGACTGGCATAGCCCCTCGGTCTGAGTCGGGCCGCGTCGCTTAGTCGACTTCAGCTTGGGAGATGGTTGCTCGGACAGAGTGGATGGCCCACTCAATCGAGCTATAAGGCCTCATGCTTGTCCTCAAATCATTGCTCTACTGCATATTCCACTCGGCTGTGTCTGCTCGGTCGAGCTGCAGAGGCTCACAAAAGCCTTGAAATCATCGTTGTGTTGAAATTCCTACTCGTCTGAGTAGCAAAGCTACTCGGTCGAGTGGGTTTATGCTCTTCAAATTCGGCTAAGTGTCGAACTCCTTCTCTTTTGCCTTGCCTACTAGACTGAGTGACTGAATTCACTCAATCGAGCGACAGTGCTCGACTTTGGCCTTGACATAGTGTGATGTCGTATCATTAACTCGACCGAGTAGTTGAGTTACTCGGTCCGAGTGGACTGTGAAAAGCTGAAAGCTTTGTGAAGCTCTCATTCTTTTGCTCTCTTCTCCTTCCCTCTTCTACTTCCCTTAAATCTTCTTCACTACGTCGTCAAGCACCCTAGAGGCATTGTCATTGATGCTCTGACGATCTCAGATGTGTCCATGACTCCATTTTGCTCCAAATCACCTCAAAACTCTTGAATATGAGAATAAAGCTCCAAAAGTGATATAATATGATAAATGATTAAATGAGCGATAAAAGTGAGTTTTGAGCGATTAAAATGGTATGATATGATGCAATAAAAGTATAGAAAATATGGACACATTAAAATTTCCCCCAAGCTTACATCTTAATCGTCCTCGAGGAAGACGAATGGGAAGTTTGTCGGGAGATAAAAATAATAAAACGAAAAAGTACGCAAAGAAAAGAGGGTTACTAGATTATTCCCTCAGATCTAATGCCATTCATCGCATATCATAACGCCTCAGAAAATAACTCACATGCTACAAGGGAGATTTTATATCTTAAATAAACGAAGTACTTGAGAGTTTAATATTGAATAAAAGGGATTTCTATAGAGTTCATACACTTCGCCTATATCCACATCCTTTGTTTCATAGCATCGAATATACATAACATTAGTGACACACTTTTCAATCAAAAGCCATAACTAAAGAGTGGAAAGTTCACACCAGGCATTCAACATAGAATAGAATAAAAGTCAAGACATACACATACTCGTATCGAATCCTAGGACATCCGCGTAACTCAATCATTTCATTAAGTTTCAGGATTATCAAACTTTCCCGTTCGTGCACAACTCCACTCTAATGGCATGCTCACTCGTTTGTTCAATAGATATTTCCCCTTAAGCTTGAATTAATGCATCACATCCGAAGAACTTTTGGTGGAATAGGAATTTTTTTGGTTATCCCAAAAGTATATGTATTGGCTCCATGAGGTGAAATTTGAATTTTCCTTTAATAATTGAAACTTTATTTCTTTTTGGATTTTTATAGGAGCAATAGGCTTGGTATCTTTGATTTTTGGCTCATTTTTGGCTCATTTTTGACTTTTTGATCTTTTGGAGCAAACTTCGTATTTGTAGGGAATTTTGGGAATGGATGTGATAAAAATAGTTGGGGAGGAAAATCGAGTGACAAGTAGAGAATATAAGGTATTTGTGAAGAATGAATAGACATAACACTCGGTTCACTCAAAAGTGTGCACAAACGGTTCGGTAAGATAATACATCAACAAAACTCATCTATAAGCATATGTACTCCTAATCCTATCAACAAGTAGTGCAGTCAAGCGGTAAAGTATTTTCAAACAATCATGCAACAAGAATATTGAATAAGAAATATGCTAGTGATGCATGAATCTTGGTGTATATCGAACGAAAGCATAGTAAACACTACTTTACACATTCAGTTTCAATAGGCTTCATGCATCACACTAGAGAGATGATGTGCCCATATTTTCCATGTATTTACTGCATCATTTTACATCATATTTTCCATCCAAAGTTCATATTTATATATATTATCGTGCTTCTAACGTTATATTCTAGTTTCGTATAGAAATGTGGATTTTCATGAACTTTGGAGTGAATTGGAGCATTTATAGGATATGGACACATCCGAGACGTCCAGAGCAACATTGGCAAGGTTTAACTAGTGGTCGGTGAGGTGAGGAAGAAGATTGGGTGAGTAGAGGAGAAGAGAATGAGAGTTGAGAGCTCTATGGGGGCACTTGGAGCTGATTTCCCAATCAGTTCGGTCGAGCTGCTCAGCACTTGACCGAGCTGATACTCTCATAACTCCAGCAGAACTGATATGCAACACTCGACCGAGCAGACCTTCTACTCGACCGAGCTGACTCCAAAAACAAAGACTATTTCGAGCCACTCTCCCAGCACTGTAGCTCGACCGAGCAAACATGGAGACTCGACCGAGCAGACCTTCTACTCGACCGAGCACAATTAAAACAGAGCTGAGTTTTAAGGAGAATTTCAGCCTACTGTAGCTCGACCGAGTGGAGGGGCAACTCGACCGTGTAGCATGTATCAGCCTAGAGCCAAAGCAGAAGCAAATCAGAAGCCACATGTCAGCTCGACCGAGCAGTGCAGCTACTCGACCGAGTAGGGTGCCGCGGCTAGACTATTTGGTGGGCCCTGTAGGAGAATATGTGCACATAAGGCAATTTATCCTAGATATACATCTTGGTCATACTGTATATGGTATGTATTATTCTAAGTATAAAACGTTCGTATTAATATACTCAGATAATATCCATAGACTTATATTTAGGTCCTTACGTATCTAGATGAGATCTCGATTATGAGTAAGTAAGTGACCGAATAGAAACGTAAGTCTTAAACGGTTCGTGGTCATAGATGTGTCGAGAACTGGATATCGACACATCGGATAGACCATTGTGTCTTAGTCTTACCTTAGGGTAATGATGATCTCATAGTCATTCGACTTGGTGAAGTCGGAGACGAGAAACATGTGCTCATTGGAGAATAAGTTCACTGAACGACCACATAAGAGTTATTAAATGGTTAACTTTAACTGAACTGTCTTTAATAACTCTAGCGTGATGATATGTTAGCTAGTCCTTAAGACCTGAAGTCATTTGTACAAACCTGTGAGTGAACCGTGTAGCTTAAACCTATGATCTTGCTTCGAGGCTAGGCCTGCTGAAAGATCTTAGGTTGAGCTGCACCCGAAGCTCTCGAGGCGAGTAGATGACTAAGATGGGATTCGTCACTTCCGTTAAAGGGAAGTTAGTGTTACAGGCTCAGTACGGTCTTTATGTTAATCCTCGGCCGGGGTGCGTTGTAATAAGTACAACATGTATACAATAAAGACCGCCGTATACTGACCAATGTTGTCTAATAGGGTTGACAGTAAACCAAACCCTAGGCCAACAAGAACACAGTCTTGACGAAGGGAATACGGCTAACGGAGTTCGTCACTAACACATTCAATACAAACCCAATGATGCTTTTGTCAAAGGGTCGATCACGTTATGATGATTCTGAAACAGGGACGACAGCTACTGCTCGTAGTGACCGTCGTCTAGGGGTTCCGAGCCCCAACCTGTAGTAAGGTCAGGCTGTAGGGTCTCACATCGGGTAGTGTTCGTGCCTTAGTAATAGGAAGATAGAATAGAGAGAGATATCATTTGATGATATTCACAAAGCTTGTTGTGAAAGTTAGTCGCAATAGCATTAGGGACAAATGTTGCATTTGATGCAAACTATGATTAAACGTGTCGTAAATTGGTTACGACAAATTTAGTAGGAACAAACATATTGGAAAGGGTTACCTGGATGACGGGATCGTCCTGGTCTAAACACAGGTTCACACCACGTCCAAATCGGAGCTCAAACGAGCCCAGAAACACGAATACAGTCCAAGGCGAAATAGGTTAGACCCACTGGGCTAATAAGCCTATAGGCAAAGGCAAACGGGCGCAGCCCGCTGCACAGCAGGCGCCACCCGCTGGCTGCAGCGGGCCCGGCCCGCTGCCCAGCGGTCGTGCGGCCCGCCCTTACCCCCTTGGGCGGGCGCACCGGCTAAGCTTAGCGGGCGCACCCGTAACTTAAGTCAATTTAGGGGTTTTTGAAACCCCAAATGACGGCTATGAAAATCGATTATTTGCCCAACTTTGGGCAATTGTTTGAGGGGTCAAACGAAGTCGAAATTCGTCGCCGTCGGTTCCTACGCGTTCACCATTCGAAGATCTTCGGATTGATAGCTTGTTTGGTGTCTAAAGTTTAATGTGCAAAGAGAATTAATTAGTTAAAGTTTGCTTTTATGAAAAGCTCACTTAAACTTGAAATTAAGCCAAATTAGCTTAATTGATTTTTCTCCCATTTTGCAAAGTCCCACATTGCTCGCAACGAGAGAGTGAGTGCCGACTCCCTATATAAATAGGGGTGCACTCTCTTCGTTGAAAAACACACCAAGTCACTGATCGAGTAGCTCCAGACTTTTTAGAGGAAGCTCGATCGGCGAAAAAATTATTCTGTCTCTCTCTCTTCCTGTTCTCCGGAGTAGTCCTAGCAAGACTACGAAGGGGGTTTGGATCTTGATCCGGACGTCTAAGACGCGGGTTCTTCTCAAGTGAAACTTTCTACCGCGTGTGATCGGCTCGGAGGCGAAAGTCGGCTCGGGCGGATCGGTGCAAGGGTGCGAGGCGGCTCAGGCGGATCGAGTCAAGGCGGCTCGGATACGAGGAGCTTCTGAAGACGGTGCTGTTCATCTTGTCTGCTCCAGGGCCAAGATTCCGGGTATGTGGTTAAGTAATTTTAGTGTAGATTTAATTAGTCGCTTTAGAGTAGATCCCTCTTGGGGTGGTCAGATCCACCCCAAGTTGGCATAGATCGGGCTAGGTTCTGGCTCCCTCAGAGCCTAGCTAAATACTTTAGCTAGTCTAGAAATTTTGAATTTCGTTTTTCCGCTGCGCTTTTGTGCCTCTGTGGTCCATCCGACTTAGGACGGACATAGATCCGAGCTCTAGGGGTCCGCCAAAACCCCAACAGTGGTATCAGAGCCACGGTTATGCTATAGATCTCTTATAGCGACATTTTAAATCTTTAAAATTGCTTGATTTTAAACATACGAACTATTTTAGCTTTATGTTAAAATTAGTTTAAAAATTGTTTTGTGTTTTAAAAATTGTTTTAACCACACGGAAATTTTTTTTGAGATGATTTAATTTTATGCGATAATTTTAAATGAATCTCGAATGTTCAAATGCTTTATAAATTTTTCTATGACATATAAATATTTTTTCGAGCATTTAAATGTTTATGTAACTTTAAGAAATAATTTATTTTTGAAATTTATTTTTTCTTAAGTTACATAAAGATTAGAAATTTTGAAACCTTTGTTTGAAAGCTTTTAAATCTATTTCTAATAATTTTAAAAGGGTTTTAAAATTGTTTTAGAGGATATGTAAATTATAGAAATACTTTATTTTCATGAGATGAAAGATAAATTAGTTTCTTTTAAATTACATATAAGTTTCTAAAATTATTTATGCGATATTTTAATTTTAGAAATAATTGATTAAATTTATTTAAAGCCTAGGTTTTAGAATTATTTGATAATTTTATACCTAGTTTTATGTGATAAAATGTTTTGAAGCTTTAAAATTTTTATCTTCAAATTTAATTGTTAAATTTTAGATTTGCGTGTTTTTATTATATAGATAATTTTAAACTTGCAAATACTCGTTAGATGTCATAAATATGAAACTTTCATTTATGCAGATAAATTAGTTGTTTCATTTTTTTATTGGACATATTGAATAATGTATTCGTAAACCTTATTAGGTTAGCCATTAAATGTTTAAAATTTTATGAGATGAAATTTTAATTAACTAGTGACATGTTATGTTTGATAAAACAAAACAACATCAAAACCTAATACCAGATTAGGGTAGTCCCTTTGTTTGTAAATCATTTCATTAAAACGTTTAATTGATGATTTTCATAAAAGACAAATGTTGGATTGTTTTATAAAATCCTAATTAGATTGGGGTAGCATGTTGAACGAATAGACCTTATAGTTGATAAGGACTTAATAAAAATTGTTCAACCAATCCATAAAATTTCGAATTTTAGGATCCACTAGTTGATAAGGATTAACTAGTTTTCTTAACTAAAAGCCATTTAGTTGTTAGGACAAACATAGAATTGATGAAAACTCCTTCAATGGATCATGATGTCGGTCAATGTGCTTGGCTAAGTTTGCTGGACCAACCTAGCTAGATTGGGTAACAAGTGGTCCTGGCTTAGTCAATTCCCTGGCCGCGTCCGCTGGACCGCAAGGAGTTGATTCATGACTATGAAAGTCCATCGACTATACCTAAGTCAATACGATAATAATCTTGTTCAAGATAAATCGTAGCCCTCCTTGTTTTAGGAGTTGGCAACGGTAAGAAACATGTTACGGTTGTTGAGCTACACTCAAGCCGTGATATGTCAATCTTATAGAAACCGATTTCTTATTTGACATCTTGACCTGACTGAAACCATTGTCTCATCCTTCGAGCATCGGCGTAAGTCTAACCAAGAATGTAGTCTAAGTCCTGACCCAAACCAACGTGTCGTGCATACACCGAGCGGCAGGACAAGTCAGGCTAGACACGAAAACAAGGGTCCGACTAGGCTAGCCATTGTGATCCGGTTGAGCACACTCATGATCACAAATGACTAGGGGTAAAAATTAATAGAATCATAATAGATATGATTGACGACGAGTTCGTCTACCGACTGCAGAGTCGGACAACTTGTTGAGATACACTCAAGGTTGACAGACTCAGGGTAATCGGATCCCTCTCTCACAAATGTTATTTTATAATAAATTGTTTATTATTATGGCTTTAATAAATTTAGTGGGAGAATATAGTTTTATAAAAACCATTAAAACTATACTACGAACATATACTCACTAAAGTATCTATAAAATGCAGAATGGATTCGGGTCTTAGATATATGGTTGAGAAGAACGTGCTCGATGGAACGAACTACAAAGACTGGCTTAGGAACATTAAGTTGGTGCTTTCCCTAGCCGGGATAGGATACGTACTGTTCGAGGATGCTCCAGATAAGCCCGATGAAGATTCGACCTTCGAGGAAAAAGGAAGTCTACAAATTGTACCAGAGGGATGCAGAGAAGGCCAGGTGCCTTACTCTGGCTTCGATGAGTAACGAGTTACAGAGGAAGCATGAACATATGGATGTTCAAAGTATGCTTCTCAATGCACAAGAGTTATACGGCAAGCGATCTCGAGCTGTAAGTTCGAAGCCACCAGCAACCTCTGGGGCACCAAGATGGGAGCAGGGCCCGTACAGGAGCATGTTATCAAGATGATCGGGTACGTAGAGGACACCGCCCAGTTAGGATTTGTCCTAGACAATGAGATGTCCATAGACATTATCCTAAAGTCTTTGACTCCTGAATTTAAGCCTTTCATCACTGGTTTTATAATGAACAGTCTTGAAACGGATCTTCCTGGTCTCCTCAATATGCTTAGGCAGTTTGAGGAGATAGAGAAGAAGTAGACTGCACTGGTTGTCGGCTCTGCTTCTTCCGACCAGCCGAAAGGCAAGGGTAAGAAGAGGCAGGTCCCGCAACCTGCGAAGGCGAAGAAAGGGAAGAAAAAGACTAAAGGGGCCCCGTCGAAATCTGAGTGCTTCCATTGCCATAAGATTGGCCACTGGAAGAGGAACTGTAAGATCTATCTTGCAGAGAAGAAGACGGGGCATACGGATGCCTCCACCTTAGGTACAAATTCAATTCAATAAAACGTAATTATTTCCAATCATATAGTATGAGATACTAAAAGACATCTGTGTAATGTATACATGTGGCTGATATGAAGCGGAGATCGGAAGAAGTGCGGAGGACGGTCGGCAATCTGAGCAATTGTTGCTGCTAGGGTCGTTCAATGACTTCAAGAGACATGATCAAGAAGGAGATGATACTATTTTTAGTTAAACTAAATTGTATCATTTCTTGAAAGTTGAAAACAATGATTGAGTGTTCTACACTCAAAGTTTATGGGATAAACAAATTACGGTTTATTTTAATGAATCCGTTGTTTTATTGAATGTCTCGGAAATTGCGTTTTTTTTGTTGAGTTGAAATTTGATCGGCTTAAATTTTCTGTGATTGTGGTTTTCTGAGATGGTTGCGATAATTCTCGAATGATGATGCGAAGCTTCGAAAAATGTTGATTTTTGAGCTGACTTAATGTTATAATCAATTGGTAGTTAAGTATAGGTTCCAGGGGCGTATTAATTGTGTGCGATCACAATTATACGCACATTAAGATTTATTCTTAATAAACCGAATTTAGTTATTAAAGAGTTAATATTAAATGTTGGTTAAGAGAAAAGTACAGTGTAGGATGGTTTGATTGTGCGAGTCAATGTCAAGGTTCCTTAAACCGATCTTGACTTGACTCATTCGTCAAACCGAACCTGACACTAGTACATTCCATCTTAACCGAACCTGACACTAGTAAATGGTTATATCTTCGTATATATAATCTAAATATGATTTAGATATAATATTTAAGTATTTAACCAGGTAATTCTCGAAGTCAGTGGGAGCTAGCTCGTACACTTAGTTCCGGTCTTTCGGACTAAGTAAAAAGGATTTCCAACTTATATATATCTATATAGAACATTGAATCAAAATTGTTTTGATTTAATCGAATATATAGAGACTCAGGGTGTCATGTATGTACTTGACATATTGACACAAGCAAAGTGGAATGATCTGAGACTGACTTATAGATTATAATGTTAGACCCTACATCTAGATTGTATAAGCTAATTGTTAGCTATACAAAGATAAGAAAAATTGATCCAAATCATTTTTCCAAAGGATCAACCCTGTGTGATCAAGAGATGTATTAATTAATCCATTAAAATTCGTTGTAGATACTCGTTAGTAAAACCACTCCTATGCTTGTCATATAAATGTCAATGTGACTGATATGCTATAGCGGTATGAGATACCGAGATAAATAGCCTAAGTGCAAGTGGGAGATGCAGGAGAATATGTGCCCATAAGGCAATTTATCCTAGATATACGTCTTGTTCATACTGTATATGGTACGTATTATTCTAAGGATAAATCGTTCGTATTAATATACTTAGATAATATCCATAGGCTTATATTTAGGTCCTTACGTATCTAGATGAGATCTCGATTATGAGTAAGTAAGTGACCGAATAGAAACGTAAGTCTTAAATGGTTCGTGGTCATAGATGTGTCGGGAACTGGATATCGACACATCGGATAGACCATTGTGTCTTAGTCTTACCTTAGGGTAATGGTGATCTCATAGTCATTCGACTTGGTGAAGTCGGAGACGAGACATAGGTGCTCATTGGAGAATGAGTTCACTGAACGACCACATAAGAGTTATTAAATGGTTAACTTTAACTGAACTCTCTTTAATAACTCTAGAGTGATGATAGGTTAGCTGGTCCTTAAGACCTGAAGTCATATGTACAAACCTGTGAGTGAACCGTGTAGCTTAGACCTATGATCTAGCTTCGAGCCTAGGCCTGCTGAAAGATCTTAGGTTGAGCTGCACCCGAAGATCTCGAGGCGAGTAGATGACTAAGATGGGATTCGTCACTTCCGTTAAAAAGAAATTAGTGTTACAGGCTCAGTACGGTCTTTATGTTAATCCTCGGCCGGGGTGCATTGTAATAAGTTCAACGTGTATACAATAAAGACCGCCGTATACTGACCAATGTTGTCTAATAGGGTTGACATTAAACCATACCCTAGGCCAACAAGAACACAGTCTTGACGAAGGGACTACGGCTAACTGAGTTCGTCACTAACACAGCCAATACAAACCCAATGATGATTTTTTCAAAGGGTCGATCACGTTATGATGATTCTGAAACAGGGACGACAGCTACTGCTCGTAGTGACCGTCGTCTAGGGGTTCCGAGCCCCAACCTGTAGTAAGGTCAGGCTGTAGGTTCTCACACCGGGTAGTGTTCGTGCCTTAGTAATAGGAAGATAGAATAGAGAGAGATATCATTTGATGATATTCATAAAGCTTGTTGTGAAAGTTAGTCGCAATAGCAATAGGGACAAACGTTGCATTTGATGCAAACTATGATTAAACGTGTCGTAAATTGGTTACGACAAATTTAGTCAGAACAAACATAATGGAAAGGGTTACCTGGATGACGGGATCGTCCTGGTCTAAACACAGGTTCAAACCGCGTCCAAATCGGAGCTCAAACGAGACCAAAAACGCGAATACAGTCCAAGGCGAAGTAGGTTAGACCCACTGGGCTAATAAGCCCATAGGCAATGGCAAACGGGCGCAGCCCACTGCAGCAGCGGGCATCGCCCACTGGCTGCAGCGGGCGTGTGGCCCGCCCTTGCCCCCTTGGGCGGGCGCGCCCTCTAAGCTTAGCGGGCGCGCACGCAACTTAAGTCAATTTAGGGGTTTTTGAAACCCCAAATGACGGCTACGAAAATCGATTATTTGCCCAACTTTGGGCAATTGTTTGAGGGGTCAAACGAAGTCGAAATTCGTCGCCGTCGGTTCCTACGCGTTCACCATACGAAGCTCTTCGGATTGATAGCTTGTTTGGTGTCTAAAGTTTAATGTGCAAAGAGAATTAATTAGTTAAAGTTTGCTTTTATGAAAAGCTCACTTAAACTTGAAATTAAACCGAATTAGCTTAATTGATTTTTCTCCCATTTTACAATGTCCCACATTGCTCGCAACGAGAGAGTGAGTGCCGACTCCCTATATAAATAGGGGTGCACTCTCTTCGTAGAAAAACACACCAAGTCACTGATCGAGTAGCTCCAGACTTTTTAGAGCAAGCTCGATCGGCGACTAAATTATTCTCTCTCTCTCTCTCTCTCTCTTCCTGTTCTCCGGAGTAGTCCTAGCAAGACTACGAAGGGGGGTTGTATCTTGATCCGGACGTCTAAGATGCGGGTTCTTCTCAAGTGAAACTTTCTACCGCGTGTGATCGGCTCGGAGGCGAAAGTCGGCTCGGGCGGATCGGTGCAAGGGTGCGAGGCGGCTCAGGCGGATCGAGTCAAGGCGGCTCAGCTACGAGGAGCTTCTGAAGACGGTGCGGTACATCTTGCCTGCTCCAGGGCCAAGATTCTGGGTATGTGGTTAAGTAATTTTAGTGTAGATTTAATTAGTCGCTTTAGAGTAGATCCCTCTTGGGGTGGTCAGATCCACCCCAAGTTGGCATAGATCGGGCTAGGTTCTGGCTCCCTCAGAGCCTAGCTAAATAGTTTAGCTAGTCTAGAAATTTTGAATTTCGTTTTTCCGCTGCGCTTTTGTGCCTCTGTGGTCCGTCCGACTTACGACGGACATAGATCCGAGCTCTGGGGGTCTGCCAAAACCCCAACAGGCCCACGTGCCTACATTTTCTGATTTTTGTGGGGTCCCTACCCCTTGCATATAAGCACTATTTTTACCATATTTTGATGTGGCTACTATTTTCCTTAGTTTAGTTTTTAGTTTAGTTTTAGAGAGAGATTTTCTTAACCGTCACAATTTTGTAGAAGACAAAGATTGGATTTTTATCTATTGCTTTTGCTTGGAATCTTGAGTCCTTAATTCTCTACGAATGTCTATTGCGCTGCAAAATCTTCTATTGCTTGCTTTAATGTCTTCTATTGCGATTATGATTTCTCTTGTTTTTATTGAATTGTCTATTGTTATTTCCTTAATCCATGAGTAGTCTTATCTAGGGCTAATGGATTAGCCATAGGATCTTGGGATTTATATTTAAAGTTAGGATTTTTAGGTTGTTTTAGTGTAAAAGGGATGTGATTTGGTTGATCCAGACAAGTTTGTTGGAGATTCCATATAGGGTTCGTATTCCCACGAGGTGGCGCAAACTTCTGACGGATATCCTATTGACTTAATTAGGTATGTTGGGGGATCCAATTAGGGTTCGTAGTCCCACGAGGTGGTGCGAACTTCTGATGGGATTTACCGGCATTCCTATATTACTCATGAGAGCCATCAAGTCACATATCGAGCTCTAATTCCCACGAGGTGGTATGAGCAAGATTGAGTATAGTTGTCGATCGTAATGCATGTATCGTGTGAGAGTCTATCCATGAGGTGGGGCTAACACGGGATACGTTAGACAAGTGGCTCAACGATAGTTGGCCATGAGTTCTATATTTTTAGATGCAACAATCTCTCCCTAATAAAGTCAATTTAACGTAAGAGTTCTAGCCTAGCATCGACATCCGATGATCCTAGTGGTGACTCCTAATGCCCTAGTCTTTTTATATTTGTTGATAATCCTTGATAAGAGATATTTGTGACAACTAATTTCACTTCGTCCGCTGACAACATTCTAAGATCTAGAAAATACCCAATTCTATTAGCATCAGCTCCATGTGGGATCGATATATTTCTATATTACAAAGCTCTGAAACCGTGCACTTGCGGTAGTTTCCGGGTGTAAATCCGGAGCGCATCAAGCTTTTGGCGCTGTTGCCGGGAAGGTAATTATTACTTGGGTTTATTTCTTTATTGAAGAATTTGTTAGCAACTCTTACCATCTATCATCTTTCCATATTTTTATTCTTCTTTATTCCTTTGCTACCGACGTTTTTCTTTGAGTTTGTTGTTGTGCATGAACACTCGCCTCGGGGGTTTTAACGATCGATTGCTATTTGACCCCGAGATTGAAAGAACAGCAAGGAGACTCAGAGCTGAAAAGAGGAATCTTATTATTTCTGAACCAATGGCAGAAGGCACCGCTAATATCCCTCCATGTACTGGCTCTATTTGGGATCACATAAAGCCCATTTTATATAGTACATCTTTTATACTGAGACCGCAGCTGGCAACATGAAGCTTTGAATTGAAGACTGGCTTGATCAATTTCATGCTGCAGGACCCACTCCATGGGCACACTCACGAGAACCCTAACCATCATATAGACATCTTCCTAGCAAAGTGTGATACCTTCCAGATAAAGGATATGAGCGGCACTGCAATAAATCTCAGATTATTTCCGTTCACCGTACGGGACAAGGCCGATTATTATTTGAGAGCATACCTTACGAATACCTTCACAACTTGGGAACAGTTGGCTTTGGCCTTCATTAACAAATTCTATCTACCATCCAAAACGGTGAGGATCATAAGGGTGATCACCAACTTTAAGCAGCTTCCTCATGAGTCGCTATATGAGGCATATGAGAGATTTAAGGACTTGCAACATCAATGCCTGCACCATGGTGTCTCGGAGTGGGACCTTATTCAGTGTTTTTACAATGGGCTCAAGCCCGATACCAAGATGATCATTGACACCTCTGCTCAAGGCGCCCTATGATCCAAGCCACCTGAGGAGGCCATATCTTTGTTGGAGAAAATGTCCTCAAACAACCAACAACGGAGCGATGAATGCTCAACACTTAAAGGAACAAATTCAGAGGTGAAGATTGCTACACAGCTTGAGGGCCAGCTTAAGACTCTTTGCAAGCAGGTTGCACGAATTGAGCAGAGGTTGGATTCTACTCTAACTACTTCCAGAGCTCCATTTATGCTACACATGAGGACTACGCCGAGCAAGGGTACGCCCCAATAAAAGGGTCATGCGAAGGAACATGCTTACCGACGGAGCAAGTTAATTTTATAGCATGAGAGGGGAGAAATTAGTGGCAGAATCCGACGGCGAGAAATCATCCAATATTTTCTTATAGCAATCCCAATAGAGCATTGCAACCTCTAACCCAACAGAGGCCATCACAACCCCCTCAGCAGCAAGGGCCACCTCCACAGCAGTAACAATATGGATTCAGGCCATCTGGGCCTTACAGACCATCGGGTTACTATAATCGCCAGCCTTATCAGCAAAAACAACAGCATCAGCAACCGACAAAGCAAAAAACCAAATCTGGAGGTGACCTTGGATGCTTTTATTAGTGGTCAAACGAAGACACATGTAGAAAACTCAGCGGCTTTTAGGAATCTTCAAGTCGTCGTTGATGGACTGAATACCCAAGTGTCTCAACTTCTAAAGACTCAATGGAGATTGCCCTCTTAGCCTGAGCCAAATCCTAGTGACTAAGTCAACGCAGTGGTAGCAGTCACTGCAAGATGAGAAAAGAGTATCGACACTGTAATGGTGCCGGTTTCTAAAAATGTGGGCGAACGATCATCTACTCCTACACAAGCGGAGGATATTACTACATCTAAACCTATTGTGGCCGGAAACAAGGAGAGACCTATGGAGGAGCCACATGCCATTGAAGAGAAGGAGGCTTCACCTTCCACATTGCCTATTCCTACCACTACGGCACCGACGGATGCTACTACTTCTGAAAAATCTATTCCAAAGGATGCCGCCAAGGACAAGGGAAGTCGACCTTGATGTGTCCATATTTTACATCTTTTCATAGCATCATGCCATTGCATTTCATGTCATTTTTGCATCCAAATCCCGTATTTTCCTACGATATTGCAAGTCTAACGTTATATTCGAGTTTCATAGAGTTTTAAGGATTTTTAGGGATTTTGGAGCGATTCGGGACCCATTTTGGATATTGACACATCTGGCATGCCTGTGAGCCCGTTGGCGAAGCTCTACAGGAGTTCGCCGAGTTTTGGGAGCCATGGGAGGAGTGGAGGAGAGTACAAGAAGAGAGGAGAAGCTGTCAGGAGCTTCAGCTAATGTTTTCCCAGGCGACTCGACTGAGCAGAGCAGCTGCTCGGTCGAGCAGAGGCAAGATGAATAATGGGAGCAGATACGCATGCCACTTGGACCGAGCACTCATGGTGCTCGATCGATGATCACATCCCGATGTACACCCGAAAAACGACTTGTAGTTTTACCGCAAGCGCCCGGTGTAGTGGAGAGCGGGTATCGATCACAGGGAAGACAATTGACAGTATCTAACTTTAATTACCTAGCTATCAAAAGAATAATAATAATTTGGTGTATCGTCACAATCGTTCAATAGTAGATAAATATCAATATAATAAAGCGTCTAGGGATAGGAAATCCCCACTACGGACCGTCTCTCCTCCTTGTGAATCATAAATTTCATTGTTGCTAAGCTTGAATAAAGGTGAACTAGTCGCAACTTAATGTGGAACCAAGCTCACGCTCTCTCGCTATTACCGGTCTATAGCAAACCTAGGTTAGGGCCCACTCTCGTGCAAACCCTAGCCTAAGCCGCTAGTGTGAAGAACGACATCATTGTCCAATCGCATCTCGAGCCCACTCTCGTGCAAACTCGAGCTACGATCTAGGTTGTGATAATTCGTATTCGTCCAATCTCTTGCAAACAAATATTAATATAGACTCATAATTAAAAATCCTAGCTTTGGTCCAATCTCTTGCAAACCAAGTCTAGAGAAATTCAATTATCAATCTAAATCGAATATCTAGGCCTTCCTATCAATTGGGATCCAATCTCTTACAAATTCCAATCGATATGAATTCCTAGCTACTCGTGATATAACAATCACAACCTAACCATTATCAATTCTAGCAACAAATCCATGAATTCCAGCTGAGATTTCCAGCTGAGATTTTCTCCAAAGAGTAGCCGTCAAAACCCTAAAAGAACTCTCTAAAAAATAATTCAAGTCTCTCCTAAAACTAGGGTAAAAACATGGCTTAAATACAAGCCAAAATCGTCCAAAAAATCGTGACCAAACTACCCATGCGCAGCCCAAAATTCGCAATCCTAGAAGCTAGCGAAGAGGGTCACTCGGTCGAGTGACCCTTGTCACTGGCCCGAGTGACAAACCTAGTAAAATAACAGTAACTTTGGGGTTTTAAGGGGTCCATCTCTCGGGGTGGCTCGGCCGAGTAGGCTTCTTCATTTGGCCGAGTAGCTATCTTGCTCGGCCGAGTGAGCTTCCTTAGATTTTCCAGTAGCTTCGGCTCTTTTCTTTCTGGATTCCCTGACTGACTCGGGCGAGTGAACTTTCTTACTCTGCCAAACGGAAATCCTTGCTCGGGCGAGTCTGAAATCTTCGTGGCGTATCCATTCTACTCGGGCGAGTCTGATCTGTCACTCGGCCGAATGAGTAGTCTTGCTCGGCCGAGTGATGTGCTCCTGAGTTCATTTCTTCTCCTATTTACTTCCTCGTCGCTCCTAACGAATTCCTTCTTCTCCTGCTCATCCTCCATCGCTGATAGGTCCTCAAATAAGCCGTGGGCGACACTCCAAAGTGCGTGAAACTTATTGATCTCATTTTTGCTCCAAATCGCTCCATATTTCCTGAAATACGAAAAAAACAAGAAATAGTGAAAAGCATCGCAATATTTTCGAATAATCGTGAAAAACGCAATATGGGCAATCAAAACATCATGAAAACATGCAGAAAAAAGGTATAAAATATGGAGTGATCAAAATCCCCCAAGCTTACTGCTTATTCGTCCTCGAGGAAGACAAGAAAAAGGCGAACCCAGCGGAAAAAATAAGGAAAAGGAAAAAAAACGAAAGAGATAGAAGATAGGAAGGAAAACAAAGAGGGAGGTGCTAGATCATTTTATCAGGACGTGGGTTTTGCTTACTCATATAGCATATGGTGAATATAAAACACATGCCAAAGATTTTTATCTCAATATCATAATCATATGGATGCATTCAAAATAGAAACCCAAGAATAGCAAACTAGTATAAAATATGGAATCATTCTAGAATTAACATCGTCTGAAGCATCTAAGGCGGCATACATAATCATAGACCACACACTTTTCAATTGAATGCTTTCTATTTGGAGTATAAGAGATATCACATGATGTGGATCAATAAGAATAGAAAGGTATGGTCTTCATGAAATGCATGCTAAGTTTCAATTCCTGGATTTCGTAAAAAATTTTAGTAATCTCACCGATTATAGAAAATTACCTAGCTTAGGTTGTCATGCACAATCAAGTAGTCACTCTTTTACACATCATTGGATACTCTCCCCCAAGCTTATTTATAAGCGTGGTGGCATAAGATAAATCAATAAGCTTATTCCCCATTTTTGAAGCTCCAAAAAAAATAAAAATAAAAGAGGGGAGAAAGAGAGAAAGATTATGAGATGGGATCATATATGAACTTCTTTTCTCTTTTCTTTTCTTTTCTTTTCTTCTCTTTTTTTCTCTTTTTTATTTTTTTTATTTTGGGGGTATGGAGCATGGATTTTTATAGCGGGGGAAAATGCCAATATAGGAATCGCTAAAGGGAGATTCACAAATGATTTTAAGTATAGAAACAATGCTCAAAATATGTGGAGAAAGAAATATATGTAACACTCGGTTCACTCTATAGAATGTGCACGATAACTTTTAGCAGAGTAATGTAATCTACTCAGTTTAATCTCAGAAAGTAAACTAATCCAGTTATATTAACCTAGCATACATTCAATCAACCTGAAAGTGAAGCGTACAATTTTCAAGCAATTAGAAGTGATATAAGAAAAGAAAGCAATACTCCAGATATAAGCAATAAATGCGTGAAACTTGGTGTGTTTTCTATGAAGAGTATACGGTAAAAATCATCAGACTCAGCTAATAAAAGAATTTCATCCATATACATACATGAAAGTGCGGGTTACTATCTCAAATGCAAAGCAAGACATAGCATATGATATCTGAAATAAAAACTATGGCATGACAAGATAATATGCATATAGAGATAAGCTAACACCATGTCATCACCATCACAGAAAATTCAACTCTAGCAAAAGGATAAAAGAAGTAAGGATAAAAGAGAATAAAGGCGACTGTACAATGCAGCACACTCCAAAAAGTAAGAAAACGTGAGGCATGGAAAAAAATTGAAAAAGTGGGTGAAAATAAGTGTAAAAACAAAGAAATGTTGGAAAAAGAAAATAAAAGGCGACAAAAATAAAAAGTGCGTGAGAACTCACTCCCCCAAACTAAAGTGCACAGTGTCCTCAATGTGCAAAGTGTGGCACACTGAGAGGTAAAAATGTGGGTAGGGCGGGTGAGGATGCATGTATGAGAATAAAAAAATAAAAAAAGAAAAAAATTAAAAAGTATGCGATGGGAATGCAAGTGATGCAACCAGAGATCAAAATGCTGTCAGATAGGTGTCCCCAAAAGTACTCCCTCACTCCCAAAAAGATATAGACAGATATGAACAAAAAAAAGACCAAAACGTGTGTGGAGGAGGGGTGCAAAATCAGCAGGATCGGAAAATATCCAGCGTAACAACAACAAAAATATCGAAGGCATCCAGTGTGTGTTGGATCCTGACAAAACAAGGACGTTATGATTGAATAATAAAGTCGAGACTTACGCTTGTGTACGTGGCACCGTAATCTCGGAACTTCGCCCTCGGATTCGCCACAACGGTCGATACTTCGTCACGGAGGATCGAAGCAGAGTTTCACCGCCTAAATCTCTAACTAGAAGAGGATTTTAATGGAAGGGAGAAGAAGAACATAAGATGCCCTATGCAAACTTATGGCATGGAAAGTGTGGAATGAATGCCTTACCCTTGGGTCCTATTTATAGGCTTTAGGGGTGGTTATTGTTGGAAATAACCAATTATAAGCTTATTAGCCTATATTAGCACATTCATTTATCCTATTCTTCATTCACTTATCAAGTGCCTTTATGCACTTATAAAGTGACTATTTCCACTTATCGAGTGGCTTTTTCCACTTATCGAGTGGTCCTTTTCACACGAGAAAAGGTTCCCTTCGTGCACGCTTTTGTGCACGCACATCTGAGGTCCGTATAGCCTCATACATCCCCTCATGGGTGTATTTATGTCGTCCATATCCAACATCTCCCACTCACACTTGAGGGGATTGTAAGGAAACATCTTTTCCTTTAACCTCTTCTGTTTGTCATACCGAGAAATAGGCCGTGTGACCGTCATGCGCATAGAGTCCGCTGTTGTGCACTTGTTAGAGATACACAACACCCCTCGAGGTGCAAATTTAAGTAGATCAACGCATGCTTTACCCTAGATTATTTCTTCACATTTCTTATACTTTATATTCAACAATTGAATCACATCTGGATTACAATTGGCTGGCCAGCTTTGAATCTCTAAAGTCCAAATGTGAATATGGAATTAATCTTCCTCTTCTTGCGATCCTTTTGATCTTGACTTGACTCGCTTTTCTAACATGCCCCGCCGGACCGAATTAACCATAGTCCATAAGCAACATGCTAAGATAGCAATCACCCAGTCAAATCTTAAGGAACCAATTAGAGTCCATAAGGGTAATGAGTTAAGACCCATATGGTCTTTGGGTCTCACATAATAGTAAACACAATTACTATTCTAACCCAAAGGTCAAAATGCATACGTAGTATGAATACGCATTACAACATCACTCTTTTTCCAGGGAGCGTATGTCTTAATGATGTTGTAAGGATGATAACCAGACACCACAATGTCTGACTTTGAGTCCCTCTTACTACTCAAATGATCTTCTGGACTCACATCCCGCATAAGACAGATAGGATTTCAAAAAATCCTCTTAGATCTTTTGAAAGCATCCATATGATGCAGATCTTTCATACGACCATTTTTTTTAAGTCATGACTCTAAATCATCCGTCTGACGATTTTGACTTTAAACAGGTCTCATCTTTATTTTATCCGTCTGATATAATAAAGGCGGTTGCTCATGTGAGAGAGCCAACCTCAATCTGGCCGACATACTAAAAAGTATAGCTGAGATTTCAAAAATGTACACAAACATTTCTTAAGAAATTCATTTGCAATGTTAAAAAGAACTTATTCTTTTATTAAATTTGATCATTTACAGACATGGGAATTTACATTGGTACAACTCAGCTCTTACGCAATCCTTGAGATGATAAGTGTTTGTAAACCACATCTCTGGGGATCGCCTTCGTAAGCGGATCCGCTATCATCTCATGCGTAGATATGTACCTTACGTCTACCTTCTTGGTCTTGTCATAGTCTTTTGCAAATTTGTAGCAGATATCTATGTGTTTAGTCTTACAATGGAATTTTGGATCTTTGACATAGGCTATAGATGTGTCACGCCCCGCTTCCCAAAAATGTGGAGGCGAGACGTGAGAAGGTCCGCACAAACTTGAAGCTGTGAAGCTCCAAGTCGGATAAGCGTATAAAAACACTTATTATGGCAAGTCCTTGTAAATGCGATACGAAACAAAGATAACAATAAGAAAATGAGACAATAAGCAATTTATTGAATCTCTGAATATCCATAAATAAATTACAATATCACAGAAAAGCCACCAGGCTAAAAGAAAGAGTCTAAGGCCCAAACATGGCCAACAAAGTATAACATACATACAAGGGTGCCACGCACCAACAACTAACAGCAAACCTAAACAAAGAAGTGAACACGAGCGGTCTCCAAGACAGGCCCATGGTGTCCACTCACCACCTCGGCAAACATCAGCATCAGAAACACCATATCCCCTGTAACAAAGCTCTGGCTCTGGGTCTAACATGTGACACCCAAAAGAGAGAGGGGCACATGTCAGTAAGTCTAGAAAGACTTGTGCAAGGAAACTGAAAGGAAGGTAAACTAGCAACCTAGCACTTATAATATTAAGCAATGACATGACAGTTTAGTTTGATGCAGCAGTTTAAAAGAGAGACAAGCACGCACGATGTAGCGAAAGCTACCAATTCACTAATTCACGAATCACTTATCACTTATCACTTATCACTGTTAATCACTTAGTGCATAGAGAGTCCACTTACTGGCCAGCTCGTGGCTCAGTCCGCTTATCTCGTATCACTATTAATCACTTGTCACTGTTTATCACTTAGTGCATAGAGAGTCCACCTGCTGGCCAGCTCGTGGCTCAGTCCGCTTATCTCGTATCACTATTAATCACTTGTGCACTAGAGAGTCCACCTGCTGGCCGGAGTGGCGGATCAGGCCAACTCGGGGCTCAGTCCGCTTATCTCTTACCCCACCCATATGTGTCGAGCGTTGGGGTTTCCAACTAACTGAGCTCGCTTCTGGAACACGAGCCATGAAGTGTATTAGGCATAGGGGTGCACCTAGCCGGTATCCGAGCGTTGGGGTTTCCAACTACAGGGCTCGCTTCTGGAACACGAGCCAGGAATATAATGTTGTAGCGTGTGCTACGTAATCACGATAAATAATCACTATGCAATGCCAGGAACAGATATTTGCGTACCGTTAATCGAATTTAAACGTGACAGGAAAAATGCAATGACATGAACATATTCGCGTACCGTTAATTTAAAGTAAACGTGACATACAAGCATGATGAGGGTGACGGACCACGCTTCGTTGTCAAGCTAGATCAATGGCGTCTAGACGGCTAACCTTTCCCCGTCTAGTCTCTTTTACGCTAAAGCAAGGTAAATGGCCTAAGCCATGGCCCAAATCAAAAGATGCAAGTTTCACTTGCCTAGCACCGAGGAAGACGATCGCGAAGGTTCGTCCCACACGCGCTAATCTACGGGGAAGGGAATCACTGTCATGGAGAAACAATCATCAAACAACATCCATTATTACTAGGGTTTCACAAATATCAAGTGTGGGTTTTGAGATTATTAAAGGAAGAATACTACCCGTGAAGAAGCGGAGGAACGACGCCGAGAACTATGGCGACGGAAGAACGATCCGGCTCAGATCTGGAAATGAGGGAAAACCTGGAGAAATGGGTTTTGATGTGGATTTTGGGGGTTTGATGAAAGATTGAGGAAGATGAGAGGTAGGATATGTGAAATGAGGGTTTGGATGATGATGGATGAGCTTAGGATGAAGGAGGAAGGGTTTGGGGATGAAGGGGGATGATTTGGGGAAGGAGGAGGTTCAGGAGAAGAGAGGGAAGAGAAGAAAATGATTGGGGGTTTATATAGAAAATCGTGTGGCGGCTAGGGCAAACTAGGGTTTCCTGGGCAGATTAGTCGGTCAAAGAAGGATTGGTGACCGACTAGTTTGGGAACTAGTCGGTCGGTCGTCCAACATAGACCGACTAAGAGTAAACAGTAGCTCGCTCAGGAAAACTGGACTATGAGTTAGTCGGTCTGTGAAGGCTTGTCAACCGACTAGTTTGAGAACTAGTCGGTCGGTGAGTGTTCATTGACCGACTAAAGGCTGAATTCTGAGAGAGATCATGGAAATGAGAGTTAGTCGGTCTGAGAAGGATTTCTGACCGACTAGTTTAGCATCTAGTCGGTCGATGGTTGTTCTTAGACCGACTAAGAGTAAACAGTAACTCCTGAATTATAATCAAAGCCCACTAGTCGGTCCATTAAGGATTGCCGACCGACTAGATTGAGATCTAGTCGGTTGGTTCTCTTTCTTGAACCAACTAACGTGCACGAAAAGTGCCGATTCGAAGCGCGAAGCTTCGGGAAGATTTCTATGGCTTCTAGGATCGATTTATACTCTAAGATATGATCGATATGAAGCTCGTCACGAGTGACTTACTCCGAGTTCAATGATTCTAAGGAAGAACCTAGAAGATCACATTAAAAGGAATGAAAACGAAAGCTAGGATATCTCAACGAGATGAATGAAAGCGAGAACTATGGAAATGGAAACCACACAAGGAGAGAACCCACCATCGCAAGCAAAACACACTGATAATCCAATCATACAAAAACCAGTCGTTACATCCTACCCACCTTAGAATAAAGTCCGTCCTCGGACTTTCTAACATTCATATAATTGCTCTGGTAACTACCATCAACCAATTTCGCATCATAAATTCAACCAAGTATTTTCATTTCGAGTGCTTATATATATGCACTAGAAATTAAATATTACTACCACTACACACATATTTTCACGCACATAGTACACTCATACTTATTATAGTCAATCAATTTCATACGCGTATTTCAATCACATATATATAGTCAATATATTTATGAAACAATAAACACTTATTACTTACTATAAGAAAATAACCAAGCCTCTCTTATTTGAAAATAATTTCACATTTATTTAGTCATTCAAATACATGCAAATATTTCACCCTATTTTCACCTCACATATAGTCCTATAACTATATATTGGTATAGCCACCCACAATTGTGTGCGTAACACAACCAAGCACAAACAACCCAAACACCATACATACATCATCCATCACTATTCATTACCACATACAATTATACCAAGGTACATAGAGTATACCCACTCAAGCTTGAGTGAGACTCAAATCATAGCAGGGCATTTATATGCGTAACACAGTAACCATACACATACCAATACCACTCCAAGGCATACACATCCACGTATCACATATTTTCACACCATATCCATCCATTTATAATTACAATATCAACACATCAACTACATACAAGTTTAAGAGGTGCAATAGTCGGGTATACCTCATGATATACACGCATACGACATCTCATAAAACAAGTAGTACCAATCAAAATTATCATTCTGTTATCAGACATATATCACATCATACTCAAGCAGAAAATTACCTACACACAACATACAAATGCCAACACCCATACCACTATATACACTCCACGAAATCAACACTACGACGACATAACCACTTAACTAATGGGCCCACCAAACAATAATAAGGTTGACAGGCAACGACAAGCTCTATTGGCTAGACAAAAGGAAAGAAATCGAAATCAAAAGCGTAACGAATAGAAGGATCGATAAGCATGAAAACGGTCGCGTAATGATGTAATGATGCTCCATTAGGACACATAGAAAATAGTGAAATTAACATATTCTAAAATACGAAAAGTTTGAAAACCGTTATACTTCAAAAGTTGGAGTCCCTTTTCGTATAAAAATATTTAGAGGTCAATAAAACAAATTGGTTGAAATAAGTTTGAGTCGAACATACATAATAGGAGGAAACGGTTAATTGGCTTACATAAAGTCATTAAAAAGGAAGTAAATCATTTACACGAATTTTGAGGTCGTAGTTTAGAAAATATTACACGGTAGTAACTTAATAATGTTTGCAAAGTTTGAAATGAAATTAAATTAATTGAAAAATTTAAACTCAGGTTGAATGCTTTCAAAATCCTTAAGCCAGGGAAAGTTTAAAGTAATCAATATTGAAGCTACTCTTAGAGGAATCAGGATTTGCCAAAAAGAGACTGTTTTACACAAAGCTCTTAACATACGAGCTAATGAGCCTAGCACCGTATTAAAAATATTCGAAATTATATTTAGTTTAGAAATTTTCTAAAAGCATGTATGGTGAACGGAAAACTTAGTATGATGTTTATCAAAATTCGTAATAAGCTTTTAAAACCAAATTACGGAAGGTCCAGATCAGAAAATGGTTACGAAAACATAATTTTCCAAAAATTGAAATAGAGAAAATGTTGAACATATCCTTGGTTTGTTGAAAGCTGAAATCATGTGTGACTTGGAAGGTATATTAAGGGAGCGTGATGAATCATTTGAACGACATAAATAAGAAAGGAAAAACTTTATAAATCGAATTTGGGAAAAATTAGTAAGCTCAGAATTTAAATTGATATATGAAAAGGGACGAGATATTTAAATAGGTATGAAAGTAAAGGCTGGAAAAACATTATAAAACAGTAATCAAATCTCGTTAAAACTTTCGAAATTCAAAAATAAATTTAAGTCAACGAAAGGTATGAGGTAAAAGTATATATATTGAAGTTCCGAACAAATTTAAACTTATCAGAAAGTTCAAGATTTGCAACGGAGAGGTTCGAAAATATTATACGGCAGTAGCTTAATACAATATTTCTGCAAAATTTCGAAATTCAAAGAATGAAATTCGATCAACTATAGTGTGAAAATTTAGGCCCATGCTAAAAGCTTACAATTTTTTTTTTAAAACTGAAGAGAAATTTCAAATAAATAACATTTTAAATACTTTTCTTTTTTTTTTGAGGGACCCGGATTTGCCAAACAACGGATTTATACAAGATCTTAAAGTACGAGCAAACGAACGTGGTACCGATATATAAAAATAATTGAAGTCATATTTTAGAAATTATCTTAAAAGTGTGTATGGTGAATGGAAAGATAATATCTTAGTAGTATGGAAAGAGAAAAGGATATTTAACCTCATCGAGTTAGTATTAAAAATTTTAAACCGTTTTATGAAGGGTCTAAGTCAGGAATGATTTCGAAATAGTAATCAATTTGTTTTTTTCAAAAATCTGAAATATGGAAAATGTTGAGCATAAAATCGACTTGCTAAAAGCCGAAGTCCAAAGGGACTTGAAAAGTTTATTAAGAGTAAGCACGAGGTGTTTTTGAATAAAATTTTAATGGCACAAGTAAGAAAAGAAATTATGAATCGAGTTAGGAAAATATAAATACGGTTCAGAATGAAATTGGTATATGAAAAGGGACAAGACATTCATATCGATACAAAAGCATATGCTGAAAATATTATAAACTTCTAATCTAAAAATCTCAACACAAGTTTCGATATTTAAAAACATAAATAATTTAAGTCGGCGAATGAGCATGAAACCTTACATATATCAAAAGTGTTTCGAACAAATTTAAACTTAACGAAAGAAGAAGATCGAAGATACTTTTAGGGAAATAAGGATTCGCCAAAAGAACGTGTTGGTATAAAACTTTTGAAGTACGAGTACGACGAACCTATAATTGATATATACAAAAATTAGTTGAAGTCCATTTAGTTTGGAAAAATTTCCCTAAAGGTATGTAAGATAAGTGGTTAAAATAAATTTTTGTAGTTAGGAAAAAGGACGGTATATCGAACAATCAGGATAGTAATAAAGTTAAAAAAAATCGAAATGCGAAAGATACATTGTTAGAAGAAATAGTACAAGATAGTAATTTTAAAATTTACGACCAAAGGTCTTCAAAATTCAAGAACGACTCTTAACTCCATCGAAATTTTAGGGAGACATATTTAAAGAAGTTTAGGTGAAAATTTAAATTGAGTGAAACTTCAAATAAGGAAAGCATTCGAAAATAACTTTGGAAGAATCAAGATTTGCAACGGAAAACATTTGAAAGATCAAGGATACTTGTAATGAGGTGGTCAAGTGAATTGAATGCGCCTAAATTACGATGCAAGAAAACCATGATGAAGATCCACGGTCAGTAACACCAAAGTGTAGTGACCAGGAAAGATTGAATCAGGGGGGGTTCTAATCATCGGGTTAACTAAAGGCCAAGAGAACCTTAACACTAAAGCTTCTAATGGGTTAAAATATATAGATCTCATGAAGGTTCTAAGAGAAGCAAGATCATGTTCTGTTGGGCCCGAAATCGATGAACCCAAGCGAACGGCTAAAGAAATCCTAGGAGTCTATCATGGCCAGAGCTAGGCGAGAACCACTAAGGTAACTCTTAAGACAATCAAACAAATCACTAACATGGAGTCTAGCTAACAATCAAGGATTCCTAACTAGCAAGCACAGACGTCTATCTAAGTCTAGCTAGGGTTCTGATCTAATGGGTTTCCTACTAAGCTGAGACAGATGCCCTAACACGTCTACCAGCTACTTAAGGCATAGGAACGCTAAAAACTAGACTCAAGGCTTATAACTTGGATGTTCTAATTCATTTAATGGACATTTTATAATTATTATCGTTGTTCCGATAGTTCGCATTTGCAAATGGACCTGCATGGGCCACCAATAAAACCTGTCACGCCCCGCTTCCCAAAAATGTGGAGGCGAGACGTGAGAAGGTCCGCACAAACTTGAAGCTGTGAAGCTCCAAGTCTGATAAGCGTATAAAAACACTTATTATGGCAAGTCCTTGCAAATGCGATACGAAACAAAGATAACAATAAGAAAATGAGACAATAAGCAATTTATTGAATCTCTGAATATCCATAAATAAATTACAATATCACAAAAAAGCCACCAGGCTAAAAGAAAGAGTCTAAGGCCCAAACATGGCCAACAAAGTATAACATACATACAAGGGTGCCACGCACCAACAACTAACAGCAAACCTTAACAAAGAAGTGAACACGAGCGGTCTCCAAGACAGGCCCCTGGTGTCCACTCACCACCTCGGCAAACATCAGCATCAGAAACACCATATCCCCTGCAACAAAGCTCTGGCTCTGGGTCTAACATGTGACACCCAAAAGAGAGAGGGGCACATGTCAGCAAGTCTAGAAAGACTTGTGCAAGGAAACTAAAAGGAAGGTAAACTAGCAACCTAGCACTTATAATATTAAGCAATGACATGACAGTTTAGTTTGATGCAGCAGTTTAAAAGAGAGACAAGCACGCACGATGTAGCGAAAGCTACCAATTCACTAATTCACGAATCACTTATCACTTATCACTTATCACTTATCACTGTTAATCACTTAGTGCATAGAGAGTCCACCTGCTGGCCAGCTCGTGGCTCAGTCCGCTTATCTCGTATCACTATTAATCACTTGTCACTGTTTATCACTTAGTGCATAGAGAGTCCACCTACTGGCCAGCTCGTGGCTCAGTCCGCTTATCTCGTATCACTATTAATCACTTGTGCACTAGAGAGTCCACCTGCTGGCCGGAGTGGCGGATCAGGCCAACTCTGGGCTCAGTCCGCTTATCTCTTACCCCACCCATATGTGTCGAGCGTTGGGGTTTCCAACTAACTGAGCTCGCTTCCGGAACACGAGCCATGAAGTGTATTTGGCATAGGGGTGCACCTAGCCGGTATCCGAGCGTTGGGGTTTCCAACTACAGGGCTCGCTTCTGGAACACGAGCCAGGAATATAATGTTGTAGCGTGTGCTACGCAATCACGATAAATAATCACTATGCAATGCCAGGAACAGATATTTGCGTACCGTTAATCGAATTTAAACGTGACAGGCAAAATGCAATGACATGAACATATTCGCGTACCGTTAATTTAAAGTAAACGTGACATACAAGCATGATGAGGGTGACGGACCACGCTTCGTTGTCAAGCTAGATCAATGGCGTCTAGACGGCTAATTTTTCACCGTCTAGTCTCTTTTACGCTAAAGCAAGGTAAATGGCCTAAGACATGGCCCAAATCAAAAGATGCAAGTTTCACTTGCCTAGCACCGAGGAAGACGATCGCGAAGGTTCGTCCCACAAGCGCTAATCTACGGGGAAGGGAATCGCTGTCATGGAGAAACAATCATCAAACAACATCCATTATTACTAGGGTTTCACAAATATCAAGTGTGGGTTTTGAGATTATTAAAGGAAGAATACTACCTGTGAAGAAGCGGAGGAACGACGCCGAGAACTATGGCGACGGAAGAACGATCCGGCTCAGATCTGGAAATGAGGGAAAACCTGGAGAAATGGGTTTTGATGTGGATTTTGGGGGTTTGATTAAAGATTGAGGAAGATGAGAGGTAGGATATGTGAAATGAGGGTTTGGATGATGATGGATGAGCTTGGGATGAAGGAGGAAGGGTTTGGGGATGAAGGGGGATGATTTGGGGAAGGAGGAGGTTCAGGAGAAGAGAGGGAAGAGAAGAAAACGATTGGGGGTTTATATAGAAAATCGTGTGGCGGCTAGGGCAAACTAGGGTTTCCTGGGCTGATTAGTCGGTCAAAGAAGGATTGGTGACCGACTAGTTTGGGAACTAGTCGGTCGGTCGTCCAACATAGACCGACTAAGAGTAAACAGTAGCTCGCTCAGGAAAACTGGACTATGAGTTAGTCGGTCTGTGAAGGCTTGTCAACCGGCTAGTTTGAGAACTAGTCGGTCGGTGAGTGTTCATTGACCGACTAAAGGCTGAATTCTGAGAGAGATCATGGAAATGAGAGTTAGTCGGTCTGAGAAGGATTTCTGACCGACTAGTTTAGCATCTAGTCGGTCGATGGTTGTTCTTAGACTGACTAAGAGTAAACAGTAACTCCTGAATTATAATCAAAGCCCACTAGTCGGTCCATTAAGGATTGCCGACCGACTAGATTGAGATCTAGTCGGTTGGTTCTCTTTCTTGAACCAACTAACGTGCACGAAAAGTTCCGATTCGAAGCGCGAAGCTTCGGGAAGATTTCTATGGCTTCTAGGATCGATTTATACTCTAAGATATGATCGATATGAAGCTCGTCACGAGTGACTTACTCCGAGTTCAATGATTCTAAGGAAGAACCTAGAAGATCACATTAAAAGGAATGAAAACGAAAGCTAGGATATCTCAACGAGATGAATGAAAGCGAGAACTATGGAAATGGAAACCACACAAGGAGAGAACCCACCATCGCAAGCAAAACACACTGATAATCCAATCATACAAAAACCAGTCGTTACAAGATGCTTGACTGTCGCTGTGTATTGGTACATCACCTGAGTCATTTGCATCAATAAGCCTGTCTAAGAACTTCCTAAGCCAAACAGCCTCTTGGACTGCCATGCTAAATGCTACAAACTCGGCTTCCATAGTTGAAAGTGCGATGCAGGATTGTTTCTTGCTACTCCAGGATATTTCCCCGGATCCGAGTAGAAAAACATATCCTGAGGTCGATCGTCGCTCATCGAGATCACCCGCCCAATCAGCATCAGTGTAGCCTTCGAGCCTCAAGGCATCTCCTTGGTAGCATAAAGCATAGTCTGCAGTTCCTTTGAGATACCACATTATCCTCTTAACCGCTTTCCAGTGTACTTGCCCTGGGTTGGATTGGTAACGACTTACCATTCCAACGGCAAAACAGATGTCCGGTCTTGTACACATCATAGCGTACATAAGACTACCAACTGCACTGGAATATGGAACTTTTTCCATAATTTCCTTTTCCTTTTGGTTCTTTGGACATGATTTCAGACATAAATTGTCGCACTTGCTTATAGGAGTATCAATGGACTTGCAGTCCTGCATATTAAAACGTTCTCAAACCTTCTTCATATAAGTCTCATGTGAAAGAAAAAGAAGTTTCTTCGAACGATTCATTGTAATCTTAACTCCAAGGATATATGCGGCTTCTCCCATGTCTTTCATCTCAAAAACTGATGAAAGCCAAGCCTTGATATCCATCACAAAGCCCTTGTCATTTCCGGCTATTAAAATGTCATCTACATATAGAGACATAATAACGTACTTGCTATTAATCCTCTTGATATATACGCAGTTATCTTCATCAAGCATGGAAAAACCATTTGATAAGATAACTTCTTGAAATCGTATATACCATTGCCTCGAGGATTGTTTAATACCATATATGGATTTACAAAGTTTACAAACCTTATGTTCGTTTCCTTATTTTACATACCCTGTTGGTTGTTCCATATAGATCTCCTCGTCCAATTCTCCATTGAGAAAGGCAGTCTTTACATCCATCTAATGTAATTCGAGGTCTAAGCAAGCTACCATTGCCAGAATCAGGCGAATCGAGGTAAAACGGACAACAGGTGAGAAGGTCTCTTTGTAGTCTATCCCTTCCTGTTGCGTAAAACCTTTCGCGACAAGGCGAGCTTTATATCTGTCAATAGAGCCATCAGCCTTATGCTTGATCTTGAGAACCCATTTGTTCCCAATAGCTCTACGTCCTCTGGGTAAGTCAACTAAGTCCCAGACTTGGTTAACTTTCATGGATTCCAACTCTTCCTTCATCGCTTACATCCATTTGTCTTTCGCAGGTCATGATACGGCCTTCTTGAAAGTGGCAGGCTCGTCATCATCTTGTAGTAAAGTCATAAAGGTTTGCGGAAATTCATCCTCAAATCTTAGAGGAGCCAACCTTGTATGACTACTACGTCGTATTTGAGATTCTTCAAGTCCTTGTTGACTCGAATTTAGATCAATTCTAATATCACTCCCACTTGGAATGTCGTTAGAAATGCTCCCACTTGGATCATTATTCCCGTATGGAATAGGATTAGTGTCATTCGTATCATCCATTGGTGAAGTTTGAAACGTATTTTCTTCTTCACCGAGAATTCTCCCACTCGAATGAGGTAATTCTTCTTGATCATTAATCTCAAATAGAGATAAGTCCTGACTTATCTCGCCCTGTCTTGGAAACTCGTTTTCCAAGAAAGTGACATCCCTCGACTCAAACTCAATTAGACTTCCATTGTCTTCCTGACTAACGAAAACATAACCTTTGGAGTTTTCTGCGTATCGTATAAAGATACATTTCCTTCCCCTTGGCCCAAGTTTGCCATACTTATGGGAGGAAATATGTGCGTAGGATGCACATCCCCAAGGTTTTAAAATGTTTAAGTCAGGAGAATTTTGGTTCCACTACTCATAAGGAGTGGAGCTAACTGATTTCGAGGGTACACGGTTCAAAATGAAAGTGGCCGTTAATAATGCATCACCCCAAAAGGTGATTGGCAAGTTAGCTTGCGCCATCATTGAACGGACCATTTCCATTAAAGTCATATTTCTCCTTTCAGCAACACCATTTTGTTGAGGAGTCTATGGCATAGTTACCTGATGTACTATGCCCTTTTCATCACAAAGTTCCTTAAAACTTGTTGATTGATATTCACCACCCATATCGGTTCGCAAGACCTTAATCTTGTGATCTAATTGATTCTCCACTAAAATCATATAGTTTTTAAAGCATGTCAATGCTTCACTTTTGTGGGATATCAAATAGATATGTCCGAATCGGGTGAAATCATCAATAAAAGTGATGAAATAGGACTTTTCACGTCTTGTCTTGACATTCATCGGACCACATATGTCCGAATGGATGAGCTGTAATGGAACCTCGGCCCTTGTGACAGTTCCAAACAGCTTGCGACAAGATTTCCCCACAAGGCAATGTTCGCAGGTCGACATTTCAACCTTTGAAACATTGGATAGAAGGCCACGTTTGGCAAGTCTATCCATTCGTTTTGGTCCAATATGACCAAGCCTTGCGTGCCAACAAATTATATTAGACTCATAAGTCGAAGAATTTGAAACAAGGAAATTTTCATTACATAATGAAGAGTCATACATTGTATTCAATACAATAAATCCTTTAAATACATACCCAGTACCAATTAAGGAATTATTACAACACAAGTCCACTTTACAATCATGAAAAAACCAGCTATAACCAAGACCCATTAACACGACCACAGATATTATATTCCTTCGAATATCTGGAGCGAAAAGAACATCATGAAGTAGGAGAGTGCGGCCGTTGTCCAAGACTAGCTTGCAAGTCCCAACGCCTTTCACTTCAACACGTGTGTTGTTTCTTACATAGATCCACTTCGTTCCTTGGGGTATCCGGTGATACTCCACGAAGGACCGCCTGTCCCTTGCTATGTGGTCGGTGGCACCTGAATCAATTATCCAAAATGGATTAGATTCCACAAGAAATATTGAACTAGAAACACATATGTAACTAGTATAATTACAAGTTACCTCGTCGCCTCCACTCGTACACGAACGAGCATAGTGACCGAGCTTGTTGCACTTGAAGCACTTGATCCTCTTCAAGTCTTTCTTCTTGTGCCATTTCTTGTGCCCACCCTTATGTTTGGGTTTCTTGGTAGACTCATGTTGCTTATTACGTTCATTGGTAGACTTCGAACGATCTTTCCTTTTCTTTCCCCCGTGTGAGGAACTAGCAACCATGTGCACTTCTGCACTTGGGTTGGCAGCTGCAAGCCGCTCTTCCTCTAATTCGAGGTGCTTGGAAACATCGCTGAAGGTCTTGATGCTCTCATTGTGAGTGAGATGCATCTTCATTTGGTCCCACCCATTTGGTAGGGAACGTATGACTGCTTGGATTTGTTGCTCATCTGTGAGCACATGACCCGCATCCTTTAACTCTGAGATTTGATTTGCCCTATGTCGCAGATGTTTCCCCATGGAATGATCTGGACGTTTCTTGTATGAATCAAATCTTATAGTTAAGGCGCGAAGTTTGGACACCGATGTGCCACCAAACTTCTCCTCTAGCTTGGACCATATGTCCATGGCTAGGTCATGCTCTCGGAAGATGCGCATTATGTCATCGGCCATACTGCTCAATAACGTAGTGCGAGCTATCTTATTCTTCCGAGACCAAGCATCAAAAGCTTCCTTGTCTCGCCTGTATTGGGCCGTAGTGCCCAACTCGGTTTCAATCATTACGTTCTTTAGAATTTCGAGCACTTCTTGCTCCTCTAGAACGTATTGTATCTTGATGGACCATAGGTTGTAATTATCGCCGTTGAGTTTTTCACATCTGTTTAACTCAGCGACAATATTCTTTGAAGCGAAAGACATTTTACTTTTAAAATGCTACAAAAAGACACAAAACCGAAGGTTTGATCAAAAACATTGCATTGAAAATTCTTAAAATATAATTCCCATTTGAAATGATAATAGAATATCCCATTTGGATAGTTCTAATTTCAACTCCCACTTGGAATGATATTTATAATTTGATAAGTTACTTTCGAAAAATATTGAAGATGTTACTCTAGAATCGGAAAGGTCACTATGTTTCCAATCACCATCTAGAGTAACTTTCAATATTTCCCCATCACTTTATCAAATAAAAATACTCTTATAGTACTTCGCAGCGGAAAAGCGTTTTTGAAAACGTATTTTTCAAAACGTATGAAAACGTATTTTTCAAAAAAATGTATATTTCAACTTAGTACCCTTATGATACTAGTGAAATATTCGGCACTTCCTGGCCATTTGCCGGGATGAGTCGTAGCCGTGCTAAGGTCGGATCCCCCCTTTGGGGATTTTTCTGCAAACTATCGTCGCCGGCTCCCGTATGGATCCAGGCGCTTCCCCCTTATTGGAGAATTTTGCCGCAGACGACTGCCGTCGGCCCCGTATGGGCTAGCCTTGCAGGTTGCCGGGGCCGAAACCACTGGCAAGGCTTCTGGCTGAATTGGTCGACCAAAAATCCCCGATTGGTCGACCAATACCGACCAATGAACTGGCACCCCCTTGGCCAGGGCCTCTGCCCTGGCCGGGGCTGGCCAAGGGCCGACCAAGGGCCTCTACCCTGGCCGGCCAGGGGCCCTGGCCCCTCGGCCAGGGCCTTGCCCTGGCCTGGCCCTGGCAGAGGCCAGGGCCGGCCAGGCTCTGCCCTGGCCTCTGCCAAGGCTGACAGGGCCCAGGCCCCTGGCCAGGGCCGGCCAGGCCCCTGGCCTCTGCCAGGGCTGACAGGGCCCTGGCCCCTGGCCAGGGCCGGCCAGGCCCTGGCCTGAGGCCAGGGCACCGGCCCTGGCCTGTGCCAGGGCCGGCAGGGCCCTGGCTTCCGGCCAGGGCCGGCCAGGCTCTGGCCTGGCCGAGGCCGGCCACGGCCGGCCCTGGCCTGGCCGCGGCCAGTGCCCCCTGGCCCTGGCCGTGGCTGGCCAGTGCCGGCCTGGCTGTGGCCGGCCAGTGCCGGCCTGGCCATGGCCGGCCTTGGCCCTTTGGCCATGGCCGGCCACCCCCTTGTATGGGGTTGCCACACACACTTCCCCCCGGCGGGGTGGTTTACGTTGTCATTTGGCCGTAGCCAACCTCCTCCGCATGGGGAGGGTGATGCATTGCCTCCATAGCCCATTTGGCCATGGTGATCATGCACCAAAGGTCATCTTCTCCGATGGGGATAACTACCATCATCATCCTTGATGAAGCACCCGTTCGTCGATGAAGCACCCGTTCGTCGAGAAAGTAGTTATACTCTAATGGCCGTGTGCCAAAATGAAAAAATAACATACTTTAAAGTTCGCAAGTTCGCAAACTACACGCTCCACATGAAGAGAGTTCACATTCCCTATGAATGGAGACTCAGCATCCATGAAGAGTGCGAGCTTGACGATATGAACGGTCGGTTCTTCCCGTCACGGAGAGTTCCTGCCATATCCGTAATGGTAGGAGACACTAACGTGAAAAGAACAACCGCTGTGTTCTCTCCGTCACGAAGCGTTCCTACCATATCCATAATGGTAGGATACCCATTCGTGAAAAAGACAACGCCACGTTCATCGTTTCGACGGGGCGGCGGTTTGACCGGGGCGAACCCGTATGGCTCTGATCCCAATGTTGGATCCTGACAAAACAAGGACGTTAGGATCGAATAATAAAGTCGAGACTTACGCTTGTGTACGTGGCACCGTAATCTCGGAACTTCGCCCTCGGATTCGCCACAACGGTCGATACTTCGTCACGGATGATCGAAGAAGAGTTTCACCGCCTAAATCTCTAACTAGAAGAGGATTTTAATGGAAGGTAGAAGAAGAACATAAGATGCCTTATGCAAACTTATGGCATGGAAAGTGTGGAATGAATGCCTTACCCTTGGGTCATATTTATAGGCTCTAGGGGTGGTTATTGTAGGAAATAACCAATTATAAGCTTATTAGCCTATATTAGCACATTCATTTATCCTCTTCTTCATTCACTTATCAAGTGCCTTTATGCACTTATAAAGTGACTTTTTCCACTTATCGAGTGGCTTTTTCCACTTATCGAGTGGTCCTTTTCACACGAGAAAAGGTTCCCTTCATGCACACTTTCGTGCATGCGACATCTGAGGTCTGTATACCCTCATACATCCCCTCATGGGTGTATTTATGTCATCCATATCCAACAGTGTGTGCCTAGGTGGGTGGGGGTGCACTAGCACCGTCCTGTGGCGGAGGTGGTGGTCGTGGAGGCTGCTGGGTGGGGGTGGGTGGATGAGGTAGACGCTCTAGAATCTGGTCCAGGCAAGCCTGAATACCAGGAAGCAATGTGATGCGGGTCTGGACAGCACTAACAGTAGCGGAGAGAGCCCGAAAATCTGCTCTAAGTCCACTCACCGTCCCCTCAAGAGCACGTAGGTGCTGAACTAGGGTGTTGGGGGGAGGTGGAGCAGAGGGTCGAGCAGGAGGAACTGGTGAAGAGCGGGGCTATGTCACTCGGCTAGTGTAAAGGATGGGTGCTACAGTGGGGTGGTGAGGTGGCGCTGTGATCGCTATGTGTCACTCAGACTCTGTGGGAGGCTGAGATGCGGGAATGGTCGAAGAGGAAGGAGCAGCAGCAGAAACGGCAGTGGTGGAAAGCGACGAGGCGGGTAGAGAGGTCAGCGACACATACGTGGGGACAGACGTCACGACACTCTCGGAGAATACATCGGCGGTGGAGACAGTAAGGTCGATGACTGGGGAGGTCGTGAAGGGTGCAGAAAATGACTCCCCAGGGGTCGATAACAACAATGAGGAAAGGGTCTCCACTGCGGAGGCAAAAGAAGGCTCATCGCACTCAACTACGGTGGGGGCACGCTCGGGGCTAGCATCAGAAATGGGATCTATCGACATGGGCACAGTGGTGGTGGTGGTGTGGGTGGACTCAGCTAAAGTGCTCCCGACGCTAACAGAAGTGTGGACAGAGGTGTCAGGAGGCACAGACGAAGCAAGTGCAGGATAAGGGATAACGGGGTCAAGTGGTGGAAGGAGGGGCTCCTGCTGAGCACCCTCAGGATCTAGCACGTATGCGGCGGGGATGAGGAGATCCATCGGTGGAATCTACTTCCCGCCCGCAGGTCCAATATGAGTCAGAGTAGGGCTCGGAAGAATCATGTAATTGGCACCATAGGGACCGTACAGCCAAACCCAATGGCACTGACCATGAGGACGCAGCATCCTCATCCGGGACATGACATCTATAGAGAGAGAGGTGGGGCCCGGTGGTCTCAGCAAGCCGGCTGGGAGGTCAACTCTGCACAATAGGGCCAAGAGGGTAATCAGACCCCCACAACAGATGGGCGTCCGAGCGCCGATAGAAATAATGATGCGGTCGATGTACCAACTGGCGATATCAATCTCTATAGTGGGGACCAAAACATCTCCTCCATCAAAGACCCTAGAATGTGTCATCGCGTAGAGCATGTAGAGCTCTGGCGTCGACAACGTCCCGGGCTCGTACCTCGCAAGAAAAGTGGTCGCCATAAGGTGCTGTGCAATGCTGAGGCACGGGTAGAGGACAGCAGAGGCCTTGGCCTGACTAGGGTCAAAGGCAAGGGGTGATCCTGTGATCCGAGTCCAGAAAGCGTGGGTGTCGAATGACGGCGGTGGGATGTGCGTGGGGCTGTAAGCTCGGTCTGGGTCTGGGACAACAGGCCACTGGAATAATGCTCGGAGCATGTCAAGAGTGACCTCGCACTCCTGATCCATCAGGAGAAAGGAGCATCCTCCAGTGGTCTGGTCAATAGAACTAAGAACCTCTGGTGTCGGGCGGATGTAAGTGTTCGCCGACACCGACAAAATATCACGCCACCCCACGTTGTCATACAACTGAAGTAGCCCCTCTAGGACCCCTAGGCGCTCAAGGTCAGCTAGGTGCATGAACCTAGTGGGTACGATCGAGCGATGGGAGATACGCTCAAATCTGGCGCGCTGGGCGTCATCTCGGAACGTAATTCCCATCGCATCGAACGCGGGGGCAAGCTGCGCAGGTGATGGAATGGGTGCGGTAGGAGGTGGCTGTGTGGGTGGTGGTGGGCTAGGTAGAGGGGAGTCCACCCTAGCAGAAGAGGAGCCAGGATCACCTGACTTCTTCCTCTTGGAAGTGGGCTCCCGAGTGCATGGCCTAAGGCGTGGCGGCATGTGTGCCGCAAGATGTGCCCACCCCAAATGAAAATGCGAAGTGTTATATAATGAAACGAGTATACCTGAGCACAACACGAGTGCAAAATAGGTAGAGTGCGAAGAAATCACCTCCTCTGCAAAGCTCTGGAGCGTCCTGTGTCTCTCCCACGCTCCCCCAAGCTAACCTGAAACACAAACAATCAAATCAGTGAATGATAATCAATATACACGAGGAAGATACGGGATAATAGATATATATAGGAATTAATTTGAATTTGGGGTGCAATGGGCATACAGATAGGAGAAATGGGCGAGAAACGTGGACTTTGGGGCGTAATGGAGGTGTGCGGTGGCGGAAGGGGCGGCGGCCGGAGGCTAAGGCGGCGGTGACTCGGCGGCGACCGATCGGTGGCGATGGTCGGCCGGTGTCGGGTGGTTCGGGCGAGGATCGAGCGGATTGGGCAAGGGAATTTGGAAAGGCTCGGGCGCTGGGCGAGATAAAATGGGAAATTGGGGTTTTCGAAAATCGCGCTGCGCTGCTGGGATATATAAGGATGTAGCGACTCGGTCGAGTGACGCGTTCACTCGACCGAATGGCTCGTTGATGAAAAATTTTCAAATTCTCCCAAAATTTATGACTCGGCCGAGTAACTTTGTCCATTCAGCCGAATGGACAAGTTTCACTCGGCCGAGTGGCAAGGCCACTCAGTTATTTTTTGAAGCGTGTAGGGTATCTGATTCACTCGGTCGAGTAACATAGTCATTCGATGTCACGCCCCGCTTCCCAAAAATGGAGAGGCGAGACGTGAGAAGGTCCGCACAAACTTGAAGCTGTGAAGCTCCAAGTCTGATAAGCGTATAAAAACACTTATTATGGCAAGTCCTTGCAAATGCGATACGAAACAAAGATAACAATAAGAAAATGAGACAATAAGCAATTTATTGAATCCCTGAATATCCATAAATAAATTACAATATCACAGAAAAGCCACCAGGCTAAAAGGAAAAGAGTCTAAGGCCCAAACATGGCCAACAAGTTATAACATACATACAAAGGTGCCACGCACCAACGACTAACAGCAAACCTAAACAAAGAAGTGAACACGAGCGGTCTTCAAGACAGGCCCCTGGTGTCCACTCACCACCACAGCAAACATCAGCATCAGCAACACCATATCCCCTGCAACAAAGCTCTGGCTCTGGGTCTAACATGTGACACCCAAAAGAGAGAGGGGCACATGTCAGCAAGTCTGGAAAGACTTGTGCAAGGAAACTGAAAGTGAACTAGCAACCTAGCAGTTATAATAAGATGCAATGACATGGCATTTAAGTATGATGCGACAGTTTAATGGTAGGGAAGCCAATCACTCACGATGTAGCAACAGCTACCAATCACTATTCACGAATCACGATTATCACTGTTATCACTGTTATCACTGTTTGTCACGTACAAGTAAACACGTCAAGTCAAGTACAAGGGATCACCCACACATGGATGCCCTATTGCCCGCAGGCTGTGTTCAAGTATCAAGTACAAGGGATCACCCACACATGGATGCCCTATTGCCCGCAGGCTGTGTAATCAAGTCAAGTACAAGGGATCACCCACACATGGATGCCCTATTGCCCGCAGGCTGTGTTGAGCTCGTCTTCTGGAACACGAGCCAGAAAGTGTATTTGGCATAGGATTGTGCCCACGCAAGGTGGGTGCCTAGCCGGAACAAATAGTACAAGTATGTAGCGAAGCTGCGCAATCACGATGAGTGTTCAAGCATGCAATGACATGAACAGATATTCGCGTACCGTTAATTGAATTAAACGTGACAGGCAAAGTGCAATGACATGAACAGATATTCGCGTACTGTTAATTGAATTAAACGTGCCAGTTTAAAGATGCATGGATGACATGGCATGTAGTAAGGCGCACGAATAAGGAATTAAACATGGCAGTTTAATATGCATGAACAACGAGTTAAAAGGGTTGGATTCTAGCTTCGTTGTCAAGCTAGATCAATTGAGGTGACGGATCTAGTTTCGTTGTCAAACTAGATCAAATAGGCGTCTAGGCGGCTATCATTTCACCGTCTAGTCTCTTTTACGCTAAAGCAAAGTAATGGCCTAAAACATGGCCTAAACCCTAAGTGGCAAGTTTCACTTGCCTAGCACCGAGGAAGACGATCGCGAAGGTTCGTCCCACAAGCGCTAATCTACGGGGAAGGGAATCGCTGTCATGGAAACAATCATCAAACAACATCCATTATTATTAGGGTTTCACAAAAATTACAATAGGATATGAAAACAATGGTAGATCGATTTCTTACCGAGAGGAGGCGGAAGAAACACTCCGGAGAACCCTAGGATCAGATCTGGAGAAGATTGGAGAAGTTTGGGGAAACTAGGGTTTTGGGGATTTGGGGATTTTGATGGGTTTTGGTGAGATTTTGGGGAAGATGAGGGGTAGATAGAGTGAATGGATGGTTTGGATGATGGATTTAGGGCTTGGAATGAAGGAATGAAGCTTGGAAGAAGATGGGGGCTTGATGGGGGTGATTTTAGGGTTTAGGGTCGAGTGGAGGAAGATGAAGTCGTTTGGGTTGGGTATAAATAGGATGGGCTGGCGGCTGCCCAGAAATTAGGGTTTTAACACTGGTTAGTCGGTCAAAGAGCAACCACTGACCGACTAGTTTGGTAACTAGTCGGTCGGTTGACCAACGCTGACCGACTAAGTGCAAACAGTAACTTCTGAACGAAAATAGGATTTAGAGTTAGTAGGTCCATGAACAAATACTGACCGACTAGTTTAGCATCTAGTCGGTCGATGAACGTTCTTAGACCGACTAAGAGCAAACAGTAACTCCTGAATAAATGATTCAAAGAATTAGTCGGTTCCAGTTGATTTCCTGACCGACTAAATTGGAATCTAGTCGGTCGGTCGATCTTCTTGAACCAACTAACGTGCACGAAAAGTGCCGATTCGAAGCGCGAAGCTTCAGGAAGATTTCTATGGCTTCTAGGATCGATTTATACTCTAAGATATGATCGATATGAAGCTCGTCACGAGTGACTTACTCCGAGTTCAATGATTCTAAGGAAGAAGCTAGAAGATCGCATGAAAAGGAATGAAAACGAAAGCTAGGAAATCTCAACGAGATGAATGAAAGCGAGAACTATGGAAATGGGAACCACACAAGGAGAGAACCCACCATCACAAGCAAAACACACTGATAATCCAATCATACAAAAACCAGTCGTTACATCCTACCCGCCTTAGAATAAAGTCCGTCCTCGGACTGCCTAACATACATATAGTCGCTCTGGTAACTACCCTCAACCAATATCACATCATAAATCCAACCAAGTACTTTCATTTCGAGTGCTTATATATATATGCACTAGAAATCAAATATTACTACCACTACACACATATTTTCACGCACATAGTACACTCATACTTATTATAGTCAATCAATTTCATACACGTACTTCAATCACATATATATAGTCAATATATTTATTCAACGATAAACACTTATTACTTACTATAAGAAAATAACCAAGCCTCTCTTATTTGAAAATAATTTCACATTTATTTAGTCATTCAAATACATGCAAATATTTCACCATATTTCACCTCACATATAGTCCTATAACTATATATTGGTATAGCCACCCACAATCGTGTGCGTAACACAACCAAGCACAAATAATTTAAACACCATACATACATCATCCATCACTATTCACCACCACATACAATTATACCAAAGTGCATAGAGTATACCCACTCAAGCTTGAGTGAGACCCGAATCATAGCAGGACATTTATATGCGTATCACAGTATCCATACACACACCAATACCACTCCAAGGCATACACATCCACGTATCACATATTTTCACACCATACCCATCCATTTATAATTACCATATCAACACATCAACTACATACAAGTTTAAGAGATGCAATAGTCGGGTATACCTCCTGATATACACGCATACGACATCTCATAAAACAAGTAGTACCAATCAAAATTATCATTTTGTTATCATACGTATATCACATCATACACAAGCAGAAAATTACCTACACACAACATACAAATGCCGACACCCATACCACTATATACACACCACGAAGTCAACACTACGACGACATAACCACTTAACTAATGGGCCCACCAAAACATAACAAGGTTGACACCGGCAACGACGAGCTCTATGGCTAGACAATAGGAAAGAAATTGAAATCAACAGCGTAACGAATAGAAGGATCGAAAAGCATGAAAACGGTCGTGTAATGATGTAATGATGCTCCATTAGGACACATGGAAAATAGTGTAATTAACATATTCTAAAATACGAAAAGTTTGAAAACCGTTATACTTCAAAAGTTGGAGTTCCTTTTCGTATAAAAATATTTAGAGGTGGATAAACAAGTTGTTTGAAAACGAGTTTGAGACGAATATACGTAATAAGAGGAAAAGTGGTTTATTGGCTTATATAAAATCATCATGAGGAAAAAGGAAATCATTTACTCGAACATTAAAACATAGGTCAGAAATGTTATGCGACAGCAACATAAAATTTTTGGAAAAGTTTTGAGATTCGAAGATTGAATTCAGATCAAGTATAGTGTGGAGAGTTTAAGCGCATGCTAAAGGTTTCCGAATCTTAAAACTGAAGAGAAATCCCAAATAAACCATATCGAAAATACTTTTAGAGTAATCCGGATTTGCCAACAAAATTGATTTATACAAGATCTTAATGTACGAGCAAAACGAACGTGGTACCGATATATAAAAATAATTGAAGTCATATCTCAGAAATTATTCTTAAAAGTGTGTGGTGAATGGAAAGATAATATCTTAGTAGTATGGAAAGAGAAAAGGATATTTAAACTCATCAAGTTAGTGTTAAAACTTTTAAACCGCTTTTATGAAGGGTCTAAGTCAGGAATGATTTCGAAATAGTAATAAAAATTATTATTATTATTATTTTAATACAAAAATCTGAAATATGGAAAATGTTGAGCATAAAATCGACTTGCTAAAAGCCGAAGTCCAAAGGGGCTTGAAAAGTTTATTAAAAGTAAGCACGAAGTGTTTTCGAATAAAATTTTAATGGCACAAGTAAAAAGAAATTATGAATCGAGTTACGAAAATAGAAATACGGTTCAGAATGAAATTTGTATATAAAAAGGGACAAGACATTTATATCGATACGAAGGTATATGCAGAAAATATTATAAACTTCTAATCTAAAAATCTCAACACCAGTTTCGATATTTTAAAACATAAATAATTTAAGTCGGCGAAGGAGCATGAAACCTTACATATATCAAAAGCGTTTTGAACAAATTTAAACTTGACGAGTACGACGAACCTATAATTGATATATACAAAAATTAGTTGAAGTCCATTTAGTTTGGAAAAATACCCCTAAAGGTATGTAAGATAAGTGGTTAAAATAAATATTGTAGTTAGGAAAAAGGACGGTATATCAAACCACCAGGATAGTAATAAAGGTTTAAAATCAAAATGCGAAAGGTACATCGTTAGAAGAATAGTACAAGATAGTAATTTTAAAATTACGACCGAAAGTCTTCAAAATTCAAGAACGACTTTTAACTCCATCGAAATTTAGGGAGACATATTTAAAGAAGTTTAGAACAAAATTTAAATTGAGTGAAACTTCGAATAAAGAAAGCATTCGAAAATAACTTTGGAAGAATCAAGATTTGCAACGGAAAACATTTGAAAGATCAAGGGTAATTGTAATGAGGTGGTCATGTGAATTGAGGACAGGGGATGTGGTTACGGAAACGAAATTTTCCAAAAATCTGTCGCCGGGAAAATGTTTGAACATAACTTTGATTTGTTGAAAGCTGAAATCATCTGTGACTTGAAAAGTATATTAAGGGAGTGCGACGAGACATTCGAATAGCATAAATAAAAGGAAAATTCATAAATCGAATTTGGAAAATAGAGTTGCAGCTAAGAATTAAATCGATTTATGAAAAGGGACAAGATATTCGAATAGGTATGAAAGGTATAGGCTGTAAAACATTATAAAACAGTAATCAAAATCTCATCAAAACCTTCGAATTCCGAAAATTAATTTAAGTCAACGAAAGAGTACAAGATATGAGTATACATACAACAATTGAAATTCCATTTAGCTTGGAAAAGATTTTAAAGTATGTATGCTATGCGATTAAAATGGATCTCATAGTTAGAAAATGGTATATCGAATTTTTCCAAAATAGTATTGGAGTCTTCAAACCGAAATGCGAAAATATAGACAAGAAAATGGTTACGAGATAGAAATTATAATTACAACCATTAGACTCCGAAATCTACAAGGAATTTTGACTCAATCGAAAAGTGAGAAATTCAAGTATATACGTAGCGGGTTTAAAACAAAATTTAAACTTAGCGAAAAACTTTTAATAAGGGGAAATCGAAATAATAACTTTGGAAAAATCAAGCTTTGCGAAAGAGGACATTTGAAAGTCAACGATTTTCGAAATGTGGTGATCACGTGAATCGAGGCAAGGGATTGGTCGGATGATCAAAACATAAATACGCCTAGGTTTATGACTTAGGAAAATCCACGGAAACTCCTACGGTCAACCAACCAAAGATTATGGAACTAAGCGCTAAGACTCTCTAGGGCTAGGCAGCGACGAAAAGAGTTCAGCTTGGTCCGAAATCGATGAACCCAATCGAGAGACCAAAGAATTTTAGAAGTCCATCCTAGTCAAAGCTAGACAGGAACCACTAAGGTAACTCTTAGGACAATCAAACAATTCACTAACATGGAGTCTAGCTAACAATCAAGGATTCCTAACTAGCAAGCACAGACGTCTTTCTAAGTCTAGCTAGGGTCCTGATCTAATGGGTTCCTACTAAGCTGAGACAGATGCCCTAACACGTCTACCAGCTACCTAAGGCATAGGAACACTAAAAACTAGACTCAAGGCTTATAAATTGGATGTTCTAATTTATTTAATGGACATTCCATAATTATTATCGTTGTTCCGATAGTTCGCATTTGCAAATGGACCTGCATGGGCCACCAATAAAACCTGTCACGCCCCGCTTCCCAAAAATGGAGAGGCGAGACGTGAGAAGGTCCGCACAAACTTGAAGCTGTGAAGCTCCAAGTCTGATAAGCGTATAAAAACACTTATTATGGCAAGTCCTTGCAAATGCGATACGAAACAAAGATAACAATAAGAAAATGAGACAATAAGCAATTTATTGAATCCCTGAATATCCATAAATAAATTACAATATCACAGAAAAGCCACCAGGCTAAAAGGAAAAGAGTCTAAGGCCCAAACATGGCCAACAAGTTATAACATACATACAAAGGTGCCACGCACCAACGACTAACAGCAAACCTAAACAAAGAAGTGAACACGAGCGGTCTTCAAGACAGGCCCCTGGTGCCACTCACCACCACAGCAAACATCAGAATCAGCAACACCATATCCCCTGCAACAAAGCTCTGGCTCTGGGTCTAACATGTGACACCCAAAAGAGAGAGGGGCACATGTCAGCAAGTCTGGAAAGACTTGTGCAAGGAAACTGAAAGTGAACTAGCAACCTAGCAGTTATAATAAGATGCAATAACATGGCATTTAAGTATGATGCGACAGTTTTAATGGTAGGGAAGCCAATCACTCACGATGTAGCAACAGCTACCAATCACTATTCACGAATCACGATTATCACTGTTATCACTGTTATCACTGTTTGTCACGTACAAGTAAACACGTCAAGTCAAGTACAAGGGATCACCCACACATGGATGCCCTATTGCCCGTAGGCTGTGTTCAAGTATCAAGTACAAGGGATCACCCACACATGGATGCCCTATTGCCCGCAGGCTGTGTAATCAAGTCAAGTACAAGGGATCACCCACACATGGATGCCCTATTGCCCGCAGGCTGTGTTGAGCTCGTCTTCTAGAACACGAGCCAGAAAGTGTATTTGGCATAGGATTGTGCCCACGCAAGGTGGGTGCCTAGCCGAAACAAATAGTACAAGTATGTAGCGAAGCTGCGCAATCACGATGAGTGTTTAAGCATGCAATGACATGAGCAGATATTCGCGTACCGTTAATTGAATTAAACGTGACAGGCAAAGTGCAATGACATGAACATATATTTGCGTACCGTTAATTGAATTAAACGTGACAGTTTAAAGATGCATGGATGACATGGCATGTAGTAAGGCGCACGAATAAGGAATTAAACATGGCAGTTTAATATGCATGAACAACGAGTTAAAAGGGTTGGATTCTAGCTTCGTTGTCAAGCTAGATCAATTGAGGTGACGGATCTAGTTTCGTTGTCAAACTAGATCAAATAGGCGTCTAGGCGGCTATCATTTCACCGTCTAGTCTCTTTTACGCTAAAGCAAAGTAATGGCCTAAAACATGGCCTAAACCCTAAGTGGCAAGTTTCACTTGCCTAGCACCGAGGAAGACGATCGCGAAGGTTCGTCCCACAAGCGCTAATCTACGGGGAAGGGAATCGCTGTCATGGAAACAATCATCAAACAACATCCATTATTACTAGGGTTTCACAAAAATTACAATAGGATATGAAAACAATGGTAGATCGATTTCTTACCGAGAGGAGGCGGAAGAAACACTCCGGAGAACCCTAGGATCAGATCTGGAGAAGATTGGAGAAGTTTGGGGAAACTAGGGTTTTGGGGATTTGGGGATTTTGATGGGTTTTGGTGAGATTTTGGGGAAGATGAGGGGTAGATAGAGTGAATGGATGGTTTGGATGATGGATTTAGGGCTTGGAATGAAGGAATGAAGCTTGGAAGAAGATGGGGGCTTGATGGGGGTGATTTTAGGGTTTAGGGTCGAGTGGAGGAAGATGAAGTCATTTGGGTTGGGTATAAATAGGATGGGCTGGCGGCTGCCCAGAAATTAGGGTTTTAACACTGGTTAGTCGGTCAAAGAGCAACCACTGACCGACTAGTTTGGCAACTAGTCGGTCGGTTGACCAACGCAGACCGACTAAGTGCAAACAGTAACTTCTGAACGAAAATATGATTTAGAGTTAGTCGGTCCATGAACAAATACTGACCGACTAGTTTAGCATCTAGTCGGTCGATGAACGTTCTTAGACCGACTAAGAGCAAACAGTAACTCCTGAATAATTGATTCAAAGAATTAGTCGGTTCCAGTTGATTTACTGACCGACTAAATTGGAATCTAGTCGGTCGGTCGATCTTCTTGAACCAACTAACGTGCACAAAAAGTGCCGATTCGAAGCACGAAGCTTCGGGAAGATTTCTATGGCTTCTAGGATCGATTTATACTCTAAGATATGATCGATATGAAGCTCGTCACGAGTGACTTACTCTGAGTTCAATGATTCTAAGGAAGAAGCTAGAAGATCGCATGAAAAGGAATGAAAACGAAAGCTAGGAAATCTCAACGAGATGAATGAAAGCGAGAACTATGGAAATGGGAACCACACAAGGAGAGAACCCACCATCACAAGCAAAACACACTGATAATCCAATCATACAAAAACCAGTCGTTACATTCGACCGAGTGGAAATAGTACTGTAAATTCAAAAAATAACAGAGAGTGGGTCTGTATGATCTTAACTGATCGGTACTCTACTCGGCCGAGTAGAGTCTTCATTCGGTCGAGTGACATGTATACTCGGCCGAGTGGCTTGCAATTTTCAGCCTCGGCTCTTTTTTTTTCTCTAGTCTATGTTTTTCTCGCTCCCATCAGTTTCTTCCTCTTCTTAAGGACTGAGCGTGTTTCTGGAGCGCTCTCCCTTGCCATGGTCATCTCCATATGAATGATTTCTCGTTCTCCATCTCCTGTCATGAAAAATAGAGCACGTCGTCACAATTTTTATGGACTCTAGACTCTAACACTAAGCAAAGTCTAAAAAAAGAGAATTCAACTAAAATCAATATAAAACCTTGGTGTTGCCTCCCGACATGCGCTCGTTTAAGGTCTTGAGCTCGACCCCTTATGATTTTCGTTTAGTGCGTGATATTTGGCGCATACGAGATGGGCCCGTAAAATTTGCCGGGAAGGCCACTTGGATTTAGTTGTTGATATTCGTGGTCATTCCTTGGCTTCCCCTCATCATAGGTGGTGTTGGGGGATAATCCCCCCAAGCTAAAGCTTGTACCAATCTTTTTCTTCACCGGTGATGCCGATCTCTCGTCCGGCGGAGCTTTCTTCAAATTGTTGGTCGTGGAGAGCTTGCGTAGATCCCTTATTCTCGCAACATCAGCGTCGTCTTCTTTGTCATCACCCAAATATCTATCCAGAGGATCTTCCAACTTTTCTCCATTGCTAGAAGATTGGCCTTCTTCAAGGCCGTCATCGTGTAGGGCGCCGATAGAGTGCGACATGGCTTCATCGATTACCTCATCAAGGATGTGTGAAAGATCATGTGACCACCCCTTGAGTAGATATATGAGATTCACTTCACCGGTAGGGGCTCCTTCGGAATAATGCTTGATCCGTGGTCCATTTACTTTGAATGTGGCTCTGTCCTTTCCTTCCAACTCAAAGGCTCCTCCCGGTTGTATGTGCTTGATGGTGAATGGTCTGGACCATTGCGATCTTAGCTTTTCGGGAAAGATTCGGAGTATAGAATTGTATAGGAGGACTTTGTCTCCGACCTTGAAATCTGTAATGGTGATGCGTGCGTCGTGGAGGATTCTAGTCCTTTCTTTGTAGATTCTTGAGCTCTCGTAAGCATCTCACCTAATCTCGTCAAGCTCATTAATGTCCAAGAGTCTCCACACCGATGCACTCTTGTAGTCATAATTAAAGGTCTTGATGGCCCAATATGCACGGTGTTCCAACTCTACTGGCAAGTGACAAGCTTTCCCGTAAACAAGTCGGTAAGGTGTGGTGCCAATGGGAGTGCGGAAGGCTGTGCGATATGCCCATAGTGGATCATTCAATTTCATGGACCAATCCTTTCTAGATCTATCGACGGTCTTTTCTAGAATTTTTTTGATTTCCCGGTTCGACACCTCCACTTGTCCACTCGTTTGAGGGTGGTATGCCATGTCAATTCTATGATTCACCCCGTACTTTTTCAACATGGCATCAAACTTGTTTTCTATAAAATGTCTCCCTCCATATTTTATCAAAGTTCGTGGCACTCCAAAGCGCGGGAAGATGTTTTGCTTGAAGAATTTGGATACCACTCTTGCATCATTAGTTGGGGTGGCAATGGCTTCCACCCATTTTGAGACGTAGTCCACCGCTAATAAGATATACTTGTTTCCCTTGCTTGACGAAAAAGGGCCCATGAAATCCACTCCCCAACAATCGAATAGCTCAATTTCCAAAATGGGCTTCATTGGCATCTCATTCCGTTTCGATATATTTCTGGTCCGTTGGCATCTGTCGCAGTGCTTGACGAAGTCATGCGTATCCTTGAACATTGTTGGCCAAAAGAACCCGCACTGTAATATCTTTGCGGTGGTTTTGGAGGAGGTGTGATGTCCACCACAAGGCATGCGATGGCTGTGCATAATGATAAATGTTGCCTCCTCCTTGGAAACACACCTCCGTATAATACCGTCCTTGCATATCTTGAAGAGATACGGATCTTCCTAGAAATAGTTTCGGACTTCATGCATAAATCTCCTTTTTTGTGTGTGGGCATTTCACATGGTTTAATCCCACAAGCCAAATAATTGACGAAATCCGCATACCAAGGCACCTCTCCGGGTCTTATGGCGAATAGCCTCTCATCAGCGAAAGTGTCATCGATTGGTAGGCTTTCATCCTCCTTGTCACAAACAAGCCTAGACAAGTGATCCGCCACAACGTTGTCCGTTCCCTTCTTGTCTTTAATCTCCAAGTCGAATTCTTGCAACAAAAGTATCCATCTTATTAACCGTGGCTTGGCCTCCTTTTTGCTTAATAGATACTTCAATGCCGCATGGTCGGTGTGCACAATTAATTTGGAGCCAAGGAGGTAGGAGCGAAACTTCTCAATGGAGTGGACAACCGCCAAGAGCTCTTTCCCGGTCGTGGTGTAATTTTTTTGTGCCTCGTCCAATGTTTTGGTTGCAAAGAATATTGCATGAAGCTTCTTGTCCTTCCTTTGTCCTAACACCGCTCCAATAGCTTGATCACTTGCATCACACATGAGCTTGAAGGGAAGACTCCAGTCCGGCGGTTGTATAATGGGTGCGGAAATGAGAGCTTCCTTCAATGTATTTTTCTTGCATGCACTCTCCTGAAAAGAAAAATGGAGCATCTTTAGCAAGTAAGGCAGTGAAAGGTCGGGCAATTAAGGCAACATCCTTGATAAAGCGGCAATAAAATCCCGCATGACCAAGAAAGCCTCTAATGCCCTTAACATTAATAGGAGGATGGAGTTTTTCGATTATCTCAATTTTCGCCTTATCAACCTCAATCCCTCTAGAGGAAACAAGGTGCCCAAGAACTATCCCCTCGATGACCGCAAATGACATTTCTCCCAATTAAGAGTGAGGTTATTTTGTTGGCATCTTTTGAGGACTTTAGTGAGGTTGGCCAAACATGAATCAAACTCACTTCCATAAACAAAAAATCATCCATGAAAACTTCCATAATATTTTCAATATAATCAGAAAATATGGACGTCATGCACCTTTGAAAGGTGGCAGGGGCATTACAAAGACCGAAGGGCATTCTTCGGTAGGCATATGTGCCATAAGGACATGTGAAAGCAGTCTTTTCTTGTTCATCCTCATGCAAAGGGATCTGAAAGAATCCTGAATACCCATCCAAATAACAAAAGTATTTATGTTTAGCAAGGCCCTCTAGCATTTGATCCAGGAAGGGCAATGGGTAATGGTCTTTCCGGGTGGCTTTATTCAATTTCCTATAATCAATGCACATCTGTCATCCCGTGACAGTACGTGTAGAAATGGGTTCTCCTTTTTCGTGTTTTATAACGGTCATCCCTCCCTTTTTAGGGACGACATGAACAGGGCTAACCCATCTACTATCAGAGATAGGATAGATAATGTCGGCTTCATGCAATTTCGGAATTTCCTTCTTAACCACCTCCTTCATGTTAGGATTTAACTACCTTTGAGGCTCTATGGAGGTGGCTTCAGTGTTTTCTAAGTGGATTCTATGCGTGCAAAACCTAGGACTTATTCCTTTTAGATCAGAGATGGTGTAGCCTAGGACATCCTTGTGACTCCTAAGGACATCTAAGAGTCTTTCAAGTTGGTAATGGTTGAGAGTGGCATTAACAATCACCGGATATGCAATTTATTGCCCAAGAAAGCATACCTTAAATTCGGAGGTAATTGTTTAATTTCTACCTCGGGAGGCGTTGTACCCCATATTTCCTCTTCTTGTGAAATCTTGGCTTCTTCTGTGATATCTGGGTTCTCGTATGCTGGCTCAGATTCGCTTCTTGGTGAGGACGGCGCATCGGAGTAAACACTGCACAGTTCTATATTGACATTGATGGGGTTACCACTCTGCTCCGATCCACACCTGAGATCAAGGGATGTGTCAGTGAGTTCACAAATATCAGAGAGAGGATCATATAGTGTACTTCCCTGAATCTCGGCGTGCCAGGTGGGCTCCTCAGGAGTGTAGTACCCTTCGATGCATGATCTACTATCTTCAAAATGTAACATGCCGTCCCTCACATCGACCTTGATGTCGCCCTCGATAGTCCCTTCTAGGGAGATTTGATATGGGGTCCTCGATATTAATGGCATAAGCCCCTGTGGTTCAAACCTCTTCCACAAGCTCCTTCAGAAGATCTGCGAAGGAATCCTCATCTCCCGGACTGGACTCAGTTCTCATGATTACGTCTCCCATGTTACCTACTTAAGATTCTATGGAAAATACTGGGAGCACGTAAATTGGGCATCATACAAAGTCAAAAAGAAATACGAAATTGAGATATAACCAGGTAAGAAAGGTCGAACACTATCAAAAAATCCTCCCAGGAAACGGCACCAAAAACTTGATCGCGTCCGGATGTACACCCAAAAAACGACTTGTAGTTTTACCGCAAGCGCTTGGTGTAGTGGCGAGCGGGTATCGATCACAGGGAGGACAATTGACAGTATCTCACTTTAATTACCTAGCTATCAAGAGAATACGAGTAATTTGGTGTATCGTCACAATCGTTCAATAGCAGAGAAATATCAATATAATAAAGTGTCTAAGGATAGGAAATCCCCACTACAGACCGTCTCTCATCCTTGTGAATCATAAATTTCATTGCTGCTAAGCTTGAATAAAGGTGAACTAGTCGCAACATAATTTGGAACCAAGCTCACGCTCTCGCGCTATTGCCGGTCTATAGCAAACCTAGGTTAGGGCCCACTCTCGTGCAAACCCTAGCCTTAGCCGCTAGCGTGAAGAACGACATCATTGTCCAATCACATCTCGAGCCCACTCTCGTGCAAACTCGAGCTACGATCTAGGTTGTGATAATTTGTATTCGTACAATCTCTTGCAAACGAATATTAATATAGACTCATAATTAAAAATCCTAGCTTTGGTCCAATCACTTGCAAACCAAGTCTAGAGAAATTCAATTATCAATCTAAATCAAATATCTAGGCCTTCCTATCAATTGGGATCCAATCTCTTGCAAATCCCAATCGATATGAATTCCTAGCTACTTGTAATATAACAATCACAACCTAACCATTATCAATTCTAGCAACAAATCCATGAATTCATCACAATTCAAAAGATCGGGTCCATAGGGTTCATCCCTAGGCCCTAGAACAACGGAACTACTCACTAATCATCATGCAAATCTCAGAAATAACAACAATAATCATGGCACAATTCATTGCAATAGAGAAACAATGCATAAAAATTGAGTTTTTAAATAATAAAGAACAAACCAAAAGTGTAGCCAATGATTTCCAGCTGAGATTTTCTCCAAAGAGTAGCCGTCAAAAACCTAAAAGAACTCTCTAAAAAATAATTCAAGTCTCTCCTAAAACTAGGGTAAAAACAGGGCTTAAATACAAGCCAAAATCATCCAAAAAATCATGACCAAACTGCCCCTGCGTAGCCCAGAATTCGCAATCCTAGCAGCAGGCGGAGAGGGTCACTCGGCCGAGCGACCCTTGTCACTCACCCGAGTGACAAACCCTGTAAAATAACAGTAACTTTGGGGGTTTTAGGGGTCCGTGTCTCGGGGTGGCTTGGCCGAGTTGGCTTCTTCATTCGGCCAAGTAGCTATCTTGCTCGGCCGAGTGAGCTTCCTTAGATTTTCCAGTAGCTTCGGCTCTTTTCTGTCTGGATTCCCTAACTGACTCGGGCGAGTGAACTTTCTTACTCGGCTAAACGAAAATCCTTGCTCGGTCGAGTGAACGTCTGAAATCTTCGTGGCGTATCAATTCTACTCGGGCGAGTCTAATCCGTCACTCGGCCGAATGAGTAGTCTTGCTTGGCCGAGTGATGTGCTCATAAGCTCATTTCTTCTCCTATTTGCTTCCTCATCGCTCCTATCGAATTCCTTTTTCTCCCGCTCATCCTCCATCGCTGATAGGTCCTCCAATAAGTCATGGACGACACTCCAAAGTGCGTGAAACTCATTGATCTAATTTTTGCTCCAAATCGCTCCATAATTCCTGAAATACGACAAAAACAAGAAATAGCGAAAAACATCGCAATATGGTCAAATAATCGTGAAAAACGCAATATGGGCGATCAAAACATAATGAAAACATGTAGAAAAAGGTATAAAATATGGAGTAATCAACGAGCAGCTCCTATCTTCGAAGCACAATCAACCTCCTACTCGGGCCGAGCAGACAGAGTGGCATTTTGTTGGAGAAGCGTGACTCCTGACGTACTCGACCGAGTAGGAGGGCTGCTCGACTGAGCAGCCCGACCGAGCAAGCCTCTGTTCGATTGAGTCACTGACTCGGTCGGCAACAATGAAGGCTTTGGAAACTTCGTGTGGCGGTCTGTTGCGCGTTGGAGAGTGAAGTGTGGGTCTGAGTGCTGCATTTTAGGGGAGTTCATTCCACTGTATTTTTTGAGATTACTTTTGGGAGAGAAAAAGAGATTAGAAAATAATTTGTTAGAACTAAACCTAGTTTTCTTTGGATTATTGAATTATTTTTGGAGCTCTATTGCGATTTGCGTCTTGTAATCTCTGGGATTTCCTCGGATTATTATTGGTTTTCGTTTCTCGTCGCCTTAGGTACGTAATCTATTCAATCCTCCTTTGACTAATTTGCTACGATGATTTCTCCTATAAAAATCGTATTTTTATTCGTTAAAATCGCTATGTGTGAGTAGTCTCCTCTAGGGTTGATGGGTTAGCCCTAAGACTTTAAGGGGAAATGTAGATCTGGATCTCTAGGTTGAATTAGGAATAAAAGGGAGTATTTCGGTCGATCCTACCAAATCCCTATGATAACTTGCACTGAGATCATGCCCACGGTCTGTGGAATTGATGAGCTTAAGGGGTATCCTCGGGATTTGAATAGGGAAATCGGTGGATCCAACCAAGGATCGGGACCATGCCCAGCTCGTGCCTTGAGGGGATCCACTGACAAACTATATCACTACATTGACGGGTACCACCATTGCATCAATGAGAGCCACCGAAATACCTCGTAATTCTAACCCACGAGAGTGGTATGAATTGAGAGATTAATCCCCTAAACTTAATGCAACGTAAGGATCCTGTTCCGACATCGATCTCCGACGGTCTTAGCGGTGATACCTAAAACCCTAGTTCTTTTTATTGTCAAATCAACAACATCAAAACCAAAATTTCCCAACATACAGCTATCTCACTCTAAGATATAGAAATAAGCAGAGAACCCAAATACACTGTCACCATCCCTGTGGGATTCGACATCTTTTATACTATAATTTGACACCGTCCGCTTGTGGATAGAGCCCGGAATTGACACCTAAGGGCCATACTACGCTAGCGACCGTGACACCGCTAGGTGGAATCTAGGTGTAGGTTCCGGGTGCGTCAAGTTTTTGGCGCCGTTGCCAGGGACGACAATAGTGTATCTTAGTTTATTTTTATTTTGAAGAGTTTGCTAGCAAATCTTACCATCCCTTATCTTACCACCCTTTTCATTCTTTTAATTATTACATTGCTACTAATGGTATTTTTCTGAGTTATTTTAATGCATGAACACTCGCTTTGGGGCATTTAATCAAGAATTATTATTCGACCCTGAGATCGAGAAGATGACAAGGGCTCTGAAGGCCTCCCGTAGAAATCAATCTCCCTCTGGTCAGATGGCATACAATACCACTGCCCCACCTCACACCGGGTCCATCAGGGACCACATGAAGCCTACTTTTGCAAATAATTCTTCTATCCTGAGACCGCAACTGGCGGCAGCTAGCTTCAAGCTGAAGACAGTGCTTATAAATTTAATGCAGCAGGATCCCTTCTATGGGCATCCTCACGAGAACCCCAATCACCACATCGACACTTTCCTAGCAAAGTGTGATACTGTCAAGACTAAAGATTTGAGTGATGATGCCATCAAGCTGAGACTTTTCTCATTCACCTTGAAGGATAAAGCCTCGTATTGTCTACGGGCCCATCCACCCAACCATTTTACTACGTGGGAGAAACTGTCACGCGCTGTTGTGGACAAGTTCTATCCACACTCAAAGACGGTGCAGATCCGGGGGGCTATCTCAAATTTCAAGCAGCTTCCGCAAGAATCTATTTACGAGGCCTGGGAGAGGTTTACGGACCTTCAACATCAGTGCCCTCACCATGGGATCCAGTCCTGGGATTTGGTTCAGAGCTTCTATAAAAGGCTGCAGTCCCGCACCAAAATGATAATTGATGCTGCCGCGCAAGGTGCCTTGCTGGACAAATCTCCTGAAGAAGCCATAGACTTGTTGAGCATATGGCGACAAATAATCAGCAGTAGAGCGAAGAGCGAGCCATTGTGACCAGGACCCCCGAGGTCAAAGCTGCCAGCCATCTTTATTCCCACATCGAGACCTTGTGTAAACAGGCTGCAGGAAATGAACGTCTGGACTCCATCCCAATGACCACCGGGACCTCTGCTTATCATCCTTCAAAGGAATATGGAGAGCACAGTTATGTTCTGAATGAGGTGCTTTATGATGGTGCTGAATCTTCTGAGTCCATGCAGTATGTCTAAGGAGATGGACACAACCAATGGAAACACCCGGCCGCTAGAAATCATCCGGGATTTTCTTACGGGAACCCCAGTTGAGGGCTACAACGTCCACAGCTTCAGAGACTGCCAGCCCCTCCTCAACAACAACAAGGGCAGCCATAGAATCAACAGCAGAGTGGGTTTAGGCCAGCTGGGCCATATCGACCACCAGGCTACCAGTTCAATCGCACACCTCAGCAGGGCTATGCACCATCTCCGCCTCGATCCAATCTGGAGAGCACTTTAGAGACATTTATGCGTGGGCAAGCCAAATTTAATCAGGACACCTCCGCTCAGTTCAAAAACATAAACATGTCGCTAGATGAACTGAGGGGCCAGATGTCCCGGCTGCTGAAGAACCAAGGGAGGTTGCCTTTGCAACCGGAGCCGAATCCGAGGGCTCAAGCCAACGCTATGGTCTCTGTTACCACACGTGGAGGATGGGCAAATGACCCCATTATGATTCCAGTTGTGAATAAGGATCAAGTCATAACTGAGGAGGCCATTATTGGCGGTGATAAAGAAACGGCTACAGAAGAGCCTACAAAGAGTGAGGAGAAGGCAGATTCACCATCCATCACACCTACAGCAATGCCGTCTCCTAATGAAGTCGCAAGAAACAAAGGAAGCCGACGTCCTCCGCCGTATCCACAGAGGTTGGATTTGGCTAAAATGGAGAAGAAGTACTCAAGTTCACAGAGCTTCTAAAGGGCATCCAGCTAAACATTCCATTCATGGATGCCATCACGGAGATCCACATTTATGCAAGTTCTTAAAGTACCTTATCACAAGGAAGAAGAAGCACGAAGAGATAAAGCTCATTGAAGACTCTACCTCCATTATAAAGAATCACCTCCCGTGGAAGCTACCGGATCCGGGAAGCTTCACGGTTCCGTGTTCCATCGGAGGCATGCCCATCAGCCGTGTTTTGATCGACTAGGAGCAAGCATCAGCTTGATGCCGCTCTCTATATTTGAGAGACTGCCGACCGAAAGTGAATTGGAGCCGATGAACTTGTCCATACAGCTAGCGGACCATTCGATCACATATCCGGTAGGCATTGCTAGGGATATTATTCTGCATATACCTCCTGGGTTGTGTGTGCCAGTAGTTTTTGTTATTTTGAATATGCTTGAGGGATGGAGTTCCCAGCTTATACTTGGTCGTCCCTTCATGGCGAAGGCCGGCATCTTAATAGACGTCCGTGAAGGGACTCTCTCGTTGAATGTCGACAATATTGAAGCTAAATTCAGGCTGCAGAAACCCATGAGGGAGCATGTTCGTGAAGAAGGAGCTAGCTATTTGGAGCTCCTAGAAGATGAGGCTGTAGGAGATTATACTTCTGAGGGGGTCACTAAGGACCCGATAAGAACATGTGTTAACGACGATGATGACCCAGTTTACCACAAAGCGGTCGCCGCCTATATCTGTGTGTTGGATGAGGAGCTCTTAGACCATTCTGTGCACCACGAGAAGCCGGAGGTCATCAGTTATGCCACCGAGCAAAAGCTTGTACTTGAAGGATGCCAAATACCGCCTCATGGTATCGTTGGTAAGAACGATGCGTGAATCTCATGCGCACCAAACAACCATTGAAGAACCCGGGAGAGTCGAGCTCATGACTGAAAACGAGCGCTTATTGGGAGGCAACTCAATCTTATATATCTTGGATTCTCTTTTCGAATTTCTTATTTTTACTTTATCTATTTAAGAAAACCAAATAAAAACGCAATTTATTTCTCTTAAAAACACAAAATCATAAAAATTTGATGGGTTCTTCCTTCTCACAGATGGAACATAATGGGGGTATGCAAATCGACGTTTTAAATGGAAGAAATCTGGAGGAGAGTTGCAACTTTGAAGAGCAGACCAAAGGAGAAGAGCAAAAGGGGACACAGGTTGCTGAACCGAGCATCCACTCTGCTCGGTCGAGTAGCGCAGGCACGAGAAATAAGCTCAAAAACATCACTCTATCTACACGGTCTGAGCAGCTTTTGCTCGGTCCGAGCAGATACCGACTCGACGGAGCAGCCACCTGCTCGGTTGAGCAGCGAAAGCTCGTAAAAACTTGGAAGAATCGACATTCCGTCTACGCGGCCCGAGCAGCCCCTGCTCGGTTCGAGTAGCGATCTGCTCGACCGAGCTGCTCCTGTCTGATTGAGCATAAGAGGGAGTGTTCTAAACTTAATTTAGTGTTTGTCCGACTCGACCGAGCAGCTTCGCTACTCGATCGAGTCGGTTTATCCTATTTTCTAGCGGGGCCCACATTCGAACAAGATGGGTATTTAAAGCCTATCTCATTTTATCTTATCCTAAGCTCTCTGATTAATCAAAACCATCGCCCGAGCAATTTCCTCAACCCTACTCGACCTCCCCCCGCCGTCGTCGCCTCCCCTTCCTCCGCCCGCACTGCCGACCGCGCCACTTCTCCAGTCAATCACCCTCTCTCCCTACCTGTCTCTCCCTCTCCCTCTTTCTCTTTTCTCTCTCTCTCTCTGTGCCCATGTTCCCTTCCCCCCTTTTCAGATCGCCGACGGACGCCCCCGGCGACACCCATCCCGACGGCACCGCCCCCACAAAACCCCCTCCTTTCAAAACTCTGCCCCCCGACATCCACCCTCCAACACCCTGACGTCCCCTAGATTTAGCAATGCATGCAATAGAGATTGGGGATATCAGATTTAAATTATTTTAACCGCAAGTGCACGGTGTTATAGTGTGGCTTGGGGGTCGAACTCAGGGAGGCGTGTGTTGTGCTTGTTGTCCGGTAGGAACCGGTTCACCCGATGGGTGAGTGATGTGTCCATATTTTACACTATTTTCATATCATTATTCCATTGCATCTCATGCCATTTTCGCATCCAAATCCCTCATTTTACTACGATATTGCATTTCTGACGATATTTCCAAATTTCGTAGTGTTTTGTCAGTTTTCAGGGATTTTGGAGCGATTTGGGACCCCACTTGGGTATGGACACATCCGACGTGCTCGTGAGCTTAGTGGCGGGGCTCTAGAGGAGTTTGCCACACTTCTGGAGCCATCAGAGGAGAAGAGAGAGAGAAGAGAGAGACAGCCCCACAGGAGCTTCAGCAGCATTTTCCCAGAAAATGCTCGGTCTGAGCAGCTCAGTTGCTCGACCGAGTCATATCAGATTTTGGAGAGAGCTGACACGGGCTGACTCGGACCAAGCAGTTCTGCTGCTCGGTCGAGCAGCCTCAGTTTCCATAGCTGAAGCCATCAAGCGACGTGCCCCGAATAGCTGACCGAGTCTACACCTACTCAGGCCGAGCAAGAGGCTGCTTGGTCGAGTAGGCTGAGCTGCAACTTTAATTTTTCGTAGTGCTCGTTCGAGCAGATTGTCGACGCGCCCCGAGCTACTGAACGAGCAGACTGTTGCTCGAACGGGTAGTCTACTCGGTCGGCAACCCCAAGGTCATTTTTGGAAAGTTTGGAAAGATCGCGATGCACGCGATCTCGGGGCACTGATGGCTCGCAGAGCTGAGCGACTGTGGAAGAGCTTCGATTGGGAATTTTTTTGGGAGAGTTTTAGAGAGAGCTCAGGCGATTTTTGTGAGGAATTCTGAGATTTAATTTTGTAAGAAACTTTTGGATCGATCGAGATTTATTGGGAATATTATCGGTTCTTCTTGCGTTTGGAATTCTTTGATAAATCACAATTCTTTTCCATTGCCTGCTGTAAGTTTTCCTCTTGGGTTATTTCGATTTTTAACATGTCTCTCTTCTTAGGACCAATGATTTTATTCGTTATTATTACGATGTGTTAGTAGATTCTTTCTAGGGTTGATGGGTTAGCCATAGGACTCTAGGGGAAAATGTAGATCTGGATCCCTACGTTGAATTGGGCATTTAGGGTTGTATTCCGGTTGATCCTACCGAATCCATAGATTACCCGTACTGAGATCATGCCCACGGTTTGTGGCATTGATGTGCTTAAGGGGTATCTAAGGATTCGAATAGGGAAATCGGTGGATCCAACCAAGGCACGTGACCATGCCCGGCTCGTTCCTTGAGGGGACACATCGATGAACTATACCGCTACGTTGATGACTACCGCCATTGCGTCAACGAGTGCCACCGAAATACCCCGCAATTCTAACCCACGAGAGTTGTACGAATTGGGGGATTAATTCCCTAGCCCTAATGCAATGCAAGGATCCTATCCTACATCGACCCCCAACGATCCTAGTGGTGATCCCTAAAGCCCTAATCCCGTTTATTAATATTACAACAACATCACCCCAAACAAACCTTTTACCCCGATAGCTATCTCACTTCTAGACTTAGAAATAAACTGAGACCCAATTGACACTATCACCGTCCCTGTGGGATTCGACAATCTTTTATACTATCACTCTATACCGTCTGCTTGTGGATTGAGCTCGTCATTATAGCCTAGGTGACATACCATGCCTGGCGATCGTGACACCTCCAGGTGGAACCTAGGTGTAGGTTACGGGTGCGTCAAGTTTTTGGCGCCGTTGTCGGGGACGGTAATAGTGTTCTATCTCAGTTTGTTTTTATTTTGTGGAGATTGCTAGCATTTCGATCATTTCTCACCCTACCATCATTTTTATTCTTTTTATTTATTGCGGTGCTACTGACGGTAGCTCTTTGAGCTTTGTTGGTGCATGAACACCCGCTAAAAAGGGTCTACTAGAGAGTTATTGTTCGATCCTGAGATCGAAAAGACAGCCAGGGCTTTGAGAGCCTCTAGCAGAAGTTCCTCTCCATCAACTCAGATGGGAGAAAATCCTCCTCCTCCTCCTCTTCGCACCGGGTCCATCAGGGACCACATGAAGCCTACTTTTGGGAACAACTCCTCCATCCTTAGACCGCAACTGACGACGGAGACCTTTGAGTTCAAGACGGGGTTGATCAATCTTATGCAACAGGATCCCTTCCATGGGCATCCTTATGAAAATCCCAACCATCACATTGACTCCTTCTTGGTGAAGTGTGATACATTCAAGGCGAAGGACGTCAGTGATGATGCTGTGAAGCTGCGGCTTTTCCCATTCACCTTAAGGGACAGAGCTTCCTATTGGGTCCGGGCCCATTCTCCCAAGCACTTCACCACCTGGGGGAAGCTTGCGCTCGCATTCGTGGATAAGTTTTATCCACCCTCGAAGACGGTCTAGATCCGTGGAGCTATATCGAACTTTAAGTAGCTCCCACTGAAGTCACTTTACAAGGCTTGGGAGAGGTTCAAGGACCTCCAACACCAGTGCCCCCACCATGGGATCGAGCCCTAGGATTTGGTGCAGAGCTTCTACAATCGGGTCCAGCATAGGACAATCTACTGAGATACTGGCAAGGAAGTATATGGAGGTAAAATATCTTTCTCATTCCCTTATAAGTTCTTTCTAGTACACGTCGTGATGTGAATGATAATCGTATAGGAGATTGTGCGATTGCATGGAGTCCCCGTGAGTATAGTCTCCGATCGAGACACGAGATTTGAAGGGTTTTCTAGGACCCTTAGGGCACAAAAACTCTATTCCCGTCTTAAGTCGGACGGAAATAGACAAAAAAAGAATTTGCGGCGGAAGAAAAATCTAGTTAATCTAAGTAACATGCAGTTAAAACAATTTTAACTTAGCCTTTAGGTACAAAACCCTTAGCCAAGATCTATGCCAACTTGGGATGGATCTGACCATCCCAAGAAGGATCTAACCTACTGCGATTAATTTAAACTAATGCTAATAAAATACATAACTAGAATCTCAACCCTGGGGTAGGCGAGATGTTCCACACCATCTTCCGAGCCGCTCCCGTCCCACGTCGAGCCGCTCCTCGAACCGCTCCTCGAACCGCTCCCCGAACCGCTCCTCGAACCGCTCCGCATCCCGAGGCGATCAATCCTCATGTCACCGAGCCAACCACGCGTCGAATAAAGTTTCACGCGAGTGAAACCTTCGCCTAGATTTCGGATCTGAATCCAAACTCCGTTGCGGCTTTGCTAGAGCCCTCAAGAGTAAGGCAGAAATATTAGGGAGATATAAGAATATTAATTTAAGCTTAGATCCAAGCGTGCTCCAACATTTATAAGAGCCACTCAGATCTAAAGCTTGGGACGAGTTTTGAGGATGAGAGCAGACCCCTATTTATATAGGCGGCTGACTGCTCCCCTTCTCTCAAAATCCGATGTGGGACTAATTTTAGAGTTAATCAAATTCAATTTAGTTTGCCTTTCACAAAGTGCAAACTACAGTGAATTTTAACTCACTCGTCGTTGAGCTTCATGATTGATACACCCTATCAATTCGAAGGGTGTTCAACGGTGAACGCATAGGAAAAAACCATTCGTCAATCAGAGTTCGTTTGACCCCTCAAACGTATGTCCAAAGTTGAGCCCAAAGTTGTATTATCGTTCAAAACCAGCCATCACAGATTGCAGGCTGTGCCTACGGTTCTGAACCCTGCTGTGGGGCCCACGGAGTGGGCCCCACAGTCTGGCGTGCTCCAGCCTGCAAGGCGCGTGCCTTGCACGAGCCTTGCGAGCGCGTGCCTTGCACGAGCCTTGCGAGCGCGTGCCAGTCACGCGCCAGGCTGGCGCGTGCCAGCTTTTCGCTGGCGCCTGTCGCCCAAATACTGGGCGCCAGGTTAGGGGGCCCACAGTTCGGGCCCCTCCCCCTTTTACCCCTTTTTTTTAAAAAAACAGTGGGCCTCAATCCTATTGGGCCCTTTGGCTTTCTATTTAATACTCCTTTTAAATAGACTTATTGGGCTCGCTTGGACTCCGTTTCTGACGCGGTTTGAACCTGTGTTTAGAGCGGGACGAACCCGTCTAACCGGTGAACATTTCCTTGCGTTTATATTATTAAATATTGTCTTAAACTATTTAAGACACATGTAATCTCTTTTGCATCAAATGCAAAATAGTCCCTATCTAGGCTTAAATTATCATATTGCATCAAATGCAATTATTCCATCCCTTGCATCAAAAATGCAAAATATTCTCCCTAACTAATTTATACCTATTACTAGACGAAGGTCGCACTCTTTGTGTGACCCTACGGCCTGACCCTACTACAGGTTGGGCTCGAAGCCCTATACGGCAAAGACCACGAGCAGTGGCTGACGTCCCTATTTCAGCATCATCATAATGTGGTTAGCTCATCAACATGAGAATTGTCGGGACCACCATGACCGTGTCTGTGATGAGTTCTGCAGTTATAGTCTCTTCGTCTTAACTATGTCGTGTAGATCAAGTCTAGGGTACAGTTAAACTGTTAACCCCAATAACTTGACTCCGGTTAGTTTTTATCGATCTTTAGTCAACTTATGTTGGACTTCTTCCAACATACTCTGCGCAGAGATTTTACTAAAGACCGAACTAACTCTACGACACTAACTCCCATTGACCGGGAGAGACGAATCCTCTCTTGCTCATTACTCGCCTCGTACGTTTCAAGTGACACCCAATCAAAAGGCCTTTCGACAGGCCTTGCCTCGAAGCTAGGTCAGTTGATCTAAGTGGCACCGTTCACGCACAGGTTCAAATGACCTCAAGTCAAAAGCCCAACTAGCCTATCATCACTAAGAGTTATAATTGACAGATTGGTCAATGTAACCATATGATAACTCTTGTGGATCGTTCAGTGAACGCATTCTCTAATGAGCACATATGTCTTGTCTCCGACTTCGCCAAGTCGAACGATCATGAGATCATCGCCACCGCTAAACGGTGAAGAATAGGACACAATGGTCTATCCGATGTTTCGATATCCTTGTCTCGAAACATCTACGACCACGAACCATTTTAGACTTATGCTACAGACGGTCACAAATTTCTCCATGATCGAGATACTCATCTCGATACCTGTTTGACCTTGCATAAAGTCTCAGGACTTTACCTAAGTTAATGTCTAATGTTTACTACGTTATAATATAACTTAGATAAATCATTACCAAACAGCTTACTATTATTTCGAACAAGACGTTTGTGCTATTCACACAGAGATAAATAGCCTGGAGGGCATCATTCTCCTACATCTCCCACTTGCACTCAGGCCCATTTATCTCGGTATCTTATACCATTGTACACATAAGTTTTCCCGACTTCATGTGGTAGAGCCTTCGTGAGTGGATCTGCTAAAACCGTCTACACTATAGACTTAAGGGGTTTCTATGTTCATGTTAGACCAACCATTTGAATCTCATTCAAATAATTCACTTGGTCTTTCGGAATCCATAATATTTTATTTCCTGGGATCTTATCCAGTTCATCGTACCTTAGGATAATAATTTTTAAATTAGTTATTGGTCATCTCAAATGGCTCATATCTATTTCTGATAAAGTATCAAACTCTTTGATCACTTCATCAAGATATATGTTCCATCCCTTTGATGCCTCGTATGTAATTTATATGCTCCCACTGACCTTGAAAACTTTCTGGCTAATTCATATAAGTTGGTCCGTCTAAATCATATTTAGAAAAACGAACTTATAAGTGAATGCTCCAATTTTCATGGTCAACATGAGCGTTTCACATCGAGTTTTATCCGAGTAGATCTGTACACATTTGCTGGTGAAAACGGTTTCATGATAATCCGTTTTATAGGAATTAGGATGAAAACTGTTCTCGACCAACATAATTGCACTTCACTATTTTCCTTTCTACACCAATCTTTCAACGTAAAGATTTACTTGTAGAAAGTGAGGAAACATTTTCCTTGGGCACGTAAACTAAATTCCAAAATTTATTTACGCACACGGATCTATTCTGATTGCATCAAATTTTAAATCGGAGTTACTACTCCGAATTTTCATCATAGAAGTTGACTAAGTCATCATCAATTATGATGTCTAACTCGACTCTTCGTCTCACGAGATTCGAGTAATTATACCACCTCTTAATGATTGATTTTATGAATATCTTATTAATATGTCCTCATAGAACATTATCTAAACCTAGGCATTACTATCTGGGACTTAACCAAAAGGGAGGACTTAACTCAGAGTCACTTGCAATGGATCACACCAAGTCTAACTAAGTGAGATTCATACCTTTTAACACACGGATGTGTTAACAGACTTGATCTGAGAGAAAATCATATTTTCTTTTAATTACGCAAGATTTTATGTAGCTAAGTATTTGACCATTCGATCTAGTCGAATCAGTTTAAATACTTTAGTCATTTCGTTCTTTATTTTATCAGACTTGTGTTTCATCAAGAACACGTGTCTTAATAAAATATACGAATAACTAATTTTGGTTAATCAAGACTCCGGTGCATCAGTATGTACCAGACTGGGTTCGACAACTCATTCTCCCACTGTCTTACAGATGGGTTTCGGCCTTTACATATAAGATGATAAGACTCACAAGTGTTCGTAGACTTCATAATACGAGAGGTCAGACCCCTCTTTATGTGACTTGTGAAGCTTACTCTATTGACACTGTTGGATATGGACGACATGAATACACCCATGAGGGGATGTATGAGGGTATACGGACCTCAGATGTCGCGTGCACGAAAGCGTGCACGGAGGGAACCTTTTCTCGTGGTAAAAGGACCACTCGATAAGTGGAAAAAGCCACTTTATAAGTGCATTAAGGCACTCGATAAGTGAATGAAGAAGAGGATAAGTAAAAGGGCTAATATAGGCTAATAAGCTTATAATTGGTTATTTCCTACAATAACTGCCCCTAAAGCCTATAAATAGGACCCAAGGGTATGCCTTTTACTTCACACTATCCATGCCATAAGTTTGCAAAAGGCATCTTATGTTCTTCTTCTCCCTCCCATTAAAATCCTCTTCTAAATAGAGATTTAGGCGGTGAAACTCTGCTTCGATCCTCCGTGACGAAGTATCGACCGTTGTGGCGAATCCGAGAGCAAAGTTCCGAGATTACGGTACTACGTACGCAAGCGTAAGTCTCTACTTCATTATTCGATCCTAACGTCCTTGTTCTGTCCGGATCCTACATTAGTATCAGAGCCAAACGGGTTCGCCCCGGTCAAATCATCGCCCCGTCGAACCTATGAACGAGGCGTTGTCTTTTTCATGAATGGGTATCCTACCATTATGGATATGGTAGGAACGCTTCGTGACGGAGAGAACGCAGCGGTTGTTCTTTTCACGTTAGGGTCTTCTGTCATTACGGATATGGCAGGAACTCTCCGTGACGGGAAGAACCGACCGTTCATATCATCAAGCTCGCACTCTTCATGGATGCTGAGTCTCCATTCATAGGGCATGTGAACTCTCTTCATGTGGAGCGTGTAGTTTACGAACTTTAAAGTATGTTATTTTTTCATTTTGGTACACGGCCATTAGAGAATAACTACTTTCTCGACGAACGGGTGCTTCATCGACGAACGGGTGCTTCATCGAGGAATATGATGGTAGTTATCCCCATCGGTGAAGATGACCTTTGGTGCATGATCACCATGGCCAAATGGGCTATGGAGGTAATGCATCCCCCCTCCCCATGTGGAGGGGGTTGGCTACGGCCGAATGACAACGAAAACCACCCCGTCGGGGGGGGAGTGTGTGCGGCAACCCCATGCAAAGGGGTGGCCGGCCATGGCCATAATGGCCATGGCCGGCCATGGCCAAAGGGCCATGGCCCGGCCCTGGCCGGCCATGGCCATGGCCGGACCTGGCCGGCCCCGGTCATGACCAGGGGGCCCTGGCCGTGGCCACGGCCAGGCCTGGCCGAGGCCAGGCCAAGGCCAGGGGGCCTTGGCCGGCCCTGGCAGTGGCCAGGGCCGGCTCCCTGGCCTCGGCCAGGGCCTGGCCGGCCCTGGCCGGCCTCGGCCAGGGCAGAAGCCCTGGCCGGGGGGGTGCCAGGGTCCTTGGCCGACCAGGGCAGAGGCCCTGGTCGACCAATCGGGGATTTTTGGTCGCATTGGTCGGCCTCGGCGAGAGGCCTTGGTCGATGTAACATGAACATGCCGACTAGCCCATACGGGGCCAACGACAGTCGTCTGTGGCAAAATTCTCCTATACGGGGGAAGCGCCTGGATCCATACGGGAGCCGGCGACAATGGATTGCAGAAAAATCCCCTCAGGGGAGATCCGGCCTTGGCACGGATACGGCACAACCCCGGCAAATGGCCAGGAAGTGCCGAATATTTCGCTAGTATCATAAGGGTACTAGGTTGAAAAATACATTTTTTTTGAAAAATACGTTTTCATACGTTTTGAAAAATACGTTTTCAAAAACGTTTTTCTGCTGCGAAGTACTATAAGAGTACTATCGTTTGATTAGTGAGAGGGAAATATTGAAGGATTGTTCTAGATGGTGATTGGAATCGAAGAAACCCTTCCGATTCTATAACAACATCTTCAATATTTTTCGAAAGTAACTTATCAAATTATAAATATCATTCCAAGTGGGAGTTGAAATTAGAACTATCCAAATGGGATATTCTATTATCATTTCAAGTGGGAATTGTATTTTAAGAAATTTTAATGCAATGTTTTTTATCAAACCTTCGGTTTTGTGTCTTTTGCAGCATTTTAAAAGTAAAATGTCTTCCGCTTCAAAGAATATCGTCGCTGAGTTAAACAGAGGTGAAAAACTCAACGGCGATAATTACAAACTTTGGTCCATCAAGATACAATACGTTCTAAAGGAGCAAGAAGTGCTCGAAACTCTAAAGAACGCAATGATTGAACCCGAGTTGGGCACTACGGCCCAACACAGACGAGACAAGGAAGTTTTTGATGCTTGGTCTCGGAAGAACAAGATAGCTCGCATTACATTATTGAGCAGTATGACCGATGAGATAATGTGCATCTTCCGAGAGCATGACCTAGCCATGGACATATGGTCCAAGCTAGAGGAGAAGTTTGGTGGCACATCGGTGTCCAAACTTCGCGCCTTAACTATAAGATTCGATTCATACAAGAAACGTCCAGATCATTCCATGGGGAAACATCTGTGACATATGGCGAATCTAATCTCAGAGTTAAAGGATGCAGGTCATGTGCTCACAGATGAGCAACAAATCCAAGCAGTCATACGTTCCCTACCAAATGGGTGGGACCAAATGAAGATGCATCTCACTCATAATGAGAGCATCAAGACTTTCAGCGATGTTTCCAAGCACCTCGAATTAGAGGAAGAGCGGCTTGCGGCTGCCAAGCCAAGTGCAGAAGTGCACATGGTTGCTAGTTCCTCACACGGGGGAAAGAAACGGAAAGATCGTTCGAAGTCTACTAATGAACGTAATAAGCAACCTGAGTCTACCAAGAAACCCAAACATAAGGGTGGGCACAAGAAATGGCACAAGAATAAAGACTTGAAGAGGATCAAGTGCGTCAAGTGCAACAAGCTCGGTCACTATGCTCGTTCATGTACGAGTGGAGGCGACGAGGTAACTTGTTATTATACTAGTTACATTTGTGTTTCTAGTTCAATATTTCTTGTGGAATCTAATCCATTTTGGATAATTGATTCAGGTGCCACCGACCACATAGCAAGGGACAGACGTTCCTTCGTGGAGTATCACCGGATACCCCAAGGAACGAAGTGGATCTATGTAGGAAACAACACACGTGTTGAAGTGAAAGGCGTTGGGACTTGCAAGCTAGTCTTGGACAACGGTCGCACTCTCCTACATCATGATGTTCTCTTCGCTCCAGATATTCGAAGGAATATAATATCTGTGGTCGTGTTAATGGGTCTTGGTTATAACTGGTTTTTTCATGATTGTAAAGTGGACTTGTTTTGTAATAATTCCTTAATTGGCACTGGGTATGTATTCAAATGATTTATTGTATTAAATACAATATATGACTCTTCATTATGTAATGAAAATTTCCTTGTTACAAATTCTTCGACTTATGAGTCTGATATAATTTGTTTGCACGCAAGGCTTGGTCATATTGGACCAACACGAATTGATAGACTTGCCAAAAGTGGCCTTCTATCCAATGTTTCAAAGGTCGAAATGTCGACTTGCGAACATTGCCTTGTGGGGAAATCTTGTCGCAAGCCGTTTGGAACCGGCACAAGGGCCGAGGTTCCATTACATCTCATCCATTCGGACATATGTGGTCCGATGAATGTCAAGACAAGACGTGGGAAGTCCTATTTCATCACTTTAATTGATGATTTCACCCGATTCGGACATATCTATTTGATATCCCACAAAAGTGAAGCATTAACCTGCTTTAGAAACTATATGAGTTTAGTGGAGAATCAATTAGATCGCAAGATTAAGGTCTTACAAACCGGTAGGGGCGGTGAATATCAATCAAAAAGTTTTAAGGAACTTTGTGTTGAAAATGGCATAGTACATCAGGTAACTATGCCTTATAGTCCTCAACAAAATGGTGTTGCTGAAAGAAGAAATAGGACTTTAATGGAAATGGTCCGTTCAATGATGGCGCAAGCTAACTTACCAATCACCTTTTGGGGTGATGCATTATTGACGGCCGCTTTCATCTTAAACCGCGTACCCTCGAAATCAGTTAGCTCCACTCCTTATGAGTTGTGGAACCAAAGGTCTCATGACTTAAACATTTTAAAACCTTGGGGATGTGCATCCTACGCACATATTTCCTCCCATAAGTAAGGCAAACTTGGGCCACGGGGAAGGAAATGTATCTTTATACGATACGCAGAAAACTCCAAAGGTTATGTTTTCATTGGTCAGGAAGACAATGGGGGTCTAATTGAATTTGAGTCGAGGGATGTCACTTTCTTGGAAAACGAGTTTCCAAGACAGGGTGAGATAAGTCAGGACTTATCTCTATTTGAGATTAATGATCAAGAAGGATTACTTCATTCGAGTGGGAGAATTCTTGGTGAAGAAGAAAATACGTTTCAAACTTTACCAATGGATGATACGAATGATGCAAATCCTATTCCATACGGGAATAATGATCCAAGTGGGAGTATTTCTAACGACATTCCAAGTGGGAGTGATATTAGAATTGATCTAAATTCGAGTCAACAAGGACTTGAAGATTTGAGGATGAATTTCCGCAAACCTTTATGACTTTACTATAAGATGATGACGAGCCTGCTACTTTCAAACAGGCCGTATCATGCCCTGCTAAAGACAAATGGATGGAAGCGATGAAGGAAGATTTGGAATCCATGAAAGTTAACCAAGTCTAGGACTTAGTTGACTTACCCAAAGGACGTAGAGCTATTGTGAACAAATGGGTTCTCAAGATCAAGCATAAGGATGATGGCTCTATAGACAGATATAAAGCTCGCCTTGTCGCGAAAGGTTTTACGCAACAGGAAGGGATAGACTACGAAGAGTCCTTCTCACATGTTGTTCGTTTTACCTCGATTCGCCTGATTCTGGCTATGGTAGCTTGCTTCGACCTCGAATTACATTAGATGGATGTAAAGACTGCCTTTCTCAATGGAGAATTAGACGAGGAGATCTGTATGGAACAACCAACAGGGTTTGTAAAAGAAGGAAACGAACATAAGGTTTGTAAACTTCGTAAGTCCATATATGGTCTTAAACAATCCTCGAGGCAATGGTATATACGATTTCAAGAAGTTGTCTTATCAAATGGTTTTTCCATGCTTGATGAAGACAACTGTGTATATATCAAGAGGATTAAGAGCAAGTACGCAATGGTATATACGATTTCAAGAAGTTGTCTTATCAAATGGTTTTTCCATGCTTGATGAAGACAACTGTGTATATATCAAGAGGATTAAGAGCAAGTACGTTATTATGTCTCTATATGTAGATGACATTTTAATAGCCGGAAATGACAAGGGCTTTGTGATGGATATCAAGGCTTGGCTTTCATCAGTTTTTGAGATGAAAGACATGGGAGAAGCCGCATATATCCTTGGAGTTAAGATTTCAAGGAATCGTTCGAAGAATCTCCTTTCTCTTTCACAGGAGACTTATATAAAGAATGTTTTAGAACGTTTTAATATTCAGGACTGGAAGTCCATTGATACTCCTATAAGCAAGTGCGACAATTTATGTCTGAAATCATGTCCAAAGAACCGAAAGGAAAAGGAAATTATGGAAAAAGTTCCATATTCCAGTGCAGTTGGTAGTCTTATGTACGCTATGATGTGTAGAAGACCGGACATCTGTTTTGCCGTTTGAATGGTAAGTCGTTACCAATCCAATCCAGGGCAAGTACACTGGAAAGCGTTTAAGAGGATATTGCGGTATCTTAAGGGAACTGTGGATTATGCTTTATGCTATCAAGGAGATGCCTTGAGGCTCGAAGGCTACACTGATGCTGATTGGGCGGGTGATCTCGATGAACGACGATCGACCTCAGGATATGTTTTTCTACTTGGATCTGGTGCAATATCCTGGAGTAGCAAGAAACAATCCTGCATCGCACTTTCAACTATGGAAGCCGAGTTTGTAGCATTTAGCATGGCAGTCCAAGAGGCTGTTTGGCTTAGGAAGTTTTTAGATAGGCTAATTGATGCAAGTGACTCAGGTGCTGTACATATACACATCGTCAGTCAAGCATCTATAGCCTATGTCAAAGATCCTAAATTCCATTGTAAGACCAAACACATTGATATCCGCTACAAATTTGCAAAAGACTATGATAAGACCAAGAAGGTAGACATAAGATACATATCTATGCATGAGATGATAGCGGATCCGATTACGAAGGCGATCCCCAGAGATGTGTTTTACAAATACTTATCATCTCAAGGATTGCGTAAGAGCTGAGTTGTACCAATGTAAATTCCCATGTCTGTAAATGATCAAATTTAATAAAAGAATAAGTTGTTTTCAACATTGCATATGAATTTCTTAAGAAATGTTTGTGTACATTTTTTGAAATCTCAGCTGAATTTTAGTATGTCGGACAGATTAAGGTTGGCTCTCTCACATGAGCAACCGCCTTTATTTTTATCAGACAGGTAAAATAAAGATGAGACATGTTTAAAGTCAAAATCGTCAGACGGACGATTTAGAGTCATGACTTAAACAAAATGGTCATATGAAAGATCTGCATCATATGGATGCTTCCAAAAGATCTAAGAGGATGTTTAAAATCCTATCTGTCTCATGCGGGATGTGGGTCCAGAAGTTTATTTGAGTAGTAAAAGGGACTCAAAGTCAGACATTGTGGTGTTTGGTTATCATCCTTACAACATCATTAAGACATACGCTCCCAGGGAAAGGAGTGATGTTGTAATACGTATTCATACTACGTATGTATTTTGACCATTGGGTTAGAATAGTAATTGTGTTTACTATTATGTGAGACCCAAAGACCACATGGGTCTTAACTCATTACCCTTATGGACTCTAATTGGTTCCTTTAGATTTGACTGGGTGATTGCTATCTTAGCATGTTGCTTATGGACTATGGACAATTCGGACCGGCGGGGCATGTTAGAAAAGCAAGTCAAGTCAAGATCAAAAGGATCGCAAGAAGAGGAAGATTAATTTCATATTCACATTTGGACTTTAGAGATTCAAAGCTGGCCAGCCAATTGTAATCCAGATGGGATTCAATTGTTGAATATAAAGTATAAGAAATGTGAAGAAATAATCTAGGATAAAGCATGCGTTGATGTCACGACCCGCTTCCCTAAAATGGAGGCGAGACATGAAAAGGTCCGCACGAGAGTGGAGCTGTGAAGCCCCAAACCCGATAAGTGTCAATAAAACATAAGCAGGTCCCTGTAACCACAACGGAACAACAATAATAACACAAGGAGAGACTGAAATAAAATCTCACATCTCATAAAGTCCAATATCCAAAATAAGTCCAGCATCCAGAAAAGCCACCAGGCTAAAAGAAAGAGTCTAAAGGCCCAGAACAAGGCCAACAAAAGCAACGACATAACAAAGTATAGGTGCTACGCACCGATAACAAAACAACTGTCTAATCGAAAGTAAAACACAACGAAGACACTAGGACTGGTCCCAAGTGTCCACGTACTCCCCGTCAAACATAAGCTCGGGCTCGGCGTCAGCAAACACCTCGTCCTCAACAAGGTACTCAGGCTCAGAATCTAACATGTGTCACCCAAAAGAGTAAAGGGGCACATGTCAGCAAGTCTAAAAGACTTGGGTAAGGAAACTGAAAATAAGGCAACTAGCAACCTAGCAGTTTTAGCATGCATGACATGGCAGTTATAACAGGAGTGCACAATTAAGACATGGTGGACAGTAAGTACAAGAGAACAAGTATCGGGACAAGACAAGAGTAGCCATGCTACTAACAATCTCATTCAATTCACTATTCACGTTCACGTTGTTTGTAGATGTTTACGCCCTTCAGCTGAATGGTTCATCATTCACACTGATCGGCACTAAACACTACCCCACCCCAGAGTTTACGTCTTACAACTGCAGTTGCTGATCAGGCAGACCCCCAGTTGAATGACCGCTTAACCCTTACCCCATCCCACACGTAAACAAGCCAGGGTCCCTGCACATGAGCCCAGCTAGTGAGCCAGGGTTGCCCCGCACGGGAGCTTGTTTCTTAGTTCACAATTCAATATCGAGCGTTGGGGTTAGCAACTCATTATGCTCGCTTCTGGTCACGAGCCAGGAAACACAAGTATTGTAGCGATGCTACGCAATCACGGGATCACTTAAAGAATGCAATGACATGACAATTAAATTGCGTACCGTTAATGGAATTTAAACATGGCATGGTAATTGTGCAACATGCTAAATGTCGGAACTAGCTTCGTTGTCAAGCTAGTTCCCTAATTTGCGCCTAGGCGAGTATCATTTCGTCGCCTAGCCTCTTTTACGCCTACAACAAGCAAATGGCCTAAAACATGGCCTAAACACTAAGTGGCAAGTTTCACTTGCCTAGCACCGGGGCCGACGATCACGAAGGTTCGTCTCGCGGATGCTAATCTACGGGGGAAAATCGCTGTTATGGGGAAACAATCATCAAACAACATGAAATTTCATTAGGGTTTCATAAAAATACAAATAGGTTATGAAAACATCGAGAGATCGATTTCTTACCGAGAGGAAGCGGAAGAAACACTCCGGAGAACCCTAGGACCAGAATTAGGGTTTTTGGGGGATTTTGGGGATTTGGTGAGCTTTTGGGGAAGATGAGAGGTAGAATGGGTTGATGGATGGTTTAGATGATGAATCTAGGGCTTGGGATGAAGGAATAGGGCTTGGAGGAAGATGGGGGCTCAATGGGGGAGATTTTAGGGTTTTGGGTCGAGTGGAGGAAGATGAAAACATTTGGGATGGGTTTAAATAGGATGGGCTGGAGGCTGCCCAGAAATTAGGGTTTTAACACAGGTTAGTCGGTCAAAGAGCAACCACTGACCGACTAGTTTGGTAACTAGTCGGTCGGTCGACCAACGCAGACCGACTAAGTGTAAACAGTAACTTCTGAACGAAAATAGAATTTAGAATTAGTCAGTCCATGAACAAATACTGACCGACTAGTTTATCATCTAGTCGGTCGATGAACGTTCTTAGACCGACTAAGAGTGAACAATATTGATACTAAAATTTAGATGATGAGTTAGTCGGTTAAAGAAGCATTGCCGACCGACTAGTTTGCAACCTAGTCGGTCAACCAACATTCTTAGACTGACTAACGATAAACAGTAACTCCTGAGAAATTTAGAAAGCCAACTAGTCGGTCCAAGAAGGATTGCCGACCGACTGGATCGTCATCTAGTCGGTCGGTGCCCCTTCTTATACCGGCTAATGAGCACCAAAAGTTCCGATACGGAGCGCGGGGCCCCGGGATCGATTCCTAAGACTCCTAGACTTGATCTAATAGTAAGATACGACCATTATGATGTCTGTCACGAATGACATACTTCGAAATCGACAATCCTAAGGAAGAAACGAGAAAATAAGACGAATCGATCGAAAATGAAAGCTACGGAGACGAAAACCACACATGAGGAGAAAATCCACCAAAACATATATTATATTATAATAAATCCAGATACATGAAAAGCAGTCGTTACATCCTCCCCAACTTAAGAAAAATTCCGTCCTAGGAATTTCCAAATACTCACGAGTCCGGAAACAAAAGTGGGAAACGCTCTCGCATCTCATCCTCATTCTCCCAAGTAGACTCTCCAGGTAAGCCGTGTCGCCACATCACCCTCACAAGATTGACAATCTTTTTCCGAAGCGATTTCTGACGCCTGTCCAGAATCTGCACTGGATGCTGGTCATACGTCATATCGGGGCGAACGGTAATCTCCGAAAAATCCACAGCATGAGATGGATCGCTAATGTATCGACGAAGCTGCGACACATGGAAAACATTGTGAACTCCTTCCAAAGATGGCGGCAAGGCCAAGCGATAAGCTACCTCGCCAACCCTCTCCAAAATGTCAAACGGTCCAATGCATCGCGGGCTCAACTTCCCTCGCTTCCCAAAACGAATCACACCGCGATTCGGGGAAATCTTCAAGAACACATGGTCGCCCGGTTGAAACTCCAAAGGACGACGTTTAGCATCCGCCCAATGCTTAAAACGGTCCTGAGCAATTCTCAACCTCTCCCGAATATTCCTGACGATATCCACGGCCTCCACGATCATCTCAGGTCCCAACAACTCCCGATCACCAACGTCATCCCAACTCAATGGCGATCGACATTTCCTCCCATAAAGAGCGGCGAATGGCGCCATGCCAATACTCGCCTGGAAGCTGTTGTTGTAAGAGAACTCCACCAAATGCAGATGGTCCTCCCACGAACCCTTGAAATCCAACATGCACGCCCTCAGCATGTCTTCCAAAATCTGAATCGTCCTCTCGGACTGGCCATCCGTCTGCGGATGGTACGCCGTGCTGAAACTCAGACGCGTACCCAAGCTCTTCTGCAAACTCTGCCAGAACTGAGATGTGAACCTCGTGTCTCTGTCAGACACGATACTCACGGGGACTCCATGAAGTCGCACAACATCCTGCACGATTCACATTACATCACTATCCACACTAGGAAAAGGAAATAAAAACAGAGAGTAAAAGAATTTTACCTCCATATATCTCCTCGCTAGCGCCTCAGTGGACTGTCCTACTCGGATCAGAATAAAGTGCGCAGATTTGGTCAATCGATCTACGATCACCCAAATCACGTCATTCTGCTTCGGACTCCGAGGTAGTCCAGTCATGAAATCCATAGTGATGTGTTGCCATTTCCACCCCGGAATCGGAATCGGTTGTAGCAACCCGGCCGTACGCTGATGCTCCGCCTTCACTTGCTGGCAAACCAAGCACTTGGCTACACTCCGAGCCACGCTCCTCTTCATACCATGCCACCAATAATTCAGACGAAGATCCTGGTACATCTTGGTGCCACCAGGATGCACAGAATACGGCGAACTGTGTGCCTCCACCATCAACTCCTCTCTGACATCCCCAGCTGGCACACACAACCTGGCTCCAAACCTCAGCGAGCCATCCCCATGAATCAAAAAGTCAGTCCGCAGACCGGCTTCCACCTGCTCCCGAATCTTCATCAGCTTCGGATCATCAGCCTGGCCAGCCTTAATCCGATCCACGATCGTCGACTGTACCTGCATGTACATCAACGATGAATCCTCCCCAGGAAGAACAACCTCCAAGCCAGACTCGCAAAAATCCTGCTGCAATCTCCACTGCGAGGTCAAAATCATCACCGCTGGAAGCCTACTCAAAGCATCTGGAACCATATTCACCTTGCCAGGGTGAAACTGCAAATCAATCTCATAATCCGCCATAAGCTCCAACCATCGACGCTGTCGCATGTTGAGCTCCTTCTGAGTGAAAATGTACTTCAAGCTTTTGTGATCGGTGAAAATCTTCACTTTCTCACTCAGCAGGAAGTGCCTCCAAATCTTAAGAGCAAACACAACGGCAGCCAACTCCAAATCATGCGTCGGGTAATTCTTCTCATGAACCTTAAGCTGACGGGACGCATACGCCATAACATGTCCGTGCTGATGCAACACACAACCGAGACCCTTGCCAGAAGCATCGCAAAAGATCTCAAATCCACCGCTGCGATCAGGCACAACAAGAATAGGGGCTGTCGTCAACCTCTCCTTCAGAATACCAAAAGCACTCTCACAATCACCCGACCAAACAAAAGCAACATCCTTCCGCGTCAACCTGGTCATCGGCTCAGCAATACGAGAAAATTCCTTAATGAATCGCCGATAGTAACCAGCAAGTCCAAGGAAACTCCGAATCTCAGACGCAGACGACGGAACAGGCCACTCTCTGATGGCCCGAATCTTCTCAGGATCCACTGAAATACCATCTCCAGTCACCACATGCCCAAGAAAAGCAACTCTATCCAGCCAAAACTCGCACTTCGAAAACTTAGCATACAAACGATGCTTCCTCAAGATCTCCAACACCGTCCTTAAGTGCGAGGCATGCTCTTCCTCCGACTTCGAATAGATCAGAATGTCGTCAATAAAGATAACAACAAACTTATCCAAAAAGTCGTAGAAAATCAGGTTCATCAGATTCATGAAAACTGTGGGCGCGTTAGTTACGCCGAAAGGCATAACCACGAACTCATAGTGTCCATACTTCGTCCTGAACGCTGTCTTCAGAACATCACCCTTCTTCACCTTCAACTGATGGTAACCACTCCTCAAATCCAACTTAGAAAACACCCTCGAACCTCCAAGCTGATCAAAAATATCATCGATGCGAGGCAACGGGTATTTATTCTTAATGGTCACCGCATTCAACTCCTGATAGTCCACGCACATGCGACGCGAACCATCCTTCTTCTTAACCAGCAACACCGGTGCTCCCCACAGAGACACGCTAGGATTAATATAACCCTTCTGCAAGAGCTCATCCAACTGCTTCCGCAACTCTTCCAATTCTGCAGGTGCCATACGATACGGCGCCTTCGAAATCGGCTGCGCACCTGGAACAAGATCGATAGAAAATTCCAAAGCCCGATCAGGCGGCAAACCAGACATCTCCTCGGGGAAGACGTCGACAAAATCTCGCACCACAGCTGGCCACTCCAGCTCCATCTGCATAGCCACAGCCTCCACCGGCCTGGCCCGAAATCTGACAGGACCAAGCGAACTGCTACCACGACTGAACTCAAATACTGGATGTCCGGGAATCTCGAACACCACCTTCTTCCTCCGACAGTCAATCGTAGCATAGAAGCTCGCAAGCCAGTCCATCCCAAGAACTGCATCATAGTTGATGATGTCGTGGACAATGAAATCAGCGAAAAGCTCATGTCCACAGACCACCAACGAGCAAGAATTGCACCCACGATGCACCGAGACCACGCCATTCCCTGTAACGATGTTCCAACTCTTGGAAAGAGGGGACGTCAACAAGGAATGCCTCTCCACGAAGCTCCGAGAAATAATGCACATCGATGCACCAGAGTCAAAGAGGACTCGTGCAGGAAATGTGCAAACCAAAACCACACCTAATCAAGCAATTAACAATCAAACCCTAGTCTAGCAAACAACCATGTTCAAGCAAACAACACAATCTAACAATCAAAACCAGCTAGGAAAGTAACAGCTAGATTGAGGATTACCTGCGATAACCTCATCCACAGCCTCGCTCTCCACAGCGGTCATCAGAAAAGCCTACCTCCTTGGTGGAACAGCCTGCTGAAAAGCCTGCCTCTGCAGAACAAGAGCTGCTCCACGTCCAGTAGGAACAGACGCTCGCTGCTGCAACGGCTGTGCTGCAACAGGTGCCCTCCGCAGCTGACCCGCATGCCGACAATCCCTCGCGACATGGGAAGCATCGCCACAAACCAGACACTGGCCCAAAAACTTCCGACACTGATCCTTGATGTGGCCAGGCTTGCCGCAGAAATGGCAAGTCTTCAGAATAGGCCCTCCTGGCCTTTTAAACTGAGCAGACTGATTAGGCCTGAATCCAGGTCTAACCACAGCTCTCGCCTGTTCCACAGGCCTCTTCCCAGCACCAACAATAGACCCCCTCCTCTGGTTCACGAGTAGCTCCTGCCTCTTGGCTGCTACTAGAACCTTCTGATAAGACTCCCGGTCAGAAGAGGTCACAAAACTCTGGAGCTCCGAAGCAAGTCCCTACAGGAACCTCTGAGCTCTCTCCTCAGCGTCCTGCACCATCTTTGGTGCAAACCGACTCAGCCTCATGAACTCTTGGTGATATAGGTCCACCGACGAGCTCCCTTGCTTCAAATCGATAAAACGCTGCAGCATCTCTTCCCTGGCAGCTTTCGGAAAGAACTCACCCTCAAATCTGGCCTTGAAGGTAGCCCAAGCTATTGGCTCCACCAACATCTTCTCTTCCGCATCCCACCAATTCCGAGCATTATCCTTGAGCTGCCTCTTTGCCAAATCAACCCATCCAGCCGGGGTGATCTTGGCCATCTTCAGATTGTCCTCGATGTTCCGAATCCACTCATCGGCAGCCAGAGGACCCTCAGACCCATCAAAATATGCGGGACCCAGCTCCCGAAATTGCTTCGCTCCCGGCTCAGAGCGAGGGGCATCCGGAAGAGCCCGGGCAGCTCGAGCAAGTGGAGCATTCTGGACTTGCAGAAGCACGCCTTGCTACACTTGCATCATCTGGAGCATCATCCGCATCATCTCACCGCTGGTGGGTTCCCGCTCAGGCTCATTATCATGAGGGAGCGCACCACTGCCCCCACCACGGGTGAAACGCCTTCCTGCCATCTAATGACACAGAGAACGAATCAGATTAGACTCATAGCTTATGACATCAGACGTCGAACTTAGTTTATTGGACATTCTAATATTATTATCGCTATTCCAAAAATCGCAGTTACAGAAGGACCTGCATGGGCCACCAACAAAACCTGTCACGACCCGCTTCCCTAAAATGGAGGCGAGACGAGAAAAGGTCCGCACGAGAGTGGAGCTGTGAAGCCCCAAACCCGATAAGCATCAATAAAACATAAGCAGGTCCCTGTAACCACAACGGAACAACAATAATAACACAAGGAGAGACTGAAATAAAATCTCACATCTCATAAAGTCCAATATCCAAAATAAGTCCAGCATCCAGAAAAGCCACCAGGCTAAAAGAAAGAGTCTAAAGGCCCAGAACAAGGCCAACAAAAGCAACGACATAACAAAGTATAGGTGCTACGCACCGATAACAAAACAACTGTCTAATCAAAAGTAAAACACAACGAAGACACTAGGACTGGTCCCCAGTGTCCACGTACTCCCCGTCAAACACAAGCTCGGGCTCGGCGTCAGCAAACACCTCGTCCTCAACAAGGTACTCAGGCTCAGGATCTAACATGTGTCACCCAAAAGAGTAAAGGGGCACATGTCAGCAAGTCTAAAAGACTTGGGCAAGGAAACTGAAAATAAGGCAACTAGCAACCTAGCAGTTTTAGCATGCATGACATGGCAGTTATAACATGAGTGCACAATTAAGACATGGTGAACAGTAAGTGCAAGAGAACAAGTATCGGGACAAGACAAGAGTAGCCATGCTACTAACAATCTCAATCAATTCACTATTCACGTTCACGTTGTTTGTAGATGTTTACGCCCTTCAGCTGAATGGTTCATCATTCACACTGATCGGCACTAAACACTACCCCACCCCAGAGTTTACGTCTTACAACTGCAGTTGCTGATTAGGCAGACCCCCAGTTGAATGAACGCTTAACCCTTACCCCATCCCACACGTAAACAAGCCAGGGTCCCTGCACATGAGCCCAGCTAGTGAGCCAGGGTTGCCCCGCACGGGAGCTTGTTTCTTAGTTCACAATTCAATATCGAGCGTTGGGGTTAGCAACTCATTATGCTCGCTTCTGGTCACGAGCCAGGAAACACAAGTATTGTAGCGATGCTACGCAATCACGAGATCACTTAAAGAATGCAATGACATGACAATTAAATTGCGTACAGTTAATGGAATTTAAACATGGCATGGTAATTGTGCAACATGCTAAATGTCGGAACTAGCTTCGTTGTCAAGCTAGTTCCCCAATTTACGCCTAGGCGAGTATCATTTCGTCGCCTAGCCTCTTTTACGCCTACAACAAGCAAATGGCCTAAAACATGGCCTAAACCCTAAGTGGCAAGTTTCACTTGCCTATCACCGGGGACGACGATCACGAGGGTCCGTCTCGCGGATGCTAATCTACGGGGGAAAATCGCTGTTATGGGGAAACAATCATCAAACAACATGAAATTTCATTAGGGTTTCATAAAAATACAAATAGGTTATGAAAACATTGAGAGATCGATTTCTTACCGAGAGGAAGCGGAAGAAACACTCCGGAGAACCCTAGGACCAGATCTGGAAACAAATGGAGTAGTTTGGAGAATTAGGGTTTTGGGGGGATTTTGGGGATTTGGTGAGCTTTTGGGGAAGATGAGAGGTAGAATGGGTTGATGGATGGTTTAGATGATGAATCTAGGGCTTGGGATGAAGGAATAAGGCTTGGAGGAAGATGGGGGCTCAATGGGGGAGATTTTAGGGTTTTGGGTCGAGTGGAGGAAGATGAAAACGTTTGGGATGGGTTTAAATAGGATGGGCTGGCGGCTGCCCAGAAATTAGGGTTTTAACACAGGTTAGTCGGTCAAAGAGCAACCACTGACCAACTAGTTTGACAACTAGTCGGTCGGTCGACCAACGCAGACCGACTAAGTGTAAACAGTAACTTCTGAACGAAAATAGAATTTAGAATTAGTCGGTCCATGAACAAATACTGACCGACTAGTTTAGCATCTAGTCGGTCGATGAACGTTCTTAGACCGACTAAGAGTGAACAGTATTGATACTAAAATTTAGATGATGAGTTAGTCGGTTAAAGAAGCATTGCCGACCGACTAGTTTGCAACCTAGTCGGTCAACCAACGTTCTTAGACCGACTAACGATAAACAGTAACTCCTGAGAAATTTAGAAAGCCAACTAGTCGGTCCAAGAAGGATTGCCGACCGACTGGATCGTCATCTAGTCGGTCGGTGCCCCTTCTTATACCGGCTAATGAGCACCAAAAGTTCCGATACGGAGCGTGGGGCCCCGGGATCGATTCCTAAGACTCCTAGGCTTGATCTAATAGTAAGATACGACCGTTATGAAGTCCGTCACGAATGACATACTTCGAAATCGACAATCCTAAGAAAGAAACGAAAAAATACAACGAATCGATCGAAAATGAAAGCTACGGAGACGAAAACCACACATGAGGAGAAAATCTACCAAAACATATATTATATTATAATAAATCCAGATACATGAAAAGCAGTCGTTACAGTTGATCTACTCAACTTTGCACCTCGAGGAGTGTTGTGTATCTCTTACAAGTGCACAACAGCGGACTCTATGCGCATGATGGTCACACGGCCTATTTCTCGGTATGATAAACAGAAGAGTTAAAGGAAAAGATGTTTCCTTACAATCCCCTCAAGTGTGAGTGGGAGATGTTGGATATGGACGACATGAATACACCTATGAGGAGATGTATGAGGGTATAAGGACCTCAGATGTCGCGTGCACGAAAGCGTGCGTGGAGGGAACCTTTTCTCGTGGGAAAAGGACCACTCGATAAGTGGAAAAAGCCACTTTATAAGTGCATTAAGGCGCTCGATAAGTGAATGAAGAAGAGGATAAGTAAAAGGGCTAATATAGGCTACTAAGCTTATAATTGGTTATTTCCTACAATAACTACCCCTAAAGCCTATAAATAGGACCCAAGGGTATGCCTTTTACTTCACACTTTCCATGCCATAAGTTTGCAAAAGGCATCTTATGTTCTTCTTCTCCCTTCCATTAAAATCCTCTTCAAAATAGAGATTTAGGCGGTGAAACTCTGCTTCGATCCTCCGTGACGAAGTATCGACCATTGTGGCGAATCCGAGTGCGAAGTTCCGAGATTACGGTGCTGCGTACGCAAGCGTAAGTCTCCACTTCATTATTCGATCCTAACATCCTTGTTCTGTCAGGATCCTACAGATACAGCCTAGTCTATTTTGCCATATAAGTTTGCTACTATCTTGTGTATTTATATATTAACATTTAATATATATATATATATATATATATTATCGTTATACATTTTTCTCAATGCTTCAGAAGCAATGTGACGACATTCGTCAAAATGTGTTAACCTTTTGTATAACAATAATAATGAAATCGTGACATCAGAATATGTCACATTTTCATTTCCTCCTACTTATGCCTTTACTAATGATAAATTAAACTATTTAACTCGATTGACTTTTCGGAGTGTCGTCTTCCCTTTCTAAATCACATTTAGATATAAATAGCCCAACATAAATAAATAGCTATGCAAGAATCTCATGTATCCAAACGCCTGAGAGTTGCAATCTTGAGTGTAGCTCAAGAAGTTGATTGTCTCAAGATCCGGTTGGGATACATGGTCTTGCACCGCTCATGCACTCATATTCGACTCAAACAGTTTGATCGAATTCTCGAACTTTGCGGATCAAAATTGTTTGTCCATACAACCTTGAGGGTAGCTCGACAAGTTGTATGGAGAAACATACTTTGAATATCCTATATGTTCACGCTGTCTCATATAGAGACGAGTGACATGTAGTGTGAATTTATTTGTTGGACTCAGAACTTAATGAAATCAGATTTCTTTAGGTCTGTCCTTTAGAAGGTCATTTTAATGTCAACGAGAATATAGTTTTAATTCTATCAAATAGAATTTAACTTGATATTCAATTAATCAACCTATTTGACCAGTTAACTAATTCCATTAAAATATTATATATTTCTTTAGGTCTGTCCAAAACCGCCGCCGACGGCCTCCACTCCCTTCCTCCGACGTCCCCCACCGCCTGCACTGCCGGAAGACCCCGCTGCCCCGCTGTGACTCCCCTCCAGGCGCCGGAAGGCCTGCTGCAAGCTGCTGCATGTCGCAGCACACCACAACGCAGCAGCATCCGGAGGCGCCACAGAGAGACCCCGACGGTCGCCGGAGCTGCCACGGCGCCGCCCATCGCCGCCCAGAACGCCGCCTCACGTGCACCTGCAACCACAGGAAGGTTAGCTTCGTTTATACATATAACTGTTAGAGTTAGCCGATGTATTATGCTGTGGGTAGTAACGTTCATTATTAGCTGTTTTATAATGTTATAGTGGAAGGTGTACATGTTTTTTTTGTTACCTCTGTATGATAAGTTAGTGATATTGTTAGTTGTTAGGTTTGGTAAGTTCATGTACTGTTTCCCCACTTAATTCGTTTTATGGGTGTACAAATATGTTTGTAGTTGATGATATAAGTATATTAGCTAGTTAATTGGCATTAACTATGAAGCACAGACTTGAGATCTAATCCAATGATAGAGCGCCGTATCTCCTTCTTAATGTTTGGAATAGGTATCTTAGCTGTTTAAATAGGTTATTTCCGTCTGAATCTGATATTGAATTCCGACAACGCAGAAAACGTCTGCGCTTTCTGTAAGGACTCGGCGACACCAGGAACTCCGGGATCAGGCAAGTGAAACTTGCCAACTCTTGTGTAGGGCCATGTTTTTAGGCCACTTCCTTGTTTTCAGCGTAAAAGAGACTAGTCAGTGAAATGATAGCTGGCTAGACGCCTACTTGATCTAGTTTGACAACGAAACTAGATCTGTCACCTAATTGATCTAGCTTGACAACGAAGCTAGAACCAACCCTTTAAACTTGTTTTTCATGCATACTAAACTGTCACGTTTACTTTCCTTATCTGTACGCACTTTTAACTGATATGCATTGCATCGTACATGTCATCCAAATTGATTGTTGCATCATAGCACACGCTACAAAATACTTGTACAATCCGTGTTTCCGTGTTTCCGGCTAGGTGCACCCCTATGCCATACTTGTTAAAAACACTTCCTGGCTCGTGATCCAGAAGCGAGCATTCCGTGTTCGGGGGTAAGGCCTTGGCTCGATACACGTGGAGGGGTAGGGATAAACGGTCACCTGAGCTTAGGAGTGGCCCGATCAGCCACTCTAGCCAGAAGGCGGAATCTCTGTGCACGAGGTGCTTACTTTACTTGTCTTGTACTAGTGAGTGTTACTTGTAAAACTTGTCATCCATGCCATGTTTAAATGCCATGCTCGTACCTTACTTTACCTTACTTTACTTGTTGCACTCATACTTTAACTGCCATGTCATTGCATTCATGCTAGAACTGCTAGGTTGCTTTACTTGTACCTACTTTCAGTTTCCTTGCACAAGTCTCTTGTAGACTTGCTGACATGTGCCCCTTGCTCTTTTGGGTGTCACATGTTAGACCTTGAGCCAGAGACCGTTGCTGAGTACGTGAAGTTTTGATGACGCTGAGCCTGAGTCCATGTCTGCCCAGGAGGAGTTTTGTGGACACCGGTGACTTTTCTTGGTGACCTAGCTGAGATTTCTTTGCTTTAGGTTTTGTTGTTAGTTGTCGGTGCGTGGCACCTTGGTTTTGTACGCTGTACTTTTGTTGGCCATGTTTGGGCCTTTAGACTCTCTTTTATTTCAGCCTGGTGGCTTTTCTGTGATGTTGAAATTTATTTTATGGATATTCTGAGATATCTCTTTTGTCTCATCCTATTATTATTATCTTTGTTTCGTTCGCATTGCAAGGACCTGCAGTTTTAAATTTGATTGACGCTTATCGGACTTGCAGCTTTGTAGCTTCAAGTCTGATCGGACCTTCTCACGCTTCGCCTCCATATTTTTGGGAAGCGGGGCATGACAGCTATAATAAGAAACGTTACGTAAGCAATTTTATTAGAAAATATTCATTTATTAATAAAAATCTCCTCATTTACATAGCGCTTAAGGGCTGCGTTTACACAGCGCTTCGTTTACGCCTCGTTTACACAGCGCTTCGTTCTTTTAGGGCTCGTTTTGGGGGGGGGGGAATTTTTCCCCGTTCCCGCCCGCGGCCCGTGTGAACCCTCATCCCAGTCATCCCCTCCTCCCAACCATCGCGAAATATTCATTTTTCCCCATTCTTTTAGGGCTCGCTTCGTTCTTTTAGGGCTAACAACCATCGTCTCAGTCATCTTCTCTCAGTCATCCCCTCCTCCCAACCATCGTCTCAGGCATCCGCTCCGACATCCCCCTCCTCACAGCGACGATCCCCCTCCTCGCAGCGGCGATCCGACATCCCCTCCTCGCAGCGACATCCCCCTGCTCGCAGCGGAGATCCGACCCCCTCATCGCAGCGGCGATACCCCTCCTCGCAGCGACGATCCGACTCCTCGCAGCAGAGATCCGACACCCTCCTCACAGAGGCTGGCCATGGGGGAGCTCACCATTGTCCCCCGACGACGGAGCCTGCGCGCAGATTCGAGAGCACGAACTTTGTGAGCAAATCTGCAGGTGTTTTATAAGCTTATTATTTTTATTTTTCTATCTTAAATTTTAAGATTATACAAATGACTGGCATGGCCTTTAGATGAACTCGAATATGTTCCTTAATTTAGAAAGAAAAATGCAACGACTTGTTGAAGCTGCAGGTCTTGATTCCCTTGTGGATATCAAGAGCCTTGTATATGTGAACGCTTTTATAATTATGTTATTCTTTTCTCTTATAGCTGATCATACGACATTTATAGAGACATCTTTTTCTTTGGTTATTAGAATCTAGCTTTATTTCTGTTGGGAACGGCCTAATATTCGTTGCTTCTTTTATTTTTTAACCAATATAAATATATATTTGCATCAGAACAAAATAAAACAAAAGTTTGTACAGTAAACAATTATAAAGCGAAGAATATTATGAGCATGAAATTTACAAAAGAAAAGAATGCTAGAGGAAGTAGCATACTGGTCGCGCCCCGGCGTACACGTCCCGAGGCGACGGTTGTAGTTTTACCGCAAGCGCACGGTATAGCGACGAGCGGGTATCGAACACAGGGAGGACGAATGACCGTGCTTGTTCCTAATCAACCTGGCTATCCAAGAGGGATAATTGCCTTGGGCGATCCTGTCACAATCGTCAGACAAAAGTGCGAAATATCAAATCAAATAGAGAACGCCTAGGGAATGGGGAATCCCCACTACTCACCGTATTTCACAAATGTGGTTCGCCGGTATCGGAATCGCTAGGATGAGAATTTGGATGAACTAGTTGCAACTAAATGTGGAACCAAGCTCACGCTCTCGCGCTGTTGCCGGTCTATAGCTATCCTAGGTTTGGGTCCAATCTCTTGCAAACCCTAGCCTAGGGAAGCTAGCATTAGGATCAACATCATCGTCCAATTGCGCACCGAGCCCAATCTCTTGCAAACTCGGTCCACAATCTAGATTAGGATAGTTCCTACCCGTCCAATCTCTTGCAAACGGGTATTGGCACGGAATTGCAACCGGAGATCCTAGCATCGGTCCAATCTCTTGCAAACCGATACTTCGAAAATCCGACTCCAACCCAATTCGGATTTCTAGGGCTTCATATCGAATTGGGATCCAATCTCTTGCAAATCCCAATTGATGTGAATACCTAGCTATCCGTAGTAATTCGATCCCAATCTAATCCCTAATAACAATCCTAGCTCAATTTCTACCAATTCAACACAAATACGAAATTGGGCTTGTAGGGTTCATCCCCACGCCCCAAGACGTGGAGACTACTCACTAATCATAGCAATAGCACAATAATTAGCAATGAAATAGACAATGGAATTCATCACAACAATGATATAAACAATAAAAATAGAGTTTTTGGGGAAGAGAAGTGCAAACCAATGTAGATCTTCAATCAACCCAACAAAAATCCAAGTTTTTCTCTTCTCCAATCACAATTAATAAAGCTAAAAAGTAGACTCAAAAAGCTGCAAAAAAATCTAAGAGGTGCTCCCAAAACTAGGGTAAAACAGGGCTTAAATAGCCCCAAAAATCGTCCAAAAATCCTGACCAAAACGCCCCTGCACAGCCTGTTTTCCGCAGATTTCGCTACAGGCAGCGCATCGCACTCGGCCGAGTGACAAAAGTCGCTCGGCCGAGTGAAAACCCTGTAATTTTCCAGTAAGTCGGGGCTTTCAGGGGTCTTCAGTTCGGAGGTGGCTCGGCCGAGTGAGTTGTCGTCACTCGGCCGATGGCTTTACTTCACTCGGGCGGACGGATTTACCACTCGGCCGAGTGGGTCTTCTGAAGCTCAGGTGGCCGAAAAACAGTAACTTCGATACTTTTGAGGGCCTTCGTCTGGGCGCCACTCGGGCGGACGTGGTATAGTCACTCGGCCGATGTGGTCTCCGTCGCTCGGCCGAGTACACATGGAAAACGTGTCTGAACGGGTCGGCCGAGCGGTGTCTCGCTGGTCGGCCGAGTGGCTCCTCCACTCGGCCGAGTGGGACACAAAAAATGCCCAAACTGCTTAATTTGGCCTCCCCGTCGCTCCTGCGGCGTCCATTCTTCTTCCGCTCCTCTCCAACAGCAAAATACTCCTCGGGGAGGTCGTTGGTGGCCGTCTAGCGTAAGCGTATCTCGAGATCACTCCAAATCGCGCCAAATCACCTGAAATGCGACAAAAACAACAAAACGTGAAAAGCATCGCAATATCGTCGATAAATCGTAAAAGACGTGATTTGGGCGATCTAAATGGCATGCAAACATGCGGAAAAAAGGTGTAAAATAAGGAGTGATCAAAATCCCCCAAGCTTGCCTCTTACTCGTCCTCGAGGAAGATAAGTAAAAGGCGAACCCGGTGGATTCGGAAAACGAAAACGGCGAAAAAACGAAAAAAAAAGAAAAACGAAGAAGAATGAAAACGAAATGAAAATAAAGAAGAAAGAAGGAAGCGAAGAGGTAGGGCGCTAGATCATTTTCTCAGGACGTGGGTTTCACTTACTCATATAGCATGCACCGAATGTGAAATACATGTCAAAGAATTTTATTTTGATATCATAGTATAATAGTGCAAATAGAAATAGAAAACCCACGAACAATGGTGTAATCATGAAGAACGGAATAATTTTAAGATTAACATCGTCTGAATCATTTAAAGCGGTATACAAATCACAGATCACACACTTTTCAATCAAACGCTTTCTATCTGGAGTATAAGAATATCACACTATAGAATAGAGAGAATAGAAAAGTATGGATTTCATGAAATGAAAGCTAGGCTTAGATTTCTGGATTTCGTAGAGCTAGAAACGATCTCACCGAGTATAGAATATTACTTAGCCTAGGTTGTCGTGCAATGTCAAGTAGTCACTCTCTCACTCATCAATGGATCTCCTCCCCCAAGCTTATCTATAAGCGTGGTGGCACAAAAATATTTACATCCCCATTTATGTATACATATAGCTCCAAAATCAATGAAGAGAAAGAAGAGAGAAAGAAAGTGAGATGGGATCTTTTATTGAGGATTTTTCCTCTTTTCTTTTCTCTCTCTTTTTTTTTTTCAATAAGCAATATATTCACAATGATCCCAACTCAGAGAGAGATAATGATATGCAAGTATGTTTTTCTCCCTTTCATTCATTTTTTTTTGGAATAGAATAGGGGATTTGGAGCTAGGAATTAATAGCGGGGGAAATGCCATAAAATAGAATCACTAAGGGGAGATTCACCAAAGATTTTAAAAGTAGAGAAATGATGTTCAAGATTTGTGGAGAAAGAAATATATATAACTCTCGGCTCACTCTATAAGACATGCACGACAACTTCAGCAGGGTAATCTAATCTACTCAGTTTTGATCACAAAAAGCTAACTAATCCCGATATATCATAGCTAACATCATTCAATCATCCTGAAGTGAAGTGTACAATTCATGCATATAGAAGTGATAAAGGAAAAGAAATCAGTACTCCAGATATAGGCATTCAATGCGTGAATCTTGGTGTGTTTTCTGAGATAGCATACATATGAATATTCAGGCTCAGCTAATAATAAAACTTCATCCATTTTCATGTGAAAAAAAGGTGTGGGTCACTATTTCTGAATGCAAAGCAAGTCATAGCATATGATATCAGATATAAAACCTAAGACATGACAAATATAGCATGCATATAGAATAAGCTGACTCTACGTAGACATCATCACAGAAAATTCATCTCTAGCATGAGATGAAAAAAAGAGAAATAAAGATAAAGTAAAATAGAACTATGTACAATGCGGCACGCAGAAAAATAAGATAAACGTGATGCATGGTAAGATGAGAAAAAGAAGTGATAAAAAAATGAAAATAAGTGCAAATGCGGTAGGTGGCGTAAAAAACTAAGAATAAAGGTGGCAAAGCGGAAAAAAAACGTGAGAACTCACTCCCCCAAGCTAAACGGTACAGTGTCCTCAATGTGCAAGGTGTGGCACACCGAGAGACAAGAAGTGTGAGGGGCAAGTGAGGATGCATGCATGGAAAAATGAAAATAAAAAGAAAGAGAAAAAAAAGAAAGAAACGAAAAAAAAAATGATGCGGACATGATGCATGCACGAACAGGAGTGATATGAAAATAAATACGGTACCAAAAACGCTCCCTCTCTCCCAAAAAGATATATATAGATGTGATCAAAATGAGAATCCCAAGTAGATATGATATGATATGCACAAAAAGATATGATCAAAAATATAATCCCAAAAATAGTGGGGGGGAGGGGGGGTGGACAAAAGTGCATCAGGACCCAGCAGAGACGGGCAGCACAACGGCAGGAATGGGTGAAGGCATCAAGAGTGCCTAAGAAGGCGGTGCCGCGCCGTCTCCGTCCTGAGGCGGAGGTGGTGGTGGTGGTGGTGTGGGCTGCTGAGCTGGGGTGGAAGTGGAAGCAGGTCTAGTGTGTGTGGAAGTGTGTGTGGGAACCTGCTGGGTGGGCTGGGGTACGCGAGGGAGGCGCTCCAGCACCTGTGTAAGGCAGTAGTGGATCTGGGGTATCAGGTCGAAGCATCCAGCCATCGCAGAGACGGTGGAGGACAGGGTCCTAAGGTCTCCTCTAAGACCACTCACCGCCAACTCAAGAGCACGTATGCTCTGCAGTATAGTGTCGGGCGGGGGTGGTGCAGAGGGACGCACCGGTCTAGGCTGCACAGGGCGAGGCTGGCGTACGCGAGTGGAGTATGTGACGGGCTCAGCGGGGAAGGGGACAAAAGGTGCCGCGCCTGGAAAAGTGGGCCTGGCCTCGGTGCGAGGCCGGGACACCGGCTGGCGAGAAGTGGAGGCGGCGGCAGCAAAGGAAGCGTGCAAAAGAGGCAACGAGGTGGCCAAAGAGGTCTGTGGCACAGAAGTGTGGACAGACGCCACGACACTCTCGGAGAAGACGGTGGCAGTGGAGACAGAGGAATCTCCCGCTGGGGTAGAAGTGTGCGGTCCAAAAGGTGTAACCCCAGCGGAGATCATGCTAACCATGGTCTCCACGACCGAAACGAACGAGGGCTCTCCGTACTCGACTACGGTCGGCGGGCGCTCGGGGAAGGCAGAAGAAAGAGGCTCGACAGACAAGGGGCCAGTGGCGGAAGTGGGAGTGGATGTGCGGGCTGTGCGGGCTGTGGGTGCGCTGCAGGCTGTGCGGGGTGTGCGGGGCCTCCAGGCTGTGCTGGGTGGACAGGGTGTGCGGGAGAAGGCGGAGGAGAGTCCTCCACCTCGTGAGCAGGGCCGGCCTCGTCCGATCGCTTCCGCTTGGCGGAAGCTCTCGTCGACCTCGGTCGTGTCCGGGGCGGCATGTCGGCCCCGAACGCGCGCCGAAAAGTGAAAAGTGCGGCGTGTGCAAAAAGAATGGAAAGAGTATACCTGAACACGCCGCGAGTGCTAAGTAGTGGAAGCGTGCGAAGTCCGCGCCTCCACGAAGTCCGGAGCAACCCGCAGAAGCTCCCCTGGCCTCCCCTAAGCTCCAATAAGCAGCCTGCGCGTGAAAAAGCGATATCAGCGAGTAATAATCAAAATGTATGGAGCAATAGGGGTGCAATGGATAGATATAGGAATTGATTTGGGTTAGGGGGGCGTTTAGCACATGGATCCTCAAAAAATACACGAGGAGAGGAGAAAACGGTGAAAATAAGCGAACCGGAGGTGATCGGAGGCAGGGCTGCCGGCGGCGACTCGGGCGGGGTCCGGCGATGGTCGGCCGGCGATGGCAGGCCGAGCGGCGGCGCGCGCGGGCGAGTGGCTGTTGGGCGAGGCGAGATCGGGCGAGGGAAAGCTGAGGGGGCGCGGGCGAAGGAATTTTTTCGTTTTCGAAAACTGCGCCCCCCCTCGGCTTTATATTAAAAAGTTACGACTCGGCCGAGTGACTTTACTCACTCGGCCGAGCGAGGCAAATAAAAATTTCTCCCCGATATCGCTTCGGCCGAGCGGCTTTGCCAGGCTCGGCCGAGTGGAGTAAGTCCATTCGGCCAAGTGACTCAAGCTACTCGGCATGACTCGCCCTAGGAGGGTATCCGATTTACTCGGCCGAGTGAATATATATACTCGGCCGAGTGGCAGTTCTTATGAAATGAGAAAAATAGACAGAGAGTTGGGTACAGCAGACTTCCCTCGTTCGTGAGCGGCTCGGCCGGACGAACTTATGGACTCGGCCGAGTGACTAGTATACTCGGCCGAGTGAGCCTTAATTTCTGCTGTTTATCTTCGTTTGGGCTCTAAACTCCGTCTTTCGTCCTCCAGTCGATTTCATGCTCCTCCTAAGCGTCGAACGCCTTCTTTGGGCGCTCCTCGTCGCCTCGTTCATCCTCCTCATGATGGATCTACCTATCTCCTCTCCTGTCAAGAAAAATGGGACCCGTTATCACAAAATTTTTGGCGATCGACTCAAAACACTAAAAATTTCTAAAACAAAAATAAAGAAAAAGTAAAAATAAAGCAAAAACCGTCGGGTTGCCTCCCGACAAGCGCTCGTTTAAGGTCGTGAGCTCGACCCCCTATAATTTTTCAATCAATGCGGGATGTTGGGTGCATACGGGATGCACCCGTCAAACTTTCCGGGGAGCGCGCTTGGATTCGAACGTGGCGGCGTAGCGTTCTCCCGCGGTGGTCTCCTATCTCGAATAGTGTTGGGGGGAGGCTCCCCCAAGCTAGCATTTGCCCCGGTCAACGGCTTAACCGGCGGTGCCGATTTCCGTGCCGGTGGAGCTTTCTTTGGAGACTTTAATTTCGAGAGCTTGCAGAGCTCTCGAATCCTCGCGACATCAACGTCGCCTTCATCTTCATCAGCGGAGAAGTCGGGGGAATCGTCTTTAATCTTTTCATCTTGGCCTAAATCCGGGCCTTCATCAAATTCTTCATCAAAAAGAGCGCCAATTGAATGAGGAATCGCCTCCTCTATTACCTCATCGAGGAGGTCCATGTAGTCGAGTTCCTCGTGATAAGGCATATGCTTCATAGCCTTAGGAATGTGGAGCTCCACCTCAATGTTTCCGACGTTTAAGGTTAAGGTACCTTCGCGCACGTCGACGATGACTCCGGCGGTGGCGAGGAATGGGCGTCCAAGTATCAATGAGGTGTCTCCTTCCTCCTTAACGTCCATGATGACGAAGTCACATGGCAAGCATATTCCACCCGGGACTTGAAGTGGGATGTCTTCGGCAACCCCCACCGGCCTTGTTATCCGGCCATCGGCTAATTGAATGCGCATGTCGGTGGGTTTCAACTTTGTCCCGGTGTTAGGCTTTAAGAACATGGAGAGAGGCATGAGACTCACACTAGCCCCAAGATCTACCAACGCCTTTTGAAGAGGCACGCCGCCCAAAGTGCAAGGAATCCGAAAACTCCCCGGATCTTTAAATTTTGCCGGCTCCTTTTCTCTCTTGGTGAACCAAGAGCCCTCCTCGGCTAGCATGATCTTCTCCTTCCTCTTTCTCCCCGAAATCAAGTCCTTCAAGAATTTGGCATATGTGGGGATCTCGATGATGGCGTCAAGGAAGGGAATATTTAGGCTAACTCCTCTTAGATACTCGAGGAATTTCGCTAGCCTTTTCTCCATTTTCGCTTTCGCTAGTCTTTGGGGGAATGGGACCGGTGGCATGAAGCGCCTCTCCTCAATTAATAGCTCCGCCCTAGATTTCTCCTTGTCTTGTGGCTCCTTCTCCTTTTCAATCTCAATTACCGGCTCAACCGGCTCCAAACTTTCCTCCACGGCCTCCTCAATAGGAATCATGGCGGGGGTGGTGTCCTTCCCGCCTCTAGTTGTGACGGCAACTACGGCGTTGATGTGGCCCGTGTTGCCCCGTGGGTTTTGCTCCGGTTGCGCCGGCAATCTTTGAGTGTTCCGGTTGAGCAACGCTAATTGCTCCGAAATTTGAGCCACTACGGTATTGAGAGAATCTTGCCCCGCCTTCAAAGTAGCATTCACCTTATTTTTCTCGACCATGAACGCCTCCACTCTAGTTTCGAAATCGGATCGTTGTGGAGCTTGTGGAGGGTTTTGGTTTTGATTCCTCCACCCTTGGTTGTATCCGGGAGGCCTATAAGGTGGGACTTGTTGCTTTGGTTGGAAGTTTTGTTGTGTAGGTCCCCTCGGCGGATAGTATTGTTGTTGGGGTGGTGGTGGTCGAGCTTGATTAGGCGGTTGTTGTGGCGGGTTCAAAGCTCCTTCATTGTTGGCGTAGGAGAATCCCGGGTGATTTCTTGCGGCCGGATTGGACCAATAACCTTGGTTTCCCGCAACATATTGTACTTGCTCCAAGGATCCTTCTCCTTGCTCTCCTCCCGAATACATGGCTTGAGATTGGTCTTGCCAATCACTCATTTGGCTTGCCGGCGCGGAGGTGGAAGGGCTTCCTTGGGGCTCCGTGATGAATTTCTCCAATCTCTCCACCACCTTGTGGAGAGAATCAAATTTGCTCGTAAGCTCCGCTACGGCCTTTGCCTCGTAGATGCTAGTCGGCTTTAAGGAGGACGTAGAGTGTCCTCGCTCATCGCCCCATTGTTGGTTATTAGAGGACATCTCCTCAATTAGGGCCGTAGCTTCCTCGGGAGTCTTTGACAAGATTGCACCATTCGCCGCGGCATCAATAATTTGTTTGGTCCCCGGTTGGAGACCGTTGTAGAAGCTATGCACTAACTCCCAATCTTCTATACTGTGGTGCGGGCACTGGTGCTGCAAATCCTTAAATCGCTCCCAAGCTTCATAGAGCGTCTCATGTGGTCCTTGCTTGAAGGACATGAGAGCGCTCCGGATCTTCACCGTCTTGGATGGTGGATAGAATTTATCAATGAATGCATCCGCCAACCCGTCCCAAGAGGTGAAAACTTCGTCAGCTTGCGTCCTCAGCCAATAGAGTGCTTTGTCCTTTAGCGTGAAGGGGAAGAGGCGCAGTCTGATGGCATCGATCGGGACCCCCGGCATTTGGAAAGTGGCGCACTTCGACAAGAATGATTGGATGTGGTAGTGGGGGTTCTCATGAGCGTTCCCATGAAATGGGTCTTGTTGCATCAAAACCACCAATCCCGTCTTTAGCTCGAAGTTCTTGTCGGCCGCCAACTCCGGCACGGCTATGGATGACGTAGTAGAAGAGGTCTTAGGCCGAAGCCTATCGCGAATAGAAATTATTCTCGCCATTCTCTCCGCCAATTCTTCGGGAGTTTCCCGGTTGGTCATAAACCGCCCTTCCGGATATTGTCTCCTTTCCGCTCTGAGTCTCCGCGCGGTACGTTCGATCTCGGGATCGAATAATAAGGCTTCGGGGTCCGCCGTAGATCTCGTGTACATGCACAGGGAAAACAGAGTTTCAAAGAGATGATTAGTACCGTGGAAGGGTTAGGTAAGAATAGTAAAGGAAATAATAATGTTAAAAGAAAAATAAAAAGAAAATAAAAGAAAGAAATAGCTAAGGTGAAAAAGAATCAAACGCAATCGCCTCCCCGGCAACGGCGCCAAAAACTTGGTCGCGCCCCGGCGTACACGTCCCGAGGCGACGGTTGTAGTTTTACCGCAAGCGCACGGTATAGCGGCGATCGGGTATCGAACACAGGGAGGACGAATGACCATGCTTATTCCTAATCAACCTGGCTATCCAAGAGGGATAATTGCCTTGGGCGATCCTGTCACAATCATCAGACAAAAGTGCGAAATATCAAATCAAATAGAGAATGCCTAGGGAATGGGGAATCCCCACTACTCACCGTATTTCACAAATGTGGTTCGCCGGTATCGGAATCGCTAGGATGAGAATTTGGATGAACTAGTTGCAACTAAATGTGGAACCAAGCTCACGCTCTCGCGCTGTTGCCGGTCTATAGCTATCCTAGGTTTGGGTCCAATCTCTTGCAAACCCTAGCCTAGGGAAGCTAGCATTAGGATCAACATCATCGTCCAATTGCGCACCGAGCCCAATCTCTTGCAAACTCGGTCCACAATCTAGATTAGGATAGTTCCTACCCGTCCAATCTCTTGCAAACGGGTATTGGCACGGAATTGCAACCGGAGATCCTAGCATCGGTCCAATCTCTTGCAAACCGATACTTCGAAAATCCGACTCCAACCCAATTCGGATTTCTAGGGCTTCATATCGAATTGGGATCCAATCTCTTGCAAATCCCAATTGATGTGAATACCTAGCTATCCGTAGTAATTCGATCCCAATCTAATCCCTAATAACAATCCTAGCTCAATTTCTACCAATTCAACACAAATACGAAATTGGGCTTGTAGGGTTCATCCCCACGCCCCAAGACGTGGAGACTACTCACTAATCATAGCAATAGCACAATAATTAGCAATGAAATAGACAATGGAATTCATCACAACAATGATATAAACAATAAAAATAGAGTTTTTGGGGAAGAGAAGTGCAAACCAATGTAGATCTTCAATCAACCCACCAAAAATCCAAGTTTTTCTCTTCTCCAATCACAATTAATAAAGCTAAAAAGTAGACTCAAAAAGCTGCAAAAAAATCTAAGAGGTGCTCCCAACACTAGGGTAAAAACAGGGCTTAAATAGCCCCAAAAATCGTCCAAAAATCCTGACCAAAACGCCCCTGCACAGCCTGTTTTCCGCAGATTTCGCTACAGGCAGCGCATCGCACTCGGCCGAGTGACAAAAGTCGCTCGGCCGAGTGAAAACCCTGTAATTTTCCAGTAAGTCGGGGCTTTCAGGGGTCTTCAGTTCGGAGGTGGCTCGGCCGAGTGAGTTGTCGTCACTCGGCCGATGGCTTTACTTCACTCGGGCGGACGGATTTACCACTCGGCCGAGTGGGTCTTCTGAAGCTCAGGTGGCCGAAAAACAGTAACTTCGATACTTTTGAGGGCCTTCGTCTGGGCGCCACTCGGGCGGACGTGGTATAGTCACTCGGCCGATGTGGTCTCCGTCGCTCGGCCGAGTACACATGGAAAACGTGTCTGAACGGGTCGGCCGAGCGGTGTCTCGCTGGTCGGCCGAGTGGCTCCTCCACTCGGCCGAGTGGGACACAAAAAATGCCCAAACTGCTTAATTTGGCCTCCCCGTCGCTCCTGCGGCGTCCATTCTTCTTCCGCTCCTCTCCAACAGCAAAATACTCCTCGGGGAGATCGTTGGTGGCCGTCTAGCGTAAGCGTATCTCGAGATCACTCCAAATCGCGCCAAATCACCTGAAATGCGACAAAAACAACAAAACGTGAAAAGCATCGCAATATCGTCGATAAATCGTAAAAGACGTGATTTGGGCGATCTAAATGGCATGCAAACATGCGGAAAAAAGGTGTAAAATAAGGAGTGATCACATACTTTAATGAGAGATTACACAATATTTCTTTCTTGAATGCATCACCTCCACTTGTATCGTGTTGGCATAAACTGAATTGTTCATTCTTTTTGTCATATTCTCCTACTATAGCAAAAAGATGTCGTCTTATTTTTTGGGTTATATTTGGTTTGCTTTTTCGATCCAATGTGTCATTGTTCTCTTTTGTATTAGGCTTTGATGAAGTTATATAAAGGAGTTTGATAGCTGTCACGCCCCGCTTCCCAAAAATGGGGAGGCGAGACGTGAGAAGGTCCGCACAAACTTGAAGCCGTGAAGCTCCAAGTCTGATAAGCGAAAAAAAAACACTTATTATGGCAAGTCCTCGCAAAGCGAAACGAAACAACAATGATAATAAGGAAATGAGACGACATTTCATTGAATCTCCAAATGTCCATAAACAAATTACAATATCGCAGAAAAGCCACCAGGCTAAAGGAAAAGGATCTAAGGCCTAAACATGGCCAACAAAGAATAACATACATATAAGGGTGCCACGCACCAACGGCTAACAGCAAACCTAACAAAGAAGTGAACACGAGCGGTCTTCAAGACAGGCCCCTGGTGTCCACTCACCACCCCAGCAAGCAACATCATCAGCAACACCATATTCCCTGCAACAAAACTCTGGCTCTGGGTCTAACATGTGTCACCCAAAAGAGAGAGGGGCACATGTCAGCAAGTCTGGAAAGACTTGTGCAAGGAAACTGAAAGAAAGGTAAACTAGCAACCTAGAAGTTATAGTATGATGCATGGCATGGCAAGTGTAGTATGGAAGAGACAAGTAAAGTACAAGTAGCAAGTAACAAGTATGTCATGGATAACAAGTTTTACAAGTAAAACACGGACAAGTACAAGTGGCAAGTGTGACAAGTATTGTCAAGTATCAAGTACAAGGGATCACCCACACATGGATGCCCTATTGCCCGCAGGCTGTATTCAAGTGTCAAGTACAAGGGATCACTCAACGAGTGCCCTATTGCCCGCAGGCTGTGTTGAGCTCGTCTTCTGGAACACGAGCCAGAAAGTGGATTTAACAAGTATGGCGTAGGGGTGCACCTAGCCGGAACAAATAACACTAGTTTGTAGCGATGCTACGCAATCACGATAAGTATTCAAGCATGCAATGACATGAGCAGTTAATACGCGTACCGTTAATTGTAATTAAACGTGACAGTCAAAATGCAATGACATGAACATATTCGCGTACCGTTAATTGAAATTAAACGTGGCAGTTAAAATGCAATAGCAGTTAAGGATGCATGGATGACATGAACAGTTAATACGCGTACCGTTAATTGAAATTAAACGTGACATACAAGCATGATGAGGGTGACGGACCAAGCTTCGTTGTCAAGCTAGGTCAATGGCGTCTAAACGGCTATCCTTTCACCGTCTAGTCTCTTTTACGCTAAAGCAAGGTAAATGGCCTAAGACATGGCCTAAATCAAGAGATGCAAGTTTCACTTGCCTAGCACCGGGGATGACGACTACTTCGTCACACGGACGCCAATCTACGGGGAAATCACGAGAGAAGGCGGAGGAAACACTCCGGGGAACCTTAGGATCAGATCTGGAGAAGATTGGGGAAGTTTGGAGAATTAGGGTTCTTGGGGGATTTGGGGATTTTGATGGGTTTGATGAGATTTTGGGGAAGATGAGAGGTAGATAGAGTGAATGGATGGATTGGATGATGGATTTAGGGCTTGGAATGGAGAAATGGAGCTTGGAGGAAGATGGGGGCTCAATGGGGGAGAAACTAGGGCTTAGGGTTGTGTTGGAGAAGATGAAGTCGTTTGGGAGGGGTATAAATAGGATGGGCTGGCGGCTGCCCAGAAATTAGGGTTTTAACACTGGTTAGTCGGTCCAAGAGAAACCACTGACCGACTAGTTTGGCAACTAGTCGGTCGGTCGACCAACGCAGACCGACTAAGTGCAAACAGTAACTCCTGAACGAAAATAGGATATAGAGTTAGTCGGTCCATGAACAAGTACTGACCGACTAGTTTGGCATCTAGTCGGTCGATGAACGTTCTTAGACCGACTAAGAGTAAACAGTAACTCCTGAATTATTGATTGAATGAACTAGTCGGTTCCAGTTGATTTCCTGGCCGACTAAATTGGAATCTAGTCGGTCGGTCGATCTTCTTGAACCAACTAACGTGCACGAAAAGTGCCGATTCGAAGTGCGAAGCTTCGGGAAGATTTCTATGGCTTCTAGGTTTGATTTATACTCTAAGATATGATCGATATGAAGCTCGTCACGAGTGACTTACTCCGAGTTCAATGATTCTAAGGAAGGACCTAGAAGATCACATCAAAAGGAACGAAAATGAAAGCTAGGAATTCTCAACGAGATAAATGAAAGCGAGAACTATGGAAATGGAAACCACACAAGGAGAGAACCCACCATCGTAAGCAAAACACACTGATAATCCAATCATACAAAAACCAGTCGTTACATCCTACCCACCTTAGAATAAAGTCCGTCCTCGGACTTTCTAACACATATATAGTCGCTCGGGTAACTACCCTCAACCAATATCACATCATACCTTCAACCAAGTACTTTCATTTCGAGTGTTTATATATATATGCACTAGGAATCAAATATTACTACCACACACATATTTTCACGCACATAGTACACTCATACTTATTATAGTCAATCAATTTCATACAACAATAAACACTCATTACTTACTATAAGAAAATAACCAAGCCTCTCTTATTTGAAAATAATTTCACATTTTTTTGTCATTCAAGTACATGCAAATATTTCACCATATTTTCACCTCACATATAGTCCTATATCTATATTTTGGTATAGCCACCCACAATCATGTGCGTAACACAACCAAGCACAAACAATTCAAACACCATACATACATCATCCATCACTATTCATCACCACATACAATTATACCACAGCACATAGAGTACACCCACTCAAGCTTGAGTGAGACTCGAATCATAGCAGGACATTTATATGCGTAACACAGTATCCATACACATACCAATACCACTCCAAGGCATACACATCCACGTATCACATATTTTCACACCACATCCACCCATTTATAATTACCATATCAACACATCAACTACATACAAGTTTAAGAGATGCAATAGTCGGGTATACCTCCTGATATACACGCATACGACATCTCATAAAAACAAGTATTATCAATCAAAATTATCATTCTGCCATCATACGTATATCACATCATACTCAAGCAGAAAATTACCTACACACAACATACAAATGCCAACACCCATACCACTATATACACACCACGAAATCAACACTACGACGACATAACCACTTAACTAATGGGCCCACCAAACCATAATAAGGTTGACACAGGCAACGACAAGCTCTAAGGGCTAGACAAAAAGGAAGGAACTGAAATCACATGCGTAACGAATAGAAAGATCGAAAAGCATGAAAACAGTCGGTAAAACAAATTGTTTGAAAACGGGTTTGAGACGAATATACGTAATAAGAGGAAAAGCAGTTTATTGGCTTATATAAAATTATTATGAGGAAAAAGGAAATCATTTACTCGAACATCAAAACATAGGTCAGGAATGTTATGCGGCAGCAATCTAAAAATTTTGGAAAAGTTTTGAGATTCGAAGATTGAAATCAGATCAAGTATAGTGTGGAGAATTTAAGCGCATGCTAAAGGTTTTCCGAATCTTAAAGCTGAAGAGAAATCCCAAATAAACCATATCGAAAATACTTTTAGAGAAATCCGGATTTGCCAACAAAATTGATTTATACAAGATCTTAATGTACGAGCAACGAACGTGGTACCGATATATAAAAATAATTGAAGTCATATCTCAGAAATTATCTTAGAAGTGTGTATGGTGAATGGAAAGATAATATCTTAGTAGTATGGAAAGAGAAAAGGATATTTAAACTCATCAAGTTAGTGTTAAAACTTTTAAACCGTTTTATGAAGGGTCTAAGTCAGGAATGATTTCGAAATGGTAATAAAAATTATTATTATTATTATTTTAATACAAAAATCTGAAATATGGAAAATGTTGAGCATAAAATCGACTTGCTAAAAGCCGAAGTCCAAAGGGGCTTGAAAAGGTTATTAAAAGTAAGCACAAAGTGTTTTCGAATAAAATTTTAATGGCACAAGTAAGAAAAGAAATTATGAATCGAGTTAGGAAAATAGAAATACGGTTCAGAATGAAATTTGTATATGAAAAGGGACAAGACGTTTATATCGATACGAAGGTACATGCAGAAAATATTATAAACTTCTAATCTAAAAATCTCAACACAAGTTTCGATATTTTAAAACATAAATAATTTAAGTCGGCGAAGGAGCATGAAACCTTACATATATCAAAAGCGTTTCGAACAAATTTAAACTTAACGAGTACGTCGAACCTATAATTGATGTATATACAAAAATTAGTTGAAACCCATTTAGTTTGGAAAAATACCCCTAAAGGTATGTAAGATAAGTGGTTAAAATAGATTTTTTTTTGTAGTTAGGAAAAAGGACGGTATATCGAACCATCAGGATAGTAATAAAGTTTAAAAATCAAAATGCGAAAGGTACATCGTTAGAAGAATAGTACAAGTTAGAAATTTAAAAATTACGACCAAAAGTCTTCAAAATTCAAGAACGACTTTTAACTCCATCGAAATTTAGGGAGACATATTTAAAGAAGTTAGAACAAAATTTAAATTGAGTGAAACTTCAAATAAGGAAAGCATTCGAAAATAACTTTGGAAGAATCAAGATTTGCAACGGAAAACATTTGAAAGATCAAGGATAATTGGAATGAGGTGGTCATGTGAATTGAGGACAAAGGAAGTGGTTACGGAAACGTAATTTTCCAAAAATTTGTAGTCGGGAAAATGTTTGAACACAACTTGGATTTGTTGAAAGCTGAAATCATCCGTGACTTGAAAAGTATATTAAGGGAGCGCAACGAGTCATTTGAATATCATAAATAAGAAGGGAAAATTCATAAATCAAATTTGGAAAATAGAATTGCGGCTCAGAATTAAATCGATTTATGAAAAGGGACAAGATATTTAAATAGGCATGAAAGGTATAGGCTGTAAAACATTATAAAACAGTAATCAAAATCTCGTCAAAACTTTCGAATTTAAAAAAAAAATTAATTTAAGTCAACGAAAGAGTACGAGATATAAGTATACATATAACAATTGAAATTCCATTTAGCTTGGAAAGATTTTAGAGTATGTCATGCGATTAAAATGAATCTCATAGTTAGAAAATGGTACATCGAATTTTCCAAAATAGTATTGGAGTCTTTAAACCGAAATGCGAAAATATAGACAAGAAAATGGTTACGAGTTAGCAATTATAATTTCAACCATTAGACTCCGAAATCTACAAGGAATTTGACTCAATCGAAAAGTGAGAAATTTTAAGTATATACGTAGCGGGTTTAAAACAAAATTTAAACTTAGCGAAAACTTTAATAAGGGAAATAGAAAAACAACTTTTTAAAAGAAATTAAGCCTTGCAAACGGGGACATTCGAAGGATCAACGATTATCGAAACATGGTGGTCATGGAAATCGAGGCAAGGGATTTGGTCGGATGATCAAAGCACAAATACGCCTAGGATATGACTTAGGAAAATCTACGGGAATCTCCTACGGTCAACCAGCTAAAGATTATGGAAGACTCCCTAAGGGCTAGACATCGATGAAATGAGTTCAACTTGGTCCGAAATCGATGAACCCAAGCGAGAGACCAAAGAAATCCTAGGAGTCTATCATAGTCAAAGCTAGACAGGAACCACTAAGGTAACTCTTAAGGCTATCAAATCAATCACTAACATGGAGTCTAACTAACAATCAAGGATCCCTAACTAGCAAGCACGAACTTCTAACTAAGTCTCACTATAGTCCTGACCTAATGGATTTCCTACTAAGCTGAGACAGATGCTCTAACACGCCTACCAGCCACCTAAGACATAGGAACGCTAAAACCTAGACTCTGGGCTTATAACTTGGATGTTCTAATTTATTTAATGGACATTCTATAATTATTATTGTTGTTCCGATAGTTCGCATTTGCAAATGGACCTGCATGGGCCACCACTAAAACCTGTCACGCCCCGCTTCCCAAAAATGGGGAGGCGAGACGTGAGAAGGTCCGCACAAACTTGAAGCCGTGAAGCTCCAAGTCTGATAAGCGAAAAAAAACACTTATTATGGCAAGTCCTCGCAAAGCGAAACGAAACAACAATGATAATAAGGAAATGAGACGACATTTCATTGAATCTCTAAATGTCCATAAACAAATTACAATATCACAGAAAAGCCACCAGGCTAAAGGAAAAGGATCTAAGGCCCAAACATGGCCAACAAAGAATAACATACATATAAGGGTGCCACGCACCAACGGCTAACAGCAAACCTAACAAAGAAGTGAACACGAGCGGTCTTCAAGACAGGCCCCTGGTGTCCACTCACCACCCCAGCAAGCAACATCATCAGCAACACCATATTCCCTGCAACAAAACTCTGGCTCTGGGTCTAACATGTGTCACCCAAAAGAGAGAGGGGCACATGTCAGCAAGTCTGGAAAGACTTGTGCAAGGAAACTGAAAGAAAGGTAAACTAGCAACCTAGAAGTTATAGTATGATGCATGGCATGGCAAGTGTAGTATGGAAGAGACAAGTAAAGTACAAGTAGCAAGTAACAAGTATGTCATGGATAACAAGTTTTACAAGTAAAACACGGACAAGTACAAGTGGCAAGTGTGACAAGTATTGTCAAGTATCAAGTACAAGGGATCACCCACACATGGATGCCCTATTGCCCGCAGGCTGTATTCAAGTGTCAAGTACAAGGGATCACTCAACGAGTGCCCTATTGCCCGCAGGCTGTGTTGAGCTCGTCTTCTGGAACACGAGCCAGAAAGTGGATTTAACAAGTATGGTGTAGGGGTGCACCTAGCCGGAACAAATAACACTAGTTTGTAGCGATGCTACGCAATCACGATAAGTATTCAAGCATGCAATGACATGAGCAGTTAATACGCGTACCGTTAATTGTAATTAAACGTGACAGGCAAAATGCAATGACATGAACATATTCGCGTACCGTTAATTGAAATTAAACGTGGCAGTTAAAATGCAACAGCAGTTACGGATGCATGGATGACATGAACAGTTAATACGCGTACCGTTAATTGAAATTAAACGTGACATACAAGCATGATGAGGGTGACGGACCAAGCTTCGTTGTCAAGCTAGGTCAATGGCGTCTAAACGGCTATCCTTTCACCGTCTAGTCTCTTTTACGCTAAAGCAAGGTAAATGGCCTAAGACATGGCCTAAATCAAGAGATGCAAGTTTCACTTGCCTAGCACCGGGGATAACGACTACTTCGTCACACGGACGCCAATCTACGGGGAAATCGCGAGAGAAGGCAGAGGAAACACTCCGGGGAACCTTAGGATCAGATCTGGAGAAGATTGGGGAAGTTTGGAGAATTAGGGTTCTTGGGGGATTTGGGGATTTTGATGGGTTTGATGAGATTTTGGGGAAGATGAGAGGTAGATAGAGTGAATGGATGGATTGGATGATGGATTCAGGGCTTGGAATGGAGAAATGGAGCTTGGAGGAAGATGGGGGCTCAATGGGGGAGAAACTAGGGCTTAGGGTCGTGTTGGAGAAGATGAAGTCGTTTGGGAGGGGTATAAATAGGATGGGCTGGCGGCTGCCCAGAAATTAGGGTTTTAACACTGGTTAGTCGGTCAAAGAGAAACCACTGACCGACTAGTTTGGCAACTAGTCGGTCGGTCGACCAACGCAGACCGACTAAGTGCAAACAGTAACTCCTGAACGAAAATAGGATATAGAGTTAGTCGGTCCATGAACAAGTACTGACCGACTAGTTTGGCATCTAGTCGGTCGATGAACGTTCTTAGACCGACTAAGAGTAAACAGTAACTCCTGAATTATTGATTGAATGAACTAGTCGGTTCCAGTTGATTTCCTGACCGACTAAATTGGAATCTAGCCGGTCGGTCGATCTTCTTGAACCAACTAACGTGCACGAAAAGTGCCGATTCGAAGTGCGAAGCTTCGGGAAGATTTCTATGGCTTCTAGGTTTGATTTATACTCTAAGATATGATCGATATGAAGCTCGTCACGAGTGACTTACTCCGAGTTCAATGATTCTAAGGAAGGACCTAGAAGATCACATCAAAAGGAACGAAAACGAAAGCTAGGAATTCTCAACGAGATAAATGAAAGCGAGAACTATGGAAATGGAAACCACACAAGGAGAGAACCCACCATCGCAAGCAAAACACACTGATAATCCAATCATACAAAAACCAGTCGTTACAATAGCTCTAAATTAGATCAGCCGAATCTATTTTACATGCCTGTTGTTTTTGTTTTTGCCTGGTTGTTTTTCTATTTTTATAATAACATTTTTTCCGGTCTTCCTGCAGGACACTAAGCTTGTATACAAGCATTTCGCAACATTGCATTTTGTTATCGTATTTGATAGCTCAGAAAATGAGTTAACAATGCTTGATCTTATCTAAGGTAAGAACACCTTATTTTGCATAATAACGAACATCTACATGCCACTCTATGCATTGTGGCTTTACCGTGAAATTCTTTTTGACTAGAAGAAGACCACACAGTTTCTCATATGTGGAGTAAAGTCATTCAGTAATTATGTTGCTAGCATCACTCTGCTTCCTTTTTAAGTGTAATATGTGCATCTTTTTGTTTCACCCAATGACTAACATATTTCGTTTATCTTTCAGTTCGATCGATCAGCGGTGTCTCCAACCTCGTCTAGTTCGATCGATCAGCAGCGTCTCCGATCAGCTAATTATTTCAGGTGAATCCATAGTCTCTACATCTCTAATTATTTCATTAGAATTTTGGATTGTGACTTAGTACAAATGTGGAAAATTAACTTTATATTAATTTTTGTAGTATCGTTCTTGATGGATCGAGATTGGGTAAATGCGGATCGATTATCTGAAACGTATAAGAAAGGGATGGAAGAGTTTTGTGCTCATGCAATTAAGAATGCTAAAAATCCGATGTTCATTAAATGTCTTTGTCGAAAATGTCTAAATGTAAAAGAAGTTAGCGGTGAAATGAAGTTGCACGAGCATTTAATGTTTCATGGTATTGATAGAACATATAAGGTTTGGACATATCATGGTGAGAGCAAAGGTAAATGTAACTCAAGTTGCAAACGTAAATATAGTTCATCAAGTCAATTGGGCTCCCAATTTGAGTTTGAAAATATAATGAACACAAGTAGTATGGGAGATGGTAATGATAAGTCTAGTCATGTTAAGAATTTTCCAAGTGTTGTCAATGAAGAGTTGTGGGATCATCCTGATATGTGTGATGACTTATGAGAGGATGATGGGTTACCATTGTGGCCGGGTTGTAAAAAGGCTTCAAAATTGTCAGCTGTGTTGATTTTGTACAACTTAAAAGCTAGTCACCAAGTTTCTGATGTGTTCTTCACAGAGATGTTAGAAGCTGTAAGTGGGCTACTGCCAGATGGGAATGTGCTCCCTCATAGAGCGTATGATGCTAAACAAATGCTCAAATCTATCGGGTTAACACATGAGAAGATCCATGCTTGTCCGGATGATTGTATTTTATTTAGAAAAGAGTACGCAGAATTGAATGAATGTCCCAAGTGTTGCAAGAAGTGATATAAGAAAAACAACTCCCCGGCCAAAGTTATGTGGTACTTTCCTATAATTCCTAGATTTAGGAGGTTGTATAGTAGCGCAGAAGATGCTAAATACTTGACATGGCATCATGATGAAAGAATTAATGATGGAATGTTGAGACACCCAGCCGATTCACCTCAGTGGAAGACATTTGATAATAAATATCCGGAATTTGGCAAGGATCCAAGGAACTTGCGCTTAGTACTTTCAACAGATGGAATGAACCCTCATGGTCTTCAGAGTACTTCCAATAGTACATGGCCCGTGATTTTGATGATCTATAACCTGGCTCCTTGGTTATGCATGAAGCGAAAGTATATGATGCTGTCTATTTTGATATCAGGACCTAAGCAACCTGGTAACGACATTGACATATATTTGGCTCCTTTAATCGAGGACTTAAAGGTGTTGTGGGAAGAGGGTGTTGATGTATATGATGGATACAAAAAGGCTGATTTCAGTTTGAAGGCTATGTTGTTTGGAACAATCAATGATTTCCCAGCTTATGGCAACCCCTCTGGATATATTGTGAAGGGGCATTGTGCTTGCCCATGTTGTACAAATGACACAGATCATCTTCGATTGAGTCATTGTAAGAAGTCGGTTTACATGGGGCATAGACGGTGGTTGGATCGAAGTCATCCCTACAGAACGATGTCAGAGGCATTCAATGGTGAAGTTGAAACTCGGTGTCCACCTCCTACATTGTCAGGTGTTGATGTGCTGAAGGAGGTGGAAAACATTAAGACACAGTTTGGTAAGAAGTTTGCAAAGTTTGTTCCAACTAAAGGTTTTAAGAAAGAATCAATCTTTTTTCAGTTAGTATATTGGAAGGACTTGTTTGTTAGGCATTTTATTGATCTCATGCATAATGAGAAAAATGTTGGTGCTAGTTTGCTAAATACTTTGCTAGGTGACAATTTGAAATCTAAAGATGGACTCAATGCACGAATTGACATGGTTGATATAGGAATCAGAGAAGAACTTGCACATGTACCAAAGGAGGGGAAAGCACCATACTTGCCTCCTCCTGCTCATACTTTGTCTAAGAAAGAAAAGACTGTGTTACTCGAGACACTCCACTCCGTGAAGGTACCTGAGGGGTACTCGTCCAACATACAAAGTCTTGTATCTTTATCCGGGTTGAAATTGATGACTTTAAAATCACATGATTATCATGTCATCATTGAGAATTTGCTACCAATTGCAATTCGTGCTATTTTTCCAGAAAATGTACGTAAAACTATCACAAAGTTATGTTGGGTTTTCAAAGCCATGAGCAGCAAGGTCATAGACCCAAGAAGTCTGTCAAGTCTACAAAAAGTGATTATAGAAACACTTTGTGAGCTTGAGATGTATTTCCCACCTTCTTTCTTTGATATCATGATTCATTTGACTGTACACTTGGTTTACGAGACGAGGATGTGTGGTCCTGCACGTATGAGATGGATGTATGGCATAGAGCGGTATATGAAAGTGTTGAAAGGTTATGTGAGGAACAGGTACAGACCAGAAGCTTGCATCGCTGAAACCTATTTAGTTGAAGAAGCGATAGAATATTGGTCTGAATATATCCCAAATGTCGAAGCAATTGGACTTCCAAGTACTCGTCACACTGATAGGATTGACGGTGAGGGTGTAACAGGTGGTCAACCAGTATTGATCAACCTCGAACAATGGCGACGGATACACTTGTGTGTTTTACATAACACAATTGATGTTGTTCCTTATGTTGAGTTGCACAAGCAGGTTATCTCAATAAAATATCCAGAAAAAGGCTCTGATTGGATTGAAGTGGAACACAATTTTACCTTCATTGATTGGTTTAAGTGTCATATTGGTGATAAGATATTACAGAAAAGTTATTCAGTATCGGAAAGGGTTAAGTTTTTGTCAAGAGGACCTGATATGCATGTGTACTCTTACCAAAGTTATCTCATCAATGGATACACATTCTACACTAGAGAACACGATGAGAGGAGTACTATGCAGAATATCGGGATTTCTATTAATGCCACCGCACTAAACCAGACAAATACGACATACTTTGGACAAATCGTGAATATGTGGGAAATTGATTATGTTGGATTTCGAGTTCCGTTGTTTGACTGCAGTTGGGTTAGCATTCCTCATGGGGTACATGTTGAAAGTTCTGGATTTATACGGGTCGATTTGAAAAAGGTTGGGTACAAAGACGATTCGTTCATTGTGGCAACACAAGCTAAGCAGGTGTTTTATGTCAGTGACCCAGTTGATAAGAAGTGGTCCATTGTTATATTGTCAAACAAGTTCAATAACAGTTACCAAGTTAGTGACCATGTTGTTGAGGACGTTGACACAATTAATGATCCTTCTTTTGAGAACCTGTATGTGTGTCCGAGCATTGATGATAATTTTCAACGCTTATATGCAATATATGATCATGATGAGGGTGAATATGTAAATCCAGATTTAGTTAATATACATGGTCATGAACGAGCAAAGCCAACTACGAAAAGAAAGAAGATAGCTAAAGCGAAGAAGAAATGTACGCTTTGTTCATATTATATATTTGTTATTTATATATAGTGATTTCAGCTACAAGTACAAATCTGCTTTAGACATGCATTAGATTGTGCTTACTTCACTTAATTGGAATGAATAAGATATGTAGAAATTGTTGTAATTTGCATTCACTCTCATCTATTAATCTTGTCATCTTATGATCTTGTTCTTCTCTTATGTGCAGGATCCTGGTTACTGGATCCCAGCGCACAGAGCGTGCTAGTGGGGATGGTCAGGGTGGTTCTAGAAGAGGTGAGTCAGGGGGTTCCGATGATACTAGTGGCATGTCTCAGATTCAGTCTCGAGGAATAGTTACTATGGTGAATGTTAAGAAAAAAAGGCCAAAGGAGAAGTAATAAAGGTGAAATGGAATGAAATGGGTCAACCAATTGGCAAAGAGTCGATGACCCTAGCACACTTCATTGGCTCTTGTAGTAGAAGAAATTTTCCGATCTCGATTACAGATTGGCGTAATAAAGATTTGACAACCCTGAAAGACCAATTTTGGGATGAAATCAAGGTATATTCCTGATTAGTATTTTTTTGTAGTGTATAATCAAATATTTTTTATAATTAGATGAGTATTTTGTTTATAAAACTTGTGATGAAATTGTATGTAATTATTAGTTTTGCTCTGTTTAACAAGTGACATTTATAGCAATGATACCTATGAATGACTAAACATCTAAAATATGTGTGGATTGACCTGACATGTATCTGTTCGCTAGAGATGTGTTTTTATCCTGCTCGTGTTTGAAACTTCACTGACTTAATGTTAGGGTTTTTTTTCTCACTCTGTGTGTTGGCTCATGTTTCATTTTTATGCCTTTTTTTGCCATTGGGAAAGGCTTATAGACCTTACAGAAGTCAAATGCAAATTGTTTCTATAAACTTCAATGAATCAGTTAAACTTCATATTTTAGATGGCCATGTACAGTAGAAAAGTAAGTAGCTTTTAACCATTGTGGCAAGCGAGAAGGTGAAAGGAGTCTCATTCATGCACGTTTACACCATCTGTACTCCCTCTAATGCATTTGCAGACAGGCAAGATGCATGAGATGGTTGTGAAATAAATTGGATGTGCTTTTGTGTAGGAAGTCAATGCAACCTTTTCATGTTATGGCAAGAAGATTCTTGTACTGATTGTGCAAATGCCTGAACATTTTTTGTCAAGCAAAAGATTTGTCCAAAAAGTTGAGAGGAGAGAGGAATCTAAAGATGTATCCATACATGTACTTTCATCTCCTGTCATGCATTGTGTATTCTTCTATTGATTTTTGTCTTGCTGTTAATCAAGCCACAACTTTGTGATAAATTTATTTAATGATTGAAAGTTATGCTAATTATATACTTTGACCCACAAAATTCTTAATTCAAGTCAGAATAAAAATAGTTGATAGTATAAGAATAGTGGAAGGATATACTATTTTTTGTTCTCACGTAGACATTGGATAGCTCATTGATTCCTGTTATAATGAGAAATTGCCAATTCAAAATTCAAAGCCAATGGAATCCAGCATTGATGAAAAGAACATTTCCATTGTTAAATTAAAAACAGATGTTAACTTTTAAGTGATACCAAAATAGCTAATAATAATTTTGAATTTCTTGAAAGCTGTAGCATTTGCTTCCCATTGTAACTTGGATCTGTTTTGGTTTCTTGCAAATATGAAACATTGCCGATGGTTTTTTTATGTTGATTGATTTGCATGTTTTCATTTTGAATCCTTTACGTTCACACAGACTGTAACTTTCAAATCCATGGTATGTGCTTATGTGGTATTGCTGTAACAACCGGACACTCTTAGGATCAGGTCATTCACTGTTGAGGATTTGAGAGTTCAAAGAGTCACTTCAATCGATGGCTCATCTTCTGTCCTCCAATGACTCTGTTTGGTTTTTTCATACATATTCAAAATGAGTGTTGTGGTACTTTTTAAACAGCCATTTATATTATGCTTTACATCTTGCAATCCTGTGGGCTCTGGAGATTAGAATCAGAGTTATATGAAGACTGCCTTAGATTCTCCAGCAAGCGAGAAAAGACCACATTCAGTGGAAACAATGTTAAACCTATGTAAGGAGAGTAGGAAGGTATCCATGGTTGTTGCTGTTCGAGAGTTGAACGTTAATTGATAAGGATTCTTAATTGCTGCTGGAATTAAGAATGTACACAGCACCGCTTCATGCTATGAATTTCCTGCTACATATGTACAATACAAAGAACACTTCAGGTATGAACAGTTCAATTTTAAACTGGATACAAGATAAGAGACTTCAATATGATTAGGTAAATATATTCATTAACTCCACAATGAGTAATCATTATAATTAGTATTAATTAGCAGTATTTTTATTGTTGTTATTACTGCTGCGCTTTCTTCTTTTGATTATCTGACATCGATCATTTCCATGCGAAAATTCAAATGCAAATTGTCATACTTACATCTTTCAAACATTTTTCAAACATTTTTCAGAGATGCCATACTTACATCTTTCATCATTGCTTCATCATGAATAGGAAACATTTGCTGGGTGGACAAAACGCACAAGAAACTGATTCTTCGTCGTGCCGGTTACCTGCACATAGTCTTTAGAACGAGGTTAAGGAATCTTGCCAGAGATAGCCATGGTAACTACTCGGATAAGCCACCTTTCATATACTCACACTTGTCTTCTGTGTCTCCGTTTTGGAAAGATTTCGTGGCGTACTCTTCGACTCTAGATTTTAAGGTAACGTTTACGTTATTTCATTACTTTCAATTTGAGGACACTACAATTTAAACTAACTAATGACAACACTCAATTGTAGGAAACAAGCAAAATAAACAAAGTGAGAGCGGAATCAATGGAGGCGCAATATAGGAAAGCATGTGTGGGTTATGCACGTCTGAGACAGGAGATTGTATGTATTGTAAAAATAAGCTGTATCATCAACCAAGATGATGGATTTGAATGGTTTTGTTTGTTTTTTCTTGCTAATTGTGGCCTTGAAATTCGTAGATTGAAGAGAAATTATGTGAAGGGGAAGAGTATCCTGTAGTGACTCGCTTAGATACTTGGAAGAGAGCGAGGATGAATGCTGAGCACCAGGTTGATGATCCTGCTGCCTTGCGAATACTGGAGGATGTGGTAATATTCTAAGACAAAGATTGATTATAAATGAGTCATGGTTACTTGTGCACTTAAATTCTGTGGTTAAGTTGATCTACATTAACTTCACTTCTAATGTTTCTATTAGGTTTGCATAACACAAGAGTTGGGAGAAGATGAGCTGAATGATATTGGAGTTAAAGACTTGCTGGATCGAGCTATTCCTCTCGTTTATTCAGGTCGTGTACGAGGATGTGGATTTGGTGGCACAAAGAGATCTTTGTCTTCTGTTCCTGAATTGTCTGAATTGTCAAAGTTGAGAAGGCAATTCAATAGACTAGAGAAAGAAATCCAGGAGATGAAGACCAATCAGCCTATGGCGACTTCTTGTGGTTCTAGCCACATGGATAATTTCGATGATGATGCCATGGATTTGGATGATGACCTTGATGTTCCGGATCCAGATCTTCCTGAGGTATATTAAGCGACTATACAAATTGACCCTTTATTTATTCATTAAATCACATTCATTAATATATTTTTCATTGCTAGGGTCCTATTACATGTTATTTGTACGTTGCGAACCCCCGGAGACATGTCGGGCAAGGTATTTTGCATAATGGTCCAAAGGAGATTCTTCATGGTGTTCCACTGCCAGAAGGTTACGTGAGGATACAATTTGAGGTGGCAGTGGAATCCGAGAGACATTCAGGGGTGCCTCAACAAACTGACGAGGTTAGGACTGTTGGAGAAGCGGTTGGACATTTTATTTCATGGCCAAAAAAACTGGTATCTTTGAAAATAGAGGTAAAGTCTATTTAACTGGTATCTTTGTTTTATGTTTTATATGAATACTCTATTTATATTAAAATTTGTTTGTAGTGTCCACCTCTAAGGAAGATGGATAAGAGGAGCCAGAAAATTCATACAAGTTCTAATAAGCCTACTTTGAAAACTATGGAGTCAACATTTTGTGCTAAGCAAGTAGGTTATCCCAAGAGTCGAGATTCTCCTCACGATTCCATGGTGTTGCACCTTTTACGTCTCGCACCCCAAACTATTGTGAACAACATAGAAGTTCCTATTAAAGCATATTTTGATGGAGAGACTTGGGATGAACTTATTATTTATGAAAATATCTTGGAGGTTTTGGAGGATAGATGGCTAAGTGCCACAAGCATTGCCTTTTATATCAGGTAATAAAATTATTAAAAGTTGTCCTTCTAATTTGATATAAATGGTTTACAACACTCATTTCTTATGTATTGTTTAAAGGTATTTGGGTGATGTTTATCTATCCGAAAATGCCGAGTTGGCCGGCAAGTTTTCTTTTTTGTCGCCCCATATTGCACCAATGGTAGGTAGTGGAACATCGGCCAATCATTTGGCCGAATGTCTCCTGAAATATGCAGGACAGAACCATCTATTATTGATACCGCATAATGTTGGGTGAGTTCAATATAATATTAAATAATTATATGTTTATCAAATATGTGATATGTCTAATTTTTTTCAAAACATTATGCAGTCATCATTGGGTATTGGTTGCTATCAATATCCAAACAGAGTCGATTTACTTCATGGATCCACAAAATGCAAAGATTTCACAACGTGTGGATTTGAAAAACTTTGTGGAAAGGTAAATATATCTTCAAGTTTTTTTCATTACAAATATATATATACATTTGTATAATATTGTTTAATTTATAAAAACAGTGGTATAAAAGGTTATCGAACTCTTCGAGGGGGCAATATCAGTAGAATGGCATACAATAGATTCAAGTGGGTTAACATTCAGGTAATACTTTACAATTTTGAAATTTATTATATACGAAATATTATTGTAATAAATTTTATATACTTAATTGGCGTTATTTTCATCGTGTCCAAAGCAGACTGATGGCATTCATTGTGGTCACTATGTTTGTTGCTTTATTGAGGATATTTTGATTTTTGGTGATACGACTATTCCTATTCCCGTAAGTAAATCGTTTTAGAACTACTTAATAGTTTTGAAGTATTTGATCTCGTCTATCTATGTTTTGTAAATTTTATGTTTTACAGTTTGTTAATATGGAGTCACTCAAGTATTATTCCCCAGAAAGAATGGAAAATTTTAAAGTCAATTGGACGTGGTACTTGTACAATCGATTCCTCAAGGAAAAGATGAAGTGTTGAAGCGCTTTCTAATGCGTGTCGCGCGAAATTGCCATAATTCAAGGTATATTTTACACATGCTACTGTCAGTGAGCGATTTCATTTAAGTCATGTGTCATTATTTTAGTGCTTATGCTACATAATATGACGAAGATGCTACTGAAGGCAAATTTAGCTTACTATCTATTTACTTTTCAATGTGGGTGTTACTGATCTATTTCTTTGGCATTGAAGTTTTTTTACTGACCCTATCTTATTCCTGGGAAACAAATTCTAGATCTTTAGTTCAACATCTTATTCTTCTGATAGGGATGCATATTTTCATGCTTGCAAGCAGATATTGCCAGGATAATCATTTTGCATTACCAGAGAAGTATTGATTAGCTAGCCATGGTATACATTTTATTTAAATCTTCTTTATCTGACGAGGTTGCCATACCAAGAACTATCATTTTGCATTACAAGGACAAAATATTAAAACCTGGTTGTCATTTTGATTCTCTTTATCTCTCGTGGTTTTATTATATAAATTATTGCTAGTTGGAGTGGTGGCAACCATGATGGCATCCTCTTCTTGAGAGGAAGGTACAGTGAAACCTTTGAATGCAACCTTTTCGTTTCTATGGTTATATCCATAAGTGTTTTTAGTTTGAATTAGCTCTTTGTAGTTCTAATACTTGTGGGCATTGTTTTTAGTTTATATTAAGCAAATGTGATTAGTTTAAACTTTTTGCATGATTAGACACTGGTGTCTGCTAGACACTGGTTTCTTCGTTGCAATAAGAAATCATAAATCATGCTACATGAAGTACTGAAGCATGTAGAGGTTGAGATACCTTTCCTGTAATACCGAAAGCCTTCTTTATGGTATTAAACAGTGTATCGGCATCAAGACAACCCACTGATTGTTCTCTACACAAGCTTAAGTCCTTTGTCAATGTCTTATTGTTTGCTATATTCATTAAGGAAGAATGCTTTGACTGCTTCAGTTTATGTTTTATCTCAACATCATACAGTTGCAAGTCTGGATTTTTTTATACAAGTTCTCTTTGTTGTTTCATCGAACATATGCTAGAACTGTACTATATAGTTTAAGATACTCTCATTTATCTCAAAATTTCCTTGTTATTACAGGTCATTGTATTGTATCTATAGTCATTGAGTTGGATTCTTTTAGTTCCCTCTTATCTCATGCATGAAACATCACTATACACTGTTATAATATGAATAAAAATCATATATATAAAGAAGCATGCATGTGAGATGGACTTCTTTCTTGCAATAATAAATCAAAAAACATACTATATCAAGAAGAATGTAGAGGTTGAGATACCTTTCCAATAACACCGAAAACCTACTTCATTGTATTAAACCATCTGTGGGCAGCAAGACAAAGCCAATCACCCACTAATTGCTTGGTTGAAGCTTGGTTGAAGATACCATTCCAAGCGTTCGGTTGAAGTTTCTGAAGACCGCAGCCGAAGAATCAAGCAGCTCACCTGATCAGTTGATACTTCAACCGATCGGGTGAAGTCGTTTTCTATATATAGTTGCCTAGGTTTTCAGAAAATGCAGCATTTGGTATTTTTTGTCTTTTTCTCTATTTGTGACGGCTGGAATTTTATTGTTATCAGTAAGTTCTCTGATCTTTGTCAAACTTTAATATAGTCTTAATAGCAGTGCTACTACCGTGTTTCAATTGCCTGATCATGATTTTTACCGTTGATTTTCATTTAGATTGCTTTTTAGCTATAATGTGTGAGTAGTTCCCAAATCTGGGATTTTGGTGGAAACCCCTTCGTGGGTTCTCCCTGATGCGTCCATAAGACTAGGATTTTGATAGGGATTAGGAATTTAGAGGTTACGCGGGGTGTTTCATTGTCATCGGTGGGAAAAAGACCGCCTTTGATCGTAGGGCCAAGGGGGAATAAACTTGGCGGTTGACTCCTTAGCCATAGCTCACGCCCTTAGCGTAGACATCGAATCGTAGCGCGTGGGAACAGCATGATGAGATGTTGGGAGTTATCATTGCGAGCTTAGTGCTCCCAGAATCAGTCAGTGTTATTGGACATGTGAATGCCCACTGACCTAACCTGGGTAGTCCGACGTATCGATATGGGCACCGACCGGAATATCGGGCCCATGGGACGCTGGTATCACTCTTAGAGGCAACGTCTCACCACTAAACTCTAATTCTGATCGGTTTCCTATCCGTAGGACGTAATAGCGAGAACACATGATAGGGTGGAAACTGGAGTCTTGGGTTTCCTTTTATATTATTTATCCTCCGTATTTACATTCCGTGACAAACAATCCATCGATCAGGCTTGTTCGCCCGTAGGGTGAATTGGTTCCTCCTAGAAACAAGCACAACCACGCCTCCCTATGTTCGACCCCCAAGCCACACTACAACACCATGCACTTGTGGTACAAATATTTTAAATCTGGTATCCCTTAATCCAACTGCACTCTTATGAGTTAAAACCGGGGGACGTCAAGATTTATGGCGCCGTTGCCAGGGAGGCAACTTGTTTGTTAATTTTAGGACCTTCGATCCCTTGAGTCTAGTTCATATCCCTACCTCACGATAGTTTTCGCATTCTTCATTTTCATTTTCCATTTTCTATTTTTATTTTTCTGTTTTTATCTGTTCCTATCCCTTACTTGCTTCACTGGTATTTCTTGTTTTTCAGGCGCAGGAATACAAGGAGTCTAGACGACTGATTCCTATTGACCCGGAAATTAACGCCACCTTGAAGCGTTTAAATGATGAAAGGAGAAGAAGAGAAGAAGCTGAAGCCATGGGAGAGAACACTCCTCCTCCCCAGAAATCGCTGCTGGAATACTCGATGCCCTCCATCGGGTCCACCTCCTCCATTCAACCTTCGGCTATTGTAGCCCAGAGCTTCGAGCTTAAGCCGTCACTAGTGACGTGGATCCAGCAGGATCAATTCTCTGGGGCACTCATGGAGAGCCCTATTGAACATCTGGACTCCTTCTTAGAGAAGTGTGACACATTCCGGATTAATGTTGTCACAACTGAAGCAATCTGACGGAAGCTATTCCCCTTCTCTCTGCGGGATAAGGCCAAGCAATGGCTTAGGGGAAAGGACCCGAACACCTTCAACACTTGGGAGAAGCTCTCAAATTCTTTCTTGATTGAGTTCTTCCCTCCAGGGAAGACAATGAAGCTGAGGAGTGAGATCTCCTCCTTCTCCCAGGCCAGCCACGAGTCCCTGCACGAAGCTTGGACGGGATACAAAGAGATGCAGCGGAGTTGCCCTCATCATGAACTTCCCAAGTGGCAGATTATAAATTTGTTCGATAATGGATTGAGGGATGACCTAAAATCTTCGATGGACGCCGCGGCTGGGGGGTCCTTCATGTCTGGAAGTAAAGAAGATGTCGGCAACAATTTAGAAAACATGGCATCAAACAATGAGCGGTGGTATGACGAGCGTGCAACGCCCAGATCTGGAGGCATTCATAGAGTCGAGGACGTTGACAAGTTGTCTAGCAAATTTGATTTGTTATCAACCCAGATCTCAGCGCTTATGGTAGGAGCTGGTGGTGCAAACACCAAACAATTATCAGTGGTAGAAGCGGAAGTCCTGGGAGACTTTGAGGGTGGTGATATTTCACCACCGGTGGATCAAGCTAGCGCACTTTTCTTCAACCCGACGGGTAATGCGCCGTATCCACCACGAACTAGCTCCAATCCGGTTTATTCTCCGAATAACCGGAACCACCCAAATCTTAGCTATCGGGCACCATATCAGCAGCCGCAGCATCCGCAGCAACAAGTATATCAGTCGCCTAGGCAACAACAGCAACAGCAGTATCAGCAACAGCAGCAACCCCCACAAATGTACCAACAGTATCCTCCCAGGAATCAGCAGCCCATGCAGCAGCAGCCACCGCCATATGGCCAGCAGCGAGTCATCTCCCCGGTTGAGTCCCTCTTGACTCAGTATATCACAAACCAAGAGAAGATCAATTTGAAGCTGGAGATGGAGCATCGGGCCATTACTGACCAAGTAACCCAGCTGGGGTTGCAGGTGGCAAACCTTCAAAGGGCGCAAAACCAATTGCCGGGTCAACCGGAAGTGAATCCAAGGGGGGCAAATCAGACTTTGGAACTAACTCCTGAACATGCAAATGTGTCCGCTATCGTCTTGAGAAGCGGGACACAAATTCCTACAAGAGTGCCCGCTAAGGAACTAGAAGCTCCGTTGGTCGGTGGGCGACCAATTGAAAAATCGAATGACGACGGAGCTTCATCACCAAAGAATATGACTCCGGAGGGAGTTCCTGAAGAAGAGAATAAGAAGGAAGAGGAGGAGAACCTTAGAGTATTCAAGCCCGTTGTGCCTTTTCCACAACGACTTGCCAAGGCTAAAATTGATGAAAAATACAGCAAGTTCTTCGCTATGGTCAAGGATTTGAGCGTACAGATCCCTTTCCTCGAAGCCATATAGACAATTCCCTCCTACGCGGAATTTTTAAAGGATTTGGTGACGAGGGGTTCCAGAAAGGAAAAGGTCGTTCTCACGGCGGAATGTAGTGCTATCATCCAGTAAGCAAATCTGCCCAAGCTAAAAGACCCGGGAAGCTTCTCCATTCCTTGTTCGATTGGGGAAGTAAAGATCCATCGGGCACTCGTGGACTTGGGAGCGAGCGTCAGTCTAATGCTCCTGTCACTATACAGGAGGATATGGATGTGAGACCTAGAGCCCATGGGTATGACCCTTAAACTAGAAGATAGATCGGTCAAATATTCGATGGGAATTATAGACGACCTGCCTGTTAAAGTCAGTGGAATGCAAGTGCCGGTAGACTTCGTGGTGCTGGACATGCCTGAAGACACTCATACACCCATCATACTTGGACGGCCCATCATGGCCACCGCTGGCGTGCTGATAGACGTGAAGAAAGGGAAGTTATCCCTTAATATTGGCGACGAAAAGGTTGAGTTTGACTTGGGGTTATCTATGAAGCACCCCCCGGATGAACCTGGTTGCAATATGTCGGACAATGAGGATGAAAGAGCCATGGAAGCTGGGGCCTGGGAAATTCTCTCAAGGAATGCCCCCGACATCTTGGGGGACCTTGAAGAACATGTCGGTCTGAAGAAAGAAGATGTTACTGGAGAAGCGGTTGTCCCACATACGATCCCTCCCGGATTCCAAAAAGCTCCTCCGACGAGGAAAAAAGGGAACGAGCCCATGGGGCTTACCGGTGATGAGATCCGGATATTAAGAAGAGTGGCGGGAGACGCCATTTCACGACCCGCTTCCTAAATACAGAAAGCGAGGCGTGAAAAGTCCTCTCAGACTTGAAGCTGTGAGGCTACAGTCTGTAAAGCGTCTGGTATAACCAAGTAAAGGTCCTTGCAATTACGAAACAGAACAAAAATAATAATAATAGAAGAGAGATAAATAATGTTATTCCAATCTCAGAATGTCCACATATAATGTTCAAACATCACAGAAAAGCCACCAGGCATAAAAGAGTCTAAAAGGCCCCAAGCATGGCCAAAAGAAATAAACGTACAGAAAAGGAAAGGCGCTACGCACCGACAACCTAACAAGAACTAAGTAGAAATCAACACAGAAAGAAGTCTCTACGACTGGTCGCAGGTGTCCTCGAACTCCACGTCAACAGTGGACCCAGTCTCAACGTCAGCAAACACCTCGTCCTCGGCAATGGGCTCTGGCTCAGCAAGTAACATGCGACACCCAAAAGAGACGAAGGCGTATGTCAGCAAAGTCTACAAGAGACTTTGTGCAAGGAAACTAAAAGAAAGGGAAACAGCCTAGCAGTTCTAAAATATGCGATGACAAGGCAGTTTAAGGCATGGATGCAACAAGTAAGAAGGGCAACAAGTATGACAAGCCAAGGGTAGCAAAGCTACTAAAACATTCACTTGGATTTATAAGACAAGTAAGCACGTCGTGCACAGAGTTTATGCCCTTTGGCTGGAGCGGCTGTACGGGCCAGCACCTACGCTCAAGTGATCGTTTAACCCTACCCCTCCACGTGTAATCGGGCATTGGCTTTTAACCAACACATGTAGCCCGCTTCTGGTTCACGAGCCAGGAAGTGTACTTGGCATAGGATTGTGCCAGCAACGCAGGTGCCTAGCCTCAACAAGGAAGTACAAGTAGCGTGTGCTACGAAAGCAACATTCAAGCATGAAATGACATGTTAGGATGCATGGCATGGCAAGAGTACAAATAAAGTGCGTACAGATATAGAAATTAAACGTGACAGGTAAAATGTATGAATGGCATGGCAGGTGTCAGATCTAGCTTCGTTGTCAAGCTAGATCTTGATGTTGCGTCTAGGCGACTATCATTTCGTCGCCGAGTCTCTTTTACGCTAAAAACAAGGGATAGCCTAAACATGGCCTAAACACAAGTTGGCAAGTTTCACTTGCCTCCAATCAGCTGTTTTGGAAACACCGTTCAATCAGTCCAATCTACTTATGTGCTCGGATTCACCAACCTACAGTCCCAGATTAGATTATCTTCATTAGTGATTTACTAAGCACTTTAAATACTGATTTTAATCTTGATTGGCATGCATTGGTTGGGGGTCCTAAGAGATCCGAAAAGTACCCTTGCACTACGCGAGAGCTACACTGACGTCGGGTAGCGACGTCAGGGGTTGGAATAAAGTTAGCGCTCCTGATTCCGATCCAAAATATAATACACGATCGCCAATCCTTGAACAGTGACGTGATTAGCGAAGAGCGTCCAAATCAGCGAGCAAGGTGAACGGTTGATGATCTACGGCTCTCGGGAAGCCGTAACAACGAACGGGGACGAAGGGGTCAGCATACACGAAGACTACGACGTTGATCATCGTAAGGGATGATCGTGACATCGAGGAAAACCTCTAGGCAAGGTAGGGGCTGCCAAAACGATCCAACAGTGAGAGAGTGCGACGAGAGGCGTAACGACGCGTCGAGACGTCGTTAGAATGCAAAACAGCGATAACTCGCTGTTTTGAGGCTTGGACAGCCTGTAGGGGCTTCCGTTGGTAGTGCAGAGTTCGGAGGGGTGACTAACGGCGATCAGGGGTTGCGGGCAGCGGCAGCAGGCGGCAGCTGCGGTGGTGACAGCCGCTGCTGCTGCTGGCGATGCACCGGGCGGCTGCGGCTCTCGGGGGACGCCGGCGAAGGGTCCGGCGACTGCGGCGGTCGGGGTTTGGTCGGGGGAAGCCCAGCGAAGGGTGGAAGAGGCCGGAGGCACGAAGTCGGGGCGCCGGCTAGGGGAGAGCTGCTGCGAAAATGAATGGGGCGGCGGCTCTTTGTGTTTGGCTGGGAGAAAAATATACAACCCTAAGTTGCTTTAATAATAGGGTAGGGCATGGCAACATCACATGGGGGAGAGTGTCCTAGGTCTAGGTTAGCTTGGGTTAGGGTTTTTTTTATAATTGTGATGAGTTGTGTGCGTGTGCAGCACGTGAAGGGAATGCGATAGGTTTTATGGTTGTCTATTTATTTCTTTCAAACAAAAGTCTCTCTCTCCACCGAGGTGTGTGTGTGGCCAGGTAAAAGTGAGGTTAGAATTTAGATGTGATTAGGATCATTAAAAAATTAATAATTAGGGGCTACACTCGTATAAAACTTAGGGTTAAAAAAATAATAGATTGGGAAACAATAGAGAAAGTGGTCAAGCGGAGCCCGAAAAGTATGAGAACAATACTGGGGCGACCGTGCTGACGAGAGAAAAAAAACTAAGGTGTTCAATCATGGGTACGGCAACGGGAAACGAAACTAAAAATAACAAGGTCCCACGACAAAAGTGCAAGTCGCGACGCCTCTGCAAACAAAGTCAAATTGTGTGGGAACGACCCGTGAAATGACGTTCCAAAATAATTTCACAATTTAATACTCTTCGATAGGGTCACAATGGAATATCACACCGAAGGGTTTGGATACAAGAAGGGTCTAAAATAAATACGTGCACGAACAAGACTACGTGCACGAAAAGCATACGATTGAAAACAGACCGTGACATCCTACCAACCTTAAGAATGATTCCGCCCTCGGAAACAGAAACAACTACTGCTCGGAAATAAGTACGGGAAGCGCTCTCTCATATCATCCTTACGCTCCCAGGTGGACTCCCCAGGGGAACCATGACGCCACTGCACTCTAACTAAGTCGACGGTCTTATTCCTCAGCTGCTTCTGCCGTCGATCCAGAATCTCAACTGGCTGCTGATCATAAGTCAGATCCGAACGAATCGTGATCTATGAGAAATCCACAGCATGGGACAGATCACTGACGTATCGATGTAACTGAGATACGTGAAACACGTCGTGAACTCCCTCCAGTGACGGCTGCAAAGCCAAGCGGTAAGCCACCGCTCCAACTCTCTCCAGGACGTCAAAAGGCCCGATGTACCTTGGACTCAGCTTGCCACTCTTTCCAAATCGTATAACTCCCCGATTCAAAGAAATCTTAAGAAAGACGTGATCTCCTGGCTGAAACTCTAACGGCCTCCGTTTAGCATCTGCCCAATGCTTGAAACGATCCTGCGCGATCCTCAGCTCTCCCGGATGTTCCTCACAACATCCACTGCCTCCATTATCATCTCAGGCCCTAACAGCTCCCTGTCTCCAATGTCATCCCAGCTCAGTGGCGATCGACATTTCTTGCCATTTAGCGCGGCGAATGGTGCCTTGCCAATACTCGCCTGGTAGTTGTTATTGTAGGCAAACTCCACATGATGGAGATGATGCTCCCAAGATCCCTTGAAGTCCAACATGCACGCTCTCAGCTTGTCCTCCAAAATCTGAATCGTCCTCTCGGACTGGCCATCCGTCTGCGGGTGGTACGCCGTACTGAAACTCAGACTCGTACCCAGACTCTTCTATAGAATCTGCCAAAACTGAGATGTGAATCTCGTGTCTCTGTCTGACACGATACTCACGGGGACTCTGTGAAGTCGCATGATCCCCTGCATGATTCACGTTACATCACTATCTAAATTAGGAAAAGGAAATAAAAAAGGAGAGTAAAAGAATTTACCTCCATATATCTTTTCGCTAGCGTCTCAGTGGACTGTCCCACTCGGAAGGGAATAAAGTGCTCAGATTTGGTCAATCGGTCTACGATCACCCAAAACGCGTCATTCTGATTCGTACTCCAAGGTAGTCCAGTCACGAAATCCATAGTGATGTGTTTCCACTTCCACTTCAGAATCGAAAGAGGTTGTAGCAAACCAGCCTTATGCTGATGTTTCACCTAAAGTTGCTGATATACCAAACACTTGGCTACGTTCCGAGCCACACTCCGCTTCATACCATGCCACCAAGAGTTCAGACGAAGATCTTTGTTCATCTTGGTACCTCCAGGATGTACAGAGTACGGCGAACTGTGTGCCTCAACCAATAACTCCTCTCTAATATATCCAGCTGGCACATACAACCTGGCTCCAAATCTCATTGAACCATCTCCATGGATCAAGAAGTCAGTCCGCAGACCGGCTTCTACCTGCTCCCGAATCTTCACCAGCTTCGGATCTCCAGCCTGACTTGCCTTGATCCGATCAACGATCGTCGACTGTATCTGCATACACATCAACGACGAAGCCTCTCCAGGAAGTACGATCTCAATACCAGACTCGCAAAAATCCTGCTGCAACCTCCACTTCGAAGTCAACATCATCACCGCTGGAGGTCTGCTCAGCGCATCAGGAACCACATTCACCTCGCTAGGATGGTACTGCAAGTTGATCTCATTATCTGCCATGAGCTCCAACCATCGACGCTGTCGCATGTTGAGCTCCTTCTGCATGAAGATATACTTCAAGCTTTTGTGGTCAGTGAAGATCTTCACCTTCTCACTCAGCAAAAAATGCCTCCAAATCATGAGCGCAAATACGACTGCAGCTAACTCCAAATCGTGCGTCGGGTTATTCTTCTCATGAGCCTTAAGCTGACGAGAAGCATCGCAACCACGTGCCCATGCTGATGCAGAACATAGCCAAGACCTTTGCCAGAAGCATCGCAAAAGATCTCAAATCCTCCACTCCGATCGGGCACAGCAAGAACAGGCGCTGATGTCAACCTTGCCTTCAGAATAGCAAAGGCCTCCTCACCATCATCTGACCAGACAAACGGCACATCCTTCCTCGTCAATTGAGTCATCGACTCCGTGATCCGAGAAAAGTCCTTAATGAAATGCTGATAATAACCTGCAAGCCCAAGAAAACTCCTGATCTCTGATGCTGACCGAGGAACCGGCCACTCTCTGATAGCCTTAATCTTCTCAGGATCTACTGACATTCCATATCTTGACACCACATGCCCAAGAAAAGCAACCCTATCAAGCCATAACTCGCACTTGGAATACTTAGCATACAAACGATGCTTCCTCAAAATTTCCAATACTATCCTCAAGTACGATGCATTCTCTTCCCCCGACCTTGAATAGATCAAGATGTCGTCAATAAAGATAACAACAAACTTATCTAGAAAGTCGTAGAAGATCAGATTCATCAGGTTCATAAAAACTGCGGGCGCATTGGTTACACTGAAAGGCATAACCACGAACTCATAGTGACCATAATTCGTCCTGAACGCTGTCTTTTGGATATCTTCCTTCCTCACCTTCAGCTGGTGATAGCCACTCCTCATGTCCAACTTAGAGAACACTCTCGATCCTCCAAGCTGATCAAAGATGTCATCTATTCGAGGCAAAAGATATCTATTCTTGATGGTGACGACATTCAGCTCCATGTAGTCCACACACATACGACGCGAACCATCCTTCTTCTTCACCAGCAACACATGTGCTCCCCATCGAGACACACTATGCTTAATATACCCCTTCTACAAGAGCTCATCTAGCTGCATATGCAATTCCTCCAACTCTGCTAGAGCCATATGATACGGTGCCTTCGAAATGAGCTGCGCTCCCGGAATAAGGTCGATCGAAAACTCAAGAGCTCGATCGGGCGGCAGTCCTGACATCTCCTTGTAGGATCCTGCCAAAACAGAGTTAGGATCGATAATTAAAGTTGAGACTTACGCTTGCGTATGCGGAACGGTAGTCTCGGAACTTTGCCTTCGGATTCGCCACGACGGATCGAGTCTTCTCACGAACGGAGTAAGGCTACTAAATCCACAATCTAAATCTCTACTTTAGATTAAGAACTTGGATAGAGGAAGAGAAAGGATTTCTGCAGAGCTTCGCTAGGATGAAGTTGCATGCATGAATTCCATGCAAAAGGTGTAAGAAATGGCTTACCCTTGGGTCTTATTTATAGCCCCCAAGGTAGTTATTTTAGGGTAAGTTGTTCCTTTGGAACAACTTAATTAAGGTGTACCATGATACATGGCACATTATAAGCTTAAGTTGTACCTTATGCATGGTACAACATAAGCTTAAGATATTCCCCCTTTATTAGCCATATGTCGCATGCACTTATGCATATATAATGCGACTTTCCCACTCATCCAGAGATCCTCTCCGCAAGGGAACAGATTCCCTTTGTACACGACTTCGTGTACGCGATGTTCGAGGTCCGTATTCCCTCGTACATCCCCCACAAGGGTGTACAAACGTCTTCCATATCCAACATCTCCCACTCACACTTGAGGGGACTGTAAGAGAACGTCTTTCCCTTAGTTCTTTCATCTATCATACCGAGAAATAGACCGTGCGACCGTCATGCGCGTAGAGTCTGTTGTTGTGCACTTGTTAGAGATACACAACGACCTCGAAGGTGCAAAGTTGAGTAGTTCAACGCATGCTTTACCCTAGATTATTTCTTCACATTTCTTATACTTTATATTCAACAATTGAATCCCATCTGGATTACAATTGGCTGGCCAGCTTTGAATCATTAAAGTCCAAATGCGAATATGAAATCAATCTTCCTCTTCTTGCGAACCTTCTGATCTTGACTAGACTCGCTTTTCTAACGTGTCCCGCCGAGCCGAATTATCATAGCCCATAAGTAACACGCTAAGATAGCGATCATCTCGTCAAATCTAAAGGAACCAATTGGAGTCCTTGAGGGTAAGAGTTAAGGCCCATATGGCCTTTGAGTCTCACATAATAGCAAACACTATTGCTACTAACTCAGTGGTCGAAATGCATACGTGGTATGAACACGTATTACAACATCACTCATTTCCCAGGGAGAGTATGTCTTAATGATGTTGTACGGATGAAAAGATCAGACACCACAGTGCCTATCTTTTTGAGTCCCCTTACTACTTGTGAAATATTCACGGACTCTCATCCTGCATAAGACAGATAGGATTTTAAAAATCCAATGAGATCTTTATATCCTTGTGATACAGATCTCAGATCTTTTGTAAGCATCCATATGATGCAGATCTTTCATTCGACTATCTTGTTTAAGTCATGACTCTAAATCATTCGTCTAATGATTTTGACTTTAAACTAGTCTCATCTCTATCTTATCCATCTGATAAGATAAGGCGGTTGCTCATGTGAGAGAGCCAACCTTAATCTGTCCGACATACACACAATTCAGCTGAGATTTCAAAAATGTACACAAACATTTCTTAAGAAATTCATATGCAGTGTTGGAAAAAGAACTTATTCTTTTATTAATTTTGATCATTTCTTAGACATGGGAATATATATTGGTACAACTCAGCTCATACGTAATCCTTGGGATGATAAGTGTTTATAAAACATATTTCTGGGGATAGCCTTTGTAAGCGGATCCGCTATCATCTCATGCGTAGATATGTACCTTATGTCTACCTTCTTGGTCTTATCATAGTCTTTTGCAAATTCGTACCGGATATCAATGTGTTTGATCTTACAAGACACATTATCCTCTTAACCGCTTTCCAGTGTACTTGCCCTGTATTGGATTGGTAACAGCTTACCATTTCCAACGGCAACACAGATGTCCGGTCTCGTACACACCATAGCGTACATAAGACTATCAACTGCACTGGAATATGGAACTTTTTCCATAATTTTCTTTTCCTTTTGGTTCTTTGGACACGATTCCAGATATAAATTATCGCATATGCTTATATGAATATCAATGGACTTGCAGTCCTGCATATTAGATCGTTCTAGAACCATCTTTATAGAAGTCTCCTATGAAAGAGAAAGAAGTTTCTTCGAACGATTCCTTGAAATCTTAATTCCAAGGATATATGTGGCTTCCCCATGTCTTTCATCTCAAAACTGATGAAAGTCAAGCCTTGATATCCATCACAAAGCCCTTGTCATTTCTGGTTATTAAAATGGCATCTACATATAGAGACATAATAACGTGCTTGCTTTTAATCCTCTTGATATATACGTAATTATCTTCATCAAGTATGGAAAATCCATTTGATAAGACAACTTCTTGAAATCGTATATACCATTGCCTCGAGGATTATTTAAGACCATATATGGGCTTACGAAGTTTACAAACCTTATGTTCGTTTCCTTCTTTTACAAACCATGTTGGTTGTTCCATATAGATCTCCTCGTCCAATTCTCCATTGAGAAAGGCAGTCTTTACATCCATCTGATGTAATTCGAGGCTTAAGCAAGCTACCATTGCCAGAATCAGGCGAATCGAGGTAAAACGCACAACAGGTGAGAAGGTCTCTTCTTAGTCTATCCCTTCCTGTTGCGTAAAACCTTTCACGACAAGGCGAGCTTTATATCTATCTATAGAGCCATCAGCCTTATGCTTGATCTTGAGAACCCATTTGTTCCCAATTGCTCTATGTCCTCTGGGTAAGTTAACTAAGTCCCAGACTTGGTTAACTTTCATGGATTTCAATTCCTCCTTATCGCTTCTATCCATTTGTCTTTTGCAGTGCATGATACGGCATGTTTGAAAGTAGCAGGCTCGTCATCATCTTGTAGTAAAGTCATAAAGGTTTGCGGAAATTCATCCTCAAATCTTAGAGGAGCTAACCTTGTACGACTACTACGTCGTATTTGAGATTCTTCAAGTCCTTGTTGACTCGAATTTAGATCAATTCTAATATCACTCCCACTTGGAATGTCGTTAGAATTGCTCCCACTTGGATCATTATTCCCGTATGGAATAGGATAATCGTCATTCGTATAATCCATTGGTGAAGGTTGAAACGTATTTTCGTTTTCACCAAGAATTCTCCCACTCGAATGAGGTAATCCTTCTTGATCATACCTGCCTTGGAAACTCGTTTCCCAAGAAAGTGACATCCCTCGACTCAAACTTAATTAGCCCACCATTGTCTTCTTGACTAACAAAAACATAACCTTTGGAGTTTTCTGCGTATCGTATAAAGATACATTTCCTTCCCCTTGGCCCAAGTTTGCCATACTTATGGGAGGAAATATGTGCGTTGAATGCACAAACTCAAGGTTTCAAAAATGTTTAAGTCAGGAGACCTTTGGTTCCACAACTCATAAGGAGTGGTGCTAACTGATTTCGATGGTACGCGGTTTAAAATGAAAGCGGCCGTCAATAATGCATCACCCCAAAAGTGATTGGCAAGTTAGCTTGCGTCATCATTGAACGGACCATTTCCATTAAAGTCCTATTTCTCCTTTCTGCAACAACGTTTTGTTGAGGAGTATAAGGCATAGTTACCTGATGTTCTATGCCTTTTTCATCACAAAGTTCCTTAAAACTTGTTTATTGATATCACCGCCCCTATCGGTTCGCAAGACCTTAATCTTGCGATCTAATTGATTCTCCACTAAACTCATATAGTTTTTAAAGCAGGTTTAGTGCTTTCATTTTTGTGGGATATCAAATAGATATGACCGAATCGGGTGAAATCATCAATAAAAGTGATGAAAATAGGAATTTCAGCGTCTTGTCTTGACATTCATCGGACCACATATGTTCGAATGGATAAGCTGTAATGGAACCTTGGCCCTTGTGCTGGTTCCAAACGGCTTGAGACAAGATTTCCCCACAAGGCAATGTTCACAGGTCGACATTTCAACCTTTGAAACATTTGATAGAAGGCCACGTTTGGCAAATCTATCCATACGCGTTGGTCCAATATGACCAAGCCTTGTGTGCCAACAAATTATATTAGACTCATTAATCAAAGAATTTGTCACAAGGAAAATTACATGAGGAATCATACATTGTACTTATTACAATAAATCCTTTGAAATACAAACCCAGTACCAAACAAAGGAATTATTACAAAATATGTCCATATTACAATCACGAAGGAACCAACTATAACCAAGACCCAATAAATTGACCACAGTTTTAATATTCCTTTGAATATATGGAATGAATAGAACATCATGAAGTAGGAGAGTGAGGCCGTTGTCCAAGACAAGCTTTCGAGTCCCAACGCCTTTCACTTCAACACGTGTGTTGTTTCCTACATTGATCCACTTCATTCCTTGGGTATCCGGTGATACTCCACGAAGGACCGTCTGTCCTTTGCTATGTGGCCGGTGGCACCTGAATCAATTATCCCAAAATGGATTAGATTCCACAAGAAATAGTGAACTAGAAACACATATGTAACTAGTATTACAAGTTACCTCGTCACTTCCATTCGTACATGAACGAGCATAGTGACCGAGCTTGTTGCACTTGAAGCACTTGATCCTTTTCAAGTCTTTCTTCTTGTGCCATTTCTTGTGCCCACCCTTATGTTTGGGTTCCTTGGTAGACTCAGGTTGCTTATTACGTTCATTAGAAGACTTCGAACGATCTTTACGTTTCTTTCCCCCGTGTGAGGAACTAGCAACCATGTGCACTTCTGCACTTGGCTTGGCAGCCGCAAGCCGCTCTTCCTCTAATTTGAGATGCTTGGAAACATCGTTGAAGGTATTTATGCTCTCATTATGAGTGAGATGCATCTTCATCTGATCCCACCCATTTGGTAGGGAACGTATGACTGCTTGGATTTGTTGCTCATCTGTGAGCACATGACATGCGTCCTTTAACTCCGAGATAAGGTTCGCCATATGTCGCAGATGTTTCCCTATGGAATGATCTGGACGTTTCTTATATGTATCGAACCTTATAGTTAAGGCGCGAAGTTTGGACACCGATGTGCCACCGAACTTCTCCTCTAGCTTGGACCATATGTCCATGGCTAGGTCATGTTCCCGGAAGATGCGCATTATGTCATCAGCCATACTGCTTAATAACGTAATGCGTGCTATCTTATTCTTCCGGGACCAAGCATCAAAAGCTTCCTTGTCTCGTCGGTGTTGGGCCGTAGTGCCCAACTCGGGTTCAATCATAACGTTCTTTAGAGTTTCGAGCACTTATTGCTCCTCTAGAACGTATTGTATCTTGATGGACCAAAGTTTGTAATTATCACCGTTGAGTTTTTCACCTTTGTTTAACTCAGCGACGATATTCTTTGAAGCAGAAGACATTTTACTTTTAAAATGCTGTAAAAGACACAAAACCGAAGGTTTGATCAAAACATTGCATAAAAATTCTTAAAAATATAACTCCCACTTGAAATGATAATAGAATATCCCATTTGGATAGTTCTAAAAATTCAAATCCCACTTGGAATTATATTGTATTTGATAAGTTACTTTCGAAAAATATTGAAGATGTTGTTCTAGAATCGAAAAGGTCTCTACGATTCCAATCACCATCTAGAACAACCTTCAATATTCCCCCATCACTTATCAAACAATAGTACTCTTATAGTACTAACAGCGAAAAATGAGTTTGAAAACGTATTTTTCAGATATAATTCCCACTTGAAATGATAATAGAATATCACATATGGATAGTTCTAAAATCAACTCCCACTTGGAATGATATTCATAATTTGATAAGTTACTTTCGAAAAATATTGAAGATGTTACTCTAGAATCGGAAAGGTCACTATGTTTCCAATCACCATCTAGAGTAACTTTCAATATTTCTCCCTCACTTTATCAAATGTTAGTACTCTTATAGTACTTCGCAGCGGAGAAGCGTTTTTGAAAAACGTATTTTTTCAAAAATTTAAAATATATTGGCTAATCTCCGTAGAGTAGAGCACAACGTCATAAGTACATTGGCTAATCTCCGTAGAGTAGAGCACAATGACATGGCTAATCTTGCATGAAGTAGAGCACTAAGGCTAATCTTCACGGAGTAGAGCACAATTTCATAAGTACATTGGCTAATATCCGTAGAGTAGAGCACAATGACTTGGCTAATCTCGCATAAAGTAGAGCACTATGGCTAGTCTTCAAGGAGTAGAGCCCAAAGAAAAACTTCATTAAAACGTTAGTCCCGTATGAACTAGTCGGCACTGTGGTTAGCCCCGTATGGACTAATCGACACATTCCAGTTTGACCAAGGCCTTTTGTTACCCCGTATGGGTCATTTGGCAAGTTTGCAATCGATCCAGACCTTCTGTCGAATTGGTCGACCAAAAACACCAAATTGGTCGACCAAATTTTTTTTTTTTGGTCGCAACTTCTTCCCGGCCAGGGCCTCTGCCCTGGCCGGGGCTTGGCCAAGTGCCGGCCAGGGCCTTTGCCCTGGCCGGCTAGGGGCTTGGCCCCCTTGGCCAGGGCCTCTGCCCTGGCCGAGGCCGGCCAAGGCCGGCCAGGCCCTGGCCGAGGCCAGGGCATTGGCCCTGGCCTCTGCCAGGGCAGGCCAGCCGGCCCTGGCCCCTGCCAGGGCCGGCCATTGCCGGCCTGGCCTTGGCCGGCCACTGCCGGCCTGGCCATGGCCTGCCATGGCTTGGCCATGGCCGGTCATGGCCAAGGCCATTTGGCATTGGCCGGCCATGGCCCCTTTGGCCATGGCCGGCCACCCCCTTTGAATGGGGTTGCCGCACACATTCCTCCCCCTTGATGGGGTGGTCGCCGGTGGTTATTGGCCGTAGCCAACCCCCTCCGCAAGTGGAGGGGGGGGTGCATAGCCTTCATAGCCCATTTGGCCATGGTGCACATGCACCAATTTCCTCTTACCCGATGGAAATAACTACCATCATCCTCCTCGATGAAGCACCCGTTCGTCGATGAAGCACCAGTTCGTCGAGAAATTAGTTATTTCCTAATGGACGTGTGCCAAAAATGAAAAATAACATACTACGTGAACGGTCGGTTCTTCCCGTCACGGAGAGTTCCTACCATATCCGTAATGATAGGAGACCCTAACGTGAAAAGAACAACCGCTGCGTTCTCTCCGTCACGAAGCGTTCCTACTATATCCGTAATAGTAGGAGACCCATTCGTGAAAAAGACAACGACTCGTTCATAGTTTCGACGGGGCGGCAGTTTGACCGGGGCGAACCCTTATGGCTCTGATACCAATGTAGGATCCTGCCAAAACAGAGTTAGGATCGATAATTAAAGTTGAGACTTACGCTTGCGTATGCGGAACGGTAGTCTCGGAACTTTGCCTTCGGATTCGCCACGACGGATCGAGTCTTCTCACGAACGGAGTAAGGCTACTAAATCCACAATCTAAATCTCTACTTTAGATTAAGAACTTGGATAGAGGAAGAGAAAGGATTTCTGCAGAGCTTCGCTAGGATGAAGTTGCATGCATGAATTCCATGCAAAAGGTGTAAGAAATGGCTTACCCTTGGGTCTTATTTATAGCCCCCAAGGTAGTTATTTTAGGGTAAGTTGTTCCTTTGGAACAACTTAATTAAGGTGTACCATGATACATGGCACATTATAAGCTTAAGTTGTACCATATGCATGGTACAACATAAGCTTAAGATATTCCCCCTTTATTAGCCATATGTCGCATGCACTTATGCATATATAATGCGACTTTCCCACTCATCCAGAGATCCTCTCCGTAAGGGAACAGATTCCCTTTGTACACGACTTCGTGTACGCGACGTTCGAGGTCCGTATTCCCTCGTACATCCCCCACAAGGGTGTACAAACGTCTTCCATATCCAACACTCCTCGGGGAAGAAGTCGTCGAATTCTCTCACCACAGCTGGTCTGCTCTGCTCCATCGGCAAAGCAACGATCTCCACCGTCTTGGCCCAAAATCTGACAGGAACAAGCGAACTACTACCTCGACTGAACTCAAACAACGGATGACCTAGAATCTTGAACACTACCTTCTTCTGCTGGCAATCGATCGTGGCGTAGAAACTCCCAAGCCAGTCCATCCCAAGGACGGCATCATAGTTAGTGATGTCGTGGACAATAAAGTCTGTGTAAAGCTCATGTCCACAGACCACCAAAAGACAAGACTTGCAACCACGATGCACCGAGACCACGCCATTCCCTGTAACGATATCCCAACTCTTGGGAAGAGGGAAAGTAGATAAGGAATGCTTGTCCACGAAGCTCCGGGATATCCCAACCCTGGCCTAACCACTGCTCTGACCTGCTCTATAGGCCTCTTCCCAGCTCCAGAAGTCTACCCTCTCTTCTGGCTCGCAATCAGCTCCTGCCTCTTAGCAGCTATCAGCAACTTCTGATAAGACTCCAAATCTGACGAAGACATTAGGCTCTGCAAATCTAAGGAAATACCCTGCAGAAACCTCTAAACTCTCTCCTCGGCATCCTGCACCATCTTCGGTGCAAAGCGACTCAGCTTGGTGAACTCCTGATGATACTGGTCCATCGATAGATTTCCCTACTTCAGATCAATGAATTGCTGCAACATCTCTCTCCTGGCATCCTTCGGGAAATACTCCTCATCGAACCTAGCCTTGAAATTAGCCCAAGGAATAGGTTTCACCACTAGCTCATCCTCGGCATCCCACCAGCTGCTGGCATTATCATTGAGCTGCTTCTTCACCAAATCAACCCATCCAGCCGGATTGTTCTTCGACATCCTCAGATTGTCCTCTGTATTCCGGATCCACTCCTCTGCAACCAACAGTCTTTCAGATCCATCAAAATAGGTCGGGCCCAGCTCCCGAAATTGCTTCGCTCCTGGCTCGAAGCGAGGGGCATTCTGAAGCATGCCCTGCTGCACCTGCATCATCTGATGCATCATCCTCATGACTTCAGCATTTGTGGGCTCTCTATCCGGTACCTCATCACGGTCTGGCCCACCACTAGCTAGGGTATGTCGTCTTCCGGCCATCTAGTGACAAAGAAACGATAAAATTAGACTCAGGGCTAATGACATGGATGTTTTAATTTATTTAATGGACATTCTATTATTATTATCGTTGTTCCGATAATTCGCAGTTGCAAGAAGAGACCTGCATGGGCCACCAATAAAACCTGTCACGACCCGCTTCCCAAATACGGAAAGCGAGGCGTGAAAAGTCCGCTCAGACTTGAAGCTGTGAGGCTACAGTCTGTAAAGCATCTGGTATAACCAAGTAAAGGTCCTTGCAATTACGAAACAGAAAAAAATAATAATAAAAGAAGAGAGATAAATAATGTTATTCCAATCTCAGAATGTCCACAAATAATGTTCAAACATCGCAGAAAAGCCACCAGGCATAAAAGAGTCTAAAAAGGCCCCAAGCATGGCCAACAGAAATAAACGTATAGAAAAGGAAAGGTGCTACGCACCGACAACCTAACAAGAACTAAGCAGAAAGCAACACAGAAAGAAGTCTCTACGACTGGTCGCAGCTGTCCTCGAACTCCACGTCAACAGTGGACCCAGTCTCAACGTCAACAAACACCTCGTCCTCAGCAACGGGCTCTGGCTCAGCAACTAACATAAGACACCCAAAAGAGACGAGGGCGCATGTCAGCAAAGTCTACAAGAGACTTTGTGCAAGGAAACTAAAAGAAAGGGAAACAGCCTAGCAGTTCTAAAATATGCGATGACATGGCAGTTTAAGGCATGGATTCAACAAGTAAGAAGTGAAACAAGTATGACAAGGCAAGGGTAGAAAAGCTACTAAAACATTCACATGGATTTACAAGACAAGTAAGCATGTCGTGCACAGAGTTTACACCCTTTAGCTGGAGCGGCTATACGGGCCAACTCCTACGCTCAAGTGATCGCTTAACCCTACCCCTCCACGTGTAATCGGGCATTGGCTTTTAACCAACACATGTAGCCCTCTTCTGGTTCACGAGCCAGGAAGTCTACTAGGCATAGGATTGTGCCTACAACGTAGGTGCCTAGCCTCAACAAGGAAGTACAAGTAGCGTGTGCTACGAAAGAAACATTCAAGCATGGAATGACATGTTAGGATGCATGGCATGGCAAGAGTACAAATAAAGTGCGTACAGATATAGAAAATAAACGTGACAAGAAAAATGTATGAATTGAATGGCAGAGTACAAATAAAGTGCGTACAGATAGAGAAATTAAACGTGACAGGCAAGATGTATGAATGGCATGGCAGGGTGTCAGATCTAGCTTCGTTGTCAAGCTAGATCTTGAAGTTGTGTCTAGGCGACTATCATTTCGTCGCCTAGTCTCTTTTACGCTAAAAACGAGGGATAGCCTAAAACATGGCCTAAACACAAGTTGGCAAGTTTCATTTGCCTGCAATCAGCTGTTCTGGAAACACCGTTCAATCAGTCTAATCTACCTATGTGCTCGGATTTACCAACATACAGTCCCAGATTAGATTATCTTCATTAGTGATTTACTAAGCACTTTAAATACTGATTTTAATCTTGATTAGCATGCATTGGTTGGGGTCCTAAGAGATCAAAAAAGTACCCTTGCACGACACGAGAGCTACACTGACGTCGGGTAGCGACGTCAGGGGTAAGAATAAACACTACTACAAAAAGGACCTTTAATAGCATACCTTTAACAGCGCTTCCCAATTATAAGCGCTGTTAATTAGAGGCCCAGATAATAGAAATCGCTTCTTTCTGCAAGCGCTATTAAAGGTCAGACAATAGACAGCGCTTCTTTCTGCGAGCGCTGTTAAAAGTCAGACAATAGACAGCGCTTTTTTCTGCAAGCGCTATTTATTAGAGGCATATATAATACACAGCGCTTCTTTCTGCATGCGCTGTTAAAGGTCAGATAATATACAACGCTTCTTTCTACAAGCGCTGTTAAAGGTCAGTTAATAGACAACGCTTCTTAAGTACAAGCGCTGTTAAAGGTCCACCATAGACAGCGCTTGTACTAAACAAGCGATGTCTATCTGGGACCTTAGACAGTGCTTGTTTAGTACAAGCGCTGTCTAAGGTACCAGATAGACATCGCTTTTTTAATACAAGCGCTGTTAAAGGGGTACCAATAGACAACACTTGTTTAATACAAGCGATGTTAAAAGTGATGTATTGTACGTTAACATTCACACATCAAATTTCATTAGTTTTACACAAACCCTAGCTTTCACAGCCAATAACCTCTCTCAGCGCGCGGTCGCTTTTTCGGAGAAAATTTCAACCTTTGCTTCCTAGTTAATTCAACCTCTCTCAGCCTGCAACATATCCTGCCGATGCCCAAGCAATCGCCCAAGCAATTTTCAGCCCCGCGCGGATGTCCCTCTTCCATCCTCCCTCTTCGTGCGCTCTTTCCTCTTCGTGCGCTCAATTCAAGCAATCGATCGAATCGAGTAACCACTTGCAGGAGGAACCCCTAGGGCTCTGCTGAGTTCAATGAAAGTGAAAGCAATGAGAACCCCTACGGCTCCATCGACGAAGAACTGCAGCGAATCGGATCTTCATGCGGCCGCGAGGTCCGGCGATCTTCAGAAGGTCGAATCCATCTGCACCTCGAATCCACTCGCCGTCAATTTCAGAGATAAACACTCGAGAACTCCGTATCCTTTGCTTGTTTATTTTCTTGATGAATTCTAGGGTTCTAAAGCTCTTAAATTTGTTCAATTTCTAATCTTTTATAGTTATATAAAGATGTTTCTTCTGTGATAATTTTGTTTCTGTCGATTATATTTTAATACTTCCCGGTTGATTAGCTTCGGTAAAGGATTGGATCGATACTTCGTTAGAAAGAAGTTTAAAGTAATATAAAATTATTGATCGCTGAAGGAAAAAAATTGTTCTTTTGGTCTTTAAATTTACTCTTTTTGATTAGATTTATTTGGAGTCATATTGATGTTTGAATGCTTAAACAGGTCCCTTTCTGTAATGACAATATATAGTGCTTATGTTGCCTTCTTTAGACAAGATAAGGCATCAAGATAATTTTGTTATGAATGCTTAAAGATTGTTGATTTCTTATACTCGGGAAAATCCAAAAGGGAAATTGTTGTTTGAAAAAATATATGAAGGAATGAGAATGTAAAATTGGCTATGCCAGAAAACTAGGTTTGTGATCTAGGAATTAGCACCAGGGAAGTTCCACAGTAATAGTAGAAGCAAGGCAAATAAAATTGCATTTTAGGTTTTTTGGATTTTCCCGAGCTCAATTTAAGCAATCGTTTGACACGGCTTATATGAACTGTGACGACTGCAAGAGGAATGGAAGGCACGAGGAGATACAATGGAGAGTTTGACAACCTCATGGCAACGGAGCTGAGGCTTGGTCTGCCAGGGGCAGACCAACAACAGAGTTGTACACTATGAAATCTGTACAAACAGGATAGACCCAGAAAGATGTTGCGGAAGAGAAGGAAGTGAACCCAACTCCTCCTCCTCCTCCTCCTCCGGCCGAAGCCAAGGTTGATGACTCCAAGGATCTTGCTGTTGTGGATAGTAAGCCCTTTTTCTTTTATTCTAGTACTTGTTAATGGATAATCTCTTTAACATAGCTTATGATTTTTCGATGGAGAATTAACAAGGTTTTAGCTTGGCTTATGCCTGAAGCCTGTGTGGTCAATAATTTCTATGAATTCTCTTTGTTGGCAGATGCATATGTTTAATAAATTTTCTAGCAAGCCAAACCTTTGTATATTAAGAGCATAGTTTGAGTTAGCAATTACTAGGATCTTTGTCTGACAGTGTTTTCTTTTTAAATTTCTTGGGCTTTCTTGCTTTGGTTTTTTGGTTTTTGTGAAGGGTTTTGTGCTAATTGATAGTTTTCTTGATGCTTCATTTTCTTCATGTAGTTTTCTACCTGGCCCCTATACAAATTTAATCAATCTTAGCATATACGTATGAATTCTGGTCATAATTTGTTCAGAGCTACCAAAATCTGCTGTGTTTCTGCTAGACCTGCGTATATTATAATATTCAAGCTTAGATCTTTATCTAGTGTAGATAAGATTGTGTTCCTATATGTCTCTTTTGAAGTGTATTGAGAGTCATATGACGTATGTATGCATGTATTTTTTTGTTGGGTATCATACTTTTTGTCTGAATAATGTTTCAAGAATCTGGACATTGCTTTTTCTTCGTCTGCATGATTTGCATGATTCTAAATATTTAAGTTCTTCTTAATTTTCTGAGAAGCTCACCAGAATTAGTGTATCTATGTGTTTATAAATTGTCATTTTCCCATTGATTGATACACATAATTATCAGTCCAAATTTGTCGACGCATGCATCTTAGCTGACGGAGTAGTTGAAGGATGCCGGAGCATTCAGCTCCTCCTTCCAGTGTGTCTTTCTACCTTTAGTCCACCTACAGCTTCAAATTTCATGGCCTTGAACGTTACAAATAAGTTCCATTCACATTCTCTATCAATCTGAAACATTACACAAGCTCAATGAACTGATTTTGTGTTAAACTTGTAACTTTACAATATTCATACAAGTTATGATGCTTTTATAGTCCTTATGCTATGTGCTTTTAGGATATGTTCACTGATTTCCTATAATTCACCTTATGTTGGGCTAATCTTTTTTCACAACTTCATAATAACATATGTTTAATTTCTTGTTTGTTGCTTAGACAGTAATTGTTCTACAGGTAATTCTACTGGCAGGATCAAACTTTCTTCATGGAATCTAATTCTGTCATTTAAAGCTCACAAGGAAGTTGTTGTGAAATAGGTTGGTCTTATACATTTGTATAGACATGATGTTAATGACAATCACATACTTGTTGATTCTGTTTGAACTAGTTACCTTGGCTTTATCCAGTGAATGTCAGTCGACACCAGGTGCTTATTAGGTGACTAAGATACTTGATCACTCCTTATTTTACACCTTTTTTCCGCATTTTTGCATGCCATTTAGATCGCCCAAATCATGTTTTTCACGATATATCGACGATATTGCGATGCTTTTCACGATTTGCTGTTTTTGTCGCATTTCAGGTGATTTGGCGCGATTTGGAGTGATCTCGAGATGCGCTTACTCTAGACGGTCACCGACGACCTCCCCGAGGGGTATTTTTGCTGTTGGAGAGGAGCAGAAGAAGAATGAACGTCGCAGGAGCGACGAGGAGGCCAAAATAAGTAGATTGGGCATGTTTTGTGTCCCACTCGACCGAGTGGAGGAGCCACTCGGCCGACCAGCGAGACACCGCTCGGCCGACCAGTTCAGACACAATTTCTATGTGCACTCGGCCGAGCGACGGAGACCACATCGGCCGAGTGACGACATCTCGTCCGCCCGAGTAGCGCCCAGACGAAGCCCTTCAAAAATCACCAAGTTACTGTTTTTCGGCTGCCTGAGATTCAGAAGACCCACTCGGCAGAGTGGATTATCCCGTCCGCCCGAGTATCATGAAGCCATCGGCCGAGTGACGACAACTCACTCGGCCGAGCCGCCCCCAAAGTAGAGACCCCTGAAGGCCCCGACTTACTGGAAAATTACATGGTTTCTCACTCGGCCGAGCGACTTTTGTCACTCGGTCGAGTGCGACGCGCTGCCTGTAGCGAAAATTGCGGAAAACAGGCTGCGCAGGGGTATTTTGGTCACAGTTTTTGGACGATTTTGGGGGCTATTTAACCCCTGTTTTTACCCTAGTTTTAGAGAGCTTCTTCTTAGATTTTTTGCAGCTTTTTAGATTAGCTTTTTAGTTTTATTCTTGAGATTGGAGAAGAGACAAAATTGGATTTTTGTTGGATTAATTGAAGAACTCCATTGGTTTGCTTTTCTCTTCTCTAAAAATTTTATTTTTATTGCATATCTCAATATTGTGATGAATTCTATTGCTTATTTCATTGATTATTTTTGTGATCTTGCTATGAATTGTGAGTAGTCGCCACGTCTTGGGGCGTGGGGATGAACCCTACAAGCCCTATTTCATAATTGTGATGAATTGGTAGGAATTTTGCTAGAATTGCAATTAGAGATTAGATTGGGATCAATTTACTACGGATGGCTAGGTATTCACATCGATTGGGATTTGCAAGAGATTGGATCCCAATTCGATAGGAAACCCTAGAAATCTGAATTGGGTTGGAGTCGAATTTCCGTAGTATCGGTTTGCAAGAGATTGGACCGATACTAGGTTTTCCGGTTTCAATTCCGTGCCAATACCCGTTTGCAAGAGATTGGGCGGGTAGGAACTATCCCAATCTAGGTTGTGGACCGAGTTTGCAAGAGATTGGGCTCGGTGCGCGATTGGACGATGATGTTGATCCTAATGCTAGCTCCCCTAGGCTAGGGTTTGCAAGAGATTGGACCCGAACCTAGGATAGCTATAGACCGGCAACAGCGCGAGAGCGTGAGCTTGGTTCTACATTCAGTTACAACTAGTTCATCCAAAATCTTAATCTAGCAATTTCGATACCGATGAACCACATTCATGAAATACGGTGAGTAGCGGGGATTCCCCATTCCCTAGACGTTCTTTATTTGATTTGATATTTCCACACTTTGTCTGACGATTGTGACAGGATCGCCAAAGGCAAATCTTTCTTCTAAAATAGCCAGGTTGATTGGAGCAAGCACGGTCATTCGTCCTCCCTGTGTTCGATATCCCGCTCGCTGCTACACCATGCACTTGCGGTAAAACTACAACCGTTCTTCAGGGTTACGTCCCGGAGCGATCAAGTTTTTGGCGCCGTTGCCGGGGAGGCGATTGCGTTTGATCTTACCACCCTAGCTATTTCCTTTATTATTATTATTTTATTTCTTTATTTTTGCCTAACCCTTCCATTGTGCTAATCATTTCTTTGAAACTCTGTTTTCCCTGTGCATGTACACGAGATCTACGGCGGACCCTGAAGCTATATTATTTGATCCTGAGATCGAACGTACCGCGCGGAGACTTAGAGCGGAAAGGATACAAAATCTGGAAGGGGGGTTTATGACCAACCCGGAAACTCCGGACCAATTGGCGGCAAGGATGGCGAGGATAATTTCTATTCGAGATAGGCTTCGGCCTAAGACCTCTTCTACGACCTCTTCCATTGCCATGCCAGAGTTGGCGGCTGACAAGAACTTCGAGCTAAAGACTGGACTAGTGGTTCTGATGCAGCAGGATCCATTTCATGGGAATGCCCATGAAAATCCTTATTACCACATTCAATTATTCTTGTCGAAGTGCGCCACATTCTAGATGCCGGGGGTCTCCATCGATGCCATCAGACTGTGCCTCTTCCCCTTCACGCTAAAGGACAAGGCACTCTACTGGTTGAGGACGCAGGCTGAGGGTGTTTTCACCACTTGGGACGAGTTGGCGAGTGCATTCATTGACAAATTCTATCCGCCATCCAAGACGATGAAGATCCGGAGCGCTCTCATGTCCTTCAAGCAAGGACCCCAAGAGACGCTCTATGAAGCTTGGGAGCGTTTTAAGGATCTGCAGCACCAATGCCCGCACCATAGCATAGAAGATTGGGAGCTAGTGCATAGCTTCTACAGCGGTCTCCAACCGGGGACCAAACAAATTATTGATGCCGCGGCGAATGGTGCTATCTTGTCTAAAACTCCCGAGGAAGCTACGGCCCTAATTGAGGAGATGGCCTCAAACAATCAACAATGGGGCGATGAGCGAGGACACTCCACGTCCTCCTTGAAACCAACTAGTATCTATGAGGCGAAGGCCGTAGCGGAGCTTACAAGCAAGTTTGATTCTCTCCACAAGGTAGTGGAGAGATTGGAGAAGTTTATCACGGAGCCCCAAGGAGCCCCTTCCACCTCCGCTCCGACGAACCAAATGTGTGATTGGCAAGACCAATCTCAAGCCATGTACGTGGGAGGAGAGCAAGGAGAAGGATCCTTGGAGCAAGTACAATATGTCGCGGGGAACCAAGGATATTGGGCCAATCCGGCCGCAAGAAATCATCCCGGATTCTCTTACGCCAACAATGAAGGAGCTTTGAACCCGCCACAACAACCACCTTAACAAGCTCGACCACCACCACCCCAACAACAACACTATCCACCAAGGGGGCCTACACAACAAAATTTTCAACCGAAGCAACAAGTTCCACTATATAGGCCGCCCGGATACAATCAAGGGTGGAGGAATTAAAATCAAAACCCTCCACAAGCTCAACAACGATCCGATTTCGAAGCTAGAGTGGAGGCGTTTATGGTCGAGCAAAATAAGGTCAATGCTACCTTGAAGGCGGGGCAAGACTCCCTTAATACCGTTGTGGCGCAAATATCGGAGCAATTGGCCTTGCTCAATCAGAACACTCAACGATTGCCGGCGCAACCCGAGCAAAACCCACGGGGCAACACCGGCCACATCAATGCCGTAGTTGCCGTTACTACTAGAGGCGGGAAGGATACCTCCCCCGCCATGATTCCTACCGAGGAGCCCGTGGAGGAAAGTTTGGAGCCAATTGAGCCGGTAGTTGAAATTGATAAGGAGAAAGAGCCGCAAGAAAAGGAGAAATCTAGAGCGGAGCAATTGATTGAGGAAAGACGCTTCATGCCACCGGTACCATTCCCCCAAAGGCTCGCAAGAGCGAAAATGGAGAAAAGGCTAGCAAAGTTCCTCGAGTATCTAAGAGGAGTTAGCCTCAATATTCCCTTCCTCGACGCCATCGTGGAGATCCCCACATATGCTAAATTCTTGAAGGACTTGATTTCGGGGAGAAAGAGGAAGGAGAAGATCATGCTAGCCGAGGAGGGCTCTTGGTTCACCAAGAGAGAGAAGGAGCCGGCCAAATTTAAAGATCAGGGGAGTTTTCGGATTCCTTGCACCTTGGGCGGCGTCCCTCTTCAAAAGGCGTTGGTTGATCTAGGGGCTAGTGTGAGCCTCATGCCTCTCTCCATGTTCTTAAGGCTAAACACCGGGACGAAGTTGAAACCTACCGACATGCGCATTCAATTGGCCGACGGGTGAATAACAAGGCCGGTAGGGATCGCCGAAGATATCCCGCTACAAGTCCCGGGTGGAATATGCTTGCCATGTGACTTTGTGATCATGGACGTTAAGGAGGATGGAGACACGTCATTGATACTTGGACGCCCGTTCCTCGCCACTGCCGGAGTCATTGTCGACGTCCGCGAAGGTACCCTAACTCTAAACGTCGGCAACATCGAGGTGGAGCTCCACATTCCTAAGGCTATGAAGCACATGCCTTACCACGAGGAACTTGACTACATGGACCTCCTTGATGAGGTAATAGAGGAGGCGATCCCTCACTCAATTGGCGCTCTTTTCGATGAGGATTTCGAGGAAGGCCCGGATTTAGGCCAAGATGAGAAGAAAGATGATTCCCCCGACCTCTCCGCCGAGAATGATGAAGGCGACGCTGATGTCGCAAGGATTCGAGAGCTCTGCAAGCTCTCGAAATTAAAGTCTCCGACGAAAGCTCCACCGATATGGAAATCGGCATCACCGGTGAAGCCGTTGACCGGAGCAAACGCTAGCTTGGGGGAGCCTCCCCCCAACACTATTCGAGACGGGAGACCACCGAGGGAGAACATGCCACAACTTCCAAATCCAAGTGTGCTCCCCGGAAAGTTTGATGGGTGCATTTCATATGCACCAAACATCCCGCATTAATTGAAAATCATAGGGGGTCGAGCTCACGACCTTAAACGAGCGCTTGTCGGGAGGCAACCCGACGGTTATTGCTTTATTTTCACTTTTTCTTTATTTTTGTTTTAGAAATTTTTAGTGTTTCGAGTCGTTCGCCCAAAAATTTTGTGATAACGTGTCCTATTTTTCTTGACAGGAGAGGAGATAGGTAAATCCATCATGAGGAGGAGGAACGAGATGACGAGGAGCGCCCTAGGAAGACGCTCGACGCTTAGGAGGAAGATGAAATCGACTGGAGAAAGAAAGACGAAGTTTAGAGCCCAAACGAAGACAAACAGCAGAAATTAAGGCTCACTCGGCCGAGTATACTAGTCACTCGGCCGAGTACACAAGTTCGTCCGGCCGAGCCGCTCACGAACGAGGGAAGTCTGCTGTACCCAACTCTCTGTTTATTTTCCTGATTTCAGTATAACTGCTACTCGGCCGAGTTTATATTTTCACTCGGTCGAGTAAAACGGATACCCTCCTAGGGCGAGTCTTGCCGAGTAGCTTGAGCCACTCGGCCGAATGGACTTACTCCACTCGGCCGAGGCTGGCAAAGCCACTCGACCGAAGCGTAAGCGAGAAGAAATTTCTATTGATCTCGCTCGGCCGAGTGACCCAGTCACTCGGCCGAGTGACCCAGTCACTCGGCCGAGTCGTAACTTTTATTATATAAGGGCCGAGGGGGGGGGCGATTTTCGAAACGCAAAACCCAATCGCGCCCCGACTCTCCAGCTCCCCTCGCTCGATTCCCCTCGCTCACGCCCCCACTCGCCTGACCAGCCTCCTCGCGCCACCGCTCGGTCCGCCACCGCCGACCGAGCACACGCCGGCGCCTCGCCCGAGTCGCCGCCGGCGGCCGCCGCTCCGATCGCCTCCGGTACCCCCTATTTCGTTTTTTTCGCCTCTTTTTGTGTATTTTTCGAGGATCCATGTGTTAAACGACCCCTAAACCCAAATCAATTTCTATATTTATCTGTTATACCCCTAATGCTCCATACGTTTTGAATATTACCCGCTGATATCTCCATTTCATGCGCAGGTTGCTTTTGGGAGCTTAGGGGAGCCCAGGGGAGCTTCTACGGACTGATTTGGGCTTCGCGGAGGCGCTATCTTTGCACTCTTCCATTGCTTAGCACTCGCGGCGTGTCGGGGTACACTCTTTCCATTATTTTGCACACGCCGCACTTTTTACACCTTTTCGGCGCGCGCTCGGGGGCCGATATGCCGCCCCGGACACGGCCGCGGTCGAGGAGAGTTTCCGCCAAGCGGAAGCGGTCGGATGACGCTGGTCCCTCCCACGAGTTGGAGGACTCTCCTCTGCCTTCTCCCACACACCCCGTCTACCCCGCACAGCCTGCAGGCCCTGCACACCCCGTACAGCCTGCAGCGCCCGCACAGCCCGCACAGCCACCCCCTGCCGCTCCACAGCCGCCACCTGCCGCTCCACAGCCACCACCTCCGGCTCCACTGATCGGGCCGCTCGGGATTACGTTCCGAGACGACGCACACCGCGCCGTCTTCGAGCGTATCTCCCAGCGCTCGATCGTACCCTCCAGGTTTGCACACCTTACTGACCTAGGACGACTGGGGGTACTAGAGGGGATGCTCACGTTGTACGACAACGTGGGCTGGCGAGATTTCTTTCAGGTGTCGGCGGATACGTTTACCCGCCCGACACTTGAGATTCTTAGTTCGATCGCCCAGACCGACGAGGGATGCTCGTTTCGGTTCATGGACCGGGAGTGCCAGGTCACTCTCGATATGATGAGAGCATTTTTCTCGTGGCCCGCTGTCCCCGGAGCAGATCGCGGTTACGACCCCACCCATATCCCCCCACCTTCCTTCGACGCCGGTGCCTTCTGGGCCCGGATTACGGGTCTTCACGCCGCCTTTGACCCTAGTAGGGCCAAGGCCTCGGCCATTGTCCATCCCTGCCTACGTATTGCTCAGCGCCTTATGGCGACGACCTTTTTGGCCAGATATGAGCCGGGCACGATGTCTACGCCAGAGCTCTACATGCTCTACGCGATGACACGTCCCAGAGCTATATCTAGGGATGGCGATGAGCTTGTCCCCGCCGTCGTGATCGATATCGCGGCATGGTTTTTAGACCGCATCATTGTATCGGTGGGCGCTCGCTCGCCGATATGCTGCGGCGGCCTAATCACCTTGCTTACCCTTATGACCGGTGAGGACTTCCCCGACGACCTGCGGCGAGTATCGGGCCCCACTTCTTTGTCGATTGATGTTATGGCCCGGTTGAAGATGCTTCGTCCGCACGGTGAGCGTCACTGGGTCTGGCTGCACGGCCCTTACGGTGCTGATTACATGATTCTTCCGAGCCCAGCTCAGACTCAGATTGCACCAGCCCACGTTGACTGGCTCCCTGTGATGGATGTTCTCATCCCTGCTGCTTACGTGCTCGAGGCCGAGGAGGCCGAGCAGGCCCACGCTGCCCCTGTAGACCCTGTTGCCCCTGCCGAGCCTGCTGCCGAGCCTGTTGACCCAGTGGCCCCTCAGCCTATACCTGATGTTTCCGCTGCTCCTGACACCTCTGTCCCCACTTCTGTCAGTGTCAGGAGTACCTTAGCTGAGCCCACCTACACTGCTTCCGAGGCTGTCACCACCACTCCCACCACCACCGGCCCTCTGTCCATCGAGCCTCTTTGCTCCGCTCTCCCCGAGCGCCCACCGACCTTTGTTGTGAGTGGAGAGCCCTCGTTTGCCGCGGTCGTGGAGACCATGGCTAGCATGATCTCCACTGGGGTTGCACCTTTTGGACCACACACTTCCACCCCAGCAGTAGTCACCTCTGTCTCCACCTCTGCTGTCTTTTCCGAGAGTGTCGTGGCGTCTGTCCACACTTCTGTGCCACTGACCTCTCCGGCCGCCTCACTGCCGCTTTTGTATTCTTCTTTCGTTGCTGCTGCCTTCACTTCTCACCGCCCTGCCCTGCCTCGCACTGAGGCCAGGCCCACATTTGCTGGCGCAGCACCTTTCGTTCCCTTCCCCGCTGAGCCCGTCACATACGCGACCCGAGTTCGCCAGCCACGCCCTGCACAGCCCCGCCCGATGCGTCCCTCTGCACCACCTCCCCCTGACACTGTACTTCAGAGCATTCGTGCTCTAGAGGGGGCGGTGAGTGGCCTCAGAGGCGACCTGCGGACCCTGTCCTCCACCGTCTCCGCGATGGCTGGTCGCTTCGACCTGCTCCCGCTGATTCACTACTGTCTTACCCAGGTCCTGGAGCGTCTCCCCCGCGTACCCCCACCCACCCAGCAGGTTCCCACCCACACTTCCACTCACACTCAGCCTGCTACCACTTCCACACCCACCCCCGCTCAGCAGCCTGTCCAGCCACCACCACCACCACCGCCTCAGGACGGAGACGGTTCAGCACCACCTTCATAGGCACCCTTGATGCCATCGATTCTTTTTGGCCGTTATGCTGCCCGTTTCTGCTGGGTCCTGTTGCATTTTTTTTCCACCCCCCCTCCCCTCACTTATTTTGGGATTCTTATTTTGCCGTATCTTTATATATCTTTTTAGGGAGAGAGGGAGAGTTTTTGGTTCCACCTTTATATATGTACCACTCCTATCTTTGCATGCATCATGTCCGCATCATATTTTTCATTTCTTTATTTTTATCCTTTTATTTTCCTTTTTTTCATGCAAGCATCCTCACTTGCCCCTCACACATCTCGTCTCTCGGTGTGCCACGCTTTGCACATTGAGGACACTGTGCCATTTAGCTTGGGGGAGTGAGTTCTCACGATCTTTTTCGATTTGCCACCTTTATTTTTAGTTTTTCACACCATTTTTTTCGCTTTTGCACTTATTTTCATCATTTTTCTTTTATTTTACCATGCATCACGTTTTTCTTAATTTTCTGTGTGCCGCATTGTAAATAGTTCTATTTTCCCTTTATCTTTATTTCTTTCTTTTTCATCTCATGCTAGAGATGACTTTCCTATGATGATGATGACGTGGGATTTAGCTTACTCTATATGCATGCTATATTTGTCATGTCTTAGACTTTATTTCTGATATCATATGCTATGACTTGCTTTGCATCTAGAGATAGTAACCCACACTTTTGCCACATGAGAATGGATGAAATTTTATTATTAGCTGAGTCTGAATATTCATATGTATGCTATCATAGAAAACACACCAAGATTCACGCATTGAATGCCTATATCTGGAGTACTGATTTCTTTTCCTATATCACTTCTATATGCATGAATTGTACACTTCATTTCAGGATGATTGAATGATGTTAGCTATGATAAATCTGGATTAGTTAGCTTTTTTGTGATCGAAACTGAGTAGATTAGATTACCCTGCTGAAGTTGTCGTGCATGTCTTATAGAGTGAACCGAGTGATATATTTATTTCTTTCTCCACAAATCTTGAACATCATTTCTCTACTTTTAAAATCATTGGTGAATCTCCCCTTAGCGATTCTATTATATGGCATTTCCCCCGCTATTAATTCCTAGCTCCAAATTTCTTATTCAAAAAAAAGGAGAAAAGAGAAAATATTCTTGTATATCATTATCTCTCTTTGAGTTGGGATCGTTGTGTATATATGCTATATCAAAAAAAAAGAAAAAAAAAGAGAAAAAGAGGAAAAATCCTCAATAAAAGATCCCATCTCACTTTCTTTCTTTCTTCTTTCTTTTCATTGATTTTGGAGCTATATAAAAATGGGGATGTAAATATTTTTTATGCCACCACGCTTATAGATAAGCTTGGGGGAGGGGATCCATTGATGTGTGAGAGAGTGACTACTTGACATTGCACGACAACCTAGGCTAAGTAATATTCTATACTCGGTGAGATTATTTTTAGTTTTACGAAATCCAGAAATCTAAGCCTAGCACTCATTTCATGAAATCCATACTTTTCTATTCTCTCTATTCTATAGTGTGATACTCTTATACTCCTGATAGAAAGCGTTCAATTGAAAAGTGTGTGATCTGTGATTTGTATACCGCTTTAAATGATTCAGATGATGTTAATTATAAAATTATTCCGTTTTTCATGATTATATTGTTGTTCGTGGGTTTTCTATTTCTATTTGCACTATTATATTATGATATCAAAATAAAACTCTTTGACATGTGTTTTTCACTCAGTGCATGCTATATTAGTAAGCGGAACCCACGTCCTGAGAAAATGATCTAGTACCTTACCTCTTCGCTTCTTTCTTTCTTCCTTATTTTTATTTCGTTTTTCATTCTTCTCCATTTTTCATTTTTCATTCTTCGCCGTTTTCGCTTTCCCGAATCCACCGGGTTCGCCTTTTACTTATCTTCCTCGAGGACGAGTAAGAGGCAAGCTTGGGGGATTTTGATCACTCCTTATTTTACACCTTTTTCCCGCATTTTTGCATGCCATTTAGATCGCCCAAATCATGTTTTTCACGATATATCGACGATATTGCGATGCTTTTCACGATTTGTTGTTTTTGTCGCATTTCAGGTGATTTGGCGCGATTTGGAGTGATCTCGAGATGCGCTTACTCTAGACGGTCACCGACGACCTCCCCGAGGGGTATTTTTGCTGTTGGAGAGGAGCGGAAGAAGAATGAACGTCGCAGGAGCGACGAGGAGGCCAAAATAAGCAGATTGGGCATGTTTTGTGTCACACTCGGCCGAGTGGAGGAGCCACTCGGCCGACCAGCGAGACACCGCTCGGCCAACCAGTTCAGACACGATTTCTATGTGCACTCGGCCGAGCGACGGAGACCACATCGGCCGAGTGACGACATCTCGTCCGCCCGAGTGGCGCCCAGACGAAGCCCTTCAAAAATCTCCATGTTACTGTTTTTCGGCTGCCTGAGATTCAGAAGACCCACTCGGCCGAGTGGATTATCCCGTCTGCCCGAGTATCATGAAGCCATCGGCCGAGTGACGACAACTCACTCGGCCGAGCCGCCCCCGAAGTAGAGACCCCTGAAGGCCCCGACTTACTGGAAAATTACAGGGTTTCTCACTCGGCCGATCGACTTTTTTCACTCGGCCGAGTGCGACGCGCTGCCTGTAGCGAAAATTGCGGAAAACAGGCTGCGCAGGGGTATTTTGGTCACAGTTTTTGGACGATTTTGGGGGCTATTTAACCCCTGTTTTTACCCTAGTTTTAGAGAGCTTCTTCTTAGATTTTTTGCAGCTTTTTAGATTAGCTTTTTAGTTTTATTCTTGAGATTGGAGAAGAGACAAAATTGGATTTTTGTTGGATTAATTGAAGAACTCCATTGGTTTGCTTTTCTCTTCTCTAAAAATTCTATTTTTATTGCATATCTCAATATTGTGATGAATTCTATTGCTTATTTCATTGATTATTTTTGTGATCTTGCTATGAATTGTGAGTAGTCGCCACGTCTTGGGGCGTGGGGATGAACCCTACAAGCCCTATTTCATAATTGTGATGAATTGGTAGGAATTTTGCTAGAATTGCTATTAGAGATTAGACTGGGATCAATTTACTACGGATGGCTAGGTATTCACATCGATTGGGATTTGCAAGAGATTGGATCCCAATTCGATAGGAAACCCTAGAAATCCGAATTGGGTTGGAGTCGAATTTCCGTAGTATCGGTTTGCAAGAGATTGGACCGATACTAGGGTTTCCGGTTTCAATTCTGTGCCAATACCCGTTTGCAAGAGATTGGGCGGGTAGGAACTATCCCAATCTAGGTTGTGGACCGAGTTTGCAAGAGATTGGGCTCGGTGCGCGATTGGACGATGATGTTGATCCTAATGCTAGCTCCCCTAGGCTAGGGTTTACAAGAGATTGGACCCGAACCTAGGATAGCTATAGACCTGCAACAGCGCGAGAGCGTGAGCTTGGTTCTACATTCAGTTTCAACTAGTTCATCCAAAATCTTAATCTAGCAATTTCGATACCGATGAACCACATTCATGAAATACGGTGAGTAGCGGGGATTCCCCATTCCCTAGACGTTCTTTATTTGATTTGATATTTCCACACTTTGTCTGACGATTGTGACAGGATCGCCAAAGGCAAATCTTTCTTCTAAAATAGCCAGGTTGATTGGAGCAAGCACGGTCATTCGTCCTCCCTGTGTTCGATATCCCGCTCGCTGCTACACCGTGCACTTGCGGTAAAACTGCAACCGTTTTTCAGGGTTACGTCCCGAAGCGATCAATACTGCATGCGAATTTGGAAATTTCTTTCATGGAATTTTTCAAAATGATATGGTGGAGACCTAGATACATGATCATGAATTGTTGTGTTTAGCTGATATGAGAAGACTAAAACCAGGGTTACGACACACATAAATGGCAGTTCTATGCATGAACTCCCACCATTGACATGGTTTGGACTCTGGGGAGGCCAGGATGCATTTGGAAAACCTGTTTCTGCATCTTTGTTTTCAGCACTTCTTTCTTGGATATTGTTTGCTTGGATTTCAAAGACAATGGAGTGAAGTCATGTGCTGCCAAACTTCAATTCCGTAATATTTAATTTAAAAAATAATATATTGCTAATGGCGTTTATGTTTCAGCAATATTTGTATTTATTTTTCATTTTACATTTTGCTAATATGTTGTGTTTTCACTGGTTCCCTGTTTGGATGACATGTTAAGCTTTGGAGATTGAATACAGTATGAAACATGTAGCTGTAGATGATCCCAATTTTTGTTTATATTCATTTTTCCTTGAACTTCGTTTGGAACCTGGATCCATGAGCTAACGTTTGTTGAGCTTTAGGGACTATAGTTATCGTAACAAAGTCTTCTACGACAAATTTCAACTTGTTCATATAAAAAATATCCAGGTTTTGTTGAGGTTTAGAGATAGAATTTGAATAATAATTTGATTGAATGCACAGGCCAAGGAGATCTCTCGAGCATAAAGATATGGGATTCATGTCTTTGCTTGTAGTGGCATCCGTACCTATACTACAATACCTGCTCATTGGCCTACTGGGAGCCATTCTGTTATCTGGATACTTCAACATCCGCACAACAGATGCCCGAAGAGATCTAAACAAGGTTCAAAATTAATTAAAATTAAAAAGCGATACTGTCAGTAATTATACTTAAATTATCACTTGTATGATAATTGCAACTAAATTCTCTGTCTCTGAACAGATTGTATTCTATGTGTTCACTCCAGCACTAATATGTACATTGACATTTATCTTGAAAATATGTACATTGACATTTATCTTGAAAATATGCACAATGATTTATGTACCATGATTTATGATTTGTTACCGTGGGAGTTGCTGCTTCAGGTTTCTCTGCCGATGTTAATTCTTCATGGCGAGGCGGATATTGTGACCGACCCTTCAGTGAGCAAAGCTTTGTATCAGAAAGCGGGTAGTTCGGACAAGAAGCTGATCCTTTACAAGGATGGATGCCATTCTCTTCTCGATAAGCAAACAATACCTGTCTAACGTATCACTGGAAATCAATATTGTCAAGGTAAGCAACAGAAAACTAGTTGTTGCATGCGTTTTTTGTATCTCTTAACCACTCCTTTATAGTTGTTTATGCTTCATATTTTTATTGGTGTGTTCAGATGGGAGGGAGGAATACAATACTCTTAGATGATGTTAGTTGGAAAATTCCCTTGGTTAGTGACATCAACAATAATATTTGGAGCAGATCATGTAACTCACCCAAAGACTGGAGAGGACTCGAGTCCATCTATCGCTGCGGTAATAATTTACTATTGCATTGCCAAATCAATCTTTACGCGTCGACACTTCTCGCGGATGTTAGAATCTAGCTAACAACATTCACTCACAGGTTGTCGCCTCTCAAGATTGGCCTGAGGTTACAAAGTATGCCGGATTAGTATGTGCTCAGGCTCACCGCCAAGAGGTCATTCAGGATCTGAACAAGACGTGGCAAGATACAAGACATGGGACGGTTACAGGAGGCATGATCAGGGTTTGTGCTTAGTCAGGTTCTCACGTGTATCTATATCCTGATGCCCTAGCAATATTTTCATTTCTTTACACGGACAAACCTTGTTTTACTTATGCTGACCATGCAGCTTGAAATTAGTTTGATATATGCTCTCTTTTCTCATTGAATGGAACTTCTGATCTCCTTCAGGAAAGCACCAGGACAGAAGCTGATTCGTATTATCTTTGTTGATATGTGGTGTGACCTTGCCCCTTGTGGAGGAGAACGTGCCGTGTCGACACATTTCAGAGATCTCTCATATATCACATGAGGTACATTATTCTCCTATATCCATATAGATTACTGATATTATTAGTCTTGCAGGAGAATGGTCAGAGGAAAAGATGCTTGTTGGGAGCATTGTGTCTTGGTTAATGCTACCAGGCAGAAAGTTTGGTGTAATTATTGTCATCGGGAATTGAGTGGCGGAGTTTATAGGATGAAGTTTCATCTGGCTCGAATAAAGAACAAAGATATAGTCCCATGTACTGAAGTCCCAGTTGACGTTCGTGATTTAATTCACAGCATATTAAGCACCACTAAGAAATAGAGAGCTCCCAAGAAGCTAAAGACAGGGAAGCCGCTTCATGATCCTCGGAGCAGTTTTTCTGCCAGTGAAAATTTTCATGCTGATGATGACGATAATAATGCTGGATCCAGCAGGCAACACGAAAGCACTTGCCCATCCATGCTGCTACCTCGTCTTTCTGCTAGCGTATCGCCTGCATTAGCAGATGATGTTCAGAAGCAAAAACACGATGAAGCTGATAAGAACATTGCTCGCTTTTTCTTTCATAATTCTGTCCCCTTCAATGCTTCGGAATCCATTTATTATTAGGATATGGTCGATGCCATAGCAGAATGTGGGGTTGGTTATATAGCTCCGAATTTTGAGGACGAGATGTCTCATAGAGCACTGCTGTCTTTGTTGCTGTCTTTGTTGATTATGTCCAGTTAAGATGGGAACCAGCTATAGTTGTGTTATGTATGTATTTCCATGTGTTGTTGTATAGCATTCTTTGTTGACCTAGTAGTCAATGTACACTCGAAATCAATGCTATATATACTGGTCCTTATAATTATCTCTTCTTGTGCGATTTGTGGCTCTGCATTCTATTGTGTTATTTGTTTCCACAGAGTTGATGTGCTATTTGTTTATGGGTGGGTGTGAGTCCTAAACAAGGGCTCCACTGAAGTCTACGGAGACTTGGAACCGTATTTTTTCCTTCCACAAGCACCAAATAGATAGATATACAAGTGTTGTCAAATGTCACAATAGACAGCGCTTGTTTAGTACAAGCGCCGTGAAAGGTCCATCTTTAACAGCGCTTCTTTAGTACAAATGCTGTTAAAGGTGTGCCTTTAATAGCGCTTGCAGTAACAAGCGCTGTTAAAGGCACCCCTTTAACAGCGCTTGCACTAACAAGCGCTGTTAAAGGTGGGTCTTTAACAGCGCTTGCACTAACAAGCGCTGTTAAAGGCCCCCTTTAACAGCCCTTGCACAAACAAGCGCTGTTAAAGGGGGGGCCTTTAACAGCGCTTGCACAAACAAGCGCTGTTAAAGGCCCCCCTTTAACAGAGCTTGCACAAACAAGCGCTATTAAAGGCCCCCTTTAACAGCGCTTGTAAAGCGCTACTAAAACCAGCCCCCCTTTAGCAGCGACGAGATAGACAGCGCGCAGAAGCGCTGTTAAAGGTCCCTTTTGTAGTAGTGAAAGATAGCGCTCCTGATTCCGATCCAAAATATAATCCACGACCGCCAATCCTTGAACAGCAACGAGATCCGTGAAGAGCATCCAAATCAGCGAGCAAGGTGAACGGTTGAAGATCTACGGCTCTCGGGAAGCTGTAACAACGAACGGGGATGAAGGGGTCGGTGTACATGAAGACTACGACATTGAGCATCGTAGGGGCTGATCGTGACGTCAAGGAACACGTCTAGGCGAGGTAGGGGGCTTTCAGTTTGATCCAACAGCTAGAGAGTGCGACGAGAGACGTAACGACACGTCGAGACGTCGTTAGAACGTGAAACAGTGATAACACATAGTTTCGAGGCTTGGACGGCCTGCGGGGCTGCCGTCGGTAGCTCAGAGGTTGGAGGGGCGACTCACGGTGGTCAGGGGTTGCGGGCGGCGGCAGCGGCGGTGACTGCCGCTGCTGCTGCGTGCTGTTGATGGCGATGCACCGGGCGGCTGCGACGCTTGGGGGACGTCGGCGAAGGGTCCGGTGACTGCGGAGGTCGAGGTTCGGTCGGCGGAAGCCCTGCGAAGGGTGGAAGAGGCTGGAGGCACAAAGTCAGGGCGCGTGCTAGGGGAGAGCTGCTGCGAAAACGAATTGGGCGGCGGCTCTTTGTGTTTCGCTGGGAGAAAAATATACAACCCTAAGTTGCTTTAATAATAGGGTAGGGTATGGCAACATCACGTGGGGGAGAGTGTCCTAGGTCTAGGTTAGCTGGGGTTAGGGTTTTTTTTATAATTTTGATGAGTTGTGTGCGTGTGCAACATGTGAAGGGAATGCTATAGGTTTTAAGGTTGTCTATTTATTTCTTTCAAACAAAAGTCTCTCTCTCCACCGAGGTGTGTGTGTGGCCAGGTGAAAGTTAGGTTAGAATTTAGATGTGATTAGGATCATTAAAAAAAATTAATAATTATGGGCTACAATCGTATAAAACTTAGGGTTAAAAAATAGTAGATTGGAAAACAATAGTGAAAGTGGTCAAACGGAGCCCGAAAATTATGAGAAAAAAACTGGGGCGACCGTGCTGATGAGAGAAACAAAACTAAGGTGTTCGGTCACAGGTACAGTGATGGGAAACGAAACTAAAAATAACAAGGTCCCACGAAAAAAGTTAAAGTCGCTACGCCTCTGTAAACAAAGTCAAATTGTAGGGGAACGACCCGTGAAATGACGTTCCAAAATAATTTTACAATTTAATACTCTTCGAGAGGGTCACAACGGCATATCACACCAAAGGGTTCGGATACAAGAAGGGTCTAAAATAAATACGTGCACGAACAAGACTACGTGCAGGAAAAGCGTACGATCGAAAACAGACCGTGACACACAATGTAAGGGAGAAGCCTCCGGATACCATCAACGGAGGTATGATCGTCGAAGAAGTATTTTTATCGCCACTGCCAGCACCGGGACCACTGCTCCAAAATCTGAAGGGATGCCAAACATTGGGCATCACCCACGTCCACCTTGAAAATCATCTATCGGGCGTCAAGCAAACGACGTTAAACAACAGTGCTTCATGGGAGGCAACCCATGTTCTAAACCCTCACCTTTGTTTTTATGATTATTTTTAGGTTTATTTCTCTTATTTTGTTGAATAAATTCAGCAACGGGAATTTTCGTCGAGAGACTTAGGCTATCTGTGGACTTTTGCAGGAAACAAGCCCACAACCGTCGAGAGACTTTTGCACGGGGACGTATCAGAAAATGCCCTATATCTATTCTTCAGCGAACCGGTCAGGTGGAGCAAACCGAGACCGGTGGCAGATCGTGTGAGAAGAGCAAAGCTATCGGATTTTTTTGGGATTATATCAACCGATCGGTTGAAAGACGCATTGGTCGTGTGACTGACTGGGTGAGCTGCACAGAACTCTCGGGAAAATCGTGAAGCGGCCAACCGATGGGTTGAAATCTCAACCGATCGGTTCGCCTGTAGCCTCTTTTCGGCAAATTTTTCGAAATAATAACCTACAGATCGGGTGAAAACTCACCCGATCGGTTCACCCAAAACCCTATAAATACCCCCCGACTCATTTCCTTCATCCGACTGCGAATTCACCCCGTCGTTTCGACTTCTCCTCCTCCCAACCAGCCACGTTCTTCCCTCAACCGACCACTAATCCCCCTCAATCGATCTCTCCACTCTCTCCTTCCTTCTCTCCATCGATTTCTCTCTCTCCCTCTTCCATTTAACCCCATCCAAACCCTAATTTTCGCCCAACTCCCCCCAATTTCGAAAAATTGTTGAAGAGACATGCCTCGGCTTCACACTCCCATCAATTTCGCTGTGTTGGGTGATCTACAAGCAAGGATTGTCTTCTCTACTGGGTAACTTTGCTCCTTATCTCCATTTTCAATTTTGCCCTAATATTACTATTTTGCTCAATTTACATCGATTGTGTGCATCCATCATATCGTGCATACGCTTGCATCACACACTACCATGGCCCGGGATAAAGATAAGGGTAAGGGTATCATGCATGAGGAGGAGCCGTCTCGCAAGAGACGGAAGACCACACGTCCACCACACTCACGCCCTCCTCCTACACAGCCTACACAGCCCCAACCTCTACCTATCATCCCTCCTGAGGACCCAATGTTGGGCCGGTGTGGTTATCGTTTTTTGAGTGTTGAGCAGAAATATTTTTATCATAGACTCGATGCACGGGGACACCTCTCCACCAAGTTTGCACACGCACAATCACTTATCGATCTCAGAGTTTTCTCCGAAGTCGAGACCCTCTTTGCTAACTTAGTTTGGTTAGCTTTCTTGAATGCCCACACGGCGTCCTACCCCGCACTTACACTAGAATTCTTATCATCTCTCCGTAGTGAGTCGGGATCGATCGTCGATTTCCGGGTCCGAAACAAATCTATCCGCACCCACTTGAATACCATCAATGACATCTTCGGATTCCCCATTCTTGGGAATGATGCCATCAGTCCCACGGATATCACCCCGATTTCGACGTCGATAAATTTTGGTTCCGCATCACCCTCCACGATCAATATACCCGAGGTAAGGCTAAGGCCTCCTCCATCATTCACCCCGTGTTTCGTCTGGCCCACCGAATCATATCGTGCACGTTTTTCCATAGGGATGAGTCCGGGATGGTGACTATCCCTGATCTTTTAATTTTGTGGGCCATGACATTCGGATTTATTTGTGGTGATGACGGGATCGCCTTCGAGGCCCCTCGCATCCCTACTCATGTTGGTGCTTAACTTATTCACAAGCTTCTTGAGATTAGTCGCACCGGCAAGGGCAAATACTGATGCGGGGGCCTCATTACTATCATTGTTTCATATCCCCAGTTTAATATCGTCATCCCTAGCGATCTGCCTTCTGACCCAGGACCCACAAATATAGATTTTGATATCCTGTGGCATATACACATGATCAAGCCCCACCCCGACGGCCGTTTCACTTTTTACTACGGACACCCCCTGCTCCCTATACCATTCTGCCCAACCCCGCTCGTATGACTATCGTACTAGTGGCAGATTGGACATTCCCTCCCGATCCAAAGTTTCTGGGGGTTACGTCTTCCATTCCTTCCCAAGGCGCACCCAGACCACCTTCTCCTGCCGCCCACTTAGGCGAGCAGAACATCCCTGCGTCCCGGGGAGACTCTGGGGCTGGCCCCAGTCATACCACCCCAGCTTCTGGCCCTATCACTTCTGAGGCTCTGACTGAGGCCTTCTTAGGCCTAGCCTCTGGTGCCGGCATGACCACTGCCGCTGGCACCACTTCCACTTCCCGTCCTGCCTGTACTTCTTCCGTCCGCCGCGCCTCATCCGCTCGCCTCGCTCTCAAGGCTGAGCTAGCCTCACTTCGCGCTCGTGTTTCATCCTCTGCCCCCTCGGACCCATCCTCTTCGATCTTCTCTCACCCACGTTTTGTCACGACCCGCTTCCCTAAAATGGAGGCGAGGCGTGAGAAGTCCGCTCAGACTTGGAGTTGTGATGCTCCAGTCTGTAAAGCGTCTGGAATAACCAAGTATAGGTCCTTGCAAATGCAAAGTAGAACAAAAATAATAATAAAGAAAAGAGACAGATAAAATTATTTCAATCTCAGAATGTCCAATATAAATTCCAACATCACAGAAAAGCCACCAGGCTAAAAGAAGAGTCTAAACGGCCCAAGCATGGCCAAAAGCGATAATCAACGTACAGAAAGAAAGGTGCTACGCACCGACAACCTAATAACAGACTAAGCAGAAAGTAACACCAAAAGAAGTCTCTACGACTGGTCGCCGGTGTCCTCGTACTCCACGTCAACGGTAGACCCAGGCTCAAAGTCAGCAAACACCTCGTCTTCAGCAACAGACTCTGGCTCAGCAACTAACATGCGACACCCAAAAGAGACGAGGGTGCATGTCAGCAAGTCTACAAGAGACTTGTGCAAGGAAACTAAAAGAAGGAAACAACCTAGCAGTTCTAAAATTATGCGATGACATGGCAGTTTAAGAAATGAATGCAACAAGTAGTAAGTGCAGCAAGTATGACATGGCAAGATAGCAAAGTTAGTAAACATTCACATGTATTTTACAAGTCGAGTAACACGTCTAGTAAACACGTCAAGTAAACACGTCGTGCACAGAGTTTACGCCTTACAGGTGAAGTGGTTGTCCGGGCACACTTCTACGCTGAGTGGTCACTTAACCCTACCCCAATCCCAGAGTTTACGCCTTACAGCTGAAGTTGCTGATCTGGCAAACTTCTAAGCTGAGTAGTCGCTTAACCCTACCCCTCCACGTGTAATCGGGCATTGGCTTTTGACCAAAACATGTAGCCCGCTTCTGGATTACGAGCCAGGAAGTGTATTTGGCCTAGGGTTATGCCTGCAACGATGGTGCCTAGCCTGAACAAGGAATTACGTAGCGTGTGCTACGAATGCAACATTCAAGCATGGATGACATGGCATGGCAAGTTATAATTTGAGTGCGTATAGATAAGGAATTTAAACGTGACAGGCATGGCAGTGCACAAGTAAAGAGCATACAGTTATGAAAATTAAACGTGACAGGCAGCAATACATGAATGACATGGCAGGGTGATAGATCTTGCTTCGTTGTCAAGCTAGATCTTAAAATTGCGTCTAAGCGAGTATCATTTCGTCGCTTAGTCTCTTTTACGCCTAAAACAAGAAATGGCCTAAAGCACGGCCTAAACAAGAACTGGCAAGTTTCACTTGCCTGTAATCAACCATTCTGCAAATATCATTCGACCAGTCCAATCTACCTATGTGCTCGGATCACCAGCCTACAGTCCCAAATTAAATTATCTTTATTAGTGAATTAACAGACAATAAAATTACCGATTTTTATCTTTTTTAACATGGATGTGTTGGGGGTCCTAAGTGTTCAGAAATTTACCCTTACACGACGCGAGAGCTACACTGGCGTCGGGTAGCGACGCCATGGTTTGGAATAAATAGAATGCGCTCCTAATACCAATTCCAAATAAGATACCATGCTCGCCAATTCTCGGGCAGCGACCAAATCAGCGAACAAGATTCCAAACAGCGAGTAATAGGTCGGTAGGCGTTTTCACGGCTCCCGGGAAGCCGTAACAACGAACTGAGACGAACGGTTCGACATACACGAAGTCTACGATGTTGAGCATCTTAGGGGATGCTCTTAACGTCGAAAAACACCCCTCGGAGAAGTAGGGGGCTGTCAGAATATCCCAACAGCGAGAGGGTACAGCGAGAACTCAGCGACGCGTCGATACGTCGCTAAACACGCAAAACAGCAATGGATTGCTGTTTCAGAGTTGCAGCGGCCTGAGGGCGGCTGACAATAGTACAGAGGGTACGGGGGGGGTCGACGGCGGAGGGGAGAGGCGTGGCGGCGGTGCCGGAGCGGCTGCTGTGAAGATCTGCGGCCTGCTGCGCGAGCTGCTGCGGAAATCCGGCACTGAGGGGGTTTGCAGCAGAGCTCCGACGATCAATGGGGTACTACTGCGGCACAGTTCGTGTTGCTGTGAATAAGAAATAAAGCTAACCTAGGTTATTTTTTTATAGGGAAGGGCTGAAACGTGGGGGACTTAGTCTAGGGTATAGGGTTGTTTTGAAAAGAAAAGCTACAAAAACTTTTAAAACCCAAACGCTTACCCACTCTCCCTCTCTCCAACGTGTGAGTGTGCGGCCAAGGCAAGGTCAACATGGCTGATATACTATTAATAATAAAAATTATTATGGGGACAAAAATCAAATGAAACTTAGAGTTTAAACCAATAATAGGTTGGGAAAAAAGTGAAGGTAGGTCAAACAAAGCCCAAAAATTGTAAAATAAATACTGGGGTAACCGAACGGATGAGAGAAACGCAACTAAGAAGACGTATCACAATTTCGACGTCGAGACATGAAATTAAAAATAAAAAGGCCTCGCCACCAAAGTGAAAATCGTGACGTCTCATCAAATAAAGTCAAATCGTGGGAGAACGACCCACGAAATGACGTTCCAAATCAATTCCGCAATTTAATACTCTCAAAGAGGGTCACAATGACATATCACACTATATGGTTCGGATACAAACAAAGTATAAAATACATTCGTGCACGAACAAGACTACGTGCACGTAAAGCGTACAATCGAAAACAGACCGTTACATCCTCCCCACCTTATGAATGATTCCGTCCTCGGAATCAACATCAACTACTGCTCGGAAACAAGTGCGGGAAGCGCTCTCTCATGTCATCCTCACGCTCCCAGTTGGACTCCCTAGGGGAACCATGACGCCACTGCACTCTAACCAAGTCGACGGTCTTATTCCTCAGCTGCTTCTGCCATCGATCCAGAATCTCAACTGGTTGCTGATGATAGGTAAGATCCGGACAAACCGTGATCTTCGAGAAATACACAGCATGAGACGGATCATTGATGTATCGACGTTACATAGATACGTGAAATACGTCGTGAACACCCTCCAGTGACGACGGCAACGCCAAGCGATAAGCCACCGCTCCGACTCTCTCCAGGACATCAAACGGCCCAATGTACCTTGGACTCAGCTTGCCTCTCTTTCCAAATCGGATTACTCCGCGGTTCGGAGAAATCTTCAGAAAGACATGGTCCCCAGGCTGAAACTCCAGCGGCCTCTGTTTAGCATCTGCACATTGCTTGAAACGGTCCTGCGCAATCCTCAGCTTCTCCCGGATGTTCCTCACAACATCCACAGCTCCACGATCATCTCTGGTCCTACCAGCTCCTGGTCTCCAATGTCATCCCAGCTCAGTGGCGATTGACACTTCTTCTCGTATAGCGCGGTGAATGGCGACATGCCAATACTCGCCTGGTAGCTGTTATTGTAGGCAAACTCAACATGGTGGAGATGATCCTCCCATGATCCCTTGAAGTCCAACATGCACGCTCTCAGCATGTCCTCCAAAATTTGAATCGTCCTCTTGGACCGGCCATCTGTCTGCGGGTGGTACGCCGTGCTGAAACTCAGACTCGTAACCAGACTCTTCTGCAGACTCTGCCAAAACTGAGATGTGAATCTCGTGTCTCTGTCAGACACGATACTCACGGGGACTCTGTGAAGTTGCACGATCACCTGCATGATTCACGTTACATCACTATCTAAACTAGGAAAAGGAAATAAAACGGAGAGTAAAAAGAAATACCTCCATATATCTCCTCGCTAGCGTCTCAGTGGACTGTCCTACTCGGAAGGGAATAAAGTGCGCAGATTTGGTCAAGCGGTCTACGATCACCCAAATCGCATCATTCTGCTTCAGACTCCGAGGTAGTCCAGTCACGAAATCCATAGTGATGTGTTGCCACTTCCACTCCGGAATCGGAAGCAGTTGTAGCAACCCAGCCGTACGCTGATGCTCTGCCTTTACCTGCTAGCACACCAAACACTTGGCTACGCTCCGAGCCAACTTCGCTTCATGCCAAGCCACCAATAGTTCAGACGAAGATCCTTGTACATCTTGGTACCACCAGGATGCACAGAATACGGCGAACTGTGTGCCTCAACCAATAACTCCTCTCTGATATCTCCAGCTGGCACACACAACCTGGCTCCAAATCTCAACGAACCATCTCCATGAATCAAGAAGTCAGTCCACAGACCGGCTTCTACCTGCTCCCGAATCTTCACCAGCTTCGGATCTCCGGCCTGACCTGCCTTGATCCGATCCATGATCGTCGACTGTATCTGCATACACATCAACGAAGAAGCCTGTACAGGAAGAACAATCTCAATACCAGACTCGCAAAAATCCTGCTGCAACCTCCACTGCGAAGTCAACATCATCACCGCTGGAAGTCTGCTCAGCTCATCCGGAACCACATTCACCTTGCCAGGGTGATACTGCAAGTCGATCTCATAGTCTGCCATGAGCTCCAACCATCAACGATGTCGCATGTTGAGCTCCTTCTGCGTAAAGATATACTTCAAGCTTTTATGAACGGTGAAGAACTTCACCTTCTCACTCAGCAAGAAGTGCCTCCAAAACTTGAGCGTAAATACGACTACAGCCAACTCTAAATCGTGCGTCGGGTAATTCTTCTCATGAGCCTTAAGCTGATAAGAATCATACGCAACTACATGCCCATACTGATGCAAAACACAACCGAGACCTTTGCCAGAAGCATCACAAAAGATCTCAAATCCTCCACTCCGATCGGGCATAGCAAGTACAGGGGCGGTCGTCAACCTCTCCTTCAGAATAGAAAAAGCCTCCTCGCAATCATTGGACCAGACGAATGATACATCCTTCCTCGTCAGTCTGGTCATCGGCTCAGCAATCCGAGAAAAATCCTTAATGAAACGCTGATAATAACCTGCAAGCCCAAGGAAACTCCGGATCTCCGACGCTGACTGAGGAACTGCCACTCTCTGATAGCCTTGATCTTCTCAGGATCCACTGATATTCCATCTCCTGACACCACGTACCCAAGAAAAGGAACCCTATCAAGCCAGAACTCGCATTTAGAATACTTAGCATACAAACGATGCTTCCTCAAAATTTCCAATACCGTCCTCAAGTGCGATGCATGCTCTTCCTCCGACCATGAATAAATCAAGATGTCGTCAATAAAAATAACGACAAACTTATCCAGAAAGTCGTAGAAGATCAGATTCATCAAGTTCATAAAAACTGTGGGTGCATTGGTTACACCGAAAGGCATAACCACGAACTCGTAGTGATTCGTCCTGAACGCTGTCTTCTGGACATCTTCCTTCCTCACCTTCAGCTGGTGATAGCCACTCCTCAGGTCCAACCTAGAGAACACTCTCGATCCTCTAAGCTGATCAAATATGTCATCTATACGAGGCAGTGGGTATCGATTCTTGACGGTGACGGCATTCAGCTCCATGTAGTCCACGCACATGCGATGCAAACCATCCTTCTTCTTCACCAGCAACACAGGTGCTCCCCACGGGGACACACTAGGATTAATGTAAACCTTCTGTAGAAGCTCATCCAGCTGCCTACGCAATTCCTCCAACTCAGCTGGAGCCATACGATACGGTGCCTTCGAAATAGGCTGCGCTCCCGGAATAAGATCGATCGAAAACTCAAGACCTCGATCGGGCGGCAGTCCAGACATCTCCTCGGGGAAGACGTCATCGAATTCTCGCAGCACAACTGGTCTACTCTGCCTGATCTGCATGGCAACAATCTCCACCAGCTTGGCCCGAAACCTGATAGGACCAAGCGAACTGCTGCCTCGGCTGAACTCAAACACCGGATGAACAACACCTTCTTCCGCCGGTAATCGATCGTAGCGTAGAAACTCCCAAGCCAGTCCATCCCAAGGACGACATCATAGTTGATGATGTCGTGGACAATAAAGTCAACGTAAAACTCATGTCCACAGACCACCAAAGGACAAGAATTGCAACCACAATGCACTGAGATCACGCCATTACCTGTAACGATATTCCAACTCTTGGGAAGAGGGGAAGTCGACAAGGAATGCTTGTCCACGAAGCTCCGGGATATAATGCACATCGATGCACCTGAGTCGAAGTGGACTTGTGCAGGAAATGTGCAAACCAAAATCACACCTAACAAACAATCTAATAATCAAATCCTATTCTAGCAAACATATCATATTCAAACAACAAACAAATACTAATGAATAAGATCAACTAAGGAAAGAAAACAAACTAGACTGAGGGTTACCTGCAATAACCTCATCCTCAGTTTCAGCATCAACTGCAGTCATCAGGAAAGCCTGCATCCTCGGTTGCAAAGCCTACTGAAACGCTTGCTTCTGGGGAAGGAGAGACGCTCCACGTCCAGCAGGTGCTGGAGATCTTTGCTGCTGAACTCCATCCGGTGATTTTCGCAGTTGATTTGCATGCTGACAATCCTTCGCTGCATGCGTGGCGTCGCCACAAATCAAGCACTGGCCCAGAAATCTTCTGCACTGCTCCTTGATATGGCCAGTTTTGTCGCAGAAATGGCAAGTCTTCAGAGTAGGCCCACCTGACCTCTTGAACTACACCGACTGGTTAGGCTTGAACCCAGGCCTAACCACTGCTCTGACCTGCTCCATAGGCCTCTTCCCAGCTCCAGAAGTCGGTCCTCTCTTCTGGCTCGTAATCAACTCCTGCCTCCTAGCAGCTACCAGCAACTTCTGATAAGACTCCAAATCTGACGAAGACATCAGGCTCTGCAAGTCTAAGGAAAGACCCTGCAGAAACCTCTGAGCTTTCTCCTCAGCATCCTGCACCATCTTCGGCGCAAATCGACTCAGACTGGTGAACTCCTGATGATACTGGTCCACCGAGAGATATCCCTACTTCAGATCAATGAATCGCTACAACATCTCTCTCCTGGCAGCCTTCGAGAAATACTCCTCATCGAACCTAGCCTTGAAAGTAGCCTAAGGAATACGTCTCACCAACAACTCCTCCTCTGCATCCCACCAGCTGCGGGCATTATCCTTGAGCTGTTTCTTCACCAAATCAACCACTCCAGCCGGGTTATTCTTCGACATCCTCGGATTATCCTCAGTATTCCGAATCCACTCCTCTGTAACCAACGGTCCTTCGGATCCATCAAAAGAAGTCAGGCCCAGCTCCCGAAACTGCTTCGCTCCCGGCTTGAAGCGAGGGGCATTCTGGAGCATGCCCTGCTGCACCTGCATCATCTGATGCATCATCCTCATAACTTCAGCATTGGTGGGCTCTCTATCCGGCACCGTAACACGGTCGGGTCCACCACCAGCTCGGGTCTGTCGTCTTCCAGCCATCTAATGACATAGAAAACGAAGTAAATTAGACTCAAAGCTTACGACTTTGGATGTTTTAATTTATTTAATGGACTATCTATAATTATTATCGTTGTTCCGATAATTCGCAGTTGCAAGAGGACCTGCATGGGCCACCAACAAAACCTGTCACGACCCGCTTCGCTAAAATGGAGGCGAGGCGTGAGAAGTCCGCTCAGACTTGGAGCTATGAGGCACCAGTCTGTAAAGCGTCCGGAATAACCAAGTATAGGTCCTTGCAAATGTGAAGCAGAACAAAAATAATAATAAAGAAAAGAGACAGATAAAATTATTTCAATATCAGAATGTCCAAAATAAATTCCAACATCACAGAAAAGCCACCAGGCTAAAAAGAAGAGTCTAAAAGGCCCAAGCATGGCCAAAGAGATAATCAACGTACAGAAAGAAAGGTGCTATGCACCGACAACCTAACAACAGACTAAGAAGAAAGTAACACCAAAAGAAGTCTCTATGACTGGTCGCCGGTGTCCTCGTACTCCACGTCAACGGTAGACCCAGGCTCAAAGTCAGCAAACACCTCGTCCTCAGCAACGGACTCTGGCTCAGCAACTAACATGCGACACCCAAAAGAGACGAGGGCGCATGTCAGCAAGTCTACAAGAGACTTTTGTAAGGAAACTAAAAGAAGGAAACAACCTAGCAGTTCTAAAAGTATGCGATGACATGGCAGTTTAAGAAATGAATGCAACAAGTAGTAAGTGCAGCAAGTATGACATGGCAAGATAGCAAAGCATGTAAACATTCACATGGATTTTACAAGTCGAGTAACACGTCTAGTAAACACATCAGGTAAACACGTTGTGCACAGAGTTTACGCCTTACAGCTGAAGTGGCTGTACGGGCACACTTCTACGCTGAGTGGTCGCTTAACCTTACCCCAATCCCAGAGTTTACGCCTTACAGCTGAAGTTGCTGATCTGGCAAACTTCTAAGCTGAGTGGTCACTTAACCCTACCCATCCACGTGTAATTAGGCATTGGCTTTTGACCAACACATGTAGCCCGCGTCTGGATCACGAGCCAGGAAGTGTATTTGGCCTAGGGTTGTGCCTGCAACGCAGGTGCCTAGCCTGAACAAGGAAGTACGTAGCGTGTGCCACGAATGCAACATTTAAGCATGGATGACATGGCATGGCAAGTTATGATTTAAGTGCGTACAGATAAGGAATTTAAACGTGACAGGCATGGCAGTGCACAAGTAAAGAGCATATAGTTATGAAAATTAAACGTGACAGGCAGCAATGCATGAATGACATGGCATTGTGACAGATCTAGCTTTATTGTCAAGCTAGATCTTAAAATTGCGTCTAAGCGAGTATCATCTTGTCGCTTAGTCTCTTTTACGCCTAAAACAAGAAATAGCCTAAAGCACGGCCTAAACAAGAACTGGCAAGTTTCACTTGCCTGTTATCAACCGTTCTGCAAATAACGTCCAACAAGTCCAATTTACCTATGTGCTCGGATCACCAGCCTACTGTCCCAAATTAAATTATCTTTATTAGTGAATTACCACACAATAAAGTTACCAATTTTTATCTTGTTTAACATGGATGTGTTGGGGGTCCTAAGTGTTCAGAAATTTACCCTTACACGACGCGAGAGCTACACTGGCGTCGGGTAGCGACGCCAGGGGTTGGAAGAAATAGAACGCGCTCCTAATCAAGATTCCAAATAAGAATCCACGCTCGCCAATTCTCAGGCAGCGACCAAATCAGCGAACAAGATTCCAAACATCGAGTAATAGGTCGGTAGGCGTTTACACGGCTCCCGGGAAGCTGTAACAACGAACCGAGACGAACGGTTCGACGTATACGAAGTGTCACGCCCTGCTTCCCAAAAATGTGGAGGCGAGACGTGAGAAGGTCCTCTCAGACTTGAAACTACAAAGCTGCAAGTCCGATAAGCGTCAATCAACTTTAATAGCAGGTCCTTGCAACGCGAGACGAAACAAAAAAATAACAAGGAAATGAGACAAAAGAGAAATCTCAGAATATCCATAATAATAAATTCCAACATCGCAGAAAAGCCACCAGGCTAAAAGGTAAAAGCGTCTAAAGGCCCAAACATGACCAACAAAAATATAACGTACAAAGTAAAGGTGCCACGCACCGACAACTAACAACAATCCTAAAACAAAAGAAAGCTCAGCAAGGTCGCTAAGGATGGTCACCGGTGGCCACAAACTCCTCCTGGACAGACATGGGCTCAGGCTCAGCGTCAGCAAATACCACGTACACAGCAACGGTCTCTGGCTCAAGGTCTAACATGTGACACCCAAAAGAGCAAGGGGCACATGTCAGCAAGTCTACAAGAGACTTGTGCAAGGAAACTGAAAGTAAAGTGAACAACCTAGCAATTCTAGCATGATGCAATGACATGGCAGTTATAACATGAGTGCGACAAGTAAGGCAAAGTAAAGTAAAGTACGAGAATGGCATTTGAGACATGGCATGGATGTCAAGTTTTACATGAACAAGCAAAAGTACAAAGACAAGTCTAGTAAGCACGTCGTGCACAGAGATTACGCCTTTTGGCTAGAGTGGCTGATCGGGCCAACTCCTAAGCTCAAGTGATCACTTATCCCTACCCCTCCACGTGTGTATGGACTGGCACCCATCTTCTGGATCACGAGCCAGGAAGTGTTTTTCATGATGGCATATGGGTGCACCTAGACAGACAAGGAAGTTCAAGTAGTGTAGCGTGTGCTACAAATGCAATAATCACTTGGATGACATGTAGGATGCAATGCATGGCAGTTAAAAGTGCGTACAGATAAGGAATTTAAACGTGACAGATAACAATGCATGAATGGCATGGCAGGGTGACAGATCTAGTTTTGTTGTCAATCTAGATCTTAAAATTGCGTCTAGACAGCTATCATTTCACTGTCTAGTCTCTTTTACACTAAAAACAAGGAAGTGGCCTAAAAACATGGCCCTAAGCAAGAATTGGCAAGTTTCACTTGCCTGCAAGTACAACGTCTGAGAAACACCATCCAACGAGTCCAAAGTCACAATTATCCTACGTGCACAAGTCCACCGACCTACATCTCGTTTTATTAATCTTGATTAGTGAATTAAAACAGTTTAAAATCATTGATTTTAGTCTTGATTAACATGCAATAGGTTGGGGGTCCTAGGGGTGCAAAGCGTTACCTTAACACGACGCGAAAGCTACACTGGCGTCGGGTAGCGACACCAGGGGTTGGAATAAAAGATCGCGCTCCTAGTCCAAATTCCACATAAGTTCCTCGCTCGCTAAGTTTTGGACAGCAACTAGGTCAAAGGACCAATATTCCAAAGCTAGAACGTGCGACGACGGCCTACGACGTATCGTAACGTCGTAAACGGCAACTCCACGAAGAAGAGACACCTAGGTGGGGCCTACAGTAGTCCTAGGGACCAATGGGGGACCCACAATACCTCTGGAGAACTTGGGGGGCCCACGGTGGCAAGCGGTGTGGAAATTGCGACGTTGCGATGAACGTCGCTCGGTCGGACATGGGCTTGACCGAGAGAATCTCTCGGTCAGACACGGGGACGGTGTTGTGCAGTGCAGCGGGGTCGGTCACAGCGCCCGCTGCAGAGAAACCCTTCGGTCAGACACGTGGGGCGGGTCGGTCGGGCGCTTGGACGAGCGTTGCAACGTTGCAACGTTGCAACGATGCGGTCGAAGCTGGGGATCTCTCGGTCGGTGCGGGCAGGGCTCTCGGTCGTAGCAGGGATGCGGAGCGGATGCGGGGCAGCGTGCGGAGCGGGCGGAAGGCGGGAAATCTCTCGGTCAGACCGAGAGATGTTCTCGGTCGTACACAGGGAGCGGGCGGGCGACTGTGCGATGCGGGCGAAGCGGGTGAGCGGGGGTTGGCCTCGGTCGGTGCGGGGAAAACCAAGGAATTTCCTCGGTCAGACACTGGCGGCGGCTGAACGGAGTTGCGACGAACGTCGCAAGCGAGGACGGGGGGTTTTTGTGACGGCTAGGGTTAATTTCTTGATGGAAATGGGTTTCCTAAGCCCCATATATATAGTGTAGATGGGTTTGACCAAGTCTAGGGTTTAATTTGAATTAAAATCGCTTTTTAATCAATTTTAAACCCAAAACAACACCCACACTATAACTCTAGCTATAGGGATGCGGCCAAGGGGCTGGGATTTGTGTTAAAAATTCTTCGAAGAGTTATAATTTAATAGGAATTTTTATTGGGTCGAAAATAATTTAAAAATCGGTATTTAAAAATATTTAAAGCTTTGCTAAAAATATAAAATAGGTCAAATGAACTCCAAAAATTGTGAAATAAATATTGGGTGATCGGGACGCCGAGAGAAAGGTAACTAAGAAGACGGATCTCAATTTCGACGTCGAGCGACGAAACTAAAAATAGAAACGTCTCACGTCAAAAGTGAAAATCACAACGTCTCTTCGAATAAGATCAAATCGTGGGACAACGACCCAAGAAATGTCGTTCCAAATTAGTGCTACAATTTAATACTCTCGAAGACGTTCACAACTGCATATCACACCAAAGTGTTCACGAACAAACAGAGTCTAAAATTAATACGTGCACGGTCAAAAGCACGTGCACGAACAAAGTACGATCGAAAAGTGGTCGTTACATCCTCCCCACCTTAGAATAAAGTCCGTCCTCGGACTTTCTAACATATCTAGTCGCTCTAGTAACTACCCCAATCATGTCACATTATAATTTAGCCCATGTATATCTATTACAAGTGCTTATATATGCACTAGGTAGTCAAACATTAACACTACCAACATGTATGTATTCACGTACATTATACACTTATACCCATTATAGTCAGTCAAATTTATACACGTATTTCAATCTTATATGTATACACATGCATCCCTTATATAACTACTACTTACCTAGCACCAAACAATAGTTCAGATACTCACATAAGTATAGTCTTACACTAGCAAATACAATCATCGCTCTACGTATAGGTAGCTACCTATGCATAAAACAAACATGGGTATTCTACTCCCTAATATAAACATTTCAACACATGTAGTCACGTCATACCATTATTAAATCAGGTTTTACTATATCTAATATACATTCACCACTACTACCTTTTCACAATATATAGTCATTCAAATGTATGCAATTATTTCACCATATATTCACACCACATACGGTCCTATAACTATATTCACGATACGCCACACGTACCATAGTCATCAATACCTATACTAAGCACATACTTATCCGTGCATGGTGCACACCCATACACGCTAACATTTCATTCACATATACCAATCATACACCGATATACTTATCACATCTATACACCTAGTTTTAGCTAGCACACATACGTTCACATAGGCAAGTCCTTAGTAAATGACTATACCGCAAGACCAACACCTACAACTAAATACTGGTATAGCGACCCACAATCATGTGCGTAACCCAACCAGGCACAAACACTCCTGTCACTATACATACATCAAACATCGCTATATGCAAACTACAGACATACATAATAATATACCTAGAGTATACCCACTCAAGCTTGAGTGAGACTCAAAACACACATCAGAATACTCTATATACGTAACACGGTAGATATACCTATACCAATACCACTCCGATGTATACACATCCACCAATACAACCATATGCATACCATATGTCTATCACACCTAATATTTAGTCGGGAAACACTCACATAATTCAATCACTTTATATACCATAATAATAATGTAGACATCAGCACACGTATAGTTATAATACTTTCCCTAATACATGCATTCACCGTAAAGTCACGCACATGTAACTCATATATTCAAGCCATATCCTACTACTTATAATTAATATACCAATACATCTACTTCATACATAGTTAAGGTATGCAATAGTCGTGTATACTTCATGGAATACACGCATACAACATTCCGTAAAAGCAAGCAACACCAATCAAAATTATAATCCTACTATCATATGTATATCACCTATATACTTATGCAGCAAATACATAACTACTTACGTCTAAGCACAATACGTATCTACGTACGAGCACCTACTCACACGTACTAACATATAGGTCATATAATAGGCCTACCCACTTAACTACACGTACACCTATTATTATCACACCTAACATTCGCATAGCTTTACCAACATATCATTCCAACCATTATAAGTATCTCTAACTACATACACTCCATTAGATATTACAGCTCTGATTCTTATATTCATAGACGCCCTATAGTGATATAGCTATCTTCACACATATCTATAACTACTAACACACATACAGCTTCACACATCATGAATAACTCTGAGTATGTATAATTCACACAATATGCAAACATTAATATACTTCAGGGAGTACACTCATTCAAGCCCACGCACTTAACTTAGGTACATGCACCACGACACATCACAAAGGTCCAAGGGCTTACTAACAATTTAGAGTTGACACAGTTATTGACGAACACTAAAGCCTAAGCAGTAGAGGGAGACTGAGATTGAAAGCGTGACGAGGGAAGGATCGATAAGCACGAGTTCAGATAGGACGAATACAAGGAGACAGCTTGGTTAGGTGAAACAATGGCTCAATTGTGAATGTTTAGGTGGAGTAAAGGGAGATGTAATGATACTCCTATAGGATATAGAAAGAAAATAGTGTAAATATCATAAGCTAAAATACGTGGGACTTGAAAACTGTGGTACTTCAAAAGTTGGAATCCTCGTCAGTATAAAAATATTTGGAGATCGATAAAACAAGTTGTTCAAAATAAGTTTGAGTCGAATATACATAACAAGAGAAAATAATTTATTGGCTTAACGAAAATCATTACGAAAAGGAATTAAATCATTCACACGAACATTAAGGACGTAGTTTAGAAAATATTATACGGCAGTAATTAATAATGGTGGCAAAAGTTTTGAAATTCAAAGAATGAAATTAAATGAACTAAAGAATTTAAACTCATGTTAAATGCTTTCAAATCTTTAAGCTATGGAAAATTTTTAAATAATCAATATTGAAACTTCTTTTAGAGGAACCAGGATTTGCCAAAAAGAGAAACTGATTTGCACAAGGCTCTTAACATACGAGTACAACAAGCATGGTACGGATATAAAAATAATTGAAATTCTAATTAGTTTAGAAATTATTCTAAAAGTATGTAGGGTGAACGGAAAGATAATAATATCTTAGTAGTAGAATTATCAAAATTCGTAATAAAGCTTTAAAACCACATTTTGGAGGGTCTGGATCGGGAAGTGGTCACAACATAAAAAGTTTTACAAAAATCTGAATTAGGGAAAACGGTGAGCATAAAGTCGACTTTCTGAAAGCTGAAGTCCCAAGTGACTTGAAAAGTATATTAGAAGTAAACAAGATGTGTCATTCGAATGGCATAAAATAAGAAAAGAAAATTATAAATCGAATTGGACAAAATAAAAGTACGGTTCAGAATAAAATTAGTATATGAAGGGACAAGGTGTTTACAAAGGTACGAAAAGTATGGCCGGAAAATATCATAAGCTGGTATTCAAAAATTTCGACACAAGTTTTAGAAATGTAAGTCAACTAAAGGGTATGAGGTATAAGTATATATAAATATTAAAATTTTCGAACAAATTTAAACTTAGGAAAAGAGAGAATCGAAGAATACTTCCAAAAGTTCAAAATTTGTAACGGAGAGATTCGAAAATTGACGGCGATCGTCATGAGGCGATCTCGTGAGTCGAGGCAAGGGAAATGGTAGGATGATCATAACATAAAAACGCCTAGGATATGACCCAGGAAATCTACGGGAAACTCCTACGGTCGACCAATTAAAGATCAAGAAACTAAGCGCTAAGACTTTCTAAGGAGCTAGACGGTAATGAAATGCGTTCAGCTTGGTCCGAAATCGATGAACCCAAGTGAACGACTAAAGAAACTCTGGAAGTCTAATATGGTCAGGGCTAGACAGGGGCCACTACGATAACTCCTAGAACGATTATAATCAATTCCTAGCAGGGAGTCTAACTAACAATTCAGGGACCTCTAACTAGCAAGCTCGGACGTCTAACTAAGTCTTCTTACCACCTAGTGACATGGGAAATGACTGGACTCAAGGCTTATGACTCGGATGTTGCAATTTATTTGATGGACATTCCATAGTTATTATCACTGTTCCGATAATTCGCATTTGCAAGACGGACCTGCATGGGCCACCAACAAAACCTGTCACGCCCCGCTTCCGAAAAATGTGGAGGCGAGACGTGAGAAGGTCCTCTCAGACTTGAAGCTACAAAGCTGCAAGTCCGATAAGCGTCAATCAACTTTAATAGCAGGTCCTTGCAACGCGAGACGAAACAAAAAAAATAATAAGGAAATGAGACAAAAGAGAAATCTCAGAATATCCATAATAATAAATTCCAACATCGCAGAAAAGACACCAGGCTAAAAGGTAAAAGCGTCTAAAGGCCCAAACATGACCAACAAAAATATAACGTACAAAGTAAAGGTGCCACGCACCGACAACTAACAACAATCCTAAAACAAAAGAAAGCTCAGCAAGGTCGCTAAGGATGGTCATCGGTGGCCACAAACTCCTCCTGGACAGACATGGGCTCAGGCTCAGCGTCAGCAAATACCACGTACACAGCAACGGTCTCTGGCTCAGGGTCTAACATGTGACACCCAAAAGAGCAAGGGGCACATGTCAGCAAGTCTACAAGAGACTTGTGCAAGGAAACTGAAAGTAAAGTGAACAACCTAGCAATTCTATCATGATGCAATGACATGATAGTTATAACATGAGTGCGACAAGTAAGGCAAAGTAAAGTAAAGTACGAGCATGGCATTTGAGACATGGCATGGATGTCAAGTTTTACATGAACAAGCACAAGTACAAAGACAAGTCTAGTAAGCACGTCGTGCACAGAGATTACGCCTTTTGGCTAGAGTGGCTGATCGGGCCAACTCCTAAGCTCAAGTGATCGCTTATCCCTACCCCTCCACGTGTGTATTGACTGGCGCCCATCTTCTGGATCATGAGCCAGGAAGTGTTTTTCATGATGGCATAGGGGTGCATCTAGCCGGACAAGGAAGTACAAGTAGTGTAGTGTGTGCTACGAATGCAACAATCAACTTGGATGACATGTATGATGCAATGCATGGCAGTTAAAAGTGCGTACAGATAAGGAATTTAAACGTGACAGATAACAATGGATGAATGGCATGGCAGGGTGACAGATCTAGTTTCGTTGTCAAGCTAGATCTTAAAATTGCGTCTAGATAACTATCATTTCACTGTCTAGTCTCTTTTACGATAAAAACAAGGAAGTGGCCTAAAAACATGGCCCTAAGAAAGAATTGGCAAGTTTCACTTGCCTGCAAGTACAACGTCTGAAGAAACACCGTCCAACGAGTCCAAAGTCACAATTATCCTACGTGCACAAGTCCACCGGCCTACATCCCATTTTATTAATCTTGATTAATGAATTAAAACAGTTTAAAAACATTGATTTTAGTTTTGATTAACATGCAATAGGTTGGGGGTCCTAGGGGTGCAAAGCGTTACCTTAACACGACACGAAAGCTACACTGGCGTCGGGTAGCGACGCCAGTGGTTGGAATAAAAGATCGCGCTCCTAGTCCAGATTCCAGATAAGTTCCACGCTCGCCAAGTTCTGGACAGCAACTAGGTCAACGGACCAAGATTCCAAAGCTAGAACATGCGACAACGGCCTACGACGTATCATAACGTCGTAAACGACAACTCCACGAAGAAGAGACAGCTAGGTGGGGCCCACAGTAGTCCTAGGGACCAATGGGGGACCCACAATACCTCTGGAGAACTTGGGGGGCCCACGGTGGCAAGCGGTGTGGAAGTTGCGACGTTGCGACGAACGTCACTCGGTCGGACATGGGCTTGATCGAGAGAATCTCTCGGTCAGACACGGGGACGGTGCTGTGCAGCGCAGCGGGGTCGGTCACAGCACCTGCTGCGGAGAAACCCTTCGGTCGGACACGTGGGGCGGGTCGGTTGGGTGCTTGGGCGAGCGTTGCAATGTTGCACGTTGCAACGGTGCGGGTGAAGCGGGGGATCTCTCAGTCGGTGCGGGCGGGGCTCTCGGTCGTAGCGGGGATGCGGAGCGGATGCGGGGCAGCGTGCAGAGCGGGCGGAAGGCGAGAAATCTCTCGGTCAGACAGAGAGATGCTCTCGGTCGTACACAGGGAGCGGGCGGGCGGCTGTGCGATGCGGGCGGAGCGGGTGAGCGGGGGTTGGCCTCGGTCGGTGCGGGTAAAACCAAGGAATTTCCTTGGTCAGACACTGGCGGCGGCTGAACAGAGTTGCGACGAACGTCGCAAGCGAGGACGGGGGGTTTTTGTGACGGCTAGGGTTAATTTCTTGATGGAAATGGGTTTCCTAAGCCCCCTATATATAGTGTAGATGGGTTTGACCAAGTCTAGGGTTTAATTTGAATTAAAATTGCTTTTTAATCAATTTTAAACCCAAAATAACACCCACACTATAACTCTAGCTATAGGGATGCGGCCAAGGGGCTGGGATTTGGGTCAAAAATTCTTCGAAGAGTTATAATTTAATAGGAATTTTTATTGGGTCGAAAATAATTTAAAAATTGGTATTTAAAAATATTTAAAGCTTTGCTAAAAATATAAAATAGGTCAAATAAACTCCAAAAATTGTGAAATAAATATTGGGTGATCGGGACGATGAGAGAAAGGTAACTAAGATGACGGATCTCAATTTCGACGTCGAGCGACGAAACTAAAAATAGAAACGTCTCACGTCAAAAGTGAAAATCACAACGTCTCTTCGAATAAGATCAAATCGTGGGAGAACAACCCGAGAAATGTCGTTTCAAATTAGTGCCACAATTTAATACTCTCAGAGACGTTCATAACGGCATATCACACCAAAGTGTTCACAAACAAACAGAGTCTAAAATTAATACGTGCACGGTCAAAAGCACGTGCACGAACAAAGTACGATCGAAAAGTGGTCGTTACACGAAGTCTACGACGTCGAGCATCTTAGGGGATGCTCGTAACATCGGAAACACCGCAAGGAGAAGTAGGGGGCTGTCGGAAGACCCCAACAGTGAGAGGGGTACGGCGAGAACTCAGCGACGCGTCGATACATCGCTAAACACGCAAAACAGTGAAGGATCGCTGTTTCAGAGTTTCAACGGCCTGAGGGCCGCTGTCAACAGCGCAGGGGGTACGGGGGGTCGACGGCGGAGGGGAGAGGCATGACGGCAGCACCGGAGCGGCGGCTACGGCGATTTGCGGCCTGCTACGTGAGCTGCTGCGGAAATCCGGCGCTGTGGGGGGTTTGCATCGGAGCTCCGGCGATCAACGGGGTACTATGGCGGCGCAATTTGTGTTGCTGTGAATAAGAAATAAAGCTAACCTAGGTTATTTTTTATAGGGAAGGGCTGAAACGTGGGGGACTTAGTCTAGGGTATATGGCTGTTTTGAAAAGAAAAGCTACAAAAAGTTTTAAAACCCAAACTCTTACCCACTCTCCCTCTCTCCAACGTGTGAGTGTGTGGCCAAGGCTAGGTCAACATGGTTGATATATTATTAATAATAAAAATTATTAAGGGGACAAAAATCAAATGAAACTTAGAGTTTAAACCAATAATAGGTTGGGCAAAAAGTGAAGGTAGGTCAAACGAAGCCCAAAAATTGTGAAATAAATACTGGCATGACCGCACAGACGAGAGAAACGCAACTAAGAAGACAGATCACAATTTCAATGTCGAGACACGAAATTAAAAATAAAAAGTCCTCGCGACCAAAGTGAAAATCGTGACGTCTCATCAAATAAAGTCAAATCGTGGGAGAACGACCCGTGAAATGACATTCCAAATAAATTACACAATTTAACACTCTCACAGAGGGTCACAACGACATATCACACTATAGGGTTCGGATACAGACAAAGTCTAAAATAAATACGTGCACGAACAAGACTACGTGCACGTAAAGCGTACAATCGAAAACAGACCGTTACACGTTTCCTCGCACTTGAAAGGAATGTGGCCGCCATCCTCCGCATTCTCACTCACGTTCACGGACCACCTCCACCTACACCACCACCCTCACCTCCACCATCACACTCTTCACCTCCCCCATCACATTCATCACCACACCCATTACCCCCTAGGCGACCATCCCCTCCCACCACCACTGTTTCCGTTCCTACCACTTCACCTCCACTCACGACCACTGCCGTCGATCCCACAGATCCACCACCCTCCACTTCTGTCACCCCATACATGCGCCGCAAGAAATTGCAGATGCGTTCGCGATCACTTCCCCCACCATCCTCTCCCGTCGCCATATCAACCCCATCTACCACCGCTTTGGTCGCCATTTCCCTTCCACTCACCATCATCACCACCACGCCACCCATCGCCCACACTTCCACACCCATCCACACACATCCTGCACCCCTCTCCCCACTTCTTCGCACACACCCCACCTCTCCCCTCCGCACCCCTCCATCTTCTACCGAGGAGGACAAGGACGATTCCTCTCCTGCTTTTTGATTTCTTTTTCTTCTTCAATCTTCCCCCCTTGCATATTTCTGCATATTCATGATCATATCTTATTGCTAGCATTGCCATATCCAGCTTGGGTGAAGTCGACATTTTGTGTGTTTTGTCGTGTTTTTTCTATATGGTGCGCTTGTTTATATATGTCGTGTGGTGTGATCTTCTATATTTTATTTTCTATTTTTCTATTTCCTCTTTCTTTATTATTCAGTTTCGTATGTGTGTTTTCCTCGTTTTTCATTTCTCTTTGTGTCGGTGCGTATTTCCCCCATTTTCATTGCCCTCCCGTATTTACTTTTTTGCATTGAGGGCAATACAAGTATCATCTTGGGGGAGTCGCACTTCGTGAGTCATTTGTGTATTTTTCTTTGTTTTTGAGTCGTTTTCACCGTGTTTTTTTCTTTTTCTTCTCGTCTTTTATTCTCTCTCTCCTAGAGATGACCCAACTGATGAATTGCCACATAATCACACACACACCCCTAGCATGGCTTCGATAATCACATTCACTAACCCTAGGAAGCTGAGTCCTCTTGAATTTCCTGCATCGTGGGTCCATTTTGCTTTTGTGTGAGTCGTGTGTCGTGTCTAGCTTACGGTGTGCTTCAACTTTGTGATTTTGATTTATATACCTGTCCTCGGATGACCCCTAGATTATCATGCTTCGATTTGAATATGCGGTATCTGTTTGTCCTGTCTACTTCTATTTGCATGCTATATTTATATCGTATACTTCATTTCACATGTGTCGGGATTCCACAGTTGGGACTAGGATAACCCATTTAGCCTATGCTCTGCTTAGCAAAGAAAATATCCCTTGCACAAGTGTTTAGAATCCGATTTCTTTTTTATTTTACTTGGTGCAAATCCCCTCGTCGTGTATCGTTCTCCCACTTGGGAGAGTGCACACATGTATATACCCAAAAATCCAAAAATCCAAAAAAAAAAGAGAAAAGGAAAACCCAAAAAGAAAAGAAAAGAAAAAAATATATATGTATAGCCAAAAACCCCAAAAAAGTACATATATCCAAAACCCAAAAAAATTCCTGTGTGAATATTTTCCTACCTACCGGGAATAAAGGGAAGGCAAGAATTTACACCAGGTGTTCGACTCCACATCTTCTCAACCTCTATCGTTTTCGAAAACACTTGGAATAGGAACTTTCTAACTATTATCTAGGCGATAGTGTGGTGATTTCATAGTCCCTAGCTGTGGAGTCCCTGACGCATGATACGATTCGATTCCTACTCTGTTCTTATGCATGCTTGAGCTATATATTCACCACTTATTTCAAATCGAATCGATATTTGGGTCTTTCCTTGGATATGTGTATATGGAGCTTTATTGCACATTGTAGATAGTAACATCGTTTGCTAGCACGCGACCACACTCACTCGCGCTTCACTACATAGGCCCACGACACTTGTTTGGACTCACATTTCCTTGGTTTAGTGATGTGTTTTTTCGTACGCTTGTTTAGCGTGGGTGTTTGATTTTGTTGGCCCTGATGGGCGATTTAGGATTTTGCTTTCTATTTCTCTCTCTTTCTATTTTCTCCCTCCGAGCTCCTACTCTCACTCGTCTTTCTCGAGGACGAGGAATGGTTCAGCTTGGGGGATTTTGACGTGTGTTTATATTTTATATATTCATGCACGTCTTCTTTGTGTTTTTCCGTTATTTTCCGCCGTCTCGTATCCATTTTCTCGTGTTTTCTAGTTTTCTTTCACTTCTCCATGTTTTTGTCTGTTTGCAAGAGATTGCCAGCGTGGGGGATATATAACAAATATATCATGAGTCTCCGGAGCAATGGGAGGAGTCACGCGCGATCCAGGGGCCAAACGACGAATATTACCATGTTTTAGCCCCCACCCGATCGGTTGGCCACAGCCAACCGATCGGGTGATGCACGCATATTCGACTCGGACGCAAGCTGAAGCGAAGTGCAGCCCAACCGACCGGTTCGACGACCGGTTGAACACAACAGAGTTCTCGAGAATTTGGAGCTGAATTCCAACCGATCGAGTGATACCTCACCCGATTGGTTCATCTGTAGCTGATTCTCCCAAACGACGACCCGGAGAGCTCACCTGACGGCTCGCTGATCGTGCCAAATCATCTGAAGACTCTGTCTTTTGGGGCGTTTTTCCAACTGATCCGTTGAATTCTCAACCGATCGGTTCACCTGATGACCGCATCTCCTCAAACGACGACCCGCTTGCTTCACCCGATCGTTCCAAGCGTCCGGTTGAAGTTTCTGATGACCGCAGCCGAAGAATCAAGCAGCTCACCCGATCGGTTGATACTTCAACCGATTGGGTGAGGTCGTTTTCTATATATAATTGCCTAGGTTTTCAGAAATCGTAGCTTTTGGTATTTTTCTGTCTTTTTCTCTATTTGTGACGGCTGGAATTTTATTGTTATCTGTAAGTTCTCTGATCTTTGTCAAAATTTAATATAGTCTTAATATCATTGCTACTACCATGTTTCAATTGCCTAATCATGATTTTTACGGTTGATTTTCATTTAGATTGCTTTTTAGCTATAATGTGTGAGTAGTTCCCAAATCTGGGATTTTGGTGGAAACCCCTTCGTGGGTTCTCCCTGATGTGTCCATAGGACTAGGATTTTGATAGGGATTAAGAATTTACAGGTTACGTGGGGTGTTTCATTATCATCGGCGGGAAAAAGACCGCCTTTGACCATAGGGCCAAGGGGGAATAAACTTGGCGGTTGACTCCCTAGCCATAGCTCACGCCCTTAGCGTAGACATCGAATCCTAGCGTGTGGGAACGACAGGATGAGATGTTGGGAGTTATCGTTGCGAGCTTAGTGCTCCCGGAGTCAGTCAGTGTTAATGGACATGGAAATACCCACTGACCGAACCCGGGTAGTCCGGCGTATCATCATGGGCACCGACCGGAATATCGGGCCCATGGGACACTGTTATCACTCTTAGAGGCAATTTCTCACCACTAAACCCTAATTCTGATCATTTTCCTATCCGTAGGTCGTAATAGCGAGAACACATGATAGGGTGGAAACCGGAGTCCTGGGTTTCCTTTTATATTGTTTATCCTCCGTATTTACATTCTGTGACAAACCATCGATCGATCGGGCTAGCTCACCAGGGTGAATTGGTTCCTCCTAGAAACAAGCATAACCACGCCTCCCGGTGGTCGACGCCAAGCCACACTACAACACCGTGCGCTTGCGGTACAAATATTTTAAATCTGGTATCCCCCAATCCAACTGCACTGTTATGAGTTAAAAACCGGGGGACGTCAAGCTTTATGGCGTCGTTGCCAGGGAGGCAACTTGTTTAATAATTTTAGGACCTTCGAACCCTTGAGTGTAGTTCATATCCCTACCTCACGATAGTTTTCGCATTCTTCATTTTTTTAATTTTCTATTTTTATTTTTCTGTTTTTATCTGTTCATATTCCATACTTGCTTCACGGGTATTTCTTGTTTTTCATGCGCATGAATACAAGGAGTCTAGACGACCTGATTCCTATTGAACCGGAAATTAACGCCACCATGAGGCGTTTAAAGGCTGAAAGTAGAAGAAGAGAAGAAGATGAAGCCATGGGAGAGAACACTCCTCCTCCCCAGAAATCTCTGCTGGAATACTCGATGCCCTCCATCGGGTCCACCTCCTCCATTCAACCTCCGGCTATTGTAGCCCAGAGTTTCGAGCTTAAGCCGTCACTAGTGACGTGGATCCAGTAGGATCAATTCTCTGGGCACCCATGGAGAGCCCTATTGAACATCTGGACTCCCTCTTAGAGAAGTGGGACACATTTCGGATTAATGGTGTCACAACTAAAGCAATCTGACTGAAGCTATTCCCCTTCTCTCTGCGGGATAAGGCCAAGCAATGGCTTAGGGGAAAAGACCCGAACACCTTCAACACTTGGGAGAAGCTCTCAAATGCTTTCTTGACTAAGTTCTTCCCTCCGGGGAAGACAATGAAGGTAAGGAGTGAGATCTCCTCCTTCTCCCAGGCCAGCCACGAGTCCCTGCACGAAGCTTGGACGAGATACAAAGAGATACAGCGGAGATGCCCTCATCATGAACTTCCCAAGTGGCAGATTATAAATCTGTTCTATAATGGATTGAGGGATGACCTAAAATCTTCGATAGATGCCGCGGCTTGGGGGTCCTTCATGTCTAGAAGTAAAGAAGATGCTGGTAACATTTTAGAAAACATGGCATCAAACAATGAGGGGTGGGGCGACTAGCGTGCAACGCCCAGATCTGGAGGCATTCATAGATTTGAGGACGTCGACAAGTTGTCTAGCAAATTTGATTTGTTATCGACCCAGATCTCAGCGCTTATGGTAGGAACCGGTGGTGCCAGCACCCAACAAGTATCAGTGGTGGAAGCGAAAGTCCTGAGAGACTTCGAGGGTGGTAATATTTCACCACCGGTGGATCAAGCTAGTGCACTTTTCTTCAACCCGATGGGTAATGTGCCGTATCCACCACGAACTAGCTGCAATCCGGTTTATTCTCCGAATAACCGAAACCACCCAAATCTTAGCAATCGGGTACTGTATCAACAGCCGCAGCATCCGCAGCAACAAGTATATCAGCCGCCTAGGCAACAGCAGCAGCAGCAGCAGTAGCAACCCCCATAAATGTACCAACAGTATCCCCCAGGAATCAGCAGCCTATGCAGCAGCAGCAGCCATATGGCCAGCTGTGAGTCATCTCACTGGTTGAGTCCCTCTTGACTTAGTATATCAAAAACCAAGAGAAGATCAATTTGAAGCTGGAGATGGGGCAAAGGGTTCTCACTGACAAAGCAACCCAGCTGGGGTTGGAGGTGGCGAACTTCAAAGGGCACAAAACCAATTGCCGAGTCAACCGGAAGTCAATCCAAGGGGGGCAAATCAGACTTTGGAACTAACACTTGAACATGCAAATGTGTCCACTATCATATTGAGAAGCGGGACACAAATTCCTACAAGAGTGCCCGCTAAGGAACCGGAAGCTCCGTTGGTTGGTGGGCGACCAATTGAAAAATCGAATGACGACGGAGCTTCATACCAAAGAATACGACTCCGGAGGGAGTCTCTGAAGAATAGAAGAAGAAGGAAGAGGAGGAGAACCTTAGAGTATTCAAGCCCGTTGTTCCTTTTCCACAACGACTTGCCAAGGCTAAAATTGATGAAAAATACGGTAAGTTCTTCGCTATGGTCAAGGATTTGAGCTTACAGATCCCTTTCCTTGAAGCCATAGAGACAATTCCCTCCTACGCGAAATTTTTTAAGGATTTGGTGACGAGGGGTTCCAGAAAGGAAAAGGTCGTTCTCACGGCAGAATGTAGTGCTCTCATCCAGCGAGCGAATCCGCCCAAGCTAAAAGACCCAGGAAGCTTCTCCATTCCTTGTTCGATTGGAGAAGTAAAGATACATCGGGCGCTCGTGGACTTGGGAGCGAGCGTCAGTCTAATGCCACTGTCACTATACAGGAGGATAGGGATGAGAGACCTGGAGCCCATGGGTATGACCCTTCAACTAGCTGATAGATTGGTCAAATATCCAATGGGAATTGTAGACGACCTGCCTGTTAAAGTTAGTGGAGTGCAAGTGCCGGTAGACTTCGTGGTGATGGACATGCCTGAAGACACTCATACACCCTTCATCTTTGGATGGCCCATCATGGCCACCGCTGTCGTGCTGAAAGACGTAAAGAAAGGGAAGTTATCCCATAATGTTGGCGACGAAAAGGTCGATTTTGACTTGGGGTTATCTATGAAGCACCCCCCGGATGAACCTGGTTGCAATATGCTGGACAATGAGGATGAAAGAGCTGTGGAAGATGGGGCCTGGGAAATTCTCTCAAGGAATGCCCCCGACAGCTTGGGGGACCTTAAAGAACATGTCGGTCTGAAGAAAGAAGATGTTGCTGGAGAAGCGGTTGTCCCACATACGATCCCTCCCGGATTCCAAAAAGCTCCTCCGACGAGGAAAAAAGGGAAAGAGCCCATGGGGCTTACCGGTGATGAGATCCGGATCTTAAGAAGAGTGGCGGTAGACGCCATGTCACGAACCGCTTCCCAAATGCGGAAAGCGAGGCGTGAAAAGTCCGCTCAGACTTGAAGCTGTGAGGCTACAGTCTGTAAAGCGTCTAGTATAATAATATAATGTTATTATATTATAATATTATATTATGGTAAAGGTCCTTGCAATTACGAAACAGAACAAAAATAATAATAAAAGAAGAGAGATAAATAATGTTATTCCAATCTCAGAATGTCCACAAATAATGTTCAAACATCTTAGAAAAGCCACCAGGCATAAAAGCGTCTAAAAAGGCCCCAAGCATGGCCAACAGAAATAAGAGTACAGAAAGGGAAAGGCGCCACGCACCGACAACCTAACAAGAACTAAACAGAAAGCAACACAGAAAGAAGTCTCTACGACTGGTCGTCGGTGTCCTTGAACTCCACGTCAACAGTGGACCCAGACTCAACGTCAGCAAACACCTCATCCTCAGTAACGGGCTCTGGCTCAGCAACTAACATGCGACACCCAAAAGAGACGAGGGCGCATGTCAGCAAAGTCTACAAGAGACTTTGTGCAAGGAAACTAAAAGAAAGGGAAACAACCTAGCAGTTCTAAAATATGCGATGACACTGCAGTTTAAGGCATGGATGCAACAAGTATGACAAGGAAAGGGTAACAAAGCTACTAAAACATTCACACGGATTTACAAGACAAGTAAGCACGTCGTGCACAGAGTTTATGCCCTTTGGCTGGATCGGCTGTATGGGCCAACTCCTATGCTTAAGTGATCACTTAACCCTACCCCTCCACGTGTAATCGGGCATTGGCTTTTAACCAACACATGTAGCCCGCTTCTGGTTCACGAGCCAGGAAGTGTACTTGGCATAGGATTGTGCCTGTAACGCAGGTGCCTAGCCTCAACAAGGAAGTACAAGTAGCGTGTGCTACGAAAGCAACATTTAAGCATGGAATGACATGTTAGGATGCATGGCATGGCAAGAGTACAAATAAAGTGCGTACAGATATAGAAAATAAACGTGACATGCAAAATGTATGAATTGAATGGCAGAGTACAAATAAAGTACGTACAGATATAGAAATTAAACGTGACAGGCAAAATGTATGAATGGCATGGCAGGGTGTCAGATCTAGCTTCGTTGTCAAGCTAGATCTTGAAGTTGTGTCTAGGCGACTATCATTTCGTCGCCTAGTCTCTTTTACGCTAAAAACGAGGGATAGCCTAAAACATGGCCTAAATACAAGTTGGCAAGTTTCACTTGCCTGCAATCAGCTGTTTTGGAAACACCGTTCAATCAGTCCAATCTACCTATGTGCTCGGATTCACCAACCTACAGTCCCAGATTAGATTATCTCCATTAGTGATTTACTAAGCACTTTAAATACTGATTTTAATCTTGATTAGCATGCATTGGTTGGGGGTCCTAAGAGATCAGAAAAGTACCCTTGCACGATGCGAGAGCTTCACTGACGTCGGGTAGCGACGTCAGGGGTTGCAATAAAGATAGCGCTCCTGATTCCGATCCAAAATATAATCCACGATCGCCAATCCTTGAACAGCGACGAAATCAGCGAAGAGCATCCCAATCAGCGAGCAAGGTGAACGGTTGAAGATCTACGGCTCTCGAGAATTCGTAACAACGAACGGGGACGAAGGGGTCAGCTTACACGAAGACTACGATGTTGAGCGGCGTAGGGACTGATCGTGACGTCGAGGAACACCTCTAGGCGAGGTAGGAGCTACCGGAATGATCCAACAGTGAGAGAGTACAATGAGAGGCGTAACGACACGTAGAGACGTCTTAGAACACAAAACAATGATAACTCGCTGTTTTGAGGCTTGGACGACCTGCGTGGGCTGCCGTCGGTAGCGCACAGGTTAGTGGGGCGACTCACGGCGGTCAAGGGTTCCGGGCGGCGGCTGCAAGCGGCGGCTGCAAGCGGCGGCTGCGGTAGTGACAGGCGCTGCTGCTGCTGCGTGCTGCTGCTGGCGATGCACCGGGCGGCTGTGGCGCTCGGGGGACGCCGGCGAAGGGTCCGGCGGCTGCTGCAGTCGGGGTTCGATCGGGGGAAGCCCGGCGATGGGTGGAAGAGGCCGGAGGCACGAAGTCGGGGCGCGGGCTAGGGGAGAGCTGCTGCGAAAATGAATGGGGCGGCGGCTCTTTGTGTTTGGCTGGGAGAAAAATATACAACCCTAAGTTGCTTTAATAACAGGATAGGGTATGGCAACATCACGTGGGGGAGAGTGTCCTAGGTCTAGGTTAGCTGGGATTAGGGTTTTTTTATAATTGTGATGAGTTGTGTGCGTGTGCAGCATGTGAAGGGAATGCTATAGGTTTTAAGGTTGTCTATTTTTACTTTCAAACAAAAGTCTATCTCTCCACCAAGGGGTGTGTGTGGCCAGGTAAAAGTGCGGTTAGAATTTAGATGTGATTAGGATCATTAAAAAATTAATAATTAGGGGCTACACTCGTATAAAACTTAGGGTTAAAAAAATAATAGATTGGGAAACAGTAGTGAAAGTGGTCAAACGGAGCCCGAAAATTATGAGAAAAATACTGGGGCGACCGTGCTGAAGAGAGAAACAAAACTAAGGTGTTCGGTCACGGTTACGGCGATGGGAAACGAAACTAAAAATAACAAGGTCCCACGACAAAAGTGAAAGTCGCGACGCCTCTGCAAACAAAGTCAAATTGTGGGGGAACGACCCGTGAAATGACGTTCCAAAATAATTTCACAATTTAATACTCTTTAAGAGGGTCACACTGCATATCACACCAAAGGGATCGGATACAAGAAGGGTCTAAAATAAATACGTGCACGAACAAGACTACGTGCACGAAAAGCATACGATTGAAAACAGTCCGTGACATCCTACCCACATTATGAATGATTCCACCCTCGGAAGCAGCATCAACTACTGCTCGAAAATAAGTGCGGGAATCTCTCTTTCATATCATCCTCACGCTCCCAGGTGGACTCCCCAGGGGAACCATGATGCCACTGCAATCTAACTAAGTCGACTGTATTATTCCTCAGCTGCTTCTGCCGTTGATCCAGAATCTCAACTGGCTGCTGATCATAAGTCAGATCCGGACGAACCGTGATCTCTGAGAAATCCACAGCATAGGACGGATCACTGACGTATCGACGTAACTGAGATACGTGAAACACGTCGTGAACTTCCTCCAGTAACGGCGGTAAAGCCAAGCAGTAAGCCACCGCTCCAACTCTCTCCAGGACGTCAAAAGGCCCGATGTACCTTGGACTCAGCTTGCCTCTCATCGAATAACTCCCCGATTCGGAGAGATCTTAAGAAAGACGTGATCTCCTGGCTGAAACTCCAACGGCCTCCGTTTAGCATCTACCCAATGCTTGAAACGATCCTGCACGATCCTCAGCTTCTCCCGGATGTTCCTCACAACATCCACTGCCTCCACGATCATCTCAAGCCCTAACAGCTCACTGTCTCCAATGTCATCCCAGCTCAGTGGCGATCGACATTTCTTCCCATTTAGCGTGGCAAATGGCGCCATGCCAATACTCGCCTGGTAGCTGTTATTGTAGGCAAACTCCACATGATGGAGATGATCCTCCCAAGATCCCTTGAAGTCTAACATGCACGCTCACAGCATGTCCTACAAAATCTGAATCGTCCTCTCGGACTGGCCATCCGTCTGCGGGTGGTACCCCGTACTGAAACTCATACTCATACCCAGACTCTTCTGCAGACTCTGCCAAAACTGAGATGTGAATCTCGTGTCTCTATCCGACACGATACTCACGGAGACTCCATGAAGTCACACGATCTCCTGCAGGATTCACGTTACATCACTATCTAAACTAGGAAAAGGAAATAAAAACGGAGAGTAAAAGAATTTACCTACATATATATTTTCTCTAGCGTCTCAGTAGACTGTCCCACTCGGAAGGGAATAAAGTGCGCAGATTTGGTCAATCGGTCTACGATCACCCAAATCGTGTCATTTTGCTTCAGACTCCGAGGTAGTCCAGTCACGAAATCCATAGTGATGTGTTGCCACTTCCACTCCGGAATCGAAAGCGGTTGTAGCAAACCAGCCGTACGCTGATGTTCCGCCTTAACTTGTTGATATACCAAACACTTGGCTAGGCTCCGAGCCACACTCCGATTCAAGCTGGTCGGTCCCGAGTATACACCCAAAGAACGGTTGTAGTTTTACCGCAAGCGCACGGTATAGCGGCAAGCGGGTATCGAACACAGGGAGGACGAATGACTGTGCTTGCTCCGAATCGACCTGGCTAATTAAGAGAGAGAAAATTGCCTTGGGCGATCCTGTCACAATCGTCAGACAAAGTGTGCAAATATCAAATCAAATAAAGAACGTCTAGGGAATGGGGAATCCCCGCTACTCACCGTATCTCATAAATGTGGTTCATCGGTATCAAAATTGCTAGATTAGGATTTTGGATGAACTAGTTGCAACTGAATGTAGAACCAAGCTCACGCTCTCGCGCTGTTGCCGGTCTATAGCTATCCTAGGGTCGGGTCCAATCTCTTGCAAACCCTACCCTAGGGAAACTAGCATTAGGATCAACATCATCGTCCAATCGTGCACCGAGCCCAATCTCTTGCAAACTCGGTCCACGATCTAGATTAGGATAGTTCCTACACGTCCAATCTCTTGCAAACGAGTATCGGCATGGAATTGCAATCGAAAATCCTAGTATCGGTCCAATCTCTTGCAAACCGATATTTCAAAAATCCGATTCCAACCCAATTCGGATTTCTAGGGCTTCCTATCAAATTGGGATCCAATCTCTTGCAAATCCCAATTGATATGAAAACCTAGCAATCCGTAGTAAATCGATCCCAATCTAATCCCTAATAACAATTCTAGCTCAATTTCTATCAATTCATCACAATTACGAAATCGTGCTTGTAGTGTTCATCCCCACGCCCCAAGACGTGGAGACTACTCACAAATCATAGCAAGATCACAAAAACAATAGTTGAAATAAGCAATGAAATTCATCTCAACAATGATATAAACAATAAAAACAGAATTTTTAAGGAAAAGAGATGCAAACCAATGTAGTTCTTCAATTAATCCAACAAAAATCCAATATTTGCTTCTTTTCCAATCACAAGAATAAAGCTAAAAACTAATCTAAAAAGCTGTAAAAATTCTAAGAGGGAGCTCTCAAAACTAGGGTAAAAACAGGGCTTAAATAGCCCCAAAAATCGTCCAAAAATCGTGACCAAAATACCCCTGCACAGCCTGTTTTCCGCAGTTTTCGCTACAGGCAGCGCATCGCACTCGGCCGAGTGACAAAATTCGCTCGGCCGAGTGAAAAGCCTGTAATTTTCCAGTAAGTCGGGGCTTTCAGGGGTCTTCACTTCGGAGGCGGCTCGGCCGAGTGAGTTGTTGTCACTCGGCCGATGACTTCACTGCACTCGGGCGGACGTGATTTACCACTCGGCCGAGTGGGTCTTCTGAAGTTCAGGCAGCCGAAAAACAGAAACTTCGATGCTTTGGAAGGGCTTCGTCTGGGCGCCACTTGGGCGGACGCGTTATCGTCACTCGGCCGATGTGGTCTTCGGTGCTCGGCCGAGTGCACACACATTTCGTGTCTGAACTGGTCGGCCGAGCAGTGTCTCGCTGGTCGGCCGAGTGGCTCCTCCACTCGGCCGAGTGGGACACAAAAAATGCCCAATCTGATTGTTTTGGCCTCCTCGTCGCTCCTGTGACGTTCATTCTTCTTCCGCTCCTCTCCAACAGCAAAATACCCCTCGGGGAGGTCGTCGGTGACCGTCTAGAGTAAGCGCATCTCGGGATCACTCCAAATCGCGCCAAATCACCTGAAATGCGACAAACACAACAAATCATGAAAAGCATCGCAAAATCGTCGATATATCGTGAAAAACATGATTTGGGCGATCTAAATGGCATGCAAACATGCGGAAAAAAGGGTGTAAAATAAGGAGTGATCAAAATCCCCCAAGCTTGCCTCTTACTCGTCCTCGAGGAAGATAAGTAAAAGGCGAACCCGGTGGATTCGGAAAACGAAAACGGCGAAAAACGAAAAGTGAAGAACGAAGAAGAATGAAAACGAAATAAAACAAAGAAAAAAGAAAGAAGCAAAGAGGTAGGATGCTAGATCGTTTTCTCAGGACGTGGGTTTCACTTACTCATATAGCATGCACTGAATGGAGAATACATGTCAAAGAAATTTATTTTGATATCATAGTATAATAGTGCAAATAGAAATAGAAAACCCACGAACAACGATATAATCATGAAAAACGGAATAATTTTTAAAATTAACATCGTCTGAATCATTTAAAGTGGTATACAAATCACAGGTCACACACTTTTCAATTGAACGCTTTCTATCAGGAGTATAAGAGTATCACACTATAGAATAGAGAGAATAGAAAAGTATGGATTTCATGAAATGAGTGCTAGGCTTAGATTTCTGGATTTCGTAAAACTAAAAATAATCTCACCGAGTATAGAATATTACTTAGCCTAGGTTGTCGTGCAATGTCAAGTAGTCACTCTCTCACACATCAATGGATCCCCTCCCCCAAGCTTATCTATAAGCATGGTGGCACAAAAATATTTACATCCCCATTTTTTATACATATAGCTCCAAAAGCAACGAAAAGAAAGAGGAAAGAAAGAAAGTGAGATGGGATCTTTTATTGAGGATTTTTCCTCTCTCTTTTTTTCTTTTGTTTTTTTTCTGCAATAAGCAATATATACACAACGATCCCAACTCAGAGAGAGATAATGATATACAAGAATGTTTTTCTCTCTTTTATATTTTTTTTTTGAATAAGAAATTTGGAGCTAGGAATTAATAGTGGGGGAAATGCCATAAAATAGAATCACTAAGGGGAGATTCACCAATGATTTTAAAAGTAGAGAAATGATGTTCAAGATTTGTGGAGAAAGAAATAAATATAACTCTCGGTTCACTCTATAAGACATGCACGACAACTTCAGCAGGGTAATCTAATCTACTCAGTTTCGATCACAAAAAAGCTAACTAATCCAGATTTATCATAGCTAACATCATTCAATCATCCTGAAGTGAAGTGTACAATTCATGCATATAGAAGTGATATATGAAAAAGAAATCAGTACTCCAGATATAGGCATTCAATGCGTGAATCTTGGTGTGTTTTCTGTGATGGCATACATATGAATATTCAGACTCAGCTAATAATAAAATTTCATCCATTTTCATGTGGAAAAAGTGTGGGCAACTATTCTAAATGCAAAGCAAGTCATATCATATGATATCAGAAATAAAATCTAAGACATGACAAATATAGCATGCATATAGAATAAGCTAAATCCAACGTCGTCATCATCACAGAAAAGTCATCTCTAGCATGAGATGAAAAAGAAATAAAGATAAAGGAAAAATAGAACTATTTACGATGCGGCACACAGAAAAATAAGAAAAACGTGATGCATGGTAAAATAAAAGAAAAATAGTGAAAAATGAGTGCAAAAGCGGAAAATGGCGTGAAAAACTAAAAATAAAGGTGGCAAATCGAGAAAAGGACGTGAGAACTCACTCCCCCAAGCTAAACGGCACAGTGTCCTCAATGTGCAAAGTGGGGCACACGAGAGACAAGAAATGGGAGGGGCAGGTGAGGATGCATGCATGATGAAAAGAAAAAGGTAAAATAAAGAAATGAAAATATGATGCGGACATGATGCATGCACAGATAGGAGCGATACATAGATATAAGTGTCACCAAAAACTCTCCCTCTCTCCCAGAATAGATATAAAAAGATGTGATCAAAAAGAGAATACCATAATAAGTGAGGGGAGGGGGGTGGACAAAAGGTGCAACAGGACCCAGCAGAAACGGGCAGCGCAACTGCAAAAGGGATCGATGGCATCAAGGGTGCCTAAGAAGGTGGCGCTGCACCGTCTCCGTCCTGCGGCGGAGGAGGAGGTGGTGGTGGTGTAGGCTGCTGAGCTGGGGTGGGCGTGGAAGTGGAAGCAGGTCTAGTATGTGTGGAAGTGTGTGTGGGAACCTGCTGGGTGGGTGGGGCTACGCGTGGGAGACGCTCCAAGACCTGTGTGAGACAGTAGTGAATCTGAGGGATCAGGTCGAAGCGTCCAGCCATCGCAGAGACGGTGGAGGACAGGGTCCTAAGGTCACCTCTAAGACCACTCACCGCCAACTCAAGAGCACGTATGCTCTGCAGTACAGTGTCGGGCGGGGGTGGTGCAGAGGGATGCACCGGTCTAGGCTGTGCAGGGCGAGGCTAGCGTACGCGAGTGGAGTATGTAACGGGCTCAGCGGGGAATGGAACAAAAGGTGCCGTGCCTGCAAATGTGGGCCTGGCCTCAGTGTGAGGCCGGGACACCGGCTGGTGGGAAGTGGAGGCAGCGGCAGCGAAAGAAGTGTGCAAAGGTGGCAACGAGGCGGCCAGAGAGGTCAGTGGCACAGAAGTGTGGACAGACGCCGCGACACTCTCGGAGAATACGGCGGAGGTGGAGACATAGGTAACTACCGCTGGGGTGGAAGTGTGCGGGCCAAAAGGTGCAATCCCAGCGGAGATCATGCTAGCCATGGTCTCCACGACCGCGGCAAACGAGGGCTCTCCACTCTCAACAAAGGTCGGCGGGCGCTCAGGGAGTGCGGAGCAAAGAGGCTCCACGGACAGAGGGCCAGAGGTGGCAGTGGGAGTGGTGGTGACAGCCTCGAAAGTGGTGGTGGAAGTGGAAGTGGGCACAGCAAAAGTACTCTCGACACCGACAGCGGTGTCAGGAGCACCGGAAGCATCTGAGGGGCCACTGGGTCAACAGGGTCGGCGGCAGGCTCGGCAGGGTGTGCAGCAGGGTCTGCGGGGGCAGCGTGGGCAGCGTGGGCCTGCTCGGCCTCCTCGGCCTCGAGCACGTAGGCGGCGGGGATGAGAACATCCATCGCAGGGAGCCAGTCGACGTGGGCTGGTGCAATCTGAGTCCGAGCAGGGCTCGGGAGAATCATGTAGTCGGCACCGTAAGGGCCGTGCAACCAGACCCAGTGACGCTCACCATGCGGACGAAGCATCTTCATCCGGGCCATAACGTCTATCGACAGAGAAGTGGGGCCCGGGACGCGTCGCAAGTCATCAGGTAGGTCCTCACTGGTCATCATGGTAAGCAAGGTGATCAGACCGCCACAGCATATCGGTGAGCGAGCGCCCACCGATACAATGATGCGGTCTAAAAACCATGCCGCAATGTCGATCACGACGGTGGGGACAAGCTCGTGTCCATCCATAGATAGAGCTCTGGGACGTGTCATCGCATAGAGCATGTAGAGCTCTGGCGTAGACATCGTGCCCGGCTCATATCTGGCCAAAAAGGTGGTCGCCATGAGGCGCTGGGCTATGCGGAGGCAGGGGTGGACAATGGCCGAGGCCTTGGCCCTACTAGGGTCAAAGGCGGCGTGGTGGCCCGTAATCCGGGCCCAGAAGGCACCGGCGTCGAAGGAAGGTGGGGGGATATGGGTGGGGCCGTAACCGCGATCGGTACCGGGGACAGCGGGCCACGAGAAGAATGCTCTCATCATATCAAGAGTGACCTGGCACTCTCGATCCATGAACCGAAACGAGCATCCCTCGTCAGTCCGGGCGATCGAACTCAAAACCTCAAGTGTCGGGCGGGTAAAAGTATCCGCCGACACCTGAAGGAAGTCGTGCCAACCCACGTTGTCGTACAACGTGAGCATCCCCTCTAGTACCCCCAGGCGTCCTAGGTCAGCGAGGTGTGCAAACCTGGAGGGTACGATCGAAGACGGTGCGGTGTGCGTCGTCTCGGAACGAAATCCCGAGCGGCCGGACCAGTGGAGCCGGTGGTGGTGGCTGTGGGTCGGCAGGGAGAGGCTGTGCGGGCTGTGGGTGCACTGCTGGCTGTGCGGGGTGTGCGGGGCCTGCAGGCTGTGCTGGGTGTGCGGGGTGTGCGGGGGATGGTGGAGGAGAGTCCTCCAACTCGTGGGAGGGGCCGGCATCATCCGACCGCTTCCGCTTGGCGGAAGCTCTCTTCGACCGCGGCCGTGTCCGGGGCGGCATATCGGCCCCGAGCGCGTGCCGAAAAACGTGAAAAGTGCGGCGTGTGCAAAAAGAATGGAAAGAGTATACCCAAACACGCCGCGAGTGCTAAGCAGTGGAAGCGTGTGAAGTCCGTGCCTCCACGAAGTCCAAAACAGCCCGTAGAACCTCCCCTGAGCTCCCCTAAGCTCCAAAAAACAACCTGCACATGAAAAAGCGATATCAGCGAGTAATAATCAAAATGTATGGAGCAATAGGGGTATAATGGATAAATATAGAAATTGATTTGGGTTAGGGGGGAGTTTAGCACATGGATCCTCAAGAAATACACGAAAAGAGGAGAAAACGGCGAAAACAGGGGTACCGGAGGTGATCGGACGGGCGGCCGCCGGCGGCGACTCGGGCGAGGCGTCGGCGGTGCTCGGCCGGCAGTGGCGGGCCGAACGGCGGCGGGGCGGCGATGGTCGGGTGAGCGAGGGGTCAGGCGAAGCGATCGGGCGAGGGAAGTCGAGAGGTCGGGCGGTTTGGGGTTTTGCGATTTCGAAAACTGTGCCCCCCTCGCCCCTTAAATATAAAAAAACTACGACTCGGCCGAGTGACGTGGCACTCGGCCGAGCGTTTACCAATGAAAATTTCCTCCCCGCCATCGCTTCGGCCGAGTGGCTTTGCCAGCCTCAGCCGAGTGGAGTAAGTCCATTCGGCCGAGTGACTCAAGCTACTCGGTATGACTCGCCCTAGGAGGGTATCCGTTTTACTCGGCCGAGTGAATATCTATACTCGGCCGAGTAGCAGTTATATCGAAATCAAGAAAATAAACAGAGAGTTGGGTACAGCAGACTTCCCTCGTTCGTGAGCGGCTCGGCCGGACGAACTTGTGTACTCGGCCGAGTGACTAGTATGCTCGGCCGAGTGAGCCATGTGTTCTGCTGTTTGTCTTTGTTTGGGCTCTAAACTCCGTCTTTCTTCCTCCAGTCGATTTCATATTCCTCCTAAGTGTCGAGCGCCTTCTTGGGGCGCTCCTCGTCGACTCGTTCATCCTCCTCATGATGGATCTACCTATCTCCTCTCCTGTCAAGAAAAATAGGACCCGTTATCACAAAATTTTGGGGCGAACGACTCAAAACACTAAAAATTTCTAAAACGAAAATAAAGAAAAAGTAAAAATAAAGAAAAAACCGTCGGGTTGCCTCCCAACAAGCGCTCGTTTAAGGTCGTGAGCTCGACTCCCTATAATTTTAAATCAATGCGGGATGTTTGGTGCATATGAGATGCACCCATCAAACTTTCCGGGGAGAACGCTTGGATTGGGAAGTTGCGGCGTAGTGTTCTCCCGCGGTGGTCTCTCGTCTCGAATGGTGTTGGGGGGAGGCTCCCCCAAGCTAGCATTTGCTCCGGTCAACGGTTTTGCCGGTGATGCCGATTTCCGTGCCGGCGGAGCTTTCTTCGGAGACTATAGTTTCGAGAGCTTGCAGAGCTCTCGAACCCTTGCGACATCAGTGTCGCCTTCATCATCTTCAGCGGAGAGGTCGGGGGAATCATCTTTATTCTCTTCATGGCCTAAATCCGGGCCTTCCTCGAAATCTTCATCAAAAAGAGCGCCAATTGAGTGAGGAATCGCCTCTTCAATCACCTCATCAAGGAGGTCCATGTAGTCAAGTTCCTCGTGATAAGGCATGTGCTTCATGGCCAATGTGGAGCTCCACCTCGATGTTTCCGACGTTTAAAGTTAGGGTACCTTCGCGCACGTCGACGATGACTCCGGCGGTGGCTAGGAACGGGCGTCCAAGTATCAATGAAGTGTCTCCCTCCTCCTTGACGTCCATGATCACGAAGTCACAAGGCAAGCATATTCCACCCGGGACTTGTAGCGGTATGTCTTCGGCAATCCCCACCGGCCTTGTTATCCGTCCATCGGCTAATTGAATGCGCATGTCGGTGGGTTTCAACTTTGTCCCGGTGTTTAACCTTAAGAACATGGAGAGAGGCATGAGGCTCACACTAGCCCCAAGATCAACCAACGCCTTTTGAAGAGGGACGCCGCCCAAGGTGCAAGGAATCTGAAAACTCCCCGGGTCTTTGAATTTTACCGGCTCCTTCTCTCTCTTGGTGAACCAAGAGCCCTCCTCGGCTAGCATGATCTTCTCCTTCCTTTTCCTCCCCGAAATCAAGTCCTTCAAAAATTTAGCATACGTGGGGATCTCGACGATGGCGTCAAGGAAGGGAATGTTAAGGCTAACTCCTCTTAGGTACTCGAGAAATTTTGCTAGCCTTTTCTCCATTTTCGCTCTAGCGAGCCTTTGGGGGAATGGAACCGGTGGCATGAAGCGCCTTTCCTCAATCAATTTCTCCGCTCTAGATTTCTCTTCGTCATGTGGCTCCTTCTCCTTTTCAACTTCAACTATTGGCTCAATTGGCTCCAAGCTTTCCTCCACGGGCTCCTCAATAGGAATCATGGCGGGGGTGGTGTCCTTCCCGCCTTTAGTAGTAACGGCAACTACGGCGTTGATGTGGCCGGTGTTGCCCCGTGGGTTTTGCTCCGGTTGCGCCGGCAATCGTTGAGTGTTCCGATTGAGCAAAGCCAATTTCTCCGATATTTGAGCCACAACGGTATTAAGGGAGTCTTGCCCCGCCTTCAAGCTAGCATTTACCTTATTTTGCTCGACCATGAACGCCTCCACTCTAGTTTCGAAGTCGGATCGTTGTGGAGCTTGTGGAGGGTTTTGATTTTGATTCCTCCACCCTTGGTTGTATCCGGGAGGCCTATATGGTGGAACTTGTTGCTTTGGTTGAAAGTTTTGTTGTGGAGGCCCCCTCGGTGGATAGTATTGTTGTTGGGGTGGTGGTGGTCGAGCTTGTTAAGGTGGTTGTTGTAGCGGGTTCAAAGCTCCTTCATTGTTGGCGTAAGAGAATCCGGGATGATTTCTTGTGGCCGGATTAGACCAATATCCTTGGTTCCCCGCAACATATTGTACTTGCTCTAAGGATCCTTCTACTTGCTCTCCTCCCGAGTACATGGCTTGAGATTGGTCTTGCCAATCACACATTTGGTTCGTCGGCGCGGAGGTGGAAGGGGTCCCTTGGGGCTCCGTGATGAACTTCTCCAATCTCTCCACTACCTTGTGGAGAGAATCAAACTTGCTCGTAAGCTCCGCTACGGCCTTTGCCTCGTAGATGCTAGTTGGCTTTAAGGAGGACGTAGAGTGTCCTCGCTCATCGCCCCATTGTTGGTTATTTGAGGCCATCTCCTCAATTAGGGCCATAGCTTCCTCGGGAGTCTTTGACAAGATTGCACCATTCGCCGCGGCATCAATAATTTGTTTGGTCCCCGGTTGGAGACCGTTGTAGAAGCTGTGAACTAGCTCCCAATCTTCTATACTGTGGTGCGGGCATTGATGCTGCAAATCCTTAAAACGCTCCCAAGCTTCATAGAGCGTCTCCTGTGGTCCTTGCTTGAAGGACATGAGAGCGCTCCGGATCTTCACCGTCTTGGATGGCGGGTATAATTTGTCAATGAATGCACTCGCCAACTCGTCCCAAGTGGTGAAGACTCCCTCAGCTTGCGTCCTCAACCAATAAAGTGCCTTGTCCTTTAGCGTAAAAGGGAAGAGACGCAGTCTGATGGCATCGATGGAGACCCCCGGTATTTGGAATGTGGCGCACTTTGACAAGAACGATTGGATGTGGTAATGGGGATTTTCATGGGCATTCCCATGAAATGGATCCTGCTGCATCAGAACCACTAGTCCAGTCTTTAGCTCGAAGCTCTTGTCAGCCGCCAATCCTGGCATGGCAATGGATGAGGTAGTAGAAGATGTCTTAGGCCGAAGCCTATCGCGGATAGAAATTATCCTCGCCATCCTTGTCGCCAATTCTTCAGGAGTTTCCGGGTTGGTCATTAACCGCCCTTCCGGATCTTGTCTTCTTTCCGCTCTAAGTCTCCGCGCGGTACGTTCGATATCGGGATCAAATAATAAAGCTTCAGGGTCCGCCGTAGATCTCGTGTACATGCACAGGGGAAACAGAGTTTCAAAGAAATGATTAGTACCGTGGAAGGGTTAGGTAAGAAATAAGAAATAAAAATAATAATAATAATAATAAAGAATAGCTAGGGTGAGAAAGAATCAAACGCAATCGCCTCCCCGGCAACGGCGCCAAAAACTTGGTCGGTCCCGAGTATACACCCAGAGAACGGTTGTAGTTTTACCGCAAGCGCACGGTATAGCGGCAAGCGGGTATCGAACACAGGGAGGACGAATGACTGTGCTTGCTCCGAATCGACCTGGCTAATTAAGAGAGAGAAAATTGCCTTGGGCGATCCTGTCACAATCGTCAGACAAAGTGTGCAAATATCAAATCAAATAAAGAACGTCTAGGGAATGGGGAATCCCCGCTACTCACCGTATCTCATAAATGTGGTTCATCGGTATCAAAATTGTTAGATTAGGATTTTGGATGAACTAGTTGCAACTGAATGTAGAACCAAGCTCATGCTCTCACGCTGTTGCCTGTCTATAGCTATCCTAGGGTCGGGTCCAATCTCTTGCAAACCCTACCCTAGGGAAACTAACATTAGGATCAACATCATCGTCCAATCGCGCACCGAGCCCAATCTCTTGCAAACTCGGTCCACGATCTAGATTAGGATAGTTCCTACCCGTCCAATCTCTTGCAAATGAGTATCGGCATGGAATTGCAATCGAAAATCCTAGTATCGGTCCAATCTCTTGCAAACCGATATTTCGAAAATCCGATTCCAACCCAATTCGGATTTCTAGGGCTTCCTATCAAATTGGGATCCAATCTCTTGCAAATCCCAATTGATATGAATACCTAGCAATCCGTAGTAAATCGATCCCAATCTAATCCCTAATAACAATTCTAGCTCAATTTCTACCAATTCATCACAATTACGAAATCGGGCTTGTAGGGTTCATCCCCACGCCCCAAGACGTGGAGACTACTCACAAATCATAGCAAGATCACAAAAACAATAGTTGAAAAAATCAATGAAATTCATCTCAACAATGATATAAACAATAAAAATAGAATTTTTAAGGAAAAGAGATGCAAACCAATGTAGTTCTTCAATTAATCCCACAAAAATCCAATATTTGCTTCTTTTCCAATCACAAGAATAAAGCTAAAAACTAATCTAAAAAGCTGCAAAAATTCTAAGTGGGAGCTCTCAAAACTAGGGTAAAAACAGGGCTTAAATAGCCCCAAAAATCGTCCAAAAATTGTGACCAAAATACCCTTGCACAGCCTGTTTTCCGCAGTTTTCGCTACAGGCAGCGCATCGCACTCGGCCGAGTGACAAAAGTCGCTCGGCCGAGTGAAAACCCTGTAATTTTCCAGTAAGTCGGGGCTTTCAGGGGTCTTCACTTCGGAGGCGGCTCGGCCGAGTGAGTTGTCATCACTCGGCCGATGACTTCACTGCACTCGGGCGGACGGGATTTACCACTCGGCCGAGTGGGTCTTCTGAAGTTCAGGCAGCCGAAAAACAGAAACTTCGATGCTTTGGAAGGGCTTCGTCTGGGCGCCACTCGGGCGGACGCGATATCGTCACTCGGCCGATGTGGTCTTCGGTGCTCGGCCGAGTGCACACACATTTCGTGTCTGAACTGGTCGGCCGAGCAGTGTCTCACTGGTCGGCCGAGTGGCTCCTCCACTCGGCCGAGTGGGACACAAAAAATGCCCAATCTGATTGTTTTGGCCTCCTCGTCGCTCCTGTGACGTTCATTCTTCTTCCGCTCCTCTCCAACAGAAAAATACCCCTCGGGGAGGTCGTCGGTGACTGTCTAGAGTAAGCGCATCTCGGGATCACTCCAAATCACGCCAAATCACCTGAAATGCGACAAAAACAACAAATCATGAAAAGCATCGCAATATCATCGATATATCGTGAAAAACATGATTTGGGCGATCTAAATGGCATGCAAACATGCGGAAAAAAGGGTGTAAAATAAGGAGTGATCACAAGCCATGCCGCCAAAAGTTCAGACAAAGATCTATGTACATCTTGGTACCTCCAGGATGTACAGAGTACGGCGAACTGTGTGCCTCAACTAATAACTCCTCTGTAATATCTCCAGCTGGCACACACAACCTGGCTCCAAATCTCAATGAACCATCTCCATGGATCAAGAAGTCAGTTCGCAGACCGGCTTCTACCTACTCCCGAATCTTCACCAGCTTTGGATCTCCAGCCTGACCTGCCTTGATCCGATCCACGATCGTCGATTGTATCTGCATACACATCAACGACGAAGCCTCTCCTGGAAGCAGTATCTCAATACTAGACTTGCAAAATTCCTGCTGCAACCTCCACTGCGAAGTCAACATCATCAACGCTGGAAGTCTGCTCAGCGAATCAGGAACCACATTCACCTTGCCAGGATGGTTCTGCAAGTCGATCTTATAATCTGCCATGAGCTCCAACCATCGACGCCGTCGCATGTTGAGCTCCTTCTGCGTGAAGATATACTTCAAGCTTTTGTGGTCAGTGAAGATCTTCACCTTCTCACTCAGCAAGAAATGCCTCCAAATCTTGAGCGCAAATACGACTGCAGCCAACTCCAAATCGTGCGTCGGGTAATTCTTCTCGTGAGCCTTAAGCTGGCGAGAAGCATACACAACCACATGCCCATGCTGATGCAAAACACAGCCAACACCTTTGCCAGAAGCATCGGAAAAGATCTCAAATCCTCCATTCCGATCGGGTACAGCAAGAACAGGCGCTGATGTCAACCTTGCCTTCAGAATAGCAAAGGCCTCCTCACAATCATCTGACTAGACAAACAACACATCCTTCCTCCTCAATCGAGTCATCGACTCAAAGATACAAGGAAAGTCCTTAATGAAACACCGATAATAACCTGCAAGCCCAAGAAAACTCCTTATATCTGATGCTGACCGCGGAACCGGCCACTCTCCGATAGCCTTAATCTTCTCAGGATCCACTGATATTCCATCTCTTGACACCACATGCCCAAGAAAAGCAACCCTATCAAGCCAGAACTTGCACTTGGAATACTTAGCATACAAACGATGCTTCCTCAAAATTTCCAATACTGTCCTCAAGTGCGATGCATGCTCTTCCTCCGACCTTGAATAGATCAAGCTGTCGTCAATAAAGATAAAGACAAACCTATCTAAAAAGTCGTAGAAGATCAGATTCATCAGGTTCATAAAAACTGCGGGCGCATTGGTTACACCGAAAGGCATAACCACGAACTCGTAGTGACCGTACTTCGTCCTGAACGATGTCTTCTGGATATCTTCCTTCCTCACCTTCAGCTGGTGATAGCCACTCATCATGTCCAACTTAGAGAACACTCTCGATCCTCCAAGCTGATCAAAGATGTCATCTATTCGAGGCAAAGGATAGCTATTCTTGATGGTGACGACATTCATCTCCCTGTAGTCCATGCACATACGACGCGAACCTTCCTTATTCTTCACCAACACCGGTGCTCCCCACGGAGACACACTAGGATTAATATACCCCTTCTGCAAGAGCTCATCCAACTCTGCTGGAGCCATACGGTACGGTGCCTTCGAAATAGGTTACGCTCTGGGAATAAGGTCGATCAAAAACTCAAGAGCTCGATCGGGTGGCAGTCCTGACATCTCCTCGGGGAAGACGTCGTCGAATTCTCTCACCACAGCTGGTCTGCTCTGCTCCATCTGTAAAGCAGCGATCTTCACCGGCTTGGCCCAAAATCTGACAGGACCAAGCGAACTGCTACCTCGACTGAACTCAAACACCGGATGACCTGGAATCTCAAACACTACCTTCTTCTGCCGGCAATCGATCATGGCGTAGAAACTCCCAAGCCAGTCCATCCCAAGGACGGCATCATAGTTGGTGATGTCATGGACAATAAAGTCAGCGTAAAGCTCATGTCCACAGACCACCAAAGGACAAGACTTGTAACCACGATGCACCGAGACCACGCCATTCCCTGTAACGATATCCCAACTCTTGGGAAGAGGAAAAGTCGACAAGGAATGCTTGTCCACGAAGCTCCGGGATATAATGCACATCGATGCACCAGAGTCGAAGATGACTCGTGCAAGGAAAGTGCAAACCAAAATCACACCTAACAAACAATCTAACAATCAAATCCTACTCTAGCAAACATAATATATTCTAGCAACCAAACATATTCTAACAAACAAGTTTAACTAAGGAAGGGAAAACAACTAGACTGAGGGTTAGCTGCAATAACCTTATCCTCAGCCTCAGCCTCAACTGCAGTCATAAGGAAAGCCTGCCTCCTCGGCTGAAAAGCCTGCTGAAAAGCCTGCTTCTACGGAAGAAGGGCTGCCCCACGTCCAGCAGGTACCGGTGCTCTCTGCTGCAACGGTTGAGCTGCAACTGGTCCTCTCCATGGCTGCTTAGACTTCGGGCAATCCTTCATGACATGAGTAGGATCACCACAAACCAAGCATTGTTCCAGCATCTTCCTGCACTGCTCCTTGACATGCCCAGTCTTGCCGTAGAAATGGCAAGTCTTCTGAGTAGGCCCACATGGCCTCTTGAACTGCACCGACTGGTTAGGCTTGAACCCTGGCCTAACCACTCCTCTGACCTACTCCATAGGCCTCTGCCCAGCTCCAGAAGTTTGCCCTCTCTTCTGGCTCACAATCAGCTCCTGCCTCCTAGCAGTTATCAGCAACTTCTGATAAGACTCCAAATCTGACGAGGACATCAGGCTCTGCAAATCTAAGGGAAGACCCTACAGAAACCTCTGAGCTCTCTCCTCGGCATCCTGCACCATCTTCGGCGCAAAGCGACTCAGCTTGGTGAACTCCTGATGATACTGGTCCACCGAAAGATTTCCCTTCTTCAGATCAATGAATCGCTGCAACATCTCTCTCCTGACAGCCTTCGGGAAATACTCCTCATCGAACCTAGCCTTGAAAGTAGCCCAAGGAATAGGTTTCACCAACAGCTCCTCCTCGGCATCCCACCAGTTGCGGGAATATCCTTGAGCTGCTTCTTCACCAAATCAACACATCCAGTCTGGTTGTTCTTCGACATCCTCAGATTGTCCTCTGTATTTCGGATCCACTCCTCTTCCGCCAACGGTCCTTCAGATCCATCAAAATAGGTCGGGCCCAGCTCCCGAAACTGCTTCGCTCCCGGCTCGAAGCGAGGGGCATCCTGAAGCATGCCCTGCTGCACCTGCATCATCTGATGCATCATCCTCATGACTACAGCATTGGTGGGCTCTCTATCTGGCACCTCATCATGGTCTGGCCCACCACTAGCTCGGGTATGTCGTCTTCTGGCCATCTAGTGACATAGAAAACGATAAAATTAGACTCAGGGCTTATGACTTGGATGTTTAAATTTATTTAATGGACATTCTATTATTATTATCATTGTTCATATAATTTGCATTTACAAGGAGAGACCTGCATGGGCCACCAATAAAACCTGTCACGACCCGCTTCCCAAATACGGAAAGCGAGGCGTGAAAAGTCCGCTCAGACTTGAAGCTGTGAGGCTACAATCTGTAAAGCGTCTGGTATAATCAAGTAAATTTCCTTCCAATTACGAAACATAACAAAAATAATAATTAAAGAAGGGAGATAAATAATGTTATTCCAATCTCAGAATGTCCACAAATAATGTTCAAACATCGCCGAAAGGCCACCAGGCATAAAAGAGTCCAAAAAGGCCCCAAGCATGGCCAACAGAAATAAACGTACAGAAGAGGAAAGGCGCTACGCACCGACAACCTAACATGAACTAAGTAGGAAGCAACACAGAAAGAAGTCTCTACGACTGGTCATCGGTGTCCTCGAACTCCACGTCAACAGTGGACCCAGGCTCAACGTCTGCAAACACCTCATCCTGAGCAACGGGCTCTGGCTCAGCAACTAACATGCGACACCCAAAAGAGACGAGGGTACATGTTAGCAAAGTCTACAAGAGACTTTGTGCAAGGAAACTAAAAGAAAGGGAAATAGCCTAGCTGTTCTAAAATATGCGATGACATGGTAGTTTAAGGCATGGATGCAACAAGTAAGAAGTGCAACAAGTATGACAAGGCAAGGGTAGCAAAGCTACTAAAACATTCACATGGATTTACAAGACAAGTAAGCACGTCGTGCACATAGTTTATGCCCTTTGGCTGGAGCAGCTGTACAGGTCAACTCATACGCTCAAGTGATCGCTTAACCCCATCCCTCCACGTGTAATCAGGCATTGGCTTTTAACCAACACTTGTAGCCCGCTTCTGGTTCACGAGCTAGGAATCGGTGGTGATAGCTGCCGCTGCTGCTGCGTGATGCTACTGGCGATGCACCGGGCGGCTGCGGCGCTCGGGGGATGCCGGTGAAGGGTCCGGCGAATACAGCGATCGAGGTTTGGTCGGGGGAAGCCCGACGAAGGGTGGAAGAGCCCGGAAGCACGAAGTCGGGGCGCGGTCTAGGGGAGAGCTGCTGCAAAAATGAATGGGGCGGCGGCTCTTTGTGTTTGGCTGGGAGAAAAATATACAATCCTAAGTTGCTTTAATAATAGGGTAGGGTAGGGTATGGAAACATCACGTGGGGGAGAGTGTCCTAGGTCTAGGTTAGCCAGGGTTAGGGTTTTTTATATAATTGTAATGAGTTGTGTGCGTGTGTAGCACGTTAAGGGAATGTTATAGGTTTTAAGGTTGTCTATTTATTTCTTTCAAACAAAAGTCTCTCTCTCCACCGAGGTGTGTGTGTGGCCAGTTAAAAGTGAGGTTAGAATTTATATGTGATTAGGATCATTTAAATAATAATAATTAGGGGCTACACTCGTATAAAGCTTAGGGTTAAAAATAATAGATTGGGAAACAATAGTGAAAGTGGTCAAACGGAGCCCGAAAATTATGAGAAAAATACTGGTCGACCATGCCGACGAGAGAAACAAAACTAAGGTGTTCGGTCACGGGTACGGCGACAGGAAACGAAACTAAAAATAACAAGGTCCCACAACAAAAGTGAAAGTCGCGACGCCTCTGCAAACAAAGTCAAATTATGGGGAACGACCAGTGAAATGACGTTCCAAAAATAATTTCACAATTTAATACTCTTCGAGAGGGTCATAACGGCATATCACACCAAAGGGTCGGATACAAGAAGGGTCTAAAATAAATACGTGCACGAACAAGACTATGTGCACGAAAAGCGTATGATCGAAAATGGACCGTGACATGCCAATATAAGGGAGAAGCCTCCGGATACCATCAACGGAGGGAGGATCGTTGAAGAAGTCTTTTTATCGCCGCTGCCAGCACCGGAGACCACCGCTCCAAAATCTGAAGGGATGCCAAACATTGGGCATCACCCACGTCCACGTTGAAAATTATCTATCGGGCGTCGAGCAAACAACGTTAAACAACAGCGCTTCATGGGAGGCAACCCATGTTCTAAACCCTCACCTTTGTTTTTAGGATTATTTTTAGTTATTTCTCTTATTTTGTTGAATAAATTCAGCAACGGGAACTTTCGTCGAGAGACTTAGGCTATTTGTGGACTTTTGCAGGAAATACGCCCCCAACTGATCGGTTGAGCTCTCAACCGATCGGGTGGGACGTATCAGAAAATGCCATATATCTGTTCTTCAGCGAACCGGTCGGGTGGAGCAACCCGAGACCGGGTGGCAGATAGTGTGAGAAGAGCAGAACTCTCGGATTTTTTTTGGGATTATATCAACCGATCGGTTGAAAGAAACAGTGGTCGTGTGACTGACCGGGTGAGCTGCACAGAACTCTCGGGAAAATCGTGAAGTGGCCAACCGATCGGTTGAAATCTCAACCGATCAGTTCGCCTGTAGCCTCTTTTCAGCAAATTTTCCGAAATAATAACCAACCAATCGTGTGAAAACTCACCCGATTGGTTCACCCAAAACCCTATAAATACCCCCCGACTCATTTCCTTCACCCGACTGCGAATTCCCTCCGTCGTTTCGACTTCTCCTCCTCCCAACCAGCCACGTTCTTCCCTCAACCGACCATTAATCCCCCTCAATCGATCTCTCCACTCTCTCCTTCCTTCTCTCCATCGATTTCTCTCTCTCCCTCTTCCATTTAACCCCATCCAAACCCTAATTTTCGCCCAACTCCCCCCAATTTCGAAAAATTGTTGAAGAGACGTGCCGTGGCTTCACACTCCCATCAATTTCGCTGCATTGGGATATCTACGAGCAAGGATTGTCTTCTCTACTGGGTAACTTCGCTCCTTAGCTCCAGTTTCAATTTTACCCTAGTATTACTATTTTGCTCAATTGCCATCGATTGTGTGCATCCATCATATCTTGCATACACTTGCATCACACACTACCATGGCCCGGGATAAAGATAAGGGTAAGGGTATCATACGGGAGGAGGAGCCGTCTCGCAAGAGACGGAAGACCACACGTCCACCACACTCACGCCCTCCTCCTACACTGCCTACACAGCCCCAACCTCTACATATCATCCCTCCTGAGGACCCAATGTTGGGCCCATGTGGTTATCGTTTTTTGAGTATTAAGCAGAAAGATTTTTATCATAGACTCGATGCACGGGGACACCTCCCCACCAAGTTTTCACACGCACAATCTCTTATCGATCTCGGAGTTTTCTCCGAAGTCGAGACCCTCTTTGCTAACTTAGGTTGGTTAGCTTTCTTGAACACCCACGCGGCGTCCTACCCCGCACTCACACTAGAATTCTTATCATCTCTCCGTAGTGACTCGGGATCGATCGTCGATTTCCAGGTCCGAACCAAAACTATCTGCACCCACTTGAATACAATCAATGACATCTTCGGATTCCCCATTCTTGGGAATGACGCCATCAGTCCCACGGATATCACCCCGATTTCGACGTCGATAAATTTTGGTTCCGCATCACCCTCCACGATCATTATCCCCGAGGTAAGGCTAAGGCCTCCTCCATCATTCACCCCGTGTTTCGTCTGGCCCACCGAATCATATCATGCATGTTTTTCCATAGGGATGAGTCCGGGACGGTGACTATCCCTGATCTTTTCATTTTGTGGGCCATGACATTCAATTTTATTCATGGTGACGACAGGATCGCCTTTGGGGCCCCTCGCATCCCTATTTATGCTGATGCTTGGCTTATTCACAAGATTCTTGATATTAGCCGCGCCGGCAAGAGCAAATACTGCTGCGGGGGGCCTCATTACTATCATAGCTTCATATCCCCAGTTTAATATCGTCATCCCTAGAGATCTGCCTTCTGCCCCGGACCCACACATATAGATCTTGATGTCCTGTGACATATACACATGATCAAGCATCGCCCCGACGGTCGTTTCACTTTTTACTACGGACACCCCCCTGCTCCCTATACCATTCTGCCCAACCCCGCTCGTATGACTATCGTTCTAGTGGCAGATTGGACATTCCCTCCCGATCCAGAGTTTTTGGGGGGTTACGTCTTCCATTCCTTCCACAGGGAGCACCCAGACCACCTTCTCCTGCCGCCCACTAAGGCGAGCAAGATATCCCTGCGTCCCGGGGAGACTCCGGGGATGGCCCCAGTCATACCACCCCGGCTTCTGGCCCTATCACTTCTGAGGCTCTGACTGAGGGCTTCTTAGGCCCAGCCTATGGTGCAGTCATGACCACTACTGCTGGCACCACTTTCACTTCCCGTCATGCCTCTACTTCTTCCGTCCGTCGCACCGCCTCTACTCGCCTCACTCTCGAGGCTGAGCTAGCTTCACTTCACGCTCGTGTTTCATCCTCTGCCCCCTCGGACCCATCCTCTTCGATCTTCTCTCACCAACGTTTCCTCGCACTTGAGAGGAATGTGGCCGCCATCCTCCACATTCTCACTCACGTTCACAGACCACCTCCACCTACACCACCACCCTCACCTCCACCATCACACTCTTCACCTCCCCCATCACATTCATCACCACATCCATCACCCCCTAGGCGACCATCCCCTCCCACCACCACTGTTTCTGTTCCTGCCACTTCACCACCACTCACGACCACTGCTGTCGGTCCCACAGATCCACCACCCTCCACTTCCGTCACCCAATACGTGCGCCACAAGAAATTGCAGGTGCGTTCGTGATCACTTCCCCGTCCATCCTCTCCCGTCGCCGTATCTACCCCATCTACTACCGCTTTGGTCGCCATTTCCCTTCCACTCACCATCATCACCACCACACCACCCATCGTCCACACTTCCACACCCATCCACACACATCCTACACCCCTCTCCCCACTTCTCCGCACACCCCCCACCTCTCCCCTCCGCACCCCTCCATCTTATACCGAGGAAGACGAGGATGATTTCTCTCCTGCTTTTTGATTTCTTTTTCTTCTTCGATCTTCCCCCTTGCATATTTCTGCATATTCATGATCATATCTTATTGCTAGCATTGCCATATCCAGCTTGGGGGAAGTCGACATTTTGTGTGTTTTGTCGTGTTTTTTCTGTGTGGTGCTCTTGTTTATATATGTCGTGTGGTGCGATCTTCTATCTTTTATTTTCTATTTTTCTTTTTCCTCTTTCTTTATTTTTCAGTTTTGTATGTGTGTTTTCCTCGTTTTTCATTTCTCTTTGTGTCGGTGCATATTCCCCCCCCCCCATTTTCATTGCCCTCCCGTATTTACTTTTATTGGATTGAGGGCAATGCAAGTTTCAGCTTGGGGGAGTCGCACTTTGTGCGTCATTTGTGCCTTTTTCTTCATTTTTGAGTCGTTTTCACCGTGTTTTTTCTTTTTCTTCTCGTCTTTTATTCTCTCTCTCTCCTAGAGATGACCCCAAATGATGAATTGCCACAGAATCTTACACACACACCTAGCATGGCTTCGTTAATCAAATTCACTAACCTTAGGAAGCTGAGTCCTCTTGCATTTCATGCATCGTGTGTCCATTTTGCTTTTGTGTGAGTCGTATGTCGTGTCTAGCTTACGGTGTGCTTCTACTTTGTGATTTTGATTTATATACCTGTCCTCGGATGACCCCTAGATTATCATGCTTCGATTTGAATATGCGGTATCTACTTCTCCTATCTGCTTCTATATGCATGCTATATTTATATCGTATAATTCATTTCGCATGTGTCGGGATTCCACAGTTAGGACTAGGATAACCCATTTAGCCTATGCTCTGATTAGCGTTGAAAATCTCCCTTGCACAATTGTTTAGAATCCGATTTCTTTTTTATTTTACTTGGTGTAAATCCCATCGTCGTGTACCGTTCTCCCACTTGGGAGAGTGCACACATATATATACCCAAAAATCCAAAAATCCAAAAAAAGAGAGAAAAGAAAAACCCAAAAAGAAAAGAAAAGAGAAAAGAAAAGAAATATATATATATTGCCAAAAACCCAAAAAAAATACATAAATCCAAAATCCAAAAAAATTCTGTGTGAATATTTTCATTCCTACCGAGAATAAAGGGAAGGCGAGATTTTGCACCGAGTGTTCTACTCCACATCTTCTCAATCTCCATCGTTTTTGAAAACACTTGGAATAGGAACTTTCTAGCTATTATCTAGGCGATAGGGTGGTAATTTCCTAGTCCCTAGCCGTGGAGTCCCTAACGCATGATACGATTCGATTCCTACTCTGTTCTCATGCATGCTTGAGCTATATATTCACCGCTTATTTCAAATCGAATCGATATTTGGGTCTTTCCTTGGATATGTGTGTATGGAGCTTTATTGCACATTGTAGATAGTAACACCGTCTGCTAGCACGCGATCACACTCACTCGCACTTCACCGCGTGGGCCCACGACACTTGTTTGGACTCACATTTCCTCGGTTTAGTGATGTGTTTTGTCGTATGCTTGTTTAGCGTGGGTTTTTGATTTTGTTGGCCCTGACGGGCGATTTAGGATTTTTCTTTCTATATATATATATATATATATATATATATTTTTTTTTTTTCTCCCTCCGAGCTCCTACTCTCACTCGTCTTCCTTGAGGACGAGGATGGGTTCTGCTTGGGGGATTTTGACGTGTGTTTATATTTTATATATTCACGCACGTGATCACTCCATAGTTTACACCTTTTTTCTGCATGTTTGCATGCCATTTAGATCGCTCAAATCGTGTTTTTCATGTTTATTCGACAATATTGCGATGCTTTTCACGATTTGTTGTTTTTGTCGTATTTCAGGAGATTTGGAGCGATTTGGAGTGATTCTGAGATGCACCCACTCCGGAGTATCACCGACGACTCTCTTGAGGGGTATTTTTCTATTGGAGAGGAGTGGAAGGAGAAAGAACGTCGTAGGAGCGACGAGGAGGCAAAAACATGAAGGATAGGCATTTTCAGCATGCCACCCGGCCGAATGAAGGAGTCACTCGACTGAGCATAGACAGCCCGCTCGGCCGACCAGATCGGACACGCAACAGAGCCAATATCAGCATATACCACTCGGCCGAGTACCGAGTCACCACTCGCCCGAGTGGAGCCAAGACGACGGCAGAAAAAGAAGACGAACTCTCTGTTTTTTCATCTGTACAGTCCCAAGACCGACTCGGCCGAGTGACGAACGACAGTCCGTCCGAGTGAAGAAAGCCCATCGGCCGAGTGAAGAGAAGTCACTCGGTCGAGCGACCTCAGAGGAGACGACCCCCAAGACCCCCAACTCTCTGGAATCTGTCAGGGTCTATCACTCGGTCGAGTGACATTTGTCACTCGGCCGAGTGAGCCGCCCTGCATGTAGCGTAAACTGCGGATTTGAGGCTGCGCAGGGGCATTTTCGTCAGGGTTCTTTGGGCGATTTTGGGGGGTATTTAAGCCCAGTTTTTAACCTAGTTTAGATAGCTTTATTAAGAACTTTTTGCAGCCTTTTTAGATTAACTTTTTAGGGATTAGATTTAGCTTTTAGGGAGGAGAGAAAAGGGAGATTTTGTTGGATGCTATCTTGTTCTTCATTGGTTTGTCTCTCTCTCCCTCAAAAACTCCATTTTTATTGATATTTTGAATATAGCAATGAATTCTATTGATTTTACTTGTGAATTTCTATTGAATTTTATTATGAATTGTGAGTAGTTCATCGTCTTAGGGCGTAGGGATGAACCCTACGAGCCCAATTTCGAATTTGTGATGAATTGGTGAAACTATTGCTAGAATTGATTAGGGTTAGTTTGGGATTGCTATAATACGATTAGCCAGGGATTCATACCGATTGGGATTTGCAAGAGATTGGATCCCAATTCGATAGGAAGCCCTAGATATTCGAATTGGGTTGTAATTGAATTTCTCCGGAATCGGTTTGCAAGAGATTGGACCGAAACTAGGGTTTTCGATTGCAATTCTTTACTAATACCCGTTTGCTAGAGATTGGACGGGTAGGAACTATCCCAACCTAGGTCGTAGCTCGAGTTTTCACGAGAGTGGGCTCGAGATACAATTGAACGATGATGTTGTTCTTCACGCTAGTTTGCCTAGGTTAGGGTTTGCAAGAGATTGGACCCTACCGTAGGTTGGCTATAGACCGGAAATAGCGCGAGAGCGTGAGCTTGGTTCCACATTTAGTTGCAACTAGTTCACCCAAATTTCAAGTCTAGCAATTGTGAAACCTACGAGTCACAATGATGAGATACGGCAAGTAGCGGGGATTCCCTATCCCTAGGCGTCTTTATTAATTTGTTATTTCTTCTATACATTTGAACGACTGTGACCGCATATTTGCGAACATTTCCCGACTTTTCCTATAGCCAGGTGATTGAAGAAGACACTGTTATTAGGCCTCCCTGTGTTCGATACCCGCTCGCCGCTACACCGTGCGCTTGCGGTAAGACTACGATCGTCGCTGCTCCGGGACGTGTGTCTGGGACGCGATCAAGTTTTTGGCGCCGTTGCCGGGGAGGCAATAGTGTTTGATTCCTAACCTAGCTATTTCTTTCTTTTTGTTCTATTATTTCTATTTTTATTTTGCCCTTCCGTTGTGCTAACTATTTCTTTGAAACTCTGTTTTCCCTTGCATGTACACGAGATCCTCGGTGAACCCCGAAGAGATACTATACGATCCGGAGATCGAGCGTACATTGAGGAGGATCCGAGCGGAGAGGAGACCCATTACGGAAGGAAATTTTATGACCCATCCTGAGACACCTGAAGAATTGGCAGCGCGAATGGCGAGGATCATCTCTATAAGAGATAGGCTTCGGCCTAAGACTTCTTCCACGACCTCGTCCATAGCCATGCCGGAGTTGGCGGCCGACAAAAATTTTGAATTGAAGACCGGATTGGTGGTCCTTATGCAACAGGATCCTTTTCATGGGAACTCCCATGAAAACCCTCATTACCACATCCAGCTCTTCCCATCAAAGTGTGCCACCTTCCAAATGCCGGGCGTCTCCGTGGATGCTATCAGACTGCGCCTCTTCCCTTTCACACTCAAGGACAAGGCATTATATTGGTTGAGGACGCAACCTGAATGAATCTTCACCACTTGGGATGAGTTGGCGAGTGCCTTCGTCGACAAATTTTACCCGCCCTCCAAAACGGTGAAGATAAGAAATGCTCTCATGTCCTTCAAGCAAGGACCACAAGAGAATCTCTATGAAGCATGTGAGCACTTCAAGGACATGCAACATCAATGCCCCCATCATAGCATTGAGGATTGGGAGCTTGTCCATAGCTTTTACAATGGACTCCAACCGGGGACGAAGCAGATTATTGATGCCACGGCAAATGGAGCCATTTTGTCGAAGACTCCCGATGAAGCTACGGCCTTGCTTGAGGAGATGGCCTCGAACAACCAACAATGGGGGGACGAGCGAGGACATTCTTCATCCTCCTTGAAGCCCACAAGTATCAATGAGGCCAAGGCCGTGGCGGAGCTTTCTAGAAAGTTTGACTCTATCCACAAGGTAGTGGAGAGATTGGAGAAATTCATTGCGGAGCCTCAAGGAGCCCCTTCTACATCCACACCGACAAATCATATGAGCGATTGGCAAGACCAATCCCAAGCCATGATTGTAGGAGGAGAGCAAGGAGAAGGAGCTTTGGAGCAAATTCAATACGTCGCGGGGAATTCTGGATATTGGGCCAATCCGGCCGCTAGAAACCATCTGGGTTTCTCATATGCTAATAATGATGGTGCATTGAACCCCCCGCAACACCAACCTCCTCAAGCTCGAGCTCCACCACCACAACCAAATTATCCACCAAGGGGCCACCGCAACAGAACTTCCCGCCAAGGCAACAAGTGGGACTTTATAGGCCACCTGGGTACAATCAAGGGTGGAGAAATCCCAACCCACCGCAAGCTCAACCACGTCCGGATTTTGAAGCTAAGGTGGAGGAGTTTATGGCGGAACAACGAAAGATCAGTGCCACATTGAAGGCGGGAAAAGATCCTCTCGCCACCGTCGTCGCTCAAATTGGGGAGCAACTTGCGTTGCTCAATAAAAACAATCAACAATTGTCGACTCAACCCGAGCCGAATCCACGGGGCAACACCGGCCATATCAATGCGGTCGTTGCGGTTACTACAAGAGGAGGGAAGGATACCACTCCCCCATGACTCAAGTCAAGGAGCCCGTGGTGGAGATTCTACAAGAGAACGAGCCGGTAATTGAAGTGGCAAAGGAGAAGGAGTCGCAAGAAGGAGAAAAATCTAGAATGGAGGATCTTGTTAATGAGCGCCGATTTATGCCACCGGTGCCCTTCCCTCAACGGCTAGCTAGAGCCAAGTTGGAGAAACGGCTAGCCAAGTTTCTCGAGTATTTGAGAGGGGTGAGCCTCAATATCCCCTTCCTCAACGCTTTAGTGGAAATCCCATCTTACGCCAAGTTCTTAAAGGACTTAATTACGGGAAGAAAGAGGAAGGAGAAGATAATGCTCGCGGAGGAAGAGACTTGGTTCACAAAGAGGGAAAAGGAGCCCACCAAGTTTAAAGATCCAGGGAGTTTCCGGATTCCTTGCACTCTAGGCGGCGTCCCCCTACAAAAAGCATTGGTGGATTTGGGGGCTAGTGTTAGCCTCATGCCTCTCTCCATGTTCCGGAAATTGAATACCGGCACGGATTTGAAGCCTACCGACATGCGGATTCAACTAGCGGAAGGGAGGATTACAAGACCGGTTGGGATCGCAGAGGACATCCCACTCCAAGTTCTGGGGGGCATATGTTTTCCATGCGATTTCGTGATAATGGACGTCAAGGAGGAGGGCGAGACATCACTCATACTTGGACGCCCGTTCCTCGCCACCGCCGGTGTCATCGTCGATGTGCGAGAGGGGACCCTTACCTTGAACGTCGGCAACATCGAAGTGGAGCTTCATATACCGAAGGCAATGAAGCACATGCCGTATCACGAGGAGTTAGATTACATGGACCTTCTTGATGAGGTCATTGAAGAGGCGATACCCCATTCCATCGGCGCACCCCACGAAGATAGCTTCAAAGAAGGCCTAGATTTGGCCGAGGAAGAGAAGATGGAGCACTCCCCCGATATCTCCATGGCAATTGATGATGGCGACACTGATGTCGCAAGAATACGGGAGCTCTGCAAGCTCTCGAAGTTGAGGACTCCGAAGAAAGCTCCACCGATACGAAGATCGGTGTCACCGGCAAAGAGGAAGACCGGAGCAAGCTCTAGCTTGGGGGAGCCACCCCCCAACATTGCCCATGACAAAGGGGCACTGAGGAGGACCACACCCCACCATGATCCAAATCCGAGTGGTCTTCCAAGCAAGTTCGACGGGTGCATCTCGTATGCACCCAACATCAAGCGCTAAGTTGAAGATTTAAAGGGTTCGAGCTCAAGACCTTAAACGAGCGCTTGTCGGGAGGCAACCCGACGGTTATCACATTTTTTTTATTTTGTTTTTTATTTTTGTTTTAGACTTTATTAGTGTTTTTGAGTCGTTTGCCCGAAAATTTTTGACAACGGGTCCTATTTACTTTGACAGGAGAGGAGAACGGGATATCTATCATATGGAGGATAACTAAGGCGAAGAAGAGTGCTCCAGGAACATGCTCGAGGCTTAGGAGAAGGAAGAAATCAACTGGAGAAAGAAAAACAGAGATTAGAGCCAAAACGGAGCATCACAGCAGAAAACAGGGCCTCACTCGGCCGAGTACCATAGCCACTCGGCCGAGCAACCAACGTCGTCCGCCCGAGTGGCGCACCAACGAGGGAAGTCTGTTGCACCCAACTCTCTGTTCTTTTTTCGATTTCAGTATAAATTTCCACTCGGCCGAGTATATATCTTCACTCGGCCAAGTGAAACTGATACGCTCCTAGGGTGAGGATTGCCGAGTAGCTTGTGCCACTCGGCCGAATGGACTTTTTCCACTCGGCCGAGGGTGGCAAAGCCACTCGGCCGAGTCGTATGAGGGGATGAGTTTTTAAAAATATTTTTCGTTACGATTACTCGGCCGAGTGGCACCGTCACTCGGCCGAGTCGTAACCTCTCCTATATAAAGCGCAGTGGGCTCGGCGTGGAATTCGAAGCGCCTTATTCCCAATTCTCACCCGAGCCCGTGCAACCGCTGCTCTCCTCGCCCGTTGCGACCACCCCCTCGCCCAAACGCCGCCCTCGACCGCCCGACCGCCGGCGGCCGAGCCCCGACCACCGACCACCGACCACCCTCACCGCCGGCGACTCCATCGCCGCTGGCCGACCTCCGGTAACCCCAATTTCGTCCCATTTCTCCATTTTCTCATATTTTTCGACGATCCGTGCACCTATCGAGCCCCTACCTCAAATCAATTTCATTGTCTATCTATTATACCCCTAACCTCAGATGTATTTTGAATTTTACACGCTGATATCGTTGTTTGATGTGTAGGCTATCTTGGGGAGCTTAGGGGAGCTTAGGGGAGCTTAGGGGAGCTTCCGGGCGCGCTTTTGGCCTTGTGGAGTCGGCGTCTTCGCACGCATCCGCTGTTTTGCTCTCGCGTCGTGTTCAGGTACCTTCGTTCCATTATTTTTGACACGCCGCATTTTATATTCGTTGGGTGATCACTCGGGGCACACATGCCGCCCCGTACACGGCCACGCACTAGGAGAGATTCTGCCAAGCGGAAGCGGCCGGATGAGCCCGGCCCCTCCCACGAGATGGAGGACTCTCCTCCGCCTACACCACCTCACCCCACACAGCCACAGCCTGCCGACCCAGTCCACCCACAGCCACTTCCAGCTGAGCCCATCCACCCACAGCCACCACCGGCTCCTATCGTCGGGCCACTGGGTATTACGTTCCGAGACGACGCACATCGCGTCGCTTTTGAGCGTATCGCCCAGCTCTCGATAGTGCCCTCCAGGTTCGCACACCTTGCTGACCTAGACCGCCTGGGGGTACTTGAGGGGTTGCTCACGTTGTACGACAACGTGGGTTGGCGAGACTTTCTTTCTGTGTCAGCGGACACCTACGTCCGTCCGACACTCGAGGTGCTCAGCTCGATCGCCCGGACCGCTGAGGGATGCTCCTTCCGACTTATGGATCGAGAGTGTCAGATCAGTCTCGATATGCTTCGAGCGTTCTTTCAGTGGCCCGCAGTCCCCACGCCCGATCGAGCCTACGCCCCCACACACATCCCTCCTCCATCCTTCGATTCACACGACTTCTGGGCCTGGATCACAGGTTTACCACATGCCTTTGACCCTAGTAGGGCCAAGGCCTCGGCTATAGTCCACCCCTGCCTCCGCATAGCATAGCGCCTTATGGCGACCACCTTTCTAGCGAGGTATGAGCCTGGGACGATTTCTACGCCTGAGCTCTATATGCTCTACGCGATGACTCGCCCCAGAGTTCTGGATAGGGATGGTGTTACGTTGGTCCCTGTCGTTGAGATTGACGTCGCTAGTTGGTTTTTGGACCGCATCATCGTATCGGTGGGCGCTCGCTCCCTGATATGTTGCGACGGCCTGATCACCCTGCTAGCCCTGATGACCTGCGATGACCTTCCGGTTAACCTTAGACGAGCCCCAGGCCCCACTGCACTATCGATAGACGTCATGGCCCAAATGAAGATTCTTCGTCCGCACGGCCAGTGGCACTGGGTATGGTTGCACGGTCCATTCGGTACTAACTACATGATCCTTCCGAGCCCCGATCGGACACACATAGGACCAGCACACGAGGACTGGCTTCCGGCGATGGATCTCCTGATCCCCGCCGCCTACGTGCTAGAGGCCGAGGGAGCTGAGCCTGCACCACCTGCACACCCTGCACCGCCAGTTGACCCTGTGTTCCTTCAGCCTGAGCCTGCACTTTCTGTCGCTCCCGACACTTCTGTCCCCACTTCTGCCAGTGTCGGGAGTACACTTGCTGAGCCTACGCCCACCACGTCTACCACTACCACCACCACTGTTGTGCCCTTGTCAGTTGAGCCACTCACCTCTCTACTACCCGAGTGTCCACCCACCATACTTGAGAGCGGCGAGTCTTCCTTTGCTTCCGTCGTGGAGACCCTATCCAGTTTGATCTCCGCTGGGGTTTCACCTTTTGGACCCCACACTTCCTCCCCAGCAGTCGACCCTTCTGTCTCCACCGTAGCTGTTCTATCTGAGAGTGTCGTGACTTCTGTCCCCACGTCTGTGTCATTGACCTCTCTTGCCGCCTTGTCACCGATTTTGTCTTCCACTCCCACTGCTGCTGCTTCCACCTGTACCGAGTGATCGGTTTCGACCATTTCCTCGGTGTCCACGCCCCCACTTACACGCACATTGCTCTAGAGGGCCTCAGTTCCCTTGCTCTTACCCCGGCAGAGGACGACATCACCTTCCGCATCCTGGATCATGACTGCACCGTCACTTTTGCTATGATCCGGGAGTATTTCCAATTCCCAGCCGTTTCAGAGCCCAGACTGGCCTTCTCCCCTACCTATGACGTTACCGATTTTGATGCACGCGCCTTTTGGGAGCGTATTTTTAGACTTCCACAGTATCCCCTAGCCGGGCGAAGGCATCGTGCATTGTGCACCCATGCATTCGCTACGCTCAGCGACATCTTACTTCCACACTTTTTTGCAGACAAGAGGTCGGGACCATGTCCCTCCCAGTGCTTACCCATCTTATTGGTATGACCCGGCTTCTTCGTTTCCATCCTGACGGCTCTCTGTGACCATTCATGCTATCTGATGCAGCCCATTGGCTGTGTCACCGACTTTACCAGACAGCCATCAGATACCACTCCAAAGACATTTGTTGCAGTTCCTTCTTCACTATTTTTGCGAGGATGCTAGATATTCCCATTCCAGCTGACCTACATCGTCCCCCGGGCTCGACACACTTGACCATTGGTGTGTTCGAGCACATGCACATTATTTGACCACACGGTGTTCGTCACTAGCAGTATCTAGTAGGCACCACCCATACTCCTCACATGATTCTACCCACTCCTCACCTGACACACATCCCCGTCATCCAGCTTGACTGGATGATTCCTCAGGTCTTCCCACTCCCATCCATCCACGTTCTTGAGCCACCTGGAGCACCGGTCGAGGCACCTGTCGATGACCCGGTCCCCTCCCTCCGGTTTTCGAGCTCCTTGACATAGCTACACTAGTTGTTGGCCTACCAGTACCCCCAGCTCACCCATCAGTTACTGGAGCCGCATCCTCCACCACTTCTGTTTCTGCCGTATCTGCTTCTGCCGAGTCCTCGGGGACTGTCCTCATCTCCTACCCCGAGACTCAGATTTCATCTATCTCTGCATCGGCGTCGGAGGGCATCGATATACATTTTGATGACACACCCATAGATCTTGACTCTCCCGTCCACGATCCTGCCCCCACCCTCCCACCTCTGTCGGACCTTATAGCATCAGTCCCTTTCTCTTTAGGTCCCCACATTCCACTTTCTGGCCCCACTTCATCCACTTCAGCTGCCATTTTTACCGAAAGCGTGTCGACATCTGTCTACACATCTGTGTCGGCTACATCTCTTCCTTCAGTAGTCTCTGAGCTACTTACGAGCTCACCCTCTCCTACTTTCCACGCTTAGCACCGTGTATCAGTTGCACATGGCCGCTTCATGAGAGTGGTATCTCACAGACGTTTTACTAGCTCTCCGACCGACTCGTGTACTACCGACGCCCGCCTCGTCTCTTTAGAGGAGTTGACTTCCCGCTTACGGCGGGATTTCGATGAATTTTTAGCAGCAACGTTGACACACAGATCCAGAGTCGATTCGGATCTTACATCTATCATAGACCTCCTCCGTCACCATGTCCCACCTACTGTCATACTTGCACACGCTCCTCCTCCCAGGCTGGACACTATGATCCACTCAGCACCACTCAGTGCTTCACTACATCAGGCTTCTGCAGAGCCTGTTTCTACTACTCTTGAGTCGTCAGTCACAGTAGATCCACTTTCTGCCCTGGTTTTGCATTCATCTGAGCCCTCCCCCTCCACCGTCGATCTCACTGCCAGCCCTCCCCTTGACTCACAGCCGGACCTCCCACCCACCACCCCTGGTCCACAGCAGAGGGACCCATCACCACCCCCAATGGGTGGTTCCTCTGATTGATGTAGTTCATACCCACTTTGCCTCCCCTATATATTTTGTGCACATCTGTCTCTTCGGGGCCCTACTTTTACATAGCTTGGGGGCGGCACCACCCACGCATCATATCTCATTTTGCATTGCATCATGTCATGTTTTTTTATTTTATTTCATTTTGCATGTTTTAGTTTAGTTTATTTTTATTTTATTCCACCACCCACCCGACCCCTCTAGCATCATCTCCCGCTCACGAGCGATTTCTTAGCAGTGAGGACACTGCTAGGTTTAGCTTGGTGGATGAGCGCTACCGCTTTATTTTTGTTTTTTCTTTTACACTTTTCCTCCCTCATTTCAATTTTTATTTCAGTTTTCCACCGTTTTCACCCCATTTTCCTTTTTTCTCATTTTGCATCATATTTTCCATTTTTCCCCATGCATGCATCGTTTTTCCTTATCTTCCTTTTTCCCCATTTCTTTTTCTTTATTTGCTGAGGATGGTCCGCATGATGATATCTCTCATGGCCATATTAGCTTTTCACAATGCTCATTCTCGATGACGTGCTATTAGGGTGAATTTGAGCTTTACTATTTATATCCATGCATTTCTTTTGATGATCTGTCTGATTTAATACTTGAAATGAATTGAAAATCGAATGTATGAATTAGTATCTAGTATGATCTATGTTGGGAAATGCACCTAGGTTCACGCATCACTAGAACACTTGGAGCATCTGTTTTCTTATCTCAGTCACTTCTGTTTGCATGCCTGTTGATATTGTGATTAGCTCTGCATGCCTTTTCAGTATTCAATTAGAGTAGTGAAAATATCCAAGCTATATATGAGTTTAGTTAAGGTTTTATTTTATCAAACTGTGTGCACCCTCTTATGAGTGAACCGAGAGTCCCACTATTTTTCTTCTCCACATATCTATTTTATATCTCTACATATCGGTTGGTTGCACCCACATAGCTACATTTACCGCATCTTACTTCCCAAACCCAAAAAGTAAAAGTATAGCTTCGAATTGAAAAAAAATAAAAATCGTGTATATACTCGTATGTGAAAAAGAAAAAGAAAAGAAAATGAATAAATATTGTTTAATATCATTTCATTAGAAGCTATCATTTATTCTGGGAAGAAAAATAAAAATTCCATATCATTTTCCTTGATGCGACGCCTCAAGCTAAGCTTGGGGGGGGGTAAACCAACCAATTAAATGAGTGAGCATGACATTAGAGTGGAGACGGTGCACATCAAGGAGATTTTATAAAACCTAAACTTTACGAATTACTTTAGTTTTGGAGATTTTTCACGTATCGAAATGAATATCTGAATGGTATGATTTTTCTATTCTCTATTGCATGTTGTGTGATTCTCTTATGCTCCTTGTGTATCTGTGATTGAAAAGGGGGTTCCCAACTCCTTTATACTAGACCCTAGGGATTGCATGAGATGGATATGATTTGACGGTGTTATTTTAGTAGATCCGTGTTCTTTGCCTGCACTGCATGCTAGTCATATGATGTGTAAAGCTAGAAATTGCCAGTAACATGTATATTTTTCATTCAGGGCATCGTGATTTACTATGTGGGCGTGAGATCTGACCGATCACCCTTAGCACTCTCCTCTCGCTTCTCTTTTTTGCTTTTAATTTCTTTCTATTTTCATTTTCCTATTTTCATTTTTTTTGTTTTTCCTCCCGGCGTACCGATCATTCGTCTTCCTCGAGGACGAGTAAGAGGTAAACTTGGGGGATTTTGATGTGTCCATATTTTACACTGTTTTCATATCATTATTCCATTGCATCTCATGCCATTTTCACATCCAAATCACTCATTTTACTACGATATTGCATTTCTGACGATATTTCCGAGTTTCGTAGTGTTTTGTCAGTTTTCAGGGATTTTGGAGCGATTTGGGACCTCGCTTGGGTAAGGACACATCCGACGTGCTCGTGAGCTAAGTGGCGGGGCTCTGGAGGAGTTCGCCACACTTCTGGAGACATCAAAGGAGAAGAGAGAGAGAAGAGAGAGATAGCCCCCAGGAGCTTCTGCACATTTTCCCAGAAAATGCTCGGTCCGAGCAGCTCAGCTGCTAGACCGAGTCATATCAGATTTTGGAGAGAGATGACACGGGCTGACTCGGACCGAGCAGTTCAGCTGCTCGGTCGAGCAGCCTTAATTTCCACAGCTGAAGCCATCAAGCGACGTGCCCCGAGTGCTGACCGAGTCTACGCCTACTCGGACCGAGCAAGAGGCTGCTCGGTCGAGTAGGCTGAGCAGCAACTTTAAATTTTCGTAGTGCTCGTTCGATCAGCTTGTCGACGCGCCCTGAGCTACTGAACGCACAGACTGTTGCTAGACAGAGTAGCCTACTCGGTCAGTAACCCTAAGGTCATTTTTGGAAAGTTTTGAAAGATCGCGATGCGCACGATCTCGGGGCACCGAAGGCTCGCAGAGCTGAGCGACTATGGAAGAGCTTCGATTGGGAATTTTTTGGGGAGAGTTTTAGAGAGAGCTCAGGCGATTTTTGTGAGGGATTCTGAGATTTAATTTTGTAAGAAACTTTTAGATCGATCGAGATTTATTGGGAATATTATCGGTTCTTCTTGCGTTTGGAATTCTTTGATAAATCATAATTCTTTTCCATTGCCTGCTGTAAGTTTTCCTCTTGGGTTATTTCGATTTTTATAATTCTCTCTTCTTAGGACCAATGATTTTATTCGTTATTATTACGATGTGTGAGTAGATTCTTTCTCGGGTTGATGGGTTAGCCCTAGGACTCTAGGGGTAAAATGTAGATCTGGATCCCTACGTTGAATTGGGGATTTAGGGTTGTATTTTGGTTGATCCCATCGAATCCGTAGATAACCCGTTCTGAGATCATGCCCACGGTCTGTGGAATTGATGTGCTTAAGGGGTATCTAAGTATTCGAATAGGGAAATCGGTGGATCCAACCAAGGCACGTGACCATGCCCGGCTCGCGCCTTGAGGGGACCCATCGACGAACTATACTGCTACGTTGATGACTACTGCCATTACGTCAACGAGAGCCACCGAAATACCCCGTAATTCTAACCCACGAGAGTGGTACGAATTGGGGGATTAATTCCCTAGCCCTAATGCAATGCAAGGATCCTATCCTACATCGACCCCCAACGATCCTAGTGGTGATCCCTAAAGCCATAGTCCCTTTTATTAATATTACAACAACATCACCCCAAACAAACCTTTTACCCCGATAGCTATCTCACTTCTCGACTTAGAAATAAACTGAGAACCAATTGACATTATCACCGTCCCTGTGGGATTCGAAAATCTTTTAAACTATAACTCGACACCGTCTGCTTGCAGATTGAGCTCGTGATTGTAGCCTAGGTGCCATACCACGCATGACGATCGTGACACCGCCAGGTGGAACCTAGGTGTAGGTTACGGGTGCGTCAGTGAGCTAGCCCGAACAATCGGTAGGTTGTCACGAATGGAAATACGAAGGATGTAATTGATAAAAGGGAACATAGAACTTTGGTTTCCATCCTATTGTGTGCCCCCTCTATTACGATCGACGGATAGGATAACGATTGGATTTTAGGGTTTAGTGGTGAGACGTTGCCTCTAAGAGTGATACCTGCGTCCCATGGGCCCGATATTCCGGTCGATGCCCAGGATGATACGCTAGGACTACCTGGGTTCGGTCGGTGGGCATTCCCATGTCCATTAACACCGACCGACTCCGGGAGCACTAAGCTCGCAACGATTACTCCCAACATCTCATCTTGTCGTTCCCATGCGCTAGGATTCAATGTCTACGCTAGGGGCGTGAGCTGTGGCTAGGGAGTCAAACGCCAATTTTATTCCCCCTTGGCCCGACGGTCAGAGGCGGTCTTTCTCCCGTCAATGACAATGAAACACCCCGTGTAACCATCTAAATTCCTAAACCCTATCGAAATCCTATTCATATGGTCGTTCTAGGGAGAACCCACAAAGGTGTTTCCACCAAAATCCCAGATTAGGGAACTACTCATAATTCATGGCAAAAATACAATCTAAACGAAATTCAACGGTTGAAATCATAATCAGGCAATAGAAAAGAGTTACTGGCAATGGTATTAATACAATATTAAAGTTTCAGAACAATCGGAAGACTTACAAAACAAGAGAAATTCCAGCCGTCACAAGTCCCAAAAACAGAAAAATACAAAAAAAGAGCGTTTCTGTAAAACCTAGGTCGACTATATAAAGAAAATGAGGTTACCCGATCGGTTGAAACATCAACCGTTTGGGTGAGCTGACTTTCGCTTTGGCCATCGGGCCTCAAAAGCTTCAACCGGTCTGTGAGCTGAGCAGGTGGCACCGTCGGTTCGTCAATTTGAGAAATACAGCTACAGATGAACCGATTGGGTGAGACGTCACCCGATCGGTTGGAATTAAGCCCAAAAAGACAGGGAGCTCTGTCGATCTCACCCGATCAGCGAATCGATCGGGTGAGCGGCTCTTCTCTTCAGCTCCTGTCCGGGTCGGATATGCGTGCACCAACCGATCGGTTGGCTCTGTCTAACCGATCGGTTGGGGGCTGAAACTTGGTTTTCTTCGACGTTTGGCCCCCGGGATCGCGCGTGACTCCTCCCGTTGCTCCGGGGACTCATGATATCTTCGTTGTATGTCCCCAATGCTGGAAACTCCTGCATTTGCACAAAAACACGGAGAAAGTGAAAAGATACAAAAAAACACAAAAGAACAGATATGAAACGACAGAAAACAACGAAAAATTACGAAGAAGACGTGCGTGAATATATAAAATAGAAACGCACGTCAAAATCCCCCAAGCTGAACCCTTCCTTGTCCTCGAGGAAGACGAGTGAGAGTAAGAGCTCAGAGGGGAAAATAGAGAGATAAACCGAAAGAGAAAAAAATCCTAGACCTCACGTCAGAGCCTTAAAATCGAACATGACACACTAAGCGAGCATGCGATAAAACACATCACTAAACCAAGGAATGTGAGTCCATACAAGTGTCGTGGGCCCACGCGGTGAAGCGCGGGTGAGTGTGGTCGTGTGCTAACAAACGGTGTTACTATCTACATTGTGCAATGTCACACCCCGCTTCCCAAAAGTATGGAGGCGAAGCGTGAGAAGGTCCGCTCAAACTTGAAGCTACAAAGCCACAAGTCCGATAAGCGTCAATTAACACAAAGTAGCAGGTCCCTGTAATGTGACATCAGAGCAAAGATAACAATAATAGAAAAGAGGCAAATAAATAAATTATTCTTCTCATGTCCAAATAAAGTTCAACAACCAGAAAAGCCACCAGGCAACAAAAAGAAAGAGTCTAAAAGAAAAAGGCCCGGCATGGTCGACAAGGAAAAATAACAACAACGGTGCTACTCACCGACAACAACACAACTACAAAGAAGGAACTGCGAGGGAACACTAGGACTGGTCACCGATGTCTTCGTACTCCACGTCAACTACAGAATCGGGCACGAACTCCACGAACTCGTCGCCCTCAACAGCAATCTCTGGCTCAGCAACTAACATGCGACACCCAAAGAGAAGGGGCACATGTCAGCAAGTCTAGAAGACTTGTGCAAGGAAACTAAAGAAAAGTAAAAACAACCTAGCAGTTCTAGAGTATGGTATAACATGACATATTATGCAAAGAGAACAGCAAGTAAGGTAAACAGCAGTTTATGACATGGCATGATTTAAAGCATGGCAGGTAAAAACATGGCATGGGCAAGTAAACATTTACAAGGACAAGTACAAGTATTGTAAGCACGTCGTGCACAGATATTCCGCCCTTTGGCTAGAGTGGCTGTACGGGCCAACTCTTACCTCAAGTGACCATTTATCCCTATCCCTCCACGTGTATCGAGCCAGGGCATTACCCCCGAACCTGGAATGCTCGCTTCTGGATCACAAGCCAGGAAGTGTTTTTAACAAGTATGGCATAGGGTTATACCCGCATAGCAGGTGCCTAGACAGAAACACGGAAACACGGATTGTACATGTATTTGGTAGCGTGTGCTACGATGCAACATACAAATCAAATGGCATGTAAGAATGCAAATTCATGGCAGATATTCAATTAAAATGCGTACCGTTGAAGAAATTAAACGTGACAGGCAGATGCATGACATGACATGACAAAAGGCAGTTCTAGCTTCGTTGTCAAGCTAGAACTTGAAATCGCGCCTAGACCGCTATCATTTCACGGTCTAGTCTTTTTCATGCTAAAAGCAAGGAAATGGCCTAAAGCATGGCCTAAAACAAGATTGGCAAGTTTCACTTGCTTGGTACCGAAGTTGTTGTTCGACGAGAGTCTCAAGATCGGTTTCCAACGGAATTTGGGTTCTCACCTTGCCTTGATGGAAATTGGCTTCGCTGTTATGGCAAAATAGAAAATTAGCTTTGAGAGTTCTAATCCTGTTTGTATTGGAATCCTATAACGTCTAGTGATCCATTTTTATTAGGGTTTTCTAATTTACGGTGTGGGTTACGGGAAATTAAAGGTAGATCACTAACCATTTACGAAGCGAAGATCGAGACGCCTACGGATCTGCCGTAGGAGAAGATCTCGCCGGATTCCGGATTGCCATCGCCAAATCGGATCTAGCACGGCAACAGAAGAAGCGATCCGGAAGAGCTACAGTTGAAAAGAATTCCTCGCGGCCGAAATGCTACAGATCTGGAGATTGGAGTTCGTCGGGAAAATCTGGAGCAAAAAGGAGATTTTAGGGTTTTCGGGGTCGGTCGGCGGCCTACGGGGGTGGTGCCAGCACAAAGGAAGGCGAGATAGAGCACGGGAGGATGAAGAATGGCAAGAGAATGATTGAGGGATGATTGGGGAAGAACATGGGGTAAGAAAAGTGAAGAAAGAATTAGAAACGTATAGGGTTTAAATAGAAAGAATGAGCGGCGGCTACGACTTAACCTAGGTTTACTGGGCAATTTAGTCGGTCAGTGAAGAGTGGTCGACCAACTAGTTTGGGAACTAGTCGGTCGGTTGTCTAACTGAGACCGACTAAGAGACAAACTGTGAACAGGGTTGGTACAGGTAGACAGATTTAGTCGGTCTGCGAAGGCCCGTTGACCGACTAGTCTAGGAACTAGTCGGTCGGCGATTGTTCATAGACCAACTAAGGGTAAAATTGGATGGATATTAAGCACTGAGAGTTAGTCGGTCTGAGAAGAAACTCTAACCGACTAGTTTATCAACTAGTCGGTCGGTAGATGTTCTTTGACCGACTAACTATAAACAGTAACTCGACAGTACAGAAGAACTCAGAATTAGTCGGTCTGAGTACAAGTCCTAACCAACTAGTTTGGGAACTAGTCGGTCGAAGAATGTGCTTAGACCGACTAAATGTAAACAGTAACTTAGTTGAAATTATTTCGTTGAACTAGTCGGTTCCTGAAGGATGGCCGACCGACTAGATTTCGATCTAGTCGGTTGGTTCTCCTTCATGAACCAACTAAGATGCACTAAAAGTGCCGAATGGAAGCGCGGAGCTTCGGGAAGATTCCTATGGCCTCTAGGATCACTCTAGATTTTAAAATTAAGACGCTATGAAGCTAATTGTAAGAACTTCTAACGGGAAAAAGCACACAAAGAGGGGAAACATCCAATATTATTCATATAATCGTCATTACAAAAACCGGTCGTTACATCCTCCCCACATTAAGAAAAATTCCGCCCTCGGAATTTCCTAACACTCACGTGTCAGGGAACAAAAGTGGGTAACGCTCTCTCATCTCGTCTTCTCTCTCCCAAGTAGACTCTCCTGGCGATCCGTGTTGCCACATCACCCTAACAAGATCGACGGTCTTGTTCCAAAGTGACTTCTGACGCCTGTCCAAAATCTGCATTGGTTGCTGGTCATACATCAGATCGGGGCGAACGGTGATCTCCGAGAAATCTACAGCGTGAGATGGATCACTGATGTACCGACGAATCTGCGACACATGGAAGATATTGTGAACTCCTTCCAAAGATGGTGGCAAGGCTAAGCGGTAGGCTACCTCGCCAACCCTCTCCAGAACGTCAAACGGTCCAATGTATCTCGAGCTCAGCTTCCCACGTTTTCCAAAGCGAATCACTCCTCGATTAGGGGAAATCTTCAGGAACACATGGTCACCTGGCTGAAACTCCAATGGACGTCATTTAGCATAAGCCCAATGCTTGAAACGGTCCTGAGCAATCCTCAGCCTCTCCCGTATATTCCTCACAACATCCACAGCCTCCACGATCATCTCAGGTCCTAACAGCTCCCAGGCGATCGACATTTCTTCCCATATAGCGCGGCAAAAGGTGCCATGCCAATACTCGCCTGGTAGCTGTTATTATAGGAAAACTCGACAAGGTAGAGATGATCCTCCCAAGAACCCTTGAAGTCCAACATACACGCCCTCAGCATGTCCTCCAAGATCTGGATCGTCCTCTCGGACTGGCCATCCGTCTGCAGATGGTACGCCGTTCTGAAACTCCGACTCGTAACCAAACTCTTCTGCAGACTCAGCCAGAACTGAGACGTGAATCTCATGTCTTTGTCCAACACGATACTCACAGGGACTCTGTGAAGTCGTACGATCTCCTACACAATTCACGTTACATCACTATCTAGACTAGGAAAAGAAAATTAAAACAGAGAGTAAAAGATTTACCTCCATGTATCTCCTCGCTAGTGCCTCAGTGGACTGTCCCACTCGGAAAGGAATAAAGTGCGCGGATTTGGTCAATCGGTCTACGATCACCCAAATCGCGTCATTCTGCTTCGGACTCCGAGGTAGTCCAGTCACGAAGTACATAGTGATGTGTTGCCACTTTCACTCTGGAATCGGAAGCGGTTGTAGCAACCCTGTCGTACGCTGATGCTCCGCCTTTACTTGCTGGCAAACCAAGCACTTGGCTACACTCCGAGCCACACTACTCTTCATACCATGCCACCAATAGTTCAAGCGAAGATCCTTGTACATCTTAGTCCCACCAGGATGCACAGAATACGGCGAACTGTGTGCCTCAACCAACAACTCCTCTCTGATGTCCCCAGCCGGCACACACAACCTGGCTCCAAATCTCAACGAGCCATCCTCATGAATCAAGAAATCATTCCGCAGACCGGCTTCCACCAGCTCCCGTATCTTTACCAACTTCGGGTCTCCAGCCTGTCCAGCCTTGATCCGATCCACGATCGTCGACTGTATCTATATACACATCAACAAAGAAGTCTCTCCAGGCAGAACAATCTCAATACCGGACTCGCAAAAATCTTGATGCAATCTCCACTGCGAAGTCATCAACACCGTGAGTCTACTCAACGCATCAGGAACCACATTCACTTTGCCAGGGTGATACTGCAGATCGATCTCATCATCCGCCATGAGCTCCAACCACCGACGCTGTCGCATGTTGAGCTCCTTCTGAGTAAAGATATACTTCAAACTTTTGTGATCGGTGAAGATCTTCACCTTCTCACTCAACAGGAAGTGCCTCTAAATCTTGAGCGCAAACACGACAGCAGCCAACTCCAAATCGTGCGTCGGGTAATTCTTCTCATGAGCCTTAAGCTGACGAGAAGCATACGCAACCACATGCCCATGCTGATGCAATACACAACCGAGACCCTTTCCAGAAGCATCACAAAATATCTCGAATCCTCCACTCCGATCAGGCACAGCAAGAACAGGGGCAGTCATCAACCTCTCCTTCAGAACACCAAAAGCTTCCTCACAGTCATCAGTCCAAAAATAAGGTACATCCTTCCACCTGGTCATCGGCTCAGTAATACAGGAGAAGTCCTTAATGAACCGCCGGTAATAACCAGCCAACCCAAGGAAACTCCGGATCTCAGACGCTGACCGCGGAACAGGCCACTCCCTGATAGCCTTAATCTTCTCAAGGTCCACCGAAATACCATTTCCAATCACCACATGTCCGAGAAAGGCAACTCTATCCAGCCAAAACTCGCACTTGGAATACTTAGCATACAACCGATGCTTCCTCAAGATCTCTAATATTGTCCTCAAGTGCGATGCATGCTCCTCCTCTGACTTTGAGTAGATCAGAATGTCGTCGATGAAGATAATGACGAACTTATCTAAAAAGTCATAGAAGATCAGATTCATCAGATTCATAAAAACTGCGGGCGCATTGGTCACACCAAAAGGCATAACCACGAACTCGTAGTGTCCATATTTCGTCCTGAATGCTGTCTTCGGAACATCTTCCTTCCTCACCTTCAGCTGGTGATAACCACTCCTCAGATCCAGCTTAGAGAATACCCTCGATCCTCCCAGCTGATCAAAAATATCATCAATACAAGGCAAGGGATAACGATTCTTGACGGTCACCGCATTCAACTCCCGGTAGTCCACACACATGCGACGCGAACTGTCCTTCTTCTTCACCAGCAAGACCGGTGCTCCCCATGGAGACACACTAGGATTAATGTAACCCTTCAGAAGAAGTTCATCCAGCTGCTTCTGTAATTCCTCCAATTCTGCTGGTGCCATGCGATAGGGCGCTTTCGAGATAGGCTGCGCTCCCGGAATAAGATCGATCAAAAACTCGAGAGCTCGATCGGGCGGCAATCCAGACATCTCCTAGGGGAAGACGTCGTCGAAGTCACGCACTACCACAGGTCTACTCTGCTCCATCTGTAAAGCAACAATCTCCACCGACTTAGCCCGAAACCTGACCGGACCAAGCGAACGACTGCTACGGCTGAACTCAAATACCGGATGTCCAGGGATCTCGAACACCACCTTCTTCCTCTGACAATCAATCGTGGCGTAGAAACTCCCAAGCCAGTCCATCCCAAGGACGGCATCATAGTTGATGATGGCGTGGATGATAAAATCAGCGTAAAGCTCATGTCCACAGACCACCAAAGGGTAAGAATTGCAACCACGATGCACCGAGACCACGCCATTTCCCGTAACGATATTCCAACTCTTGGGAAGAGGGGAAGTCGACAAGGAATGCTTCTCCACGAAGCTCCGGGAAATAATGCACATCGATGCACCAGAGTCAAAGAGGACTCGTGCAGGAAATGTGCAAACCAAAATCACACTTAACAGACAACCTAGCAATCAAATTATATTCTAGTAAACATAACAAGCAACCAACAAAATCCAACAAACAAGTCTAAATAAGAAAAGAACAACTAGGTTGAGAGTTACCTGCAATAACCTCATCCTCAGCCTCAGCCTCAACTTCAGTCATCAGAAAATCCTATCGCCTCGGCTGAACAGTGTAACGCCCCGCTACCCAAAAGACACCGGAAGCGAGAGCGTTACACGGCCCACTTGAACTAGAGCGGTGAAGCTCAAGTCCAATAAGCGTCTGTGATAAAAACACAGAAGAGGTCTTTGCATTTGCGTATCAGAACAATCAGAACATTCAAAGGTAAATGCCACATCCAGATATATAATACGTACACGAAATCACAAGACAAGCCACAGCAGGGCCAAAAAGAACTACAACAACACACTAATCCTACTACAAGGAACTAAACTAAAACTCAAAGCAGTGACGAAGGCTCTAGTCTTCCGCAGAAAACGGCTCGGCGCCGACGACCAACTCCGGCTCTCTGAGCCAGGCGTCACGCCTAGGTCCTCTGGGTACTCAAGCTCAGAATCTGACATACATCCACAAACATGAATGTATGTCAGTAAGGGGTCTGAAAGAAAGAGTTACCAACCCAAGACAAGATATACAACAGATATGAATTTAAGAAGCATTAGATATTTTAAAGAGGTGACTGCAGCAATTTAATATTGACAATTATACTGAAAAGAAAAGTAAGCATCCCTAGCATGTAGTTCTAAGTAGTTACAAGAATTTAAGTAAGGTTTCTCTCTGAGTTCAGTTAGCATTTCAATTATCAGGATGACCAAGTTAGCGTTGCAAGTTTTCATGTCAAGAATTCACATCTAATCTAGGGGTCTCGCCTTTAGGTCATGATCAGAAGGTCGTTCCTCTCACGGGGGCTTACCATGATTGACACTAACCCACCGCGTCGGGTGGTGCTCTTGAGGAGAGTACCTTTCATACGCCCATTGGCCGCTCAACCCTAACCCCACCCAAAAGTTTGCCGGAACACGAGCTAGCCTAGTCGACTCACACGACATCACGATATCACGATACCGCCTTCGAGGCGCACGATTTTCACGATGTCAAAACTTGTTAATCATTTCCAAACTTACAGAGATTTAACGGTATCATCATTAATTTGTTATTACAACATTTCTAATAAGCAGGAGTGGGTTGAAACAATTTACACAATAATTTAAAAGATGTTTGCACATTGGTTTCCATTGAAACTGGTACAGAAACAAATCTTCTTCCTAGGTATTTAAAATTAAAAAGATAACGTGTGGTATGCCGTTGGATCACAAATTTCGTTAAGAATGTCATGGCATCGTTTTTATGCGGCATTTCACGTATATTTTTCAAGTTATACAGCAATGAATAAATGTGACGTAAAAGCCTTCAGACTTCAAAAATTCATATCAATTTGCATACTTGCCTGTTTTTGACGTTCTTCGTGTCGTTGGAATCGTCTTGCCGGGTACTACGCGATGGTGGTAACGGATCGCTGGTTTAAGGGGAAAAAGCGGGCGTATCTGCGTCATTGGATTAATAGACATTAGGCTTAGGAATTGGTTAATGGTACTAATATACATCCGTAACTTAATCCATACAGGATATATGGTGCACCTATTGTTTATATCCATATAACTTTAATAACAGAATAATAATTATCCTTAACATACATAGACTTGATATTACAAACTTAGGCAATATGTGCAAGTTACAGCGTAAGACCTATTAGTTTATACTCATATTATTTAAACAACTTATGCGATTATAATTCATCATAGAACACTGTACATGTAGGCATCATCCTAGCATTGCGTACCTAAGAAAAAGGTTCGGATCACTTACAGGTACTGGGGATGATCAGGACACAAATTAACCCATTACATAAACCTACCATTATGTAAACATTATCATACCGTGGTGTGCACAAAATCTGTCAATTAACGGAGGTATACTAACTTGTTAAACATACTGCTAACTATTTCCAATAGCCACTAATAAAGCTTGATTAAGTAATCGTACTAATACATACATGTACAAAAAATAACTAACTGGGCGACATACGGGAGCGCAGCAAAGACGACTGACTGGGCGACATGGGCATGAGGGCTGGTCGGGGCGGCTGAAAGCTGATCGGGATTGAGGCGCCGTTCGGAGGTCGCGTCTTGGGTGTTCGGACGTCAGAGGTAAGTGGTGGCGGGATACAATTAGGAGGTCGACGCCGGTGCAACCCGGGTGATGCACGAGCGGCCTTATGCACGACCTGATGGCGTGGCGAGGGCCAATACGGCGGGTTGATGCCGTGAGTTTCGAAGGAAGGAGGGGGCCAGCTCGTTGCGTGGGGACGAGCTCCTGGCTGCTCGCAGCTCCGGTTGCCTGGGCGTGTACGTTGCCGGCATTGGGGCTTTCCGGCGGTTCCTTGGGGGCAGGGCGCGAGGAAGAGGGTGAGGGTCGTGATGTGAAGGAGGGAGAGGCCGGTGTGGTGGTGTGAAGGAGTAGAAGGGGGAGGGAGAAGTGTAGAAGGCTGCGGCCTGAGGGGAGTTGGAGCAGGCTATAGGGCGGCGGCTGGGTGACTTAGGGTTTTCTCTAGGCTTTTTGAGGAGATAATAGGGTCCCTAGGGTTTGTTATAGGTCAACTAGGTGTGGGGTTAATTGACAGCACGTGAGAGTGCAAGGCTTTCATATAGGCTAGCCTTAGGGTTTGAATAAGGAGAATGGGCTGATGTGGTTTATTTTAATAGGGGTTGTTGTAGGTTGGCTGTAGAAACATTGGCCTAGGATTTATTTATTGTTATAGGGAGTAGGTGCTATAGCCTAAGGGCTTATTTATAAGCTTAGGCCTAGGTCCAAATGAAAAGAATTGTACAAGCTGTGTGCGTGTGTGCGACGTGTGCGTGAGTGCAACTATGGGGTTCGGCCATGGTAGGAAAAGCTAGTGTAAGATTAATAAAGAAAATTTGGGAGCAATAAAAGATTTGATTGTGCTATAAAAGGGGGTAATTAGGAGGATTTATGACTAATCAATATAGGTTTAAATGGGTTTTAATAGGTAAGTTTTTCAAACTTTCAAAAAGTTTAAATTCAAATTTGAATTCTATTTCGAAAATTTAAAACAAATTTTTAAGATGGAATTTTATAAAATGATTACCAGAAAGGATAATAATATTAAGTATGAAAAGAAAAGGATACGGATACGGTATGGGGACAGGAACGTCTAAGTACGGATACGAAAAGAATAACACATGAGGAAAATACAGATAGAACGTATCGATAAAAAAGCTGGTCGTTACATCCTACCCACCTTAAGGACGATTCCGTCCTCAGAATCTTATCGGCTAAGACACGGGGAAAACGTAAGTGTAGCTCTTGTATCTCTTCTTCTAACGTATACACGTCCTAAATAATCCTCATGCCATATCCAAATAGTTTTTTTAATACTAGCATCAACACCGATAGTATTACTACTGATAACATTAGTCATCATCCATGCTAGTAGTAGTAGCAACACACATACATACATTACCAATTACAAATTAACATAACACGTTCACTATAATATCATCCTACAAATACAATCCAACCAATATTATACACGGGTGAATAGTAACACACCACTACACAACCACATCAATTTACACACTCACATTATTACCAATACACCAGGTAATATCATACATCTCATACACTCACACCTATACTGATATAGTACTACAAGTTACATAAACATACCACAAATAAAAATACAATAATTCCTAGTCAACTAACACTTCAATCGCACAATCACTCTCACACGCCGCATATTACCATACATACATTATAATACACACCACTACACGTATATACATGCACGTAATACTTTACACCAAACACAGATTTATACACGCCTTATTCCTAGTACTAGGGTCGTCGTAATCTACCCACCTTAAGATCAAGTCCGTCCTCAGACTTCCTTAAATAGGTTGACGTAGGGGTGTGTAGACTTAGACACTAAGGTCATTCTATCCCAGTCGTACATAAATTATAATGAAACAATATACATCCACATGCATATACTTACCCATGCATCACACACTTGCAACTTTCTATATATAGGTTCATTTCATATACATATACGTACTTACACTACCACACTCCTATCTCGTATCTATATAGGACATATACACACCGGTATACACAACCATAGTAATCCACATAGGCAAGTATACTATTTCATACATTCACATATACATAGTCACAAACATACGGCCATGCATACCTCCTGGTATACACAAGCTCACACATAATCCCGTAGGGGTAACATTATAATCTTACTATGCATACAACGCTTATTTATACAATATGTATATACATACGTATCTATAACTAGCCACGTACTTATATACTCGCGAGTACACGCCATACCTACTAACACACAAATCACATAATAAATCCGCACACACAACCACGATACTTAACATGCACATCACTGTATCAGCGTACTATTACAACCAGTAACAAGTACGGCTAAGGTACATACATGTCTAGTAACTAGCCAAAACCAAATCAATCACGCTCAGGTATTCCTATAGTGATATAGCTAATCGCTTGCCTAAGTGTAATTATACGCTTACCAATCTATACTCGACTATATACATATACATCACAAATTACCATACATGCATATATGACACCATAGACAATCACACCATACTAGCATATTAAAGGCAAACACACTTATACATAACAGGTATTTAGAGATTCACACATACAGGTCCACACCCACTATCTATATACATATACCGCAACCACACTACAATCCATGCTAACGGTCTCACTAAGCAATGATAAGCACTAATGTGGTAACTAAGGAATAGGGTAGGAATCGGAGTTGAATGAGGCAACGAGTTAATGTTGTGATGGACGGTTCCGAATGTGCGATGGATAAGAGGTTAGTCGGTTGGGGTGAGATAAAATATTTATGAACAAAAGTAAGAAGATAAAGATGTGTGTAAAAAAATAACAATATCGTCATAACTTACGTTACATAGCGAGTATACGGTAGAAGTTTAAACGTAAAATATGATTAGTCAAATAACAGGTGAAGAGTAATATGGGCATTGTGTTGTAGTGCTTGTTTTGCAAATGGAAAATAGGTTTGCAAAAAGAATTTTTTTTTAAATCAAAATATATGAAGACAATGATTATAAAACTGACACACAGGATTTTTGAAGTTCTATTTAACTTAAGAAAGTATTTTAAAAGTATGTATCAATGACCGTTTCGAAATGCGTTAGTAAGAAAAGGAGGTGACATTTGACCTAGCGACTTAGAAATAAGGTTTTAAAAGTTCATTGCCTGGGGAGAACAGAGTAGTTATGTGAAATAGAAGTGCGGAAGATGTATTTTGGAAAGTCGCTATAAGATGGTAACTAAGGGTCGTGTCAGAAGAGTTTCATAATCAAGATCGGGTTTGAGTCGACTGAAGTGTAGGAAGTCTAAGTAAAAGTTTTCGAAAGAATTTTACACTTAGCGAAGAATTCAATAAATGAAATATCGAAAATACTTTCTAGAAGGAGAAGTTCAAAGTTAAAGAGGGAGGATCTGAAGAGTTTATGTGAATCGAGGACAAGGATCAGGTTCGACGATTGAAACGTAGGTACGATTAAGAAGTACTCTGTGGATACGCTACGATGGCTTCCTACGATCGCTAACACGGAAGTGTAGTGATCGGAAAAGTAAAATCGGGGGAAAAATAATCATTGATCGACTAATGTTAGCACTAAGGTTCGTCAAAGAACTAGACTGTGATAGGGAAGCCGAGGTGGTGGTTCATAGAGGGTCAAGGTCGGGATCTTATGGGTCTGGGATGTCTTACGTCTCGAAGACTACTCATTGCCGGTGTCTCAGGTTCAATTGGCTTGGCGACGATCGCTACGGTCGGTTAGGCCCTAGATTCGATAAAACTTAAGCTAACGACTAATGAAGCTAATACGATCAGAGAAAAGCTAGGGTGACTCCTAAGATTATAATACGAAGTTGTGGCAAAGGTGTCTAACTAATGCGCACGAGTATCTAACTAACTCTTCCTATCATCCTGACATTGGGCTTCCTATCGTGCTGAGACAGTTATTCGAGTAATTCGTGTACGAACTAATTCTGGATGTTTTGGCTAACGAAAATTGTTCTCATTGTTCTGAATTTTGCAGTTGCATGACCTGCATGGGCCACCACTAAAACCTGTAACGCCCCGCTTCCCAAAAGACACCGGAAGCGAGAGCGTTACACGGCCCGCTTGAACTGGAGCGGTGAAGCTCAAGTCCAATAAGCGTCTGTGATAAAAACACAGAAGAGGTCTTTGCATTTGCGTATCAGAACAATCAGAACATTCAAAGGTAAATGCCACATCCAGATATATAATACGTACACGATATCAAAAGACAAGCCACAGCAGGGCCAAAAAGAACTACAACAACACACTAATCCTACTACAAGGAACTAAACTAAAACTCAAAGCAGTGACGAAGGCTCTAGTCTTCCGCAGAAAACGGCTCGGCACCGACGACCAACTCCGGCTCTCCGAGCCAGGCGTCACGCCTGGGTCCTCTGGGTACTCAAGCTCAGAATCTGACATACATCCACAAACATGAATGTATGTCAGCAAGGGGTCTGAAAGAAAGAGTTAGCAACCCAAGACAAGATATACAACAGATATGAATTTAAGAAGCATTAGATATTTTAAAGAGGTGACTGCAGCAATTTAATATTGACAATTATACTGAAAAGAAAAGTAAGCATCCCTAGCATGTAGTTCTAAGTAGTTACAAGAATTTAAGTAAGGTTTCTCTCTGAGTTCAGTTAGCATTTCAATTATCAGGATGACCAAGTTAGCGTTGCAAGTTTTCATGTCAAGAATTCACATCTAATCTAGGGGTCTCGCCTTTAGGTCATGATGAGAAGGTCGTTCCTCTCACGGGGGCTTACCGTGATTGACACTAACCCACCGCGTCGGGTGGTGCTCTTGAGGAGAGTACCTTTCATACGCCAAGTGGCCGCTCAACCCTAACCCCACCCAAAATTTTGCCGGAACACGAGCCAGCCTAGTCGACTCACACGACATCACGATATCACGATACCGCCTTCGAGGCGCACGATTTTCACGATGTCAAAACTTGTTAATCATTTCCAAACTTACAGAGATTTAACGGTATCATCGTTAATTTGTTATTACAACATTTCTAATAAGCAGGAGTGGGTTGAAACAATTTACACAATAATTTAAAAGATGTTTGCACATGGGTTTCCGTTGAAACTGGTTTAGAAACAAATCTTCTTCCTAGGTATTTAAAATTAAAAAGATAACGTGTGGTATGCCGTTGGATCACAAATTTCGTTAAGAATGTCATGGCATCGTTTTTATGCGGCATTTCACGTATATTTTTCAAGTTATACAGCAATGAATAAATGTGACGTAAAAGCCTTCAGACTTCAAAAATTCATATCAATTTGCATACTTGCCTGTTTTTGACGTTCTTGGTGTCGTTGGAATCGTCTTGCCGGGTACTACGCGATGGTGGTAACGGATCGCTGATTTAAGGGGGAAAAGCGGGCGTATCTGCGTCATTGGATTAATAGACATTAGGCTTAGGAATTGGTTAATGGTACTAATATACATCCGTAACTTAATCCATACAGGATATATGGTGCACCTATTGTTTATATCCATATAACTTTAATAACAGAATAATAATTATCCTTAACATACATAGACTTGATATTACAAACTTAGGCAATATGTGCAAGTTACAGCGTAAGACCTATTAGTTTATACTCATATTATTTAAACAACTTATGCGATTATAATTCATCATAGAACACTGTACATGTAGGCATCATCCTAGCATTGCATTCCTAAGAAAAAGGTTCGGATCACTTACAGGTACTGGGGATGATCAGGACACAAATTAACCCATTACATAAACCTACCATTATGTAAACATTATCATACCGTGGTGTGCACAAAATCTGTCAATTAACGGAGGTATACTAACTTGTTAAACATACTGCTAACTATTTCCAACAGCCACTAATAAAGCTTGATTAAGTAATCGTACTAATACATACATGTACAAAAAAATAACTAACTGGGCGACATACGTGAGTGCAGCAAAGACGACTGACTGGGCGACATGGGCCTGAGGGCTGGTCGGGGCGGCTGAAAGCTGATCGGGATTGAGGCGCCGTTCGGAGGTCATGTCTTGGGTGTTCGGACGTCGGAGGTAAGTGGTGGCGGGATATAATTAGAAGGTCGACGCCGGTGCAACCCGGGTGATGCACGAGCGGCCTTATGCACGACCTGATGGCGTGGCGAGGGCCAATACGGCGGGTTGTTGCCGTGAGTTTCGAAGGAAGGAGGGGGCCTGCTCGTTGCGTGGGGACGAGCTCCTGGTTGCTCGCAGCTCCGGTTGCCTGGGCGTGTACGTTGCTGGCATTGGGGCTTTCCGGCGGTTCCTTGGGGGCAGGGCGCGAGGAAGAGGGTGAGGGTCGTGATGCGAAGGAGGGAGAGGCCGGTGTGGTGGTGTGAAGGAGTAGAAGGGGGAGGGAGAAGTGTAGAAGGCTGCGGCCTGAGGGGAGTTGGAGCAGGCTATAGGGCGGCGGCTGGGTGACTTAGGGTTTTCTCTAGGCTTTTTGAGGAGATAATAGGGTCCCTAGGGTTTGTTATAGGTCAACTAGGTGTGGGGTTAATTGACAGCACGTGAGAGTGCAAGGCTTTCATATAGGCTAGCCTTAGGGTCTGAATAAGGAGAATGGGCTGCTGTGGTTTATTTTAATAGGGTTTGTTGTAGGTTGGCTGTACAAACATTGGCCTAGGATTTATTTATTGTTATAGGGAGTAGGTGCTATAGCCTAAGGGCTTATTTATAAGCTTAGGCCTAGGTCCAAATGAAAAGAATTGTACAAGCTGTGTGCGTGTGTGCGACGTGTGCGTGAGTGCAACTATGGGGTTCGGCCAGGGTAGGAAAAGCTAGTGTAAGATTAATAAAGAAAATTTGGGAGCAATAAAAGATTTGATTGTGCTATAAAAGGGGGTAATTAGGAGGATTTATGACTAATCAATATCGGTTTAAATGGGTTTTAATAGGTAAGTTTTTCAAACTTTCAAAATGTTTAAATTCAAATTTGAATTCTATTTCGAAAATTTACAACAAATTTTTAATATGGAATTTTATAAAATGATTACCAGAAAGGATAATAATATTAAGTATGAAAAGAAAAGGATACGGATACGGTATGGGGACAGGAACGTCTAAGTACGGATACGAAAAGAATAACATATGAGGAAAATACAGATAGAACGTATCGATAAAAAAAACTGGTCGTTACAAACAGCCTGCTGAACAGCCTGCCTCTGCGGTACGAGAGGCGCTCCACGTCCAGCAGGTACAGGTGCCCTCTGCTGCAACAGCTGAGCTGCAACAGGTCCCTTCCAAGACTGCTTGGCCTTCGGGCAGTCCTTCATGACATGCGCAGGATCACCACAAACCAAGCACGGCCCCCAACATCTTCCTACATTGATCCTTGACATGCCCAGTCTTGCCACAGAAATGGCAAGTCTTTAGAGTAGGAGGTCCTCCGGGCCTCTTGAACTGCACCGGCTGATTGGGCCTGAACCCTGGTCTCATCACTGCCCTGGCCTGCTCCACATGCCTCTTACCAGCTCAGAAGCTCATCCTCTCTTCTGGTTCACAATCAGCTCCTGGCTTTTCGCTGCAACCAGCACCTTCTGATAGGACTACAAATCAGAAGAAGTCACAAAGCACTGAAGATCCAAAGAAAGCCCCTGCAGGAACCTCTGGGCTCTCTCATCAGCATCCTGCACCATCTTCGGTACGAAACGGCTCAGCCTGGTGAACTCCTGGTGGTACTGGTCCACCGTCAAGCTCCCCTGCTTCAGGTCGATGAAGCGCTGCGCCATCTCCCTCTTGGCAGCCTTCGGAAAGTACCCCTCGTCGAATCTGGACTTGAACGTAATCCAAGATATCGGCTCCTCCAGCATCTCCTCTTTGGCATCCCACCAGTTCCGAGCATTATCCTTAAGCTGCCTCTTCGCCAAGTCAACCCATCCAGCCGGGTCGACCTTCGACATCTTCAAGTTGTCCTCTATGTTCCTGGTCCACTCATCCGCAGCTAAAGGTCCTTCGGTCACATCGAAGTAGGCGGGGCCCAGCTCCCGAAACTGCTTCGCTCCAGGCTCGAAGCGAGTGACATTCTGAACAGGCTGCGCTGCTCGAGCAGGCAGAACATTCCAGGCATTCTGCAGCATCCCCTGCTGCACCTGCATCATCTGATGCATCATCCGCATGATCTCTCCGTTGGTGGGCTCCCGATCCGGCTCCTTGACGCGAGGGGGCACACCACCGCCATCACGGGTATTCCGTCTCCTAGCCATCTATTGGCACAGGAAAAACGAAATAAATCAGACTCTCAGCCTACGACTCGATGTCGAAATTGTTTATCGAACATTCTATAATCCTTATCGTTGTTCTGATTAAGTCCCAATTACAGAGAGGAGACCTGCATGGGCCACCAACAAAACTTGTCACAACCCGCTTCCCAAAAGTATGGAGGCGAAGCGTGAGAAGGTCCGCTCAGACTTGAAGCTACAAAGCCGCATGTCCGATAAGCGTCAATTAAAACAAAGTAGCAGGTCCCTGTAATGTGACATCAGAGCAAAGATCACAATAATAGAAAAGAGGCAAATAAATAAATTATTGTTCTCATGTCCGAATAAAGTTCAACAACCAGAAAAGCCACCAGGCAACAAAAAGAAAGAGTCTAAAAGAAAAAGGCCCGGCATGGCCGACAAGGAAAACTAACAACAATGGTGCTACTCACCGACAACAACACAACTACAAAGAAGGAACTGCGAGGGAACACTAGGACTGGTCACCGGTGTCTTCGTACTCCACGTCAACTACAGAATCGGGCACGAACTCCACGACCTCGTCGCCCTCAACAGTAATCTCTAGCTCATCAACTAACATGCGACACCCAAAGAGAAGGGGCACATGTCAGCAAGTCTACAAGACTTGTGCAATGAAACTAAAGAAAAGTAAAAACAACCTAGCAGTTCTAGAGTATGGTATAACATGACATGTTATGCAAAGAGAACAGCAAGTAAGGTAAATAGCAGTTTATGACATGGCATGATTTAAAGCATGGCAGGTAAAAACATGGCATGGGAAAGTAAACATTTACAAGGACAAATACAAGTATTGTAAGCACGTCGTGCACAGAGATTCCGCCCTTTGGCTAGAGTGGCTGTACGGTCCAACTCTTACGCTCAAGTGACCGTTTATCCCTACCCCTCCACGTGTATCGAGCCAGGGCATTACCCCTGAACCTGGAATGCTCGCTTTTGGATCACAAGCCAGGAAGTGTTTTTAACAAGTATGGCGTAAGGTTATGCCCGCATAGTAGGTGCCTAGCCGGAAACACGGAAACACGGATTGTACATGTATTTGGTAGCGTGTGCTACGATGCAACATACAAATCAAATGGCATGTAAGAATGCAAATTCATGGCAGATATTCAATTAAAATGTGCACCGTTAAAGAAATTAAATGTGACGGGCAGATGCATGACATGATATGACAAAAGGCAGTTCTAGCTTCGTTGTTAAGCTAGAACTTGAAATCGCGCCTAGACCGCTATCATTTCACGGTCTAGTCTCTTTCACGCTAAAAGCAAGGAAATGGCCTAAAGCATGGCCTAAAACAAGGTTGGCAAGTTTCACTTGCTTGGTACCAAAGTTGTTGTTCGACGAGAGTCTCAAGATCGGTTTCCTACGGAATTTGGGTTCGCTGTTATGGCAAAATAGAAAATTAGATTTGAGAGTTCTAATCCGGTTTGTATTGGAATCCTATAACGTCTAGTGATCCGTTGTTATTAGGGTTTTCTAATTTACGGTGTGGGTTACGGGAAATTAAAGGTAGATCACTAACCGTTTATGAAGCGAAGATCGAGACGCCTACGGATCTGCGGTAGGAGAAGATCTCACCGGATTCCGGATTGCCGTCGCCAAATCGGATCTAGCACGGCAACGGAAGAATCGATCCGGAAGAGCTACGGTTGAAAAGAATTCCTCATGGCCGAAATGCTACAGATCTGGAGATTGGAGTTCGTCGGGAAAATCTGGAGCAAAAAGGAGATTTTAGGGTTTTTGGGGTCGGTCGGTGGCCTACGGGGGTGGTGCCGGCGCAAAGGAAGGCGAGATAGAGCACGGGAGGATGAAGAATGGCAAGAGAATGATTAGGGGATGATTGGGGAAGAAGATGGGCTAAGAAAAGTGAAGAAAGAATTAGAAACGTATAGGGTTTAAATAGAAAGAATGAGCGGCGGCTACGACTTAACCTAGGTTTACTGGGCAATTTAGTCGGTCAGTGAAGAGTGGTCGACCGACTAGTTTGGGAACTAGTCGATCAGTCGTCTAACTGAGACCGACTAAGAGACAAACCGTGAACAGGGTTGGTATAGGTAGACAGATTTAGTCGGTCTGCGAAGGCCCGTCAACCGACTAGTCTAGGAACTAGTCGGTCGGTGAATGTTCATAGACCGACTAAGGGTAAAATTAGATGGATATTAAGCACTGAGAGTTAGTCGGTCTGAGAAGAAACTCTAACCGACTAGTTTATCAACTAGTCGGTCTGTAGATGTTCTTTGACCGACTAACTATAAACAGTAACTCGACGGTACATAAGAACTCAGAATTAGTCGGTCTGAGTACAAGTCCTAACCGACTAGTTTGGGAACTAGTCGATCGAAGAATGTGCTTAGACCGACTAAACGTAAACAGTAACTTAGCTGAAATTATTTCGTTGAACTAGTCGGTTCCTGAAGGATGGCCGACCGACTAGATTTCGATCTAGTCGGTTGGTTCTCCTTCATGAACCAACTAAGATGCACCAAAAGTGCCGAATCGAAGCGCGAAGCTTCGGGAAGATTCCTATGGCCTTTAGGATCACTCTAGCTCTTAAAATTAAGACGCTATGAAGCTAATCGTAAGAACTTCTAACCGGAAAAAGCACACAAAGAGGGGAAACATCCAATATTATTCATATAATCGTCATTACAAAATTCGGTCGTTACATGCAATAAAGCTCCATATACACATACCCAAGGAATGACCCAAATATCGACTCAATTCGAATAATCGGTGAATAAATAGCTCAAGCATGCATGAGAACAGTATAAGAATTGAAGCGTATCATGCGTCGGGGACTCGACCGCTATGAACTAGAAAATCACCACACCATAGCCTAGATAATCGCTAGAAAGTTTCTATGCCAAGTGTGTTCGAAAACGAAGGAGGTTGAGAAGGTGTGGAGTAGAACACTATGTGCAAATTCTCGCCTTCCCTTTGTTCACAGTGGAGAAATAATATTCACACGGGAATTTTTTTGGGTTTTGGGTATTTGTATTTTTTTGGGCTTTTGGCTATATATAATTTTTTCTTTTTTTCTCTCTTCTTTTCTTTTTGGATTTTTCTTTTCTCTCTCTTTTTTTTCTTTTGGATTTTTGGATTTTTGGGCTATACATTTGTGTACTCTCCCAAGTTGGAGAATGGTACACGACGAGGGGATTTGCACCAAGTAAAACAAAAAAGAAATCGAAATCTAAACACTTGGGCAACAGAATTTTTTTCTTGCAAATCAGAGCGTAAGCTAAATGGGTTATCCTAGTTCTCTTGGTGGAGTCCCGACACATGCGAATTGAAGCGTATTATATATATATATATATATATATATATATATATATATAGGGTAAAGTGTTCCTAGGGTGACTCCTTAGATTCAATCTAAGGAGTCGCCCCCATTTTCCCCATATCCCACATTTTGTTTCGGAATTTTTTTTCATGGGGTTGTTTTTCACCTCATGGATGATCAACACACCAAAAATCAATTCATTCCAATACTTTTAGAGCCCCCATCTACCCCTTGTAACTTCATGGGTTTTCAGCACGTTTTCAGACCGTTGAAGTTGCAAGGGGTAGATTGGGGCTCTAAAAGTATTGGAATGGCTTGATTTTTGGTATGTTGATCATCCATGAGGTGAACAACAACCCCATGAAAAATAAAATCCAAACAAATTATGGGATATGAGGGAAAATGGGGGCGACTCCTTAGATTTAATCTAAGGAGTCGCCCTAGGAACACTTTACCCATATATATATATATATATATATATATATATATATATATATATATATATATATATATATATATATATATATATATATAATGAAGGTAATACCAAATCCCAATTGATGAAGAATGTAGTACAAGAATTCCCTGTTGACACTGTCAAAAGCTTTCCTAAGATCCAGCTTAAGACAAGCTCTAGACCCCATAGGATTGCTAAAATCTCTAATTTGTTCATGTGCCAAAAGTGCGCTATCAGAAAGCAGTCTGCCCTTCAGAAAAGCTAATTGGTTAGGGGAAACCAATTCATGAACAACCATACTCAGCCTGTTACAAATGATCTTACTGACGATCTTATACAGGACATTGCAGCAAGCAATAGGCCTGTAGTCCCCTAAGTTGGAAGCATTGGTAGTTTTGGGGACTAAAGTAAGGAAGGTATGGTTCACCTGGCAAAGCGATGTTGAAGTACGGAAAAAAGTCTTAACAGCAGATGTTACTTCTCTTCCAATAAGATTCCAATGGTGCTGAAAGAAGAACCCATTGAAACCGTCGGGGCCTGGTGATTTAGTTGCACCAATCTGAAAGACAGCCTCTTTGACTTAATCATCAGAAACCCTTCGCTGAAGCCAAGAAGCTGCTTCCTCAGTGATTTTCCTACGAGGAGTTAATTTCGGAAATACTCTCCAGTAGTCGCATTGATTATAAAGATCTTTGAAGAAATTGGCCGCATCAATTTTAAGCTCCTCATAAGACTTGCATTGGGCTCCATTCGCATCAACCATATGTAGTAAATTATTGTGACACTGTCTAGCTTTCATTGCAGTGTAGAAAAACTTTGTGTTCCGATCCCCCGAATCCAGCCAATCTTGCCTGCTCTTTTGACGGTACATTTCTTCCTCTAGACGTAAAAGCATTGCCAATTCATTTGTTAATTTCCGTTCTTGATGCTGTATGTCCAAGCTGTAGTGAATGGAGGAATTAGTTCGGATTTCTTGAAGCAGATTACGGCACTGGAGTATGCGGCTCTTCCCATTGTGATGCCGAGCCCAACTTCTAAGCTTTGATTTGACAAACCGCAACTTATTAGAGATGAATTCCAGATCTGTGCCCACATTTCTAACGGCGAAATGAGTCCAGGCAGCTTCAACAGTATCTTGATAACCTGGAAGATTGATCCAATGGGTAAAATATTTAAAGGGCTTTGGAGAAGAGGGTACCTCAGCATGTAATTTGACTGCAACCGGGGAATGATCACTTGTTCTTTGGTCTAAAAATTGGGCAAAAGATTCAGGGAGTTTCTCAATCCAGTCCACATTAGACATCACACGGTCTAGTTGTGCAGATATTCGGCTAGCACCCATACGCCTATTATTCCAGATCAGACGAGAGCCAGAAGTTTTGAGATCCTGTAGCGAGCAGTCCGTTACGCAGTCACTGAAGTCTTTCAACATACCTTCCTCCAATCTGCGCCCCCCAACCTTATCACTCGAGAATAAAGCACAATTAAAGTTGCCGCCTACTAGCCATGGCACATTACGATGGGTATCTGCCTCTACTTTAAGGATATTCCATAGTTCCCGTCTCTCCAAGCTCCTATTAAGACCATAGACTCCTGTGAGAACAAACGAGTAACCACCAACATTAACACATTGCACGGATATGTGCTGAATAGATTGAGTGATTAAGCTAGCTTGCCAAATTTGCGGGTCAAACCCCATCAAAATACGTCCTCCTCCGTGAGAACCGAAGTTATGAATAGTATTCCACTTCTTAGGGAGGCCTGCTTTTGAAATTAGAGATTCATTCTTCAGCTTGGTTTCCAATAACACCAACATAGAGGGTTTTACTTCCTTAAGCAAGGCACTCAGATCCCTACGCCTCACTGAGCTGTTCAGACCACGTATATTCCAGAATAGAATGGTCATGGGAAACTATTCTTTATGACAGCCTGACGCTGTACCTGTCCACCCTCCTTAAGTCTATTGCTTCTCCTTATAGAGGTAGTATTCTGACCTGGATCTTCCTGACTGCTGCCATGGTTTAAGTGGGAAGGAGGTGCTCGCTCTTGCAGTATAGCAGCTTGTTCCAAAACCCATTCTGGGTTGTCGTACACAATATTATTAGGCATGTTGTCATCAACTTCTAGCTCCTCCTCCAGTAGGGATGGCCTAGGTATAGAGTTATCCTGAGTAAGTGATTCATTGGAATAAGGCATTTGACTAACAGATCCAATTTCTTTTGAAGAGACCAAAGGCACGCCGGGATTTGAATCCAGCAGGACATCACTTGTCCCATGCCCAGCAACACATTTGGGGCTCCCAATAGCCAGTGAAGGTTTAAGAGAGGTGATCAAGTTAAGAAACTTAATAACCCTTTTAAATTTCAACAAACAGGTATCAACAAGCTTGGAGCTCCCCGAACTCTCCCCCTGTTCGAATTCGTCAATTTTATTTGATGTAGTGGAAGGAATAGCTTCCTTACCTTTCTTTTGGGACTGTTGAGAAAGTAATGGACATTGAGAGTCAGAGTGGCCATAGCAGACACATCTACTGCAGCGGGGTGGTTCGCCTTCAAATTTAACTTCCATAGCAACCATTGTTCCATCATCAAGTTCAGCCTCAATAAGCTTAGGCAGCTCCCTTCTGGCATCAACCTCAACCAAACACCTAGCATAAGTGATCCTTTCAAGCTTTGCAGTAGCCCTATCCAAGCAAAGATGGGTGCCCACAACTGATGTTAGGATGTTAAGCGCATCTAAATTCCACATATTTAATGGAACCCCGTGCAATTGCATCCAGACAGGAACAGAAGTAAGGATGTCACTGTCATGACGAATTGTTGGGCTCCACAGTTTAAGGACGACCAATCGGCCATCAAATAACCATGGTCCTCCATTGAGAACCCTATCACACTCTGCCTTGGATTCGAATTTGAAATAAAAGAAGCCGTTATCCCTGCTGTAGACTTGGATTCTCTGCTTTGGCTTCCATAGACGCTCCAACCAAGCTTGAATCTGACCATAGGAAGGAATATCACCAAGGACATACCCTACAATGGTAAATTTCCAAGGCGCATTACCCTTCTCCAAAACCGAATTCAAAATTCGAGCAACAAGAGATCCATCAGCCCGGATCTTGGGAGAGACAAAACTCATACCCATAGATTCCCCATACACACGTCTGTTAGAACACACATCAGACCAAGATTGTTTAGCCCCAGAAGGATCAATAACAATTGAAGGCGCTGTTCTCACGGGAATTTTATCAAAAACCTTCCTGTCATTCCCCATAGCATTTTTCAACGAGTGATGATTAGCTGCCTCAGGTCGCATATGTGAACCCCTGACTCTAGCCCCTGGTATGCCATTCCTCCATGCCGGAAAGAACCCTTTGTGCTGGTTGTTTAAATTCACCCTTGCAGATGACTTCTTCCTCGCTACAAGCTGCCATTCATTCTCCAAACCCTTCCCATCAACACTAGAAGAACCCACAGTCAGATGACCTTCGACATGCCTACGAGAATCACCTCCCAACCTTACAGATCCGTCGTGCCCATCAGATCTAAATCCGGGGATCAGAAAGAGTGTGTGGAGATGTAGAAATGGGAATGGAAACGGTGGTGGCGGGAGTTGATGATCATCGAGGAGGTGAAGGAGTAGGTGAAGGAGGAGGAGTGGGTGGAGGCGGACCGTGAACGTGAGTGAGAATGCGGAGAATGGTGACCACGTTTCGCTCGAGTGCGAGGAAACGTGGGTGCGAGAGGAAGGAAGAGGATGGGTCCGAGGAGGTAGAGGCAGATGTACCAGCGCGTAAAGAAGCTAACCCAGTCTCTAGAGCGAGACGAGTAGAGGTGCTCGACGAACAGAGAAGTAGTGGCAAGATGGACAGTGGAAGTGGTACCGGCAGAAGTGGTCATGCCGGCACTGGAGGCTAGGCCTAAGAGGGCCGAAGTGAGAGCCTCAGAAGAAATATGGACAGAAGCCAGGGTGGCGCCACTAGGACCAGCCCCGGGGTCTCCTCTAAACGCAGGGATGTCCTCCACACCCAAGTGGGCGGCATGGGAAGGTGGTTGTGGTGCGTCAAGGATATGAAACTGAAGATGTAAGCCCCCCTAAAAACTCGGGGTCAGGAGGGAACGTCCAATCTGCCACAAGAAGGATAGACATACGACCAGGGTTGGGCAGAATGGTCTAAGGAGCAGGGGGTGGCCGTAATAAAAGACAAACTGACCGTCGGCATGAGGCTTAATCATATGGGTGTGCCGCAGGACATCAAGATCTGTAAATGTGGATCATGCGGCGTGTGGAAAATCTCGGGGGATAATGATATTGAACATGGGATGTGAAGCAATGATGGTAATGATGCCCCCGCAACAATACTTGCCCTTGCCGGCGCGGCTAATATCAAGTAATTTTTGAATAAGCCAAGCACCGCCATTAATAGGTATGCGAGGGGCCTCAAAATCAATACTGTCAGCACCGCGAATAAAATCAAAAGTCATAGCCCACAGGATGAAATGGTCAGGGATAGTCAAGGTCCCTGACTCATCCCTGGGAAAGAAAGTTCTAGATAAGATGCGGTGGGCTAGACAAAATACTGGGTGGATGATCGAGGAGGCCTTGGCCTTGCCTCGAGGATATCGGTCATGGAGGGTGAGGCAACCCCAAAAAATATCGACAACGAAGTCGCGATGATATTCAGAGGGACGGATCTCGTTGCCGCCAAGAATGGGGAAACCGAAGATGTTGTTGATTGTGTTCACGTGAGTGCGGATGTTTCGGTTTCGGACACAGAAATTGATAAGGGACCCCGCCTTAGTTTTGAGGGACGAAAGGAATTCTAGTGTGAGTGCGAGGTATGATTGGGCATGGGCGTTTAGAAAGCTCACCCAACCAAGGTTTGCAAATAAAGATTCGACACCGGAGAAAACTCCGAGATCGATCAGGATTTGTCTTTGAGCAAACTTAGTGGCTAGGTGGGACCGTTGGTTTAGTCTATTATAAAAATCTTTATGTTCAAGACTAAAGAAATGGTATCCCCGCGGTCCCATCAGTGGGTCCTCGGGAGGAATGATTGGTTGGGGTGGGGGTTGGGTAGGGGGAGGTTGAGGAGCACGTGCATGTGGACATGTAGATTTATGTCTCTTGCTATACGGCTCCTCTTCCCTCATGATTCCCTTACCCTTGTCCTTGTCCTTAGCCATGAGTGTGTGGGTGTGATGAAAATGCATGATGATATAGATGCACACAATCAAGCAATAAATTGAGCAAAATGTAAATAATTGAGTAAAGTAAAAACTAAGCTTAAGAACGAGTTTACCCAATATCGTAGTGATTCTTTGCTCGCAAAGGACCCCACACAGCGCAATGTAAAGATCCGTGAAGATGCCGCACTTCAATCCAACAAAAACTGATTTTTTCGAAATGGGGTTTAGGGCTAGGGTTTTGGGTAAAATTTGCGGATTAATGTAGTGGATGGGAGGGGATTGATGGGAGAGAAAGATGTAGGAAGTTGTATGAGTGAGATTGAGAGTGGTGTGAGTGAGTGAGATGGCCAGTTGAGGGGGAGGGAAAGCAAAACGATCGGAGAGAGAGAGAGAGAGAGAGAGAGAGAGAGAGAGAGAGTCGGGTGAGAAATGAATAGGTTGGGGGGTTATTTATATGGTTTGAGGCGAACCGATCGGGTGAGATCTCACCCGATCGGTTCGTTATTTTTTGAAAAAAATTGTTGAAAGGCAGCAACAGGCGAACTGATCGGTTGAGTTTTCAACCGATCCGTTGGCCGGTTCACAATTTTCCTGAGAGCACTGTTGAATTCACCCGGACAGCGACACGACCACAGCTTCAGCTCAACCGATCGGTTGATTTAATCCCAAAATTTCCCGAGAGCTCTGCTGTGTTACCCGATCTTCCACCCGGTCATTCTCATATGCCATCCGATCGGTTCACTGATGCACTGATACACGCCATCTTCAGACACAGCCCACCCGATCGGTTGAAGCATTAACCGATCGATTGGGGGTAATTTCCTAGATAAACACAAAAAAATTCATCTAAGTCTCCCGTCGATCAACCCCAAAGCAGTATTTATTCACCAAAAATACGAAAACTAGTCATAAAAATAACGACGAAGGTTTAGAACTTGGGTTGCCTCCCATGAAGCGCTGTTGTTTAAAGTCGTTTGCTCGACTCCCGGTATATGATCTTTAATGTGGTTGGTGCGGGTGATGCCATATGATTGGCATCCCATCAGCTCTTAGAGCAGCAGTCCTAGTCAGTGGTAGGGGTTGCAGGTAGACGCTCTTAACGATCCTCCCGCTAGTGGTGTTCGGGGGCTTCTCCCTCAGTTGGCGTCTACTGGCACTCTTCGAAGTATACAGACTTCCTCAGCAGTGAGCCCCATAGGCTCTTTTCCCTTGCTCCTCATCAGAGCAACCTTCTTGAAACCGGGAGGAGTCGTCTGTGAGATACACACTCCTCCAGCTACGTCTTCTTCTTTCACCCCAGTGTGCCCCTCAGGGCCCCCCAAGCTATCGAGGGGGTTCCTCAAGAGAACCTCCCAATCTCCAGCTTCGACTATTCTTTCTTCCTCAGCCTACAGCACATTGCAATGTTTCTCCTCCTGTGGATGCTTAATAGACAATCCCAGATTGAATTCGACCTTCTGGTCGCCCACATTTAGGGACAGCTTCCCTTTCTTCACATCAATTAGAACGCCAGCAGTCACCATGAAGGGCCTCCTAAGGATGATCGGTGTATGATTGTCCTCCGGCATGTCCATCACAACAAAATCTACCGGCACATGTACGCCGCTGACGTTTACCGATAAGTCATCCACAATCTCCACCGAATATTTCACAGACCCGTCTGCAAGTTCCAGCATCATTCCGGTGGGCTCAAGGTCTCCCATTCTTATCCTTTTATATAATGACAGAGGCATAAGGCTCACGCTCACACCCAAATTGACGAGCGCCCGATTGATCTTCACTTCTCTATCGAGCATGGGATAGAGAAGCTACCTGGGTCTTTGAGCTTTGGCGGGTTCGCTCGTTGAATCAGAGCACTGCACTCTGCTGTCAGGACGACCTTTTCCTTCCTTGTGCCCTTCATCACCAAATCCTTTAGAAATTTAGCGTAAGAAGGGATAGTCTCTATTGCTTCTAAGAAGGGGATCTGCAAGCTCAAGTCTTTAACCATATCAAAGAACTTGCCATATTTCTCGTCAATCTTCGCTTCGGCAAGTCGTTGTGGAAATGGAACCACTGGCTTGAAGACTCTCGAGTCTCCCTCTTCATTCTTCTTCTTTTCTTCCTCAGAGACTCCTTCCGGAGTCATGGTCTTTGATGACGAAGCTCCGTCGTCATTTGCTTTCACATTTGGTCGCCCATCGACCAACGGAGCCTCAGGTTCTTTAGCGGGCACCCTAGTTGGAATCTAAGTGCCACTCCTCAATACTATCACAAACACATTGGCATGGTCATGCGTCAACGCCAATGTTTGATTCGGCCCCCTGGGATTTACTTCCGGCTTACCCGGTAATTGGCTCTGAGCCCTCTGAAGATTTGCCACTTGTAACCCCATCTGGGTTACTTGATCGGCCAGGGTCTTCTGTCCCATTTGCAGCTGCTGGTTCATCTTCTACTGGTTTGTTATATATTGGGTTAAGAGGCTCTCGACCGGAGAGATTACCCTATTAGGGTTATATTGTTGCTACTGTGGAGTGGGCTGCTGATTCCTCAGGGGATATTGCTGGTACATCTGCTGGGGCTGTTGTTGCTACTGGTACGACTGATGCTGCTGCCGAGGTGGCTGATAAAATTGTTGCTGAGGTTGCGGGGGCTGCTGATATGGTGCCCTATAGCTAAGATTTGGGTGGTTCGGGTTATTGGGAGAATAAGCCGGATTTGAGCTCGTCCTTGGTGGATATGGCGCATTACCCGTCGGGTTATATAATAGAGCGCTCGCCTGATCCACTGGTGTTGAAATATCACCAACATCGAAGTCTCCCAGGACTTCAGCTTCCACTGCAGCTACTTGCTGGGTATTGGCACCTCCAGCTCCCACCATAAATACCGAGATTTGAGTAGATAGCAAATCGAATTTGCTAGATAATTTGTTAACCTCTTCGACTCTGTGCATACCTCCAGATCTTGGCGTGGCACGCTCGTCACACCACCTCTCATAATTCGATGCCATGTTCTTCAGAATGGTCCCGGCATCTTCCTCGTTTCTTGACATAAAGGACCCCCCATCCGCGGTGTCCATTGATGATTTCAGATCATCCCTCAACCTGTTGTAAAACAAATTTATAATTTGCCATTTAGGGAGCTCATGCGGAGGGCATCTCCGTTGTATCTCCTTATACCTCATCCATGCTTCGTGCAAGGACTCATGGGTGGCTTGTGAGAAGGAGGAGATCTCGCTCCTCATCTTCATCGTCTTCCCCGGGGGAAAGAACTTGTTCAAGAAGGCATTGGATAGCTTCTCCCAAGTTGTGAAGGTATTGGGGTCATTTCCCCTTAGCCATTGCTTGGCTTTGTTCCGTAGAGAGATGGGGAACAATTTGAGCCGTATAGCTTAATTCGTGATACCGTTGATTTTGAAGGTGTCACAATTCTCCAAGAATGAGTCCAGATGTTCAATTGGGCTCTCCATAGGTGCCCATGAAAATTGATCATGTTGGATCCACGTCACTAATGACGGCTTTAGCTCGAAACTTCCGGCCGTGATAGCCGGGGGTTGTATGCTAGACGTGGACCCGATGGATGGCATCGAGTACTCCAGCAAGGACTTCTTGGGAGGAGTATTCTCTCCCTGTTTTCAGCTTCTTCCCTTCTTCTCCTCTCTGCGTTCAGACGCCTCACGGTGGTGTTTATCTCATGATCTAAAGGAATCAAGTCGTCGAGACTTTTTGTATTACTGCGCATGAAAAATAAGAAACACCCATGATGAAAGAAAGTAAACAAAAAAATCAAGAATAGAAAACAAAAATAAAAATTTAAAATGTAGAATTCGAAAATTATCGCGAGGTGGGGATGTGAACTAGACTCTAGGGTTCACTTGGTCTTAAAATAAACAAGCATATTGCCTCCCCGGCAACGGCGCCATAAATCTTGACGTCCCCTATGTTTAACAATGCATGCAATATAGATCGGGGATACCATATTTAAATCTATCTAGCCAAAACTCGCACTTGAAATACTTAGTATACAACCGATGCTTCCTCAAGATCACTAATACTGTCCTCAAGTGCGACGCATGCTCCTCCTCTGACTTCGAGTAGATCAGAATGTCGTCGATGAAGATAACGACGAACTTATCTAAAAAGTCATAGAAGATCAGATTCATCAGATTCATAAAAACTGCGGGCGCATTGGTCACACCAAAAGGCATAACCACGAACTCGTAGTGTCCATATTTCGTCCTGAATGATATCTTCGGAACATCTTCCTTCCTCACCTTCAGCTGGTGATAACCACTCCTCAGATCCAGCTTAGAGAATACCCTCGATCCTCCCAGCTGATCAAAAATATCATCAATACAAGGCAAGGGATAACGATTCTTGACGGTCACCGCATTCAACTCCCGGTAGTCCACACACATGCGACGCGAACCGTCCTTCTTCTTCACCAGCAAGACCGGTGCTCCCCACGGAGACACACTAGGATTAATGTAACCCTTCAGAAGAAGTTCATCCAGCTGCTTCCGTAATTCCTCCAATTCTGCTGGTGCCATGCGATAGGGCACTTTCGAGATAGGCTGCGCTCCCGGAATAAGATCGATCGAAAACTCGAGAGCTCGATCGGGCGGCAATCCAGACATCTCCTAGGGGAAGACGTCGTCGAAGTCATGCACTACCACAGGTCTACTCTGCGCCATCTGTAAAGCAACAATCTCCACCGGCTTAGCCTAAAACCTGACCGGACCAAGCGAACGACTGCTACGGCTGAACTCAAATACCGGATGTCCAGGGATCTCGAACACCACCTTCTTCCTCCGACAATCAATCGTGGAGTAGAAACTCCCAAGCTAGTCCATCCCAAGGACGGCATCATAGTTGATGATGTCGTGGATGATAAAATCAGCGTAAAGCTCATGTCCACAGACCACCAAAGGGCAAGAATTGCAACCACGATGCACCGAGACCACGCCATTTCCCGTAACGATATTCCAACTCTTGGGAAGAGGGGAAGTCGACAAGGAATGCTTCTCCACGAAGCTCCGGGAAATAATGCACATCGATGCACCAGAGTCAAAGAGGACTCGTGCAGGAAATGTGCAAACCAAAATCACACCTAACAGACAACCTAGCAATCAAATTCTATTCTAGCAAACATAACAAGCAACCAACAAAATCCAACAAACAAGTCTAACTAAGAAAAGAACAACTAGGTTGAGAGTTACCAGCAATAACCTCAGCCTCAGCCTCAGCCTCAACTGCAGTCATCAGAAAAGCCTATCGCCTCGGCTGAACAGCCTGCTGAACAGCATGCCTCTGCGGTACAAGAGGCGCTCCACGTCCAGCAGGTACAGGTGCCCTCTGCTGCAACAGCTGAGCTGCAACAGGTCCCTTCCAACACTTCTTGGCCTTCGGGCAGTCCTTCATGACATGCGCAGGATCACCACAAACCAAGCACTGCCCCCAACATCTTCCTGCATTGATCCTTGACATGCCCAGTCTTGCCACAGAAATGGCAAGTCTTTAGAGTAGGAGGTCCTCCGGGCCTCTTGAACTGCACCGGCTGATTGGGCCTGAACCCTGGTCTCATCACTGCCCTGGCCTGCTCCACATGCCTCTTCCCAGCTCCAGAAGCCCATCCTCTCTTCTGGTTCACAATCAGCTCCTGCCTTTTCGCTGCAACCAGCACCTTCTGATAGGACTCCAAATCAGAAGAAGTCACAAAGCACTGAAGATCCAAAGAATTCCCCTGCAGGAACCTCTGGGCTCTCTCATCAGCATCCTGCACCATCTTCGATACGAAACGGCTCAGCCTGGTGAACTCCTGGTGGCACTGGTCCACCGTCAAGCTCCCCTGCTTCAGGTCGATGAAGCGCTGTGCCATCTCCCTCTTGGCAGCCTTCGGAAAGTACCCCTCGTCGAATCTGGACTTGAACGTAGTCCAAGATATCGGCTCCTCCAGCATCTCCTCTTTGGCATCCCACCAGTTCCGAGCATTATCCTTAAGCTGCCTCTTCGCCAAGTCAACCCATCCAGCCGGGTCGACCTTCGACATCTTCAAGTTGTCCTCTATGTTCCTGGTCCACTCATCCGCAGCTAGAGGTCCTTCGGTCCCATCGAAGTAGGCGGGGCCCAGCTCCCAAAACTGCTTCGCTCCAGGCTTGAAGCGAGGGACATTCTGAACAGGCTGCGCTGCTCGAGCAGGCAGAACATTCCAGGCATTATGCAGCATCCCCTGCTGCACCTGCATCATCTGATGCATCATCCGCATGATCTCTCCGTTGGTGGGCTCCCGATCCGGGTCCTTGACGCGAGGGGGTACACCACCGCCATCACGGGTATTCCGTCTCCTAGCCATCTATTGGCACAGGAAAAACGAAATAAATCAGACTCTCAGCCTACGACTCGGTGTCGAAATTGTTTATCGAACATTCTATAATCCTTATCGGTGTTCTGATTAAGTCGCAATTACAGAGAGGAGACATGCATGGGCCACCAACAAAACATGTCACACCCCGCTTCCCAAAAGTATGGAGGCAAAGCGTGAGAAGGTCCGCTCAGACTTGAAGATACAAAGCCGCAAGTCCGATAAGCGTCAATTAACACAAAGTAGCAGGTCCCTGTAATGTGACATCAGAGCAAAGATAACAATAATAGAAAAGAGGCAAATAAATAAATTATTGTTCTCATGTCCGAATAAAGTTCAACAACCAGAAAAGCCACCAGGCAACAAAAAGAAAGAGTCTAAAAGAAAAAGGCCCGGCATGGCCGACAAGGAAAACTAACAACAATGGTGCTACTCACCGACAACAACACAACTACAAAGAAGGAACTGCGAGGGAACACTAGGACTGGTCACTGGTGTCTTCGTACTCCACGTCAACTACAGAATCGGGCACGAACTCCACGAACTCGTCGCCCTCAACAGTAATCTCTGGCTCATCAACTAACATGCGACACCCAAAGAGAAGGGGCACATGTCAGCAAGTCTACAAGACTTGTGCAATGAAACTAAAGAAAAGTAAAAACAACCTAGCAGTTCTAGAGTATGGTATAACATGACATGTTATGCAAAGAGAACAGCAAGTAAGGTAAACAGCAGTTTATGACATGGCATGATTTAAAGCATGGCAGGTAAAAACATGGCATGGGAAAGTAAACATTTACAAGGACAAATACAAGTATTGTAAGCACGTCGTGCACAGAGATTCTGCCCTTTGGCTAGAGTGGCTGTACGGTCCAACTCTTACGCTCAAGTGACCGTTTATCCCTACCCCTCCACGTGTATCGAGCCAGGTCATTACCCCCGAACCTGGAATGCTCGCTTCTGGATCACAAGCCAGGAAGTGTTTTTAACAAGTATGGCATAAGGTTATGCCCGCATAGCAGGTGCCTAGCCGGAAACGCGGAAACACGGATTGTACATGTATTTGGTAGCGTGTGCTACGATGCAACATACAAATCAAATGGCATGTAAGAATGCAAATGCATGGCAGATATTCAATTAAAATGTGCACCGTTAAAGAAATTAAATGTGACAGGCATATGCATGACATGACATGACAAAAGGCAGTTCTAGCTTCGTTGTCAAGCTAGAACTTGAAATCGCGCCTAGACCGCTATCATTTCACGGTCTAGTCTCTTTCACGCTAAAAGCAAGGAAATGGCCTAAAGCATGGCCTAAAACAAGGTTGGCAAGTTTCACTTGCTTGGTACCAAAGTTGTTGTTCGACGAGAGTCTCAAGATCGGTTTCCTACGGAATTTGGGTTCGCTGTTATGGCAAAATAGAAAATTAGATTTGAGAGTTCTAATCCGGTTTGTATTGGAATCCTATAACGTTTAGTGATCCGTTTTTATTAGGGTTTTCTAATTTACGGTGTGGGTTACGGGAAATTAAAGGTAGATCACTAACCGTTTACGAAGCGAAGATCGAGACGCCTACGGATCTGCGGTAGGAGAAGATCTCACCGGATTCCGGATTGCCGTCGCCAAATCGGATCTAGCACGGCAACGGAAGAATCGATCCGGAAGAGCTACGGTTGAAAAGAATTCCTCGTGGCCGAAATGCTACAGATCTGGAGATTGGAGTTCGTCGGGAAAATCTGGAGCAAAAAGGAGATTTTAGGGGTTTTGGGGTCGGTCGGCGGCCTACGTGGGTGGTGCCGGGGCAAAGGAAGGCGAGATAGAGCACGGGAGGATGAAGAATGGCAAGAGAATGATTAGGGGATGATTGGGGAAGAAGATGGGCTAAGAAAAGTGAAGAAAGAATTAGAAACGTATAGGGTTTAAATAGAAAGAATGAGCGGCGGCTACGACTTAACCTAGGTTTACTGGGCAATTTAGTCGGTCAGTGAAGAGTGGTCGACCGACTAGTTTGGGAACTAGTCGGTCGGTCGTCTAACTGAGACCGACTAAGAGACAAACCGTGAACAGGGTTGGCATAGGTAGACAGATTTAGTCGGTCTGCGAAGGCCCGTCAACCGACTAGTCTAGGAACTAGTCGGTCGGTGAATGTTCATAGACCGACTAAGGGTAAAATTAGATGGATATTAAGCACTGAGAGTTAGTCGGTCTGAGACGAAACTCTAACCGACTAGTTTATCAACTAGTCGGTCGGTAGATGTTCTTTGACCGACTAACTATAAATAGTAACTCGACGGTACATAAGAACTCAGAATTAGTCGGTCTGAGTACAAGTCCTAACCGACTAGTTTGGGAACTAGTCGATCGAAGAATGTGCTTAGACCGACTAAACGTAAACAGTAACTTAGCTGAAATTATTTCGTTGAACTAGTTGGTTCCTGAAGGATGGCCGACCGACTAGATTTCGATCTAGTCGGTTGGTTCTCCTTCATGAACCAACTAAGATGCACAAAAAGTGCCGAATCGAAGCACGAAGCTTCGGGAAGATTCATATGGCCTTTAGGATCACTCTAGCTCTTAAAATTAAGACGCTATGAAGCTAATCGTAAGAACTTCTAACCGGAAAAAGCACACAAAGAGGGGAAACATCCAATATTATTCATATAATCGTCATTACAAAATTCGGTCGTTACATGCAATAAAGCTCCATATACACATACCCAAGGAATGACCCAAATATCGACTCAATTCGAATAATCGGTGAATAAATAGCTCAAGCATGCATGAGAACAGTATAAGAATTGAAGCGTATCATGCGTCGGGGACTCGACCGCTATGAACTAGAAAATCACCACACCATAGCCTAGACAATCGCTAGAAAGTTTCTATGCCAAGTGTGTTCGAAAACGAAGGAGGTTGAGAAGGTGTGGAGTAGAACACTCTGTGCAAATTCACGCCTTCCCTTTGTTCACGGTGGAGAAATAATATTCACACGGGAATTTTTTTGGGTTTTGGGTATTTGTATTTTTTTGGGCTTTTGGCTATATATATTTTTTTCTTTTTTTCTCTCTTCTTTTCTTTTTGGATTTTTCTTTTCTCTCTCTTTTTTTTCTTTTGGATTTTTGGATTTTTGGGCTATACATTTGTGTACTCTCCCAAGTTGGAGAATGGTACACGACGAGGGGATTTGCACCAAGTAAAACAAAAAAGAAATCGAAATCTAAACACTTGGGCAACAGAATTTTTTTTCTTGCAAATCAAAGCGTAAGCTAAATGGGTTATCCTAGTTCTCTTGGTGGAGTCCCGACACATGCGAATTGAAGCGTATTATATATATATATATATATATATATATATATATATATATACATATATGGGATTAATGGTTATCATACGCCATATGAGATAGGCTCTCATACTCCCTCTCACATAAAGCAACCAAGTACAAGCCCACATGTGCTTGTACTTGGTTGTACTTGGTTGCTTTATGTGAGAGGGCGTATGAGAGCCTATCTCATATGGCGTATGATAGCCATTATTCTATATATATATATATATATATATATATATATATATATATATATAGTAAAGTGTTCCTAGGGTGACTCCTTAGATTCAATCTAAGGAGTCGCCCCCATTTTCCCCATATCCCACATTTTGTTTCGGAATTTTTTTTCATGGGGTTGTTTTTCACCTCATGGATGATCAACACACCAAAAATCAATTCATTCCAATACTTTTAGCGCCCCCATCTACCCCTTGCAACTTCTTGGGTTTTCAGCACGTTTTCAGACCGTTGAAGTTGCAAGGGGTAGATGTGGGCTCTAAAAGTATTAGAATAGCTTGATTTTTGGTATGTTGATCATCCATGAGGTGAACAACAACCCCATGAAAAATAAAATCCAAACAAATTATGGGATATGAGGGAAAATGGGGGCGACTCCTTAGATTTAATCTAAGGAGTCGCCCTAGGAACACTTTACCCATATATATATATATATATATATATATATATATATATATATATATATATATATATATATATATATATATATCATGCATATAGAAGCATGCAGTAGAGGCAAATACCGCATAATCGAAATTGAAGCATGATAATCTAGGGGTCAACCAAGGACATGTATATAAATCAAAATCACAAAGTAGAAGCACACCACTTGCTAGTCACGACACACGACTCACCTAAAAGCAAAGTGAACCCACGAAGCATGAAATGCAATATGACTCGGCTTCCTATGGTTAGTGAAAGTGATTATCGAAGCAATGCTAGATGTGTGTGTGTGGTTCTATGGCAATTCATCATATGGGGTCATCTCTAGGAGAGGGAGAATAAAAAGAAAGAAAGAAAAACAAAAACACGATGAAAACGACTCAAAACAAGGAAAAAGACACAACTGACGCACAAAGTTCGACTCCCCCCAAGCTGAAACTTGCATTGCCCTCAATGCAATAGAAGTGAATACATGAGGGCAAAGAAAATGGAGGGAAGTACGCACCGACACAAAAATGTGAAAAACGTGAAAAACACACCAACAAAATTGAAAAATAAAAAGAAGTAAAAAGAAACACACAAAATAAAAGATAGAAAGACACATTCAAACGACACATATAAACAGGCACACAACAACGATATCACACGACAACACACATAAAAATCGATTTCCCCCAAGCTGAACATGACAATGCTAGCAATATGATATGATCATGGTGATGCAGAAATATGCTGGGAGAAGATCAAAAAAGAAAAAGAAAGGGATCAAAATGCAGGAGAGGAACTGTCCTTGTCCTCCTCGGAAGAGTCTGGAGGGGTGTGGGCGGGAGAGGTGATGGGTGTGCGGAGAAGTGGAGAGAGGGGTGGATGGATGGGTGCGGGGGTGGTGTGGATGATGGGTGGAGTGGTGGTGATAATGGCAAGTGGGAGAGATACGGTGGCCAATGAAGTTGGTGAGGGAAGTGATCTCGAGCGCACCTGTAATTTCTTGCGACGGGTGTATGATGTGATGGAAGTGGCTGGTGGGAGGGTAGGGTCGACGGAAGTGGTCGTGGGTGGATCAGAAAGAGTGTGTGGAGATGTAGAAATGGTAATGGAAATGGTGGTGGCGGGAGGTGATGATCATCGAGGAGGTGAAGGAGGAGGTGAAGGAGGAGGAGTGGGTGGAGGCTGACCGTGAACGTGAGTGAGAATGCGGAGAATGGTGGCCAAGTTTCGCTCGAGTGCGAGGGAACGTGGGTGCGAGAGGAAGGAAGAGGATGGGTCCGAGGAGGTAGAGGCAGATGTGCCAGTGCGTAGAGAAGCTAACTCAGTCTCTAGAGCGAGACGAGCAGAGGTGCTCGGCGAACAGAGAAGTAATGGCAAGATGGACAGTGGAAGTGGTACCTGCGGAAGTGGTCATGCCGGCACTGGAGGCTAGGCCTAAGAGGGCCGAAGTGAGAGCCTCAGAAGAAATATGGACAGAAGCCGGGGTGGCACCACTAGGACCTGCCCCGGGGTCTCCTCCAAACGCAGGGATGTCCTGCACACCCAAGTGGGCGGCATGGGAAGGTGGTTGTGGTGCGTCAGGGATATGAAACTGAAGATGTAACCCCCCCTAAAAACTCTGGGTCAAGAGGGAACGTCCAATCTGCCACAAGAAGGATAGACATACGACCAGGGTTGGGCAGAATGGTGTAAGGAGCAGGGGGTGGCCGTAATAAAAGACAAACTGACCGTCGGCATGAGGCTTAATCATATGGGTGTGCCGCAGGACATCAAGATCTATAAATGTGGATCATGCGGCGTGTGGAAAATCTCGGGGGATAATGATATTGAACATGGGATGTGAAGCAATGATGGTAATGATGCCCCCGCAACAATACTTGCCCTTGCCGGTGCGGCTAATATCAAGTAATTTTTGAATAAGCCAAGCATCGCCATTAATAGGTATGCGAGGGGCCTCAAAATCAATACTGTCAGCACCGCGAATAAAATCAAAAGTCATAGCCCACAGGATGAAAAGGTCAGGGATAGTCACGGTCCCTGACTCATCCCTGGGAAAGAAAGTTCTAGATAAGATGCGGTGGGCTAGACGAAATAATGGGTGGATGATCGAGGAGGCCTTGGCCTTGCCTCGAGGATATCGGTCATGGAGGGTGAGGCAACCCCAAAAAATATCGACAACGAAGTCGCGATGATATTCAGAGGGACGGATCTCGTTGCCGCCAAGAATGGGGAAACCAAAGATGTTGTTGATTGTGTTCACGTGAGTGCGGATGTTTCGGTTTCGAACACAGAAATCAATAAGGGACCCCGCCTTAGTTTTGAGGGACGAAAGGAATTCTAGTGTGAGTGCGAGGTATGATTGGGCATGGGCGTTTAGAAAGCTCACCCAACCAAGGTTTGCAAATAAAGATTCGACACCGGAGAAAACTCCGAGATCGATCAGGATTTGTCTATGAGCAAACTTAGTGGCTAGGTGGGACCGTTGGTTTAGTCTATTATAAAAATCTTTATGTTCAAGACTAAAGAAATGGTATCCCCGCGGTCCCATCAGTGGGTCCTCGGGAGGAATGATTGATTGGGGTGGGGGTTTGGTAGGGGGAGGTTGAGGAGCACGTGCATGTGGACATGTAGATTTATGTCTCTTGCAATACGGCTCCTCTTCCCTCATGATTCCCTTACCCTTGTCCTTGTCCTTAGCCATGAGTGTGTGGGTGTGATGAAAATGCATGATGATATAGATGCACACAATCAAGCAATAAATTGAGCAAAATGTAAATAATTGAGTAAAGTAAAAAACTAAGCTTAAGAACGAGTTTACCCAATATCGTAGTGATTCTTTGCTCGCAAAGGACCCCACACAGCGCAATGTAAAGATCCGTGAAGCCGCCGCACTTCAATCCAATAAAAACTGATTTTTTCGAAATGGAGTTTAGGGCTAGGGTTTTGGGTAAAATTTGCGGATTAATGTAGTGGATGGGAGGGGATTGATGGGAGAGAAAGATGTAGGAAGTTGTAGGAGTGAGATTGAGAGTGGTGTGAGTGAGTGAGATGGCCAGTTGAGGGGGAGGGAAAGCAAAACGATCGGGGGGAGAGAGAGAGAGAGAGAGAGAGAGAGTCGGGTGAGAAATGAATAGGTTGGGGGGTTATTTATAGGGTTTGAGGCGAACCGATCGGGTGAGATCTCACCCGATCGGTTCGTTTTTTTTTTGAAAAAAAATTGTTGAAAGGCAGCTACAGGCGAACTGATCGGTTGAGTTTTCAACCGATCCGTTGGCCGGTTCATAATTTTCCCGAGAGCCCTGTTGAATTCACCCGGACAGCGACACGACCACAGCTTCAGCTTAACCGATCGGTTGATTTAATCCCAAAATTTCCCGAGAGCTCTGCTGTGTTACCCGATCTTCCACCCGGTCATTCTCATATGCCATCCGATCGGTTCACTGATGCACTGATACACGCCATCTTCAGACACAGCCCACCCGATCGGTTGAAGCATCAACCGATCGATTGGGGGTAATTTCCTGGATAAGCACAAAAAAATTCATCTAAGTCTCCCGTCGATCAACCCCAAAGCAGTATTTATTCACCAAAAATACGAAAACTAGTCCTAAAAATAACGACGAAGGTTTAGAATTTGGGTTGCCTCCCATGAAGCGCTGTTGTTTAAAGTCGTTTGCTCGACTCCCGGTATATGATCTTTAATGTTGTTGGTGCGGGTGATGCCATATGATTGGCATCCCATCAGCTCTTAGAGCAGCAGTCCTAGTCAGTGGTAGGTGTTGCAGGTAGACGCTCTCAACGATCCTCCCACTGGTGGTGTCCGGGGGCTTCTCCCTCACGTTGGCGTCTACTGCCACTCTTCGAAGTATACAGACTTCCTCAGCAGTGAGCCCCATAGGCTCTTTTCCCTTGCTCCTTATCAGAGCAACCTTCTTGAAACCGGGAGGAGTCGTCTGTGAGATACACACTCCTCCAGCTACGTCTTCTTCTTTCACCCCAGTGTGCCCCTCAGGGCCCCCCAAGCTATCGAGGGGGTTCCTCGAGAGAACCTCCCAATCTCCAGCTTCGACTATTCTTTCTTCCTCAGCCTACAGCACATTGCAATGTTTCTCCTCCTGTGGATGCTTAATAGACAATCCCAGATTGAATTCGACCTTCTGGTCGCCCACATTTAGGGACAGCTTCCCTTTCTTCACATCAATTAGAACGCCAGCAGTCACCATGAAGGGCCTCCCGAGGATGATCGGGGTATGATTGTCCTCCGGCATGTCCATCACAACAAATCAACCAGCACATGTACGCCGCTGACGTTTACCGATAAGTCATCAACAATCCCCACCGAATATTTCAAAGACCCGTCTGCAAGTTCCAGCATCATTCCGGTGGGCTCAAGGTCTCCCATTCTTATCCTTTTATATAATGACAGAGGCATAAGGCTCACGCTCACACCCAAATTGACGAGCGCCCGATTGATCTTCACTTCTCCTATCGAGCATGGGATAGAGAAGCTACCTGGGTCTTTGAGCTTTGGCGGGTTCGCTCGTTGAATCAGAGCACTGCACTCTGCTGTCAGGACGACCTTTTCCTTCCTTGTGCCCTTCATCACCAAATCCTTTAGAAATTTAGCGTAAGAAGGGATAGTCTCTATTGCTTCTAAGAAGGGGATCTGCAAGCTCAAGTCTTTAACCATATCAAAGAACTTGCCATATTTCTCGTCAATCTTCGCTTCGGCAAGTCGTTGGGGAAATGGAACCACTGGCTTGAAGACTCTCGAGTCTCCCTCTTCATTCTTCTTCTTTTCTTCCTCAGAGACTCCTTCCGGAGTCATGGTCTTTGATGACGAAGCTCCGTCGTCATTTGCTTTCACATTTGGTCGCCCATCGACCAACGGAGCCTCAGGTTCTTTAGCGGGCACCCTAGTTGGAATCTAAGTGCCACTCCTCAATACTATCGCAAACACATTGGCATGGTCATGCGTCAACGCCAATGTTTGATTCGGCCCCCTGGGATTTACTTCCGGCTTACCCGGTAATTGGCTCTGAGCCCTCTGAAGATTTGCCACTTGTAACCCCATCTGGGTTACTTGATCGGCCAGGGTATTCTGTCCCATTTGCAGCTGCTGGTTCATCTTCTCCTGGTTTGTTATATATTGGGTTAAGAGGCTCTCGACCGGAGAGATTACCCTATTAGGGTTATATTGTTGCTACTGTGGAGTGGGCTGCTGATTCCTCGGGGGATATTGCTGGTACATCTGCTGGGGCTATTGTTGCTACTGGTACGACTGATGCTGCTGCCGAGGTGGCTGATAAAATTGTTGCTGAGGTTGCAGGGGCTGCTGATATGGTGCCCTATAGCTAAGATTTGGGTGGTTCGGGTTATTGGGAGAATAAGCCAGATTTGAGCTCGTCCTTGGTGGATATGGCGCATTACCCGTCGGGTTATAGAATAGAGCGCTCGCCTGATCCACTGGTGTTGAAATATCACCACCATCGAAGTCATCCAGGACTTCAGCTTCCACTGCAGCTACTTGCTGGGTATTGGCACCTCCAGCTCCCACCATAAATACCGAGATTTGAGTAGATAGCAAATCGAATTTGCTAGATAATTTGTTAACCTCTTCGACTCTGTGCATACCTCCAGATCTTGGCGTGGCGCGCTCATCACACCACCTCTCATCATTCGATGCCATGTTCTCCAGAATGGTCCCGGCATCTTCCTCGTTTCTTGACATAAAGGACCCCCCAGCCGCGGTGTCCATTGATGATTTCAGATCATCCCTCAACCCGTTGTAAAACAAATTTATAATTTGCCATTTAGGGAGCTCATGCGGAGGGCATCTCCGTTGTATCTCCTTATACCTCATCCATGCTTCATGCAAGGACTCATGGCTGGCTTGTGAGAAGGAGGAGATCTCGCTCCTCATCTTCATCGTCTTCCCCGGGGGAAAGAACTTGTTCCAGAAGGCATTGGATAGCTTCTCCCAAGTTGTGAAGGTATTGGGGTCATTTCCCCTTAGCCATTGCTTGGCTTTGTCCCGTAGAGAGAAGGGGAACAATTTGAGCCGGATAGCTTAATTTGTGATACCGTTGATTTTGAAGGTGTCACAATTCTCCAAGAATGAGTCCAGATGTTCAATTGGGCTCTCCATAGGTGCCCATGAAAATTGATCCTGTTGGATCCACGTCACTAATGACGGCTTTAGCTCGAAACTTCCGGCCGTGATAGCCAGGGGTTGTATGCTAGACGTGGACCCGATGGATGGCATCGAGTACTCCAGCAAGGGCTTCTTGGGAGGAGTATTCTCTCCCATGTTTTCAGCTTCTTCCCTTCTTCTCCTCTCTGCGTTCAGACGCCTCACGGTGGTGTTTATCTCATGATCTAAAGGAATCAAGTCGTCGAGACTTTTTGTATTACCGCGCATGAAAAACAAGAAACACCCATGATGAATGAAAGTAAACAAAAAAATCAAGAATAGAAAACAAAAATAAAAATTTAAAATGTAGAATTCGAAAATTATCACGAGGTGAGGATGTGAACTAGACTCTAGGGTTCACTTGGTCTTAAAATAAACAAGCATGTTGCCTCCCCGGCAACGGCGCCATAAATCTTGACGTCCCCTAGATTTAACAATGCATGCAATAGAGATCGGGGATACCATATTTAAATATTTTTAACCGCAAGCGCACGGTGTTGTAGTATGGCTTGGGGGTTGAACTCAGGGAGGCTTGTGTTGTGCTTGTTATCAGGTAGGAACCGGTTCACCCGATGGGTGAGCTAGCCCAAATGATCGGTAGGTTGTCACGAATGGAAATACGAAGGGTGTAATATATAAAAGGGAACCTAAGACTTTGGTTTCCACCCGATCGTGTGCCCTCTCTATTACGACCGACAGATAGGATAACGATTGGATTTTAGGGTTTAGTGGTGAGACGTTGCCTCTAAGAGTGATACCTGCGTCCCATGGGCCCGATATTCCGGTCGATGCCCAGGATGATACGCTAGGACTATCCGGGTTCAGTAGGTGGGCATTCCCATGTCCATTAACACCGACTGACTCTGGGAGCACTAAGCTCACAACGATTACTCCCAACATCTCATCCTGCCGTTGACGTGCGTTTATATTTCATATATTCACGCACGTTTTCTTCTGTGTTTTTCCGCTATTTTCCGCCGTTTTGTATTCGTTTTCTCGTATTTTCTTGTTTTCTTTCACTTTTCTGTGTTTTTGTATGTTTGTAGGAGTTTGCCAGTGTATGGGACATAAAACGACGATATCATGAGTCCCCGGAGCAACGGGAGGAGTCACGCGTGATCCAGGGGGTCAAACGACGAAGATCGCATCTTTCAGCCCCTAACCCGACCGGTTGGTCACTTCCAACCGATCGGGTGATGCACGCGGGTGTTGGATATTGGACTCCCCGGATTTGGTTTTGGATGATGAACAAACATAAATATATCGTGAACTAACTATTTGTGAGCGCAGTTTTGGAGATCGTCGCCAAATTCATGTGAACATCTAAAGCGACGTCTCGAGACTTCTCAAAGCACGTGATCGAATGCCTAAAGCTTCGTTGAAGCTTTTGGACCTTTTTAGAAGTCATGAAGACTCGGATCAAAGCTTTCGAAGACGGTTCGTCAAGTTTATTTTATGTCTTTTAGCTTCGTTCCGTAGAATGTTAAGCCTTGAGTAGGTCTTACGTTTTAATCTTCATAACGCTCATATCTTAGATATAGGATCTTGTAAGAAGTCCATACAAACTTTCCCGAAGCTTCGTGCTTCGATTCGGGACTTCTTGTGCATGTTAGTTGGTTCAAGAAGGAGAACCAACCGACTAGATGGTGATCTAGTCGGTCGGCCATGCTTCTTAGACGTACTAGTTTGCGTCAGTCAATTCCAAGCTCGTTACGGTTTACAGTTAGTCGGTCTACGTTGACTCACCGACCGACTAGTTTGTGAACTAGTCGGTCAGTGATGCTTCTTTGACCGACTAGTTGAGCTTTCCCTGTACATGCCAACTTACTGTTTATCGTTAGTTGGTCTATGCACATTTGGCGACCGACTAGTTGATGAACTAGTCGGTCAACTTTTGTTCTTGGACCGACTAATTCAATTTGTGTTCAGACTTTCAGTTTTATCTCTTTGTCGGTCTGAGTTGAGTTATCGACCGACTAGTTGTGAAACTAGTCGGTCAGCAACTCTTCTTTGACCGACTAGTTCCCTTCAGTCTGAACTTGTTCTTTTCTCTGTTCACCGTTAGTCGGTTCATGTTTATTGACCGACCGACTAGTTGATGAACTAGTCGGTCGGTGGTTGTTCTTTGACCGACTAGTTTGCTTTAGAAAAGAGCCGTTGGAGCATTAATTGAATCGTTTTTCTCTCTCTCTCTCTCTCCTCTAACCTATAAATACTTGGTGAGCTGCATTCATTGCACTCAAGGCTGATTTTAAGACAAGTTTAGAGATCAAAGAGAAAGCATTCAAAGCTCATTCAAAGCTCTTTCATTCCAATCTTGAATCTCTCCTCACTCTTATTTCAAAAGACAGATTCATTGATTGTGAACCTTCCAAGCCAAGTGCTTGATCTTAGGTCACCATCAACCTCTTAGCTCTCCATCGCTGATCTACATCTTGGAGCTAGGGTTTGGTGCCTCTTCATCTTCCCCAAAATCCGGTTTGCCCTAATTCGTAAGTATTACTAAAGGCATAGGGATTTTGTCGGTAAGCAATTTCTATTTCATTTCAATTTCTATTGTAAGTGATTCACTCTCGGTTGTGAGAGTTTGGTTGTGATCCCGGGTTGTGGGAGTCACAATTTACTTTGTGTATGATTTGACTTGTGAAGGTTTTTCACAAGTATTTCATGGTGGAAATCTTGAGTTAGGGTTGCTAACTCAAGTATCCGGAGGGGATCCAGGTGGTTGGGACGTAGGATCACCAGGAACAAGTCGGGGAGACTTGGGTGGATCCGAACCCAGTAATATTGCTTGTTTGCGATTATTTCCGTGTTGTCTAACATTTACATTTCCGCATTTCCGCATTGTTTGGTAGAGTTTGCAAGGTAATTAGGAATTAGCCTCTTAATTATTTTAAAGTACTATTCATCCCCCCTCTAGTACTTGTGCAGTAGCTTAGCAGGGCATTACATTTGGTATCAGAGCCAAGTCTACAGCTATGTCTGCCAACGACAACAAAGCCGTTCGTCCACCTTCCGACTACAGCACCTTCAGGAACCGTGAAGGATCGTCTTCGGTGATGGAAGGACATTCCTCAACGAGGCCTCCATTCTTCAACGGTACCAACTACGGGTACTGAAAATGCCGGATGGAAACTTTCCTCCGGAGTGCTTCACTATGGAGGGCCACGATGAAGGAGTACGTCGAGCCCGCCGAAGAGGACTTTGAGAAGTGGACTACCGCGGAGGTCGCCGCGTAGGTGAGCAATGCCAAGGCAATGAACGCCTTCCAATGCACCTTAGAGCCCGAGGATTTCAATAAGATATGCACATGTAAGAGTGCATATCAAATATGGAATTCCCTCCTCATCTTACTTGAAGGGACAAGTAGGGTAAGAGACTCTAAACTCGTTGTAGTTAATAGAGATTACGAGTTGTTTCATATGCTACAGGGTGAGAAGATGAATGAGTATTATGCTCGCTTCATCGACATCACAAACGAGTTGGAGGCTCTCGGTAAAACCTACACCCAAAAGGAGAAAGTCTCGAAGATCATCGATGGACTTCCTTCTAGTTGGGAGAAACGGACATTCGCCATCGAGGAAGGTAATGACATGAAGACCTATACCGTTGTTCAACTAATGGGTACTTTAATGTCATATGAGGTACGCAAGGATAGCAAGTTGAAGTTGCAGGACAAGATGAAGTCCTACCTAAAGCAAGACGAGCCAAAGAAGAAGGCTATTGCTTTCAAGGCCGCTCCATCAACTTCTACCTCAACCGATGATGAAGACTCGGAAGACGAGTTGGACTTGGAGTCCATGGCACTCATGGCAAAGAAGTACAACCGGTTCTTCCGGAAAGGTAACTTCAAGAACAAACCTAAGTTTGGTTCTACTAACGCCTCCTCTCCTTTGTGTTTCAAATGCAACAAGCCAGGACACATGAAAGCGGAGTGTCCTCTAAACAAGCAAAAGGAGAAGTGGAAGGCACCTAAATTCGACAAGTCCAAGAAGTACAAGAAAGGACACAAAAAGGGACTTGTCGGGACATTCACTGACTCCGAGGATTCCTCAAGCAGAGAGTCGGACGATGAGCAAGTGGAGCAAGCGCACATATGCTTCATGGCACGAGAAGAGCAATATAAATATTCCTCTTCCGATGATAGCGACAACGAAGGCGATGAGATAACCATGGATGACCTTAGAAATGCTAATGAGCAACTATGGTCTAAATACACTAAGTTATTAAAAAGGTATACTAAATTAAAAGATGATTTAGCTAGTATCCAAACCTCGCCTAAAACTATCATCACCAACAACGACACCGTTGTTGAAGAGTTGAAGAATGAGATTGTTAATCTCAAGACTCAACTTGAACATGTTAGCATTGAGGATCCGGAAGAACATAAGATAGCGGATTTGACTTCTCAAAACTCGACTTTGAGTATTGAGAATGAGAATCTTAAATCTCGTGTTTATGTGCTCACATCGCAAGTATCCACTTTGGATACTTCTTTGTGTTCTCTCACCGAGAAATATGAGAACACATTAGGCCGAATCAATGAATTCAATAAGGGTAAGTGCCATTTGGATAATATCCTAAATGTCTTACCTCCGGCCAATCACCACATTGGCTTGGGGTATACGATGGGAAGATCATCCAAATCAGCCACTACTTTTGTTAGGCCAACTTACGGTGACTCAACGAGTGGTAGCATACACTCTATTGGTAGTTCACCTACCAATGGTGCTTCCACCTTGTTCACACCCTCGTTTGGAAAGAACCCCACTTTGGGTGGACCTCCGAAGAAGGGTCATGCCTACATGTACACAAATACTATGCCACGTAGGAACACACGTCCTACTCCACCGGCTCACACATATGATGATGTCTATGCTACACGTTCACGGGCACATGCACACAATGTGAGACACCCTCACGCACGTGTTCCCCCACATGCATATGTACACCCACATCATCGTATGAATAATGCACCATTTCATCATGTTCCTTATGCATATCCACAACATGCATCACGTAGAAATCAACAACGCATGCATGCTCCCAATAAGATGAGGGCTCCCAAAATCTTCACAATTTGGAGCCCAAAGGACACAACTATGGATGAAAAACAAATTTACATGAATTCTTACTTCATGAATGTTGTGCATAGTAGTAATTATGTGGGGAAGTCTAAGTCCAATTGGACTTGGCTTCCAAAGGTCTAATCTTTTGGACCCAATGACCTTGGGTACCATGATACGATATTTTATATCTTTAGGTACTCAAGAGAAAGAAACAGAGCAACAAATTTAAATTTAGCTCCAAGGGGAATTGGATACTCGATAGCGGGTGTTCAAAACACATGACGGGTGACGCTCAATTACTCTCCGGAGTGGTCCCCATTGCTAATGGGAATCGCGTCGTCTTTGGAGGCAACGAGAGCGGAACCATCATAGGTGTTGGAAAAGTGGGTAATCCTTCTAAGCCTTTAATATGTGATGTGTACCTTGTTAAAGGATTAAACCACAATCTTATTTCAATAAGTCAACTTTGTGATAAAGGTTACAAAGTTAGCTTTGCGAAAGGAATGTGCCATATTTTAAATAAGAATACTAATGATGTATTATTTTCCGGCACACGCCATAAGGATATATATATCCTACATCTTCCAAGATCACATGAACAATGTCTCCTTGCCAACACAAGTGAACAACACTTATGGCATCGACGTTTTGGTCATGTGAACTTTGGAACACTATTTAAGCTTTTCAAGTTAAATTATATTAGAGGCTTCCCTAAGCTTGTCTTTCAAAAGAAAAGCTTTTGTGACTCGTGTCAACGAGGCAAGCTTCCAAAATCTTCATTTAAACCTAAGAAAAGCATTTCTTCTAAGCGGCCACTAGAGCTATTACATCTAGGTTTATTTGGGCCAACTAGAGTTGCTTCATTAGGTAATGCTAGATATGGACTTGTCATCATTGATGACTTTTCTAGGTTTACTTGGGTATTTTCATTGTGTAATAAAAATGAAGCTTTTGAAAACTTCACAATTTTTGTTAAGAAAGTACAAAATCTCATTGGAACCACCATTGTCACTATTCGTAGTGATCATGGAGGGGAATTTGAGAATGAGTCTTTTGAGACATTTTGTGATGAAGTTAGTATTACACAAACCTTTTCATTCCCTCGCGCACCTCCTCAAAATGGTGTTGTTGAGAGAAAGAATAGGACGCTAGTGGAATGTGCTCGCACTATGCTCGATGATAGCCAACTTGGCCATCAATTTTGAGCGGAAGCGGTACATACCGCTTGCTATGTGTTTAATAGAATACTTTTGAGGCCCGGCACTAAACAAACTTGCTATGAATTGTTGTTTGGTATGTTGCCTCAAGTTAAACATTTTCGAGTTTTCGGTTCGAAATGTTTTATTAAAAACACGTATGGTAGTTTGGACAAATTCGTTCCGAGATCCGATGAGGGGATATTTGTTGGATATTCCTCCCGTAGCAAAGCCTACCTGATATACAACAAACGAACCTCAATGATCGAGGAATCACTTCATGTCTCATTTAATGAAGGATTTGTTCCAACTAGAATTACTAATGATGATGACTCCATGGATGTCTTATGTGATTCAATTGGTAATTCTAATTCTATTGATTCTATTGATTCTAATGTTACTAACCCTACTAATGAAGTTTTTGAGAATGTTCCTAGTGATCAAGGTATTCCCAAACGGCTTCATACCATTCGTGACCATCCTCATAAGCAAGTCATTGGCAATATTCATGATAGTGTCAAGACGAGATCACAAGTCAACTACTTCGTGCATTGTGCTTTTGCCTCCTCGATTGAGCCAAAGAATATTAATGAGGCATGCGAAGATAGCGCTTGGACCTTGCCATGGAGGAGGAACTCATTCAATTCGAGAGGAATGAAGTTTGGGAGCTTGTTCCATTGCCATCGAAGAACCACACAGTCATAGGGACAAAGTGGATTTTCAAGAACAAGACTGACGAAAACCAAATCGTCGTCCGGAACAAAGCTCGGTTAGTAGCTCAAGGCTATCGACAAGAGGAAGGTATTGATTTCGAAGAATCCTTTGCTCCGGTAGCTAGATTAGAATCAATTAGATTATTATTGTCTTTTGCATGCCATAAAGATTTCAAATTATTTCAAATGGATGTAAAAGTGCATTTTTAAATGGAGATGTTGTCGAGAAAGTTTACGTTTCTCAACCTCCGGGTTTTATAAATGAAAAATTCCCAAACCATGTTTTCAAACTTAAGAAAGCACTTTACGGTTTGAGACAAGCTCCTCGAGCTTGGTATGACCATTTAAAGAATTTTCTTTTGGATTTAGGTTTTAAAATGGGAGAAGTTGATTCCACATTATTTGTTAAGTACTCGAATAATGCTATAATTTTAGTTCAAATTTATGTTGATGATATCATTTTCGGTGCTACTAACTTTGCTCTTTGCGAAGAGTTTTCTAATGTGATGAAGGACCAATTTGAGATGAGCCACATGGGTGAGCTCAAATATTTCTTAGGTCTCCAAATTCGCCAAATGAACGATGCAATCTTCATCCACCAAACAAAGTACACGGTGGAGTTGCTAAAGCGATTTGGAATGGAGAATGCCTCCGGGAAGAAGACTCCAATGAGCACTACTACACATCTTGATAAGGATACGGGCGGTAAAGATGTGGACATTCGTCTATATCGAGGTATGATCGGTAGTTTACTTTATCTTACCGCAAGTAGGCCCGATATTATGTTTGCTGTATATGTATGTGCTCGTTATCAGTCTCAACCTAAGGAATCTCACTTAGTAGCGGTAAAACGTATTTTCCGTTATCTAAGTTATACACTTAATTTTGGATTACTTTATCCAAAATCTAGCACATATGAGTTAATCTCATATAGTGACGCAGATTATGCGAGATGCAAATCCGACAGCAAAAGTACTAGTGGCACTTGCCATTTTATAGGAAATTCTCTTGTCTCTTGGTTTTCCAAGAAGCAGAATTCCGTATCACTTTCAACCACTAAGGCGGAATATATTGCCGCCGGTGCCGCGTGTGCTCAAGTTCTTTGGATGAGACACACACTTAAAGACTTTGGTATAAACTGTGATACTTGTCCTATCATGGTGGACAACCAAAGTGCAATATGTCTCTCCAAGAACCCGATACACCATTCCCGTTCGAAACACATAGATGTCCGACACCATTTCTTAGATGATCATGTTGCTAAAAAGAACATCATATTAGTGTACGTTGAAACCCAGAAGCAAATCGCCGATGTTTTCACGAAACCCCTAAAGGAAGACTCCTTTGTGCGGTTACGTCGAGAATTGGGGATTATGGGTGAATCCGAGATTTAGGATTCATATGTTTTCAATATTCTTGCATGCTATTCTATTCGTTATATTTGTTCATGCTTGAAGTATTGGAATTTTCTGGATTTGTCATTGAATTTTCGGAATTTTCGCTCGATTTGTTCTTAAACGTCAAATTTCAGATTTTCGATGTTTAATGGGGTAGTATAATGATTAATGAGAGTATTTCGATGTTTCGTCGAAGTGCGATTAGGAGAGAACTCAAATTTCTAATTCTAATTCTTGTCGGAAATTTGGCTTCGGTTACTGTTTGCAACTAGTCGGTTCAAGCTCATTGCTCGACCGACTAGATCGTGATCTAGTTGGTCAGTGCTTGAACTGTGACCGACTAATTGCAAAGGGGACAGTTGCGTCTTTTGAGCTTCCGACCGAATTAAATCAAATCCGACCGACTAAACTCTTTTCTAGTCGATCGAAATTTCTCTCCAGCTCTAAACCCCCCCGTGCCGTTTGGTCTCCCTCCTCCCTCTCCGTCGATCCGCCGTTTTTCGACCATTTCTCCGGCCGATCTCCCCTAGGGTTTGTTCTCTCTCCTCTCCTAGCTCACTAGGGTTCTTTTTCTAGCTCTCTAGGGTTAGTTTCCTATGCTTAGGGTTAGGGTTTCATTCGATTTCAGTTGCTTAGGGTTTGTTTTTTTTGGGTTCCGATCTCTTGATTCTCGCTGTGTCGTGTCGCGCTTATGGCACGTACACGTATCCCGATCCGTCCTACGAGCCCTTCGCCTATGACTGTAGAGCCATCCCCTACGGATCCCGACCAACCCTCGCAACCTAAACGCCGATCGAAGACTACCCAACCCTCTTCGTCTTCGCCTCCTCTTAAGCGTAAGAGGACGGCGACAGCGAAGCCCCAATCTCAGCCCAAGACCAAGCCTGTGTCTTTTCGTGCTCCCACTCCACCCGGTGCTTCAGATTCCGACACCGAGTACATACCCGAGACTGAGACCCATAGGGATCCTTCACCTCCTCCTAGGCAACCTGAGTCTAGCTCTCGTCCCCGTACTTCCACACGTCAGCCTAAGGGAAAGGCTCCGATGCCGGTTGGCGGTGTCGATATTTCGTTGTGTCGCAACGACCCTTTGTGTCTAGCGGCTTACAACTGTATCGAACACTGCCCGCTCCTTCTGGAGCATTTCATTCAGTTCTTAGACTTCCCTGGCCTCGCAGATCTTCTGTCGTCTTCCGGTCTTCTCGATTACCTTCGATTTGACCCTAAGGCGAACCCACGCTCTTACCCTCGCCTCGTGAAGCTCTTCTATGCCAATAGGATTTGTGGTCAGTACGACGAGACCCAATCGATTGAGACGACTGGCTTGGGGACTCCGATAGTCCTCACGGCAGAAATCTTAGGAGAGGTATTGGGTATCTCCTCGTCTGGCCTTCTTCCGTCTGACATTTCTGTTGATGTTATCTCTGACCTCGATCAGGTCATTCTTTCTAAGATCTTCCACGAAATTCCTCCCGCCATGATTGGCGTTCCCTCGAAGTCTTTCAAGCCGAATGCCTGGGTCCTGAATCTGATTCTGAAGTCGTGCTTACTTCCTAAGTACGGCTCATCCTCTTTGTCGTCCCAGCCATTCTTGAAGTTGATCTATGCCATCTTCATGGGGAGCTCGATTAACTGGGCTCGGATTATACTTGATAAGATGGATTCTTTCGAGTGTATCCGCAAGTCCATGAAGTCGGCTCATATCCCATTCCCGTGACCACTCCTGCTGCAGAGCCTGCTGCTGCTGCAGATCCTGCAACTGCCTCCTGAGCTTCCTTGAGGACCCTCCTAGTGCACTTTAGATGAGATATCTTGTATGAGAGTGTTGGGTAGGATAGTTGGTGGTTGTGATTTTTGATATTTTTGGATGTATTTTGATGTATCTCATATGATGTTATGAGATTTTTGTATGTTGATACTCTGATATATGTTGTGATATGATGTATTTTGTGCTTCGATCGTTGGATCGATTTTATGTATGTCGGCGATGTATGATTTTGTTGTATTCATGCTTTATATATATACATCGATGTTGACATTTCATTCTCTTGTGCACATTTTATATTTTTTATGTCTCTGATGTTTTGATTTCGTCGCTCGACGATAATAACTTAGTTAAATAGAAATTTCTTCTATGGAAACATAGAATTGTTTTCCATGCACTAAATTAACCAAGAATGTTGATTTTGGAGAGTATATTCCATAACTCAATCCGTAAAATTGATTTGAGTTTTGATGATTTCGTTTTACGATTTTTCGACTATGGTATCATTGACACGCTTTGATTTTATTCGTATTTTCCTTTGGTGTCATTTGGACCGTGGTCGTATTCTACGACTCCCATGCTTTTATTTGAAGCCATTGTTGTTGTCGTTGATCTCCTCCCGCTCCTTTTGCTTATGCCAAAGGGGGAGAGATATAATAATAACGATGTGCTAAATGATAATTTAAAGCATTTTCCAAGAATCTAATTTGATATGTTAGATTCAGGGGGAGTTAATATATAAAAATGGATTTTGAATCCTAAATTTCGATATTTGGATTCTTATTTCATACTTTACTTGTCTGCTTGATGCTTATGATTATTATTGAATATGGAATTAACTTGTCATCAATGCAGGGGGAGTAAGTAAATTTCATTTTAATCATTATTTTGTATTATTATTTATGTTGGTTTGTCATCACCAAAAAGGGGGAGAATGTTGGATATTGGACTCCCCGGATTTGGTTTTGGATGATGAACAAACATAAATATATCGTGAACTAACTATTTGTGAGCGCAGTTATGGAGATCGTCGCAAAATTCATGTGAACATCTAAAGCGACGTCTCGAGACTTCTCAAAGCACGTGATCGAATGCCTAAAGCTTCGTTGAAGCTTTTGGACCTTTTTAGAAGTCATGAAGATTCGGATCGAAGCTTTCGAAGATGGTTCGTCAAGTTTATTTTATGTCTTTTAGCTTCGTTCCGTAGAATGTTAAGCCTTGAGTAGGTCTTACGTTTTAATCTTCATAACGCTCATATCTTAGATATAGGATCTGGTAAGAAGTCCATACAAACTTTCTCGAAGCTTCGCGCTTCGATTCGGGACTTCTTGTGCATGTTAGTTGGTTCAAGAAGGAGAACCAACCGACTAGATGGTGATCTAGTCGGTCGGCCATGCTTCTTAGACCGACTAGTTTGCGTCAGTCAATTCCAAGCTCGTTACTGTTTACAGTTAGTTGGTCTATGTTGACTCACCGACCGACTAGTTTGTGAACTAGTCGGTCAGTGATGCTTCTTTGACTGACTAGTTGAGCTTTCCCTGTACATGCCAACTTACTGTTTATCGTTAGTCGGTCTATGCACATTTGGCGACCGACTAGTTGATGAACTAGTCGGTCAACTTTTGTTCTTGGACCGACTAATTCAATTTGTGTTCAGACTTTCAGTTTTATCTCTTAGTCGGTCTGAGTAGAGTTACCGACCGACTAGTTGTGAAACTAGTCGGTCAGCAACTCTTCTTTGACCGACTAGTTCCCTTCAGTCTGAACTTGTTCTTTTCTCTGTTCACCGTTAGTCGGTTCATGTTTATTGACCGACCGACTAGTTGATGAACTAGTCGGTCGGTGGTTGTTCTTTGACCGACTAGTTTGGTTCAGAAAAGACCCGTTGGAGCATTAATTGAATCGTTTTTCTCTCTCTCTCCTCTCTAACCTATAAATACTTGGTGAGCTACATTCATTGCACTCAAGGCTAATTTTAAGACAAGTTTAGAGAGAGATTCATTGATTGTGAGCCTTCCAAGCCAAGTGCTTGATCCTAGGTCACCATCAACCTCTTAGCTCTCCATCGCTGATCTACATCTTGGAGCTGGGGTTTGGTGCCTCTTCATCTTCCCCAAAATCTGGTTTGCCCTAATTTGTAAGTATTACTCAAGGCATAGGGATTTTTTCGGTAAGCAATTTCTATTTCATTTCAATTTCTATTGTAAGTGATTCACTCTCGGTTGTGAGAGTTTGGTTGTGATCCCGGGTTGTGGGAGTCACAATTTACTTTGTGTATGATTTGACTTGTGAAGGTTTTTCACAAGTATTTCATAGTGGAAATCTTGAGTTAGGGTTGCTAACTCAAGTATCCGGAGGGGATCCGGGTGGTTGGGACGTAGGATCACCGGGAACAAGTCGAGGAGACTTGGGTGGATCCGAACCTAGTAATATTGCTTGTTTGCGATTGTTTCCTTGTTGTCTAACATTTACATTTCCGCATTTCCGTATTGTTTGGCAGAGTTTGCAAGGTAATTAGGAATTAGCCTCTTAATTATTTTAAAGTACTATTCACCCCCTCTAGTACTTGTGCAGTAGCTTAGCAGGGCATTACAGCGGGCACCACCCGGACACAAGCTGGAGTAGTCAGAAAGTCAACCGGTCGGTTCAGAGACCGGTTCACACGTCCCAACTCTCTGGAATTTGATGTTGAATGCCAACTGATCGGGTGACCTTCACCCGATCGGTTCATCTGTAGCCGAATCTTCCAAGCGACGACCCGTAGAGCTCACCCGACGGTTCCTGACCGTGTGAAGTCGACAGAAGTCTCTGTCTTTTTGGGCATAATTCTAACCGATCGGGTGACTTCTCACCCGATCGGTTCATCTGTAGTTGCAATTCCTCATTTGGTGAACTGACGGAGCCACCCGCTCGCCTCAGCGCCCGGTTGAAGATCTTCAAAGCTTTCACCCGATCGGTTGATTCTTCAACCGATCGGGTGGCGATTTTTCTGCGGGTTTGGACCCGAACCATTAGGGTTTTGAAGTGGGGCTATAAATACACGAGGTTGGCCGACTGAAAGGAGATCTTCTTCAGTTTTTAGGGCTTTTTGCCCCTTTCTCTTGTGAGGCTTAGGTTAGTTTAGATTAGGTCTTTTGATCAATAAGTCTTGTAATGGATTAAAGATTCAAACTCAAGATAAGTATTAATTTCCCTTATTTTCTATTGTTTTGTATTGTTTTCATTTTGCTCAATGGTGAATGTGTGTTTGTCATTTTTATTGATTTCTTTTATGTTCTTCACCATTGAGTATCTCTTGATGAACCCTAATACGGGTTAGAGTAGGATTGATGCTTAGGTTGTTTCATTTGGCTTGGTTGCATGGCATGTGTTCGATGAAATGTGTCAATGGGGATTTCTAGCAATCCGAGTCCAATTCGTATGGAAATACACTAGTTGTGTTGGGGATTGGGGTCCGGTGTCTTGTCCAGTCAAGATCCGCTTCGATGTATTGCTAGAAATCACATTCGACCTATTTGGCCATTAGGGTTACGTGTGGGTGTTTCTTTGTCATTGGCGGGAAAAATACCTCCTCTGACCATCGGGCCAAGGGGGAATAAACTTGGCGGTTGACTCCCTAGCCACAGCTCACACCCCTAGTGTAGACATTGAGTCCTCGCGCGTGGGAACGGCTTGGACGAAGTGTTGGGAGTTATCATTGTGGCCTTAATGCTCCCGGTCGCGAAAGGTGTTAATGGACATGGGAATGCCCACCGTCTGAAACTGGGTAGGCCTAGCGTACTAGGCACCGACCGGAATATCGGTCCATGGATGCTAGGTACCACCTTTTGGGGCAATGTCTCACCCTGGGTCAAGTCAAATGCCAAGTGTCATGAATGCTCTGGCCCGTGTTAGCGGGGATTCATTTCGTGTCTTTTTATTTCTTTCTTTTATTTCTACACTTCCACCCACATTATCCGCGTAGCTAGCATACAACCTAGGCGAGGCTAGTAGCCATTCAAGCCATCCACCTCCCTGAGTTCAATAAACCAACGCCGTACACTAACCGTGCACTTGCGGTAAAACGACACCGCGCCCAAACCGTAAACGGGGCGCCGGTCAAGTTTTTGGCGCCGTTGCCGGGGAGGCGTTCGGTTTGATATTATCTTAGCTTGAGTTCGTTAGACTACGCATAAAAACAAAAACAAAAAAAAAATTTTAAAAAGAAATTTTTCCCTCACCATTATATTATCTTTTTGTTATTCTCTTGTGCTATTAACGCTCCTCTCTAGTTTTCTTATTTTTGTTGTCCAGGTATCTTTGATATTGCCATGTGGAGATCAGATTTCGATGCTCAGATGGGAGGCTACGATCCCTATTCTTTTGTGGTTTGTGAGACTTGTGGGACGGCGGGGCACGTGTATTATGATTGCCCATTTACGCTTGAGAGCCTCTCCCCACCCCAAGGCCAAACATTTTCCCACAACCTTAGCCCAAACACCTCCCATCCATTTCCTCAACTTTATACCCCCCCCCCACAAACACAAGAAGAATCAAGCCACGTGTCTCTCCTTGAAAGTGCCATGTTTAACCAAGGCCAATTATTACAAAACTTCATGGTACCAATCACCGAGCCTACACCGAGGAGAGGGGATGAAGGAGAGGATATACCCACTTTCATGGTTGAGACCACCATATCATCGGCCTCCATAGACAAATCTTATGCCGATACCCCATTTTTCCAACACTACCACTTGGATGACGAAGCATTTTTTGATGGTGATAGTGAGGATGGGGAGATGTCTCTAAGATTTATGGGAGAGACTTCTCATCTTGATTTGGATACCCCACATGAGTCCTACGAGGGCACCGAGGAGACCACAGAGCTTATGCATACCGGTGAGGAGGATGTGTGTGAGGACACGGACACCACGATAACATACGAGTGGTCCGCTCCACATCCACCTCCACTGTCATCTCTGTTGCTGCTTCTTCCTTGGTTTGTGGTCAACCACGAGGATGTCATTCAGGACATTGGGTAGATGGTGGAGCATGAGCATATCGTTGAGGAGGATGTGCATGAGAGCTTGGATACGATGGTCCACTTCATGGAGCCCGAGTCACATCTACCTCTACCGTTGCTCTCCATTTCTTCTGCGGCTGAGCATCTACATGAGCATATTACCCCTATTCAGGGAGATTTTCATACTCACTCTCACTCCACATTTAAGTCTCGTTTTTCACGTCTTATTCCTTTAGACTTATATGTTTTTGACACACCGTATCTCTCGCAGGACACATGACCTACTTCCCTTGAGGTATACTATAGTGCGTCACCACCTGGAGAGCCACTTCTCTTGGAGAGTGAGGATTTGGTCGTCACTAGTACAGAGGATAGCGACCCATTCTCAGGGAGTATTCGTCACCCTTTTATTATGTTTCCATCTTATGTTAACGATTATCTCTGGGATACATTTATTTTGGGAAATAATTTCTTGCCATGGACTAATGCACCTCGTCCTCTGCAGGTCACAGGTGGACACCTACTAAGGATGCTTGGAGGTGCATTGCTTGGGTCCATTGGCACACGTGGCACAGCTCTTCAGGCGGAGCCACAGAAGGAGCAGTTAGAGAAGCTACCTGCCCCACTCCAGATCTTGGATCCGTATATGCTCAGGTGTATCCTAATCTAGTAGTGTAAAATTTTACCGCTTTCTAGTTTAGATTTGAATAATCTTGTCTCCTCTCATTAGCGAGGGGAGCGTATCTAGGATTTTCTTTTGCATCTTAATAACCCTTCATGTCGTGCCCTTCTATCATTTCACCCCCATCCTCTACCGAGGAGGACGAGGACTCGTCCTCTCCTGCATTTTGATTTCTTTCTTTTCTTTTCCGATTTTCCCCTAGCATATCTCTGCATCACATTGATCATATCATTTCGTTAGCATTGTCATGTTCAGCTTGGGGGGAATCGATTTGTGTGCATGTTTTCGCGTGTCGTTGTTGTGTGTCTGTGTCTATGTGTTCTTTCGTCGTGTTTTTTATCTTTTATTTGAGTGTTTCTTTTTCTTTATTTTTTAGTTTCGTTCATGTGTTTTTCATGTTTTTCACTTTTTGTGTCGGTGCGCCCCCCATTTTCTTTGCCCTCCCATATAAACTATTATTGCATTGAGGGCAATGCAAGTTTCATCTTGGGGGAGTCGCACTTCGTGCGTCATTTGTGTCGTTTTTCTTCGTTTTTGAGTCGTTTTCCATCGTGTTTTTCTTTTTTCTTCTCATCTTTTGTTCCCTCTCTCCTAGAGATGACCCCATATAATGAATTGCATCATGATCACGCACACACTTAGGATAGCTTCGATAATCACATTCACTAACCCTAAGAAGCCGAGTCCTCTTGCATTTCACGCATCATGGGTTCACTATGCTTCTATGTGAGTCGTGTGTCGTGACTAGCTTATTGTGTGCTTCTACTTTGTGATGTTGATTTATATACCTATCCTTGGTTGACCCCTAGATTATCATGCTTCGATTTGAATATGACGGTATTTGCTTCTACTGTCTGCTTCTATATGCATGTTATATGTTTATATCGTATGTTTCAATTCGCATGTGTCGGGATTCCACAAACAAGGACTAGGATAACCCATTTAGCCTATGCTCTGATTAGCGAGAAATATCTCCTTTGCCCAAGTGTTTAGAATCCGATTTCATTTTTATTTTACTTGGTGCAAATCCCCTCGTCATGTACTGTTCTCCCACTTGGGAGAGTACACATGTATATATCCCAATATCCAAAAATCCAAAAAAGAGAGAAAAGAAAAACCCAAAAAAAGAAAAGAAAAGATAAAATAAAAAAATATGTATAGCCAAAAATCCAAAAAAAAATACAAATACCCAAAACCCAAAAATTTCCTGTGTGAATATTTTTCCTATCTACCGAGAATAAAGGGAAGGCGAGAATTTGCACCGAGTGTTCTACTCCACACCTTCTCAACCTCCATCGTTTTCGAAAACACTTGGCATAGGAACTCTCTAGCGGTTACCTAGGCGATAGTGTGGTGATTTCCTAGTCCCTAGCTGTGGAGTCCCCGATGCAAGATACGCTTCTATTCTCATACTCTTCTCATCCATGCTTGAGCTACATATTCACCGCTATTTCTAAATCGAATCGATATTTTGGTCATTTCTTGGATTTGTGTATATGGAGCTTATTGTACGATGTAGATAGTGACACCGACTACTAGCATATGACCACACTCACTCGTGCTTCACGGTGTGGGCCCACGGCACTTGTCTGGACTCGTGTTCCTTAGTTTAGTGATGTGATTTGGCGTTTGTTTGCTTGGTGTGTTGTTTTTGGTTTTGTTGGCCCTGACGGGCGATTTAGGATTTAGAGTTCTCTTCTTTCTCTCTTCCTCTCTATTTTCTCCCTCCGAGCTCCTACTCTCACTCGTCTTCCTCGAGGACGAGGAAGGGTTTAGCTTGGGGAATTTTGATGTGCGTTTATATTTCATATATTCACACACGTTTTCTTCTGTGTTTTTCCGCTATTTTCCGCCGTCTTGTATTCGTTTTCTCGTGTTTTCTTGTTTTCTTTTTTTCCGTGTTTTTGTATGTTTGCAGGAGTTTGCCGGCGTAGGGGACATAAAACGACGATATCATGAGTCCCCGGAGCAATGGGAGGATTCACGCGTGATCCAAGGGGTCAAACGACGAAGATCGCATCTTTCAGCCCCTCACTCGACCGGTTGGTCACTTCCAACCGATCAGGTGATGCACGCGGGCACCACCCGGATATAAGCTGGAGCGGTCAGAAAGTCAACCGGTCGGTTCAGAGACTGGTTCACACGTCCCAACTCTCTGGAATTTGATGCTGAATGCCAACCGATCGGGTGACCTTCACCCGATTGGTTCATCTGTAACCGAATCTTCCATGCGACAACCCAGAGAGCTCACCCGACGGTTCGCTGACCGTGTGAAGTCAACAGAAGTCTCTGTCTTTTTGGTCATAATTCTAACCGATCGGGTGACTTCTCACCCGATCGGTTCATCTGTAGCTGCAATTCATCATTTGGTGAACCGACGGAGCCACCCGCTCGCCTCAGCGCCCGGTTGAAGATCTTCAAAGCTCTCACCCGATCGGTTGATTCTTCAACCGATCGGGTGGCGATTTTCCTGCGGGTGGTCTCCAGGACTTTCGCATGGATGAAGCCATGATCGAATGTGCAGCTAGAGAATTGATTGATGCAATTCGGTTTATGGGATTAGGAACCTATGTGGCAAGTAATGTAAACCAGCAAATGGTCATGGATCATATAATGAACAAGGTTTCTGATGCAGGTACCATTGAGGGCGAAATTCACATAAGCTTCAAAGGGGACGTGATGTTCCTCCAGACTATTGAAGCACTACCTGTTGACGCAAGCTGGAGAGAGACTCGTCAATTGGAGCCATTGAACGATTCCAAGCTATTGAGTATAATGGAAAGTGTAATGGCTGATGTATGTGCCCATGGTCCAGTGGAGTTCCCTACAGATGACCCAGTTACACAAGAACTCTAAGTTTTTATCGCGAATGCCTTCCACAATGCAGATACCTTGGATGGCATCCCCATCGCTGATGGAGTCTATGTGAGATACGAGGGAGACACCCTACGCTTCTACAACGATAGCATCCCACAGACTACGACATATGAAGAACACGTCTACACGTGTTCCGAACCAGTACAAAACGACATTGACCAGGGAAGTTCTCCCAACTCTATGCTTGATAGCGAATGCGTACTTGAGTACTTTACCTATGTTGACAGTTGCGCTATAGAAACAGAATCTACAGACGTCTACCACGACGTACCATTGTCTCCCTGCTCATCCTATAAATCTTCCAATGAGGAGTCTCCATCTTCTGGACCGACAATTGAGGACGCATCCTTCTAACAGGTAAGATGATGGGAGTGCAGTGCCCCCTCAGGTAGAACTAAAACCTCTTCCTGCTAATTTGAAATATGCTTTCTTGGGTGAGAATTCCACATACCCCGTTATCGTCAATGCAGTCCTCACCGAGCCCCAACTAGAAAGCCTCCTAAAAATCCTTAGATCCCATAGAAAGGTAATATGGTATAGCATTGCTGACCTAAAGGGCATCAGTGAAACCATATGCACCCATATGATTCACCTTGAGGATAAGGACGCCACTTCTATTGAGCCTCAATGGCGATTAAATCCCAACATGAAGGAGGTAGTGAAGAAGGAGGTTTTGAAGCTATTAGAGGCCGACATTATCTAATCCCATTTCCGACAATAACTGGGTTAGCACTGTGCAGGTAGTCCCCAAGAAAGGGGGCATGACCGTTGTTAGAAACGATAAAGATGAGCTAATATCCACTAGAACTGTCACTGGTTGGCATATGTGTATCGACTATAGGAAACTCAATAAAGCCACCAGAAAAGACCATTATCCTCTACCCTTCATTAACCAAATGCTTGAGCTTTTAGCCAAACACAAATATTTTTGTTACCTTGATGGATACTCCGGGTTCTTCCAAATCCCATTGCATCGGGAAGACCAAGAAAAGAAACGTTCACATGTCCATATGGCACATTCGCCTACTGAAGAATGCTGTTTGGGCTATGTAATGCACCTGCCACATTTCAAAGGTGCATGACGTCTATTTTCTCGGATTTCATCGAAAACATTATGGAAGGCTTCATGGATGCTTTCTCTGTTTATGGCACCGATTTCGATGATTATCTAGCCAATTTATCCAAAGTTTTAGAGCGGTGTCATGACAATAACCTGACCTTAAATTGGGAAAAGTGTCATTTCATGGTGACAAAAGGGGTTTTGCTTGGCCATGTCATCACCTCTAAGAGAATCAAGGTCGATAAAGCCAAGGTCGAAGTCATTAAGAGTTTACCGCCTCCTACTAACCTTAAGGGTATCCGTGGTTTCCTCGGGCATGCGGGTTTTTACCGTCGTTTCATAAAGGATTTCTCTAACATTGCTCGCCCTCTCACAAAGCTCCTCGCCAAGGATGCCCCTTTTATGTTTACTGACGCTTGCTTGGTAGCTTTTAACAGGTTAAAGGAATCTCTCGTCTCAGCCCCAATTATACAACCGACAGATTGGGATCTACCATTTGAGCTGATGTGCGACGCTATTGACCAAGCAGTGGGGGTCGTCCTTGGCCAAAGGAAAGAAGGAAAGCCGCATGCTATATATTACGCTAGTAAGACCCTGGATGATACTCAAAAGAACTATACCACTATGGAAAAGGAGCTGATGGCCGTGGTTTATTCTATCGTGATGCTCAGATCGTATCTTTTGGGGTCTAAAGTGATTATCCATACGGACAACGCAGCACTGAAATACCTATTGAGCAAGAAGGATGCAAAACCGCGCTTGAACGGTGGATCCTCCTCCTCCAAGAATTTGATGCTGAGATCAATGACAAGAAAGGAGCGGAGAATGTAGTGGCAGACCACCTGTCACGGTTAATTCAAAATCACGTGGATGCCAGTTTGCCAATTGATGATTCTTTCACCGGCGAACAGCTATTTGCAACAAACTCCTCTAAAGCCCCTTGGTACGCAGATATATTGAACTACTTGGTAAGCGGCATAATCCCGCAAGGATTGGTGACTTACTCGAGGCAGAAATTCTTACAAGATGCCAGGAGCTACTTTTGAGACAACCCATACCTATTTAGAACATGAACCGACGGGATCATCAGACGATGTATCCCAAAGGAAGAGGCAACCTCCATCATATCGCATTGCCACGATCAACCATACGATGGGACACACAGCTGTCACCAAAACCATATCAAAAATCCTCCAAAGTGGCTTCTATTGGCCCAACATATTTAGAGGTGCGAATGAATACATCAGAAAATGCGATAGATGCCAAAGGACGGGAAACATCACGAAAAAGAATGAAACACCCCTTCAGGGCATCTTGGAGATAGAACTATTCGACTGTTGGGGTGTTGACTTCATGGGGCCCTTTCCATCAAGTAACGACAATAAGTACATCTTGGTCGACGTTGATTACGTCTTGAAGTGGGTGAAGGCCATGGCCACTCTGACAAATGATGCGAGAGTAGTAGCCAAATTCTTCAAGAGTACCATCGTTCCTTGTTTTGGAGTCCCCAGGACAATCCTAAGTGATGGAGGGAGCCATTTCATAGAGAAGAAGTTCGAGACGAGGCTAAAAATATGGGATTCATCACAAGGTCGCCCTTGCTTATCACCCTCAAACTAGTGTTCAAGTGGAGGTGTCCAACAGGGAAATCAAAGGCATCCTAGAGAAGACGGTGAGCGCCTCGAGGAAAGATTGGTAACACAAGTTGGGTGACGCTCTTTGGGCATATCGCACCGCTTTCAAAACTCCCATCGGAACAACCCCCTACAGACTAGTGTATGGAAAAGCTTGCCACCTTCCGGTAGAATTGGAACACAGAGCATATTGGACATCAAAGAAAATGAACTTTGACTACCAGAGTGCTGCCACGATACGAGCCTTGCACAGCAACGAGCTTGACGAAATTCGACGACACGCCTATGATAATGCAAACATATATAAGGAAAGGACCAAAGCCTATCATGTCAAGAACATCACGGTAGTTTGCCATGATGTCGGTGACCAGGTACTCCTCTACAATTTAAGATTATGCCTCTTCCTCGGGAAATTAAGGTCAAGATGGTCTCGTCCCTACAAGATAGTAAGTTTACCTTCGGGGGGTGCCGTATAGCTCGAATGAAAGAATGGCAATTTCAAAGTAAACGGCCAGAGGATTAAACTGTACAGAGCAGGAGAACCAATTGGGCGAGAGGAGATATGCTTCCTCGAGGAATGCCCGACTATTTGTTGAATAACTTGATAGAGTCGAGCTCATGACTCAAAACGAGCGCTTATTGGGAGGCAACCCGACCTTTTATATCTCTCTATTCTTTTTTTATTTATCTAATCTGGGAAACCAAATAAAAACACTTTCCCTTTCTACAGGTTGATAGGTAAAGGGGCACAAAAATCGATGTTCTAAATGACAGAGAGAGTTGGAAGGAGAACAGCTGAGCGAAGAGCAAAACAGCTGAAGGGAGGAGTCACGGGTGACTCGACCGAGCAGCCTCTGCTCGGTCGAGGATCACAGGCACAAGAAAAGAGAAGGAAAACGTCGTTTTTTCTACACGGCCCGAGCAGCCTTTGCTCTGTCTGAGTAGACACTGACTCGATCGAGCAGCCACGTGCTCGACCGAGTAGTGCAGGCACAAGGAAAGCAAAGGATAATGGCATTCTGTCTACACGGCCCGAGCAACATCTGCTCGGTCGAGTAATCCTTACTCGACCGAGTAGAACATCTACTCAATCGAGCAGAGAAAGGCACAGTAAATGCTTCAAAAACGACGTACTGTTTACACTGCCCGAGCAGCATTCACTCGGTCCGAGTGGTCGCTTACGCGACCGAGTAACCATTTGCTCGACTGAGCTAAGGAAATCGTATCAAACAACGGCAATGCTTGCTCGGTCGAGCAGCTGTGGGAGTATTAAACTCGAATCTTGATTAATTTAAGTAGCTGGCTCAACCGAGCAATCAAACTGCTCAGACCGAGTCGCATGCTGTTTGATTTCGGGACCCGTTCTAAGCCAAGTTCGAGCCATTTACTTACCCTAACACATCGTATAAACCCTAAGCGCTCATTACCCTAATCACCTCCCGAGTTCTCCTACCCACTCCTACTCGATCCGGATGGCTGCCAACCCACCTCTCGCCGCCGCCGCCTCCAAACCACCTACCGGTTAATCTTTCCCCCTCTACCTCCTTCCCCCCTCTTTCATTAAAAATCACACTCTCTCTCTACCCCCCCCCCCCCCCCCCACCGCCGCTACACCACACCCGTCCACCCGGTCCAGACCCCACCCCCTCCACCATCTCCACCCACCCCTACCCCCAGGGAAACCCTACTAACTCAACCGAGCAAAATTATTGCTCGGTCGAGCTCCGACAAACATCACCCCTGCATCTTAATTCTCCTCCCTTGATGTTGTTTTCTCCTCTTTCAGGTGTGTTTCATCTACATAGAAGGGCAAGTCTAGGAGCAGCTTCGGGGATACTCCTGATCAGCAATAGTCACATGACCGATCACATCACCGCATCATTTGTTTCGGTACACTCTTTCCCCTGTATACTTTACATACTGTCCCATGTTTTTTCTACTGCTTGCAAGATGACACCATGCTGTGCAAGAACCACAAACGCTGACACCGGTGCACCCAACCCTAAGCCTACTCGACGCACTAGTCATACGCACTCATCCACACAGGACCACATTGTTGGCAAAATCATCCACCACTGCACCCCTGCCAAACAACGCCCCAACCCCTCCCGAGCGTCTATATATCGATGACGCATCATATGACGTTACCTTTCAAGACACTGACTAGGGAGACCAGTTCGTCGCCATGCTCCTATTCATATGTCAAGGGGGCGGCATTACTCAACAGTCAGTCGAGCATGACCTACCTTTACTCCGCAACCTAGTTAGGCACCGGCAAACTGACCAACTCGTCGAGCCACAGCCTGCTGCCGCCATTTCTGGTCCATAGTAGGGGGCCCATCACCACCTCCAGATGGCGGTGCCCATGCTTGATGTTGTCCCTACACACTTTTTGCTTCCCTCAGATTTTGTTGTGCCCATCTGTCTCTTCGGGGCCCTAGTCTTATACAGCTTGGGGGAGGACCCACCATGCATCATTTCATGCATATGCCTCATCTTTTTATCATTGCATCATATCACGTTTTATTTCTTCTACACCGTTTTATTTTCTATTCCTTTTCTATCCACTCACCCACCCACCCTTTCTAGCATCATCTCCCGCATACTTGCGTTTTCTCAGCAGTGAGGATACTGCTGGGTTTAGCTTGGTGGATGAGCGCTATCGCTTTATTTTCCATTTCCTTTTATATTTTCTTTCGTTTTTAAGTTTTTACTTTATTTTTCCACCCATTTTCCACCTTTTATCTTTTTTCTCATTCAGCATCACGTTTTTCACTTTTTTCCATGCATGCACGCCTTTTCTCATCCTCTTGTTTTCTCCGCCCTTTTCCCTTTTTGCTAAAGTTGTTCTGCATGATGATACTTCTCATAGCCCTCAGTAGCTACTCACGGTGCTTATATTTGATGACATGCTATTTAGGGTAGTTTCAGTTTTACTATTTATATGTGTGCATATTCTCTTGCTGATCTCTCTAGTTTAATGCCTTATATGAATTGAAATTGAATACATGAAATAGTATCTAGTATATGCTTTGTTGGGTAATGCACCTAGGTTCACGCATCATTAGAACATTTGGAGCACCTATTTGCTATCTCATGCACTTCTGTTTGCATGCTTGATATTATTGTGCTTATTACCGCATGCTTTTTAGTATTCATTAAGATGAATGAAAATATCCATGCTAGTTATGAGTTTAGTTAGAGTGTTATCCTATTGAATCGGTGTGCACCTCTGATGAGTGAACCGAGTGATATATTATTTTCCTACTCCATATATCTCTATGATTCTCTACATATCATTTGGTTTCACCCCATACAACTACCTTTACTGCATTTACTTCCCAAAAAATCCCAAAAGAAGAAGATAGCTTCTAAAGAAAAAAAGGACAAGAAAAAAAATAATGTGAAAATAGAAAAAGAAAAGAAAAATAAAAAAAAGATGGAAGAAAATTATTTCCTATCACTTTATTAGAAGCTACTACAAATACTTGGGAAAAGACTAAAATTTCCACATCCTATTACTAGATGTGACGCATCGAGCTAAGCTTGGGGGGTGAAACAATTGATCATATAAGTGAGTATAACATTAGAGTGGAGACGGTGCACAACGGGGAGATTCGATAATGCTTGAACTTTACAAAATATTTTAGTTTTGGAGATTTTTCATGATTCAAATTGAATATTTGAATAACATGATTCCTTTCCATTCTTTATTGCATGTTGGTGTGATTTATCTATGCTCCACTTGTTTCTATTGATTGAAAAGTGCATTGCTAACTCTTTTTATACTAGACTCTATAGATTGCATGAGATTGATATGAGTTGATGGCATGATTTTAGAAGATCCCGGTTTTTTTCTTTATTGCATGCTAGCCATATAATTAGTAAGACTTGAAAATACCATTAGCATGTGTTTTTACTATTCAAAGCATCGTGATATACTGCTGAGGCTTGGGATCTGATTGAACACTTTACCACCCCCTTCCATCTCTATTCTCTTTCATTTTTTATTCCTTTTGTTTATCGCCCGGCATACCTAGTATTCGTCTTCCTCGAGGACGAGTAAGAGGTAAGCTTGGGGGATTTTGATGTGTCCATATTTTCCATCTTTTCATGGCATCATTCTATTGCATTTCATATCTTATTTGCATCCAAATCCCGTATTTTCCTACGATATTGCAATCCTAACGCCAGATTCTAGTTTCGTAAAGTTTTGTGGATTTTCAAGGATTTTGAAGCGATTCGGGACCACTTCTAGATATGGACACATCCAGCATGCTCGGGAGCCCGTTGGCGAAGCTCTTCAGGAGTTCGCCAAGGTTTGGAAGACTATGGGAGGAGTGGAGGAGATTTACATGAGTAGAGGAGAAGCTGCAATAGCTTTTCTAGATTTTTCCTAGGCGACTCGACCGAGCGATCGAGCTGATACATGAGGCGCACTGATACGCACCCTGCTCGACCGAGTAGTGTGGTGACTCAGTCGAGCCACATCTACTTTCGAAGCTTCACCCATCAACATTCTGCTCGACCGAGCAGGACTTGCTCGACCGAGTCAGATGGCAACTCGACCGAGCAAGGCCTACTCGGGCCGAGTAGATAGAACGACATTTTATGAAGAAACTCGATCCACTGACAAGCTCAACAGAGCAAGTGGGATGCTCGACCGAGTAGCCCAGATCCTTTAACCGAGCAAGCTTCTGGTCGACCGAGTCACTAACTCGGTCGACCACAATGTAGGCCATTTTCGGAATTTCTTTCGTGGGCCCGACGGATGCACGGAGCTGGGAGAGAAGAGCGGATCTGAGAGATGCAATTGGGGAGCTCAGTTTTTGTATGTTTTTGAATTAGGTTTTGAAGGGGAGAGGAGATTGGAAAAATATTTGTAGATCAGAACATAGTTTTCTTTGATTTTGAATTAATTTTTGGGAGAAAACTTACGTGCTATTATTCTCGCGTCCTGCAATCTATTGAATCTCTTTGGATTATTATTGGCTATTGTTCTTTCTCGCCTTCGGTATGTAAGTTATTCATTTCTCACTTGATTCATTTGCTACAATGTTTTCTTTGGTAAAAATTGTCTTTTTATCTGTCAAGATCATTATGTGTGAGTAGTCTCCTCTAGGATTGATGGGTTAGCCCTGATACTTTAGGAGGGAGATGTAGATCTGCATCTCTAGGTTGTATTAGGAATAAAGGGGTGTATTTCAGTCGATCCATCAGAATCCCTAGGATAACCCGTACTGAGATCATGCCCACAGTCAGTGGAATTGATGAGCTTAAGGAGTATCCTTGGGATTTAAATCGGGAAAGTAGTGGATCCAACCAAGGCTTATGACCATGCCCAGCTCATGCCTTGAGGGGATCCACCGATGAACTATATCGCTACATTGATGTCTACTCCCATTGAGTCAATGAGGGCCACCAGAATATCTCCAAATTCTAACCCACGAGAGTGATATGAATTGGGAGATCAATCTCCTAAACCTAATGCAATGTAAGGATCCCATTCTAACATTAACCTTCGACGATCTTAGCTGCGATCCCTAAGACCCTAGTTTCCTTTATTATCAAGTCAACAACAACATCACAACCAATCTTTCCAAACCGACAACTATCTCACTCTGAGACCTAAAAATAATCTGAGACCTCAAATACTCTGCCATTGTCCCTGTGGGATCCGACATCTTTTATACTATAATTTGACACCGTCCGCTTGCAGATATAGCCCAAAGCTGGCACCTAGGAGCCATACTATGCCTAGCAACTGTGACACCGCTAGGTGGAATTTATGTGTAAGTTCGGGGTGCGTCAATAATCCTCCATTATCCACCCCTACCTTCGATACGCCCAGTGACACATCTCCACCACCGTCTTCTCCAGACCTGTGGTCGGGACCCTTTCCATACCAGAGCTTGCACACCTTAAGGGGATGACTCGTGCTATCAGACGGTGGCCCGACGGCACACTCCGCACATTCTTACTGTCTGACATAGCATGCTGGCTATGCCACCGCCTTCTTCTCCTGGCCCCCGTCGCTACGGAGATCTGTTACGGTGGTTTCTTCACCATTTTTTCCTTGACGCCCTGCTCCCATTAGATTTGGGAGCGAGGACGCGAACGGGCCCGCTTATGCAAGTCAGTAGGAGGTACTTTTGCTTTTCTTTCCCCCTTGACTTAACACAATAAGCGTCTGTGTGAAATATCGCAGATTCTTGCTTGCATTACCCAAAAACAACACAAATGAAAAATTATTACAATCTCATTCGTCTCAAAATTTCAATAATGCAGGGATAGAAAAGAGAGGGTCTTATGACCCGTACAACAAATGAAAGAAATACAATGAAGGTTCACTAGTCAATAATTCTTGGCCCACTGGTTCAGCTATTGCAAATAGTCCTCCTGGTAATATAGCTAGGGATCTGACATACATCCAAAAACATGAATGTATGTCAGCAAGGGTCTGCAAGTAGATGTTAGAACCCAAGGCAAGGTATACAAATTTTATACTGAATTTAAGAGGCAATTATAAATTAAACGAGATAACAATAAAGTTTAGACATGCAGGAATTAAACGACAAAATGACAAGTTTAAACATGCTGATTAAGAATAATGAAGTAAAGTAAAGTACTTCCTAGCATGCAGTTCTAAGAAGTTTAACAAGTAAGGTGAGCAGTTATAACATGGCAGTTATAACGAAGTAAAAAGTAACACATTAACATGGCAATCCTGATGTGCGAGCAAGTAACATGATTTTTTACAATTGCAATGCAATGCTTTCTATCATGCATATGGTTCTCGCCTTTATGACGTGATGAGTGGGCCGTTCTTCACACTGGGGCTTACCGTGTTTGGCGCTAACCCACCGCATACGGGTGGTGCCCTTGAAGAGATTATCCCGTCATACGCCTAGTAGCCCCTCAACCCTAACCCCATCCCAAGATTTGTGATGGAACATGAGCCAGCCTAGTCAACTCACATGACATCACGAAAGTCACGATTTCGCCTTCAAGGCGCACGATTTCACGACGTTACTCTCTTGTTAGTCTTTTTAAGGCATACAGCAATTAAATAACATGACCATTTATCTTTACACAACAATTTACATGGTTACAAGATTGTCGAGCAATATTTACAACAATTTAACAAAATTACTGAGTATGTGAATTTAACGACTACGACATGAAAATTGATTTTCTTCGCTAATGTTCTAAAATAAGATATATCAAATTATATGTCGTTGGATCACATTTTTAGCCACGGATGTCATGGAAGTGATTTCACGCGTCATTTCACGTGCAGGTTGAGAGTTATGCAACTTTACATACAAGAAGCTAAAAGAGCATTTACCTTCACAAATTCACAATAAATTGCATACTTGCCTTTTTTCAGTGATTTTGGTGCCGTTGGGTTCGTCTTGGCGGGTACTTCGTTACGGTGATAGTGGTTCTCTGTTTTGTTAAACAAATCACTTAATTAGAAATTTTGCGAAATACGCGCAATATTAAAATAACACCCGAATTGGGTTCGTCTAATTTTATTGGGTTCTCTGGCTAGGGTGATGCCTATATTGTGTTATACTAATATGATACGCCCCATCTCATGTAATATTATTTACCCAAACATTAATTACAACCAATAATTTGCTGAAATATCTTAACGAATTATCATTAAAATTAAACTAACACTAATCAGCACTACCAATCTATTAGTTAAATTACTAAGCTAATTGCAAGGTTAACATCTCAATCAATATCTCCCACCTACTCTATACCTGCCTCTTACACCATTTAGATTATTATAATTCTTACATACACCTTCTCTCTCCATTCTTTTACTATAACATGCCATCCCTTTTAATTTAAACTTACTTTCTAATCCCTATCTCTTTCTTCTCTTTAAACCCCACATGGGCTATCTCCTCTCTTGTCTTTCTATTTCTGTCTTTATTCCTTTCTTTATTATATCAAACTCCCTCTTCTTTCATTCTCTCAGTTCTGTGTCTCTTGTTTTCTTTTCTTTTTTATGTTTTCAAAGCTTTCAGCAAAACTCATGAAGGGAGGAGCTCGGGACTCGAGCACACACCAAGGGGGGAAGCTCATACGCACGCGCGGAGGAGGGACGTGGCTGTCGGCGACCCAGGCGGCTCTGACGGTCACCTCCGACGGCTGTGGCGGCCTCCTGGTAACGCGCGGCGTAGCAGGCACCAGCAGCAGCGGCGGTTAAGGGGAGGGGGTGGTTTTCAGAAGTTTGGGGCGTCGCACGGCGCACGGTGAGGGTGGAGGTCGGCCATGGTGGGGGGAGGAGGAAGGAGGAAGAAGAAGAGTGAGGGTTTGGATTTGGATCTATTTTTGGTTTGATTTTTCTGAAATTCGTTTGGGTTTCAAGATCTGATTTTTGTTTCAGATTTGATCTCTCTCTTTTTGTTTGATTTCTGAAATTTGTTTGTTGGAGGCTGAAATGATTTTGGGGGGCTGATTTATATAATTTGGCTCTCTGAAATTTGGGTTTGGCTTGGAGAATTTTTGCAGGGGAATATGATTTTGTGATGTTGGTTTGAAGGATTGCAAGGAAGAAGAAGACTTGCAGGTTGTTTCTCCTAACTTGTTGACGGTGATACGGGTTTGCAGATGGTTTAGTAGGTTTGTAGAGGGAAGATGTTGGCTTGAGAAAATGAGCATGGAGATGGAGGATTGTTGTTGGCAGCGTTCCTTGCTATCGTTGAAATACAACATTGGATGGGGAGACAACCTAATGGGGGAGGAGTTGTATGTTGGGGGAGAAATTTCAATTTCTTGTTGGATCTCACCAACAGATAGAGGTGGGATTCAATGACGGTAGATCTAGGTTTAATTAGGGTAGAGTTAATTAGTAAAAGTAAATAATAGTAAATGGTAAAGTAATAACTAGAAGTAATTAGTAATAATATTTAGTAGGTGGTAGAAAGGTAAACGTGATTAGGGAAGAGAACTAATATTATTATTTAAACATTAAAATACTGATTTTCACAACCTACTCCAAAAATTACGAAAATGCTACGGGTTCGTATCGTCGCGAGAAGTACAACTACGAAGTCCATTTTAAGATTTGAGCGATGATAAAACATGAAAAAAAATATCATTTACTCTGAATTCGTTTTAAAATAGTTTTGAACACAAAAATTGCACACCACGAAAACAGGTCGTTACATCCTACCCACCTTAAGAAAAATTCCGTCCTCGGAATTCTTGGGATTTGAGTGCATGCCGATAATACGTATGTATCTCGTCGTGTTTCTACGAGGTAAATCATGATCTGAAATATTACAAGACGAAGCAATGAAAATCAGCCAGGAAATGATACAGGTGACGAGGTTAAGATTGAGTTTCAAAAAGAGGTTCGGGTGACTAAGCACCAGATGGCCTTAATGGTTAGTGGGCAAGAGAAAAGACTAGTGACGGATACCCAAGATGTCCAGGGATGAGGATAAGTGATGAATAACAATGCGTGTGTGTGTGTATATATATACTTACAACTGCAAGTCCCATATTCTAACATAATGCACACTAAACCTGTAATCTCAATCGAGTATAACTCAAATAAATCATCACTACCCGTCTCATCACCGAATAACGCTACAATTATAATCATATCATAAAACTTAGCTATAGATTTGTACTTATCGTTCGAATTCTAACTCAAAGTTCTCGCTTAAAAATAATCAATACTTTGTACAAAATAACCTTTGAAGGTTTTAATAATTTCATTTTACTTAATTGCCTAATTACTGATTAACTTTTTACCATTGGATGAAAATCTTTACCCTAGTTATTTACCCCTAATTAAATTGCAAATTGAAAACTAATCTACCAGGTTGAATCCCACCGATTGTTTAGGTGAGATCCAACCAACATTTCCATCTCCTTCCCCCACTGCCAGCTTCCTCCCATCAAGGCTCCCCAACTCCATTGTTTTTAACAATAACGACAATCAAACCCCATCGTCTTCCCTCTTCCTCTTCTCCTGCAAACAACCAACCTTCACGTCTCCTTCACCTACAACCTTCTTCTTCATTACAACACAAAAACAATCTCCCCTGCAAAATTCTCCAAGCCAAACACAAACACAAACCCAATTCTCCCCAAAAACAAATCAGTCCCTCAATCATCCATCAACAAAAAAAAACCCAAATCCTCAAACCAGAATCAAACAAATCCAATCCCCAAAAGTTCAAACTGAAATTAGAAGATGGGAGCAAGAGATTTCAGATCTGAAATCTAGTTCAGATTCTTACAAAAATCAAACTCATCTTCCTCCTATCTTCTTCCTCCCTCCTCCCTCTCCCTTGGCCGCACCACCCTCACCCTCAGCCGCCTAGCGCGCACCACCAGCCTCAGCCGCTGCCGGGAGGCCGCCGCCGCCGGCCTGAGCTGTGCGCCGCCGTCTGCCAGAATCACCCAGCATGCCGCCGGAGAAGCCCTTGCATCGCCGTCCGTGGCCCCCTCTCCCCGTCGCGCGTGTAAGCCCTCCCCTTTCCCTTTTGCGTGAGCTCCCTTGCCTGCCGATCTTTGTAAACAAAAAAAGGAAAAGAGGAAAACAGAATGAAAGAAAGAGTGAGGGAGAGAAAGACAGAGAGATACATAAAGAAAGAGAGTTGACAGCCCTTGAATGAAATAAAGAAAGAGTAAAGGAGAAAGAGAAAGAGTCTGAGAGAGAGAGAAATGAGTGTCAGCCTTTGTGTTATTGTGTTAGATTGACATTATTATACAAGTGACAGGGCCTACTAATAAAGAACAGAGAGAAAGTATGGTAACATGATAACAAGAAATTGTGTTAATAATATTAGTATAGGAGTAGGTGCAGAGTTAGTGTACCCATTGAGTTCAAGTTAACTTTGTGATTAGTACAGTAAATAATTAACTGATAGTCTAGTTAATATTAGTTAGTATTGGTTTAAACCCTAAATGTTGATGTTTATTTCAGCATGTATTAATTGATAAATGCTGTTAGGATAATAAAACTAGTATAAAATAAGGCGTGCCATGTTAGTATGGCCCTATACAACGTTACACTAGCCGTAGAACCGGACAAAATTAACCAAACCCACTTTAGAGATTAATTTAATAATGTGTTTGTTTCTTGAAATATCTAATTCATTGATTTGTTTAACTAAAACAGAGAACCACTATCATTGTAACGAAGTACCCGTCAGTATGAACCCAACGGCACCAAAATCACCGAAATCAGGCAAGTATGCAATTTATAGTGAATTTGTGAAGGTAAATGCTCTTTTAGCTTCTTGTATGTAAAGTTGCATAACTCAAAACCTGCACGTGAAATGACGCGTGAAAACACTACCACGACATCCGTGGCTAAAAATGTGATCCAACGGTATATAATGTGATATATCTTATTTTAGAACATTAGCACAGAAAATCAGTTTTCATGTCGTATTCGTTAAATTTTCATAATCAGCACTTTGTTAAATTGTTGTAAATGTTGCTCGACACTCTTGTAACCATGTAAATTGTTGTGTAAAGATAAATGATCGTGTTATTTAATTGTTGTATGCCTTAAAAAGACTAACAAGAGAGTGACATCGTGAAATCGTGCGCCTCAAAGGCAAAATCGTGACTTTCGTGATGTCATGAGAGTTGACTAGGCTGGCTCGTGTTACAGCACAAATCTTGGGGTGGGGTTAGGGTATGACGGGGTACTCTCTTCAAGGGCACCACCCGTATACGGTGGGTTAGCGCCAAAAACTGTAAGCCACCGTGTGAAGAACGACCCACTCATCACGTCCTAAAGGCGAGAACCATATGCATGATAGAAAGCATTGAATTACAATTGTAAAAATCGTTTTACTTGCTCGCACATCAGGATTGCCATGTTATAGTGTTACTTTTTACTTCGTTACAACTGCCATGTCATAACTGCTCACCTTACTTGTTAAACTTCTTAGAATTGCATGCTAGGAAGTACTTTACTTTACTTCATTATTCTTAATCAGCATGTTTAAACTTGTCATTATCCCGTTTAATTCCTGCATGTCTAAACTTTATTGTTATCTCATTTAATTTATAATTGCCTCTTAAATTCAGTATAAAATTTGTATACCTTGCCTTAGGTTCTGACATCTACTTGCAGACCCTTGCTGACATACATTCATGTTTTTGGATGTATGTCAGATCCCGAGCTATATTACCAGGAGGACTAGTTGCAATAGCTGACCTGTATGGGCCACCACTAAAACCTGTCACGCCCCGCTTCCCATTAGATTTGGGAGAGAGGACGCGAACGGGCCCGCTTATGCAAGTCAGGAGGAGGTACTTTTGCTTTTATTTTCCCCTTGACTTAACACAATAAGCGTCTGTGTGAAATACAGCAGGTTCTTACTTGCATTACCCAAAAACAACACAGATGAAAAATTATTACAATCTCATTGGTCTCAAAATTTCAACAAAGCAGGGATAGAAAAGAGAGGGTCTTATGACCCGTACAACAAATGAAAGAAATACAATGAAGGTTCACTAGTTAACAATTCTTGGCTGAAAGACGTAACGGGTCAAGATTGTGATGAACGGTTTCAGGTGAGGCATGAATAGGGAGTTAGGTTGGTTAGGTAGCATAAAATAGTCATGATTAATTAAGTAGTTAAGGAGAATGACGAATATGCGAAAAATAATGAAATGCGTAAATGGTATAAGTTAGAACATGAAATGTGATTTAGTTAAATAATGAATGAAAAGAGTAACATACAAAGGAGTATAGTTAAGCAGAGATTGTTTTGTGAATGCAAATGGAGGCAAATTTAGAAAAGAAAGTATTTTGAAAAACATATATGATAGGTTGTTTTGAAATATGTTAGTAACATCGTAAGAGAAGAAATTTTTATATTCGAATTAGTGAATAAGAAGTAATGTTGTTTTTTTAATGAAGTTTATCATTTGAAGATAGTATGGTAAATATACGAGTATGGATGTTATAGGTCAGAAAATCGTGGTGAGATAGTAACTAAAGGTTACGGTGAAGAAAGTTTCAAAATCAAAGAATGAATTTAAGTCAGCTGGAGAGTATGAAATCTAGGTATATACTAAATATTTTTAAACGGAATAAAACTGGGCGAGGAATTCAATGACAGGATTATCAAAAGTACTTTTTTTAGAATCAGGATTGAAATGGCATCATTGTCGTTCTTAAAGCATTTTGCACAAGCACGATTAGCATGTATCAATTAAGTATCAGAATATGTAATGGGGAGGATTCGAAATAATAGCGATGGCTGTCATGAGAGGATCACTTGAATCGAGAGCAAGGAATGGAATAGGATGATCAAAATGTAAATACGACTAGGACATAACTTGTGAATCTGCTACGATGGATTTCTGTGGTCATCGACATATGAATGTATGTTAAGGAAGTTATAAAAAATCAAGAGTATGATTATTGGGTTGACTAAGGATTAGAAACTCTAAGGCTAGGATCTTCTAATGAACAAAACATGGATAGAGAATCAAAGGAAGGATATTCTTGAGGTTCAAGATTGTAATTTTATCCATGTTGTTCTAGAGTATTTTGCATGAGCAAGACCTGCATGGGCCACCACTAAAACCTGTCACGCCCCGCTTCCCATTAGACTTGGCAGCGAGGACACGAACGGGCCCGCTTATGCAAGTTAGGTGGAGGTAATTTTGCTTTTCTTTCCTCCTTGACTAAACACAATAAGCGTCTGTGTGAAATACCGCAGGTTCTTGCTTGCATTACTCAAAAACAACACAAAAAAATAAAAAATTATTACAATCTCAGACGTCTCAATGGAATTACCACAATGGAGAAAAGAAGAGTGGGTTTTATGACCCGTACAACAAATTAAAGGAAGTACAATTAAGGTCCAATATTCATCAACTCTTGGTCTACTGGTTCAGCTATCTCAACTAGCCTCCTGGTGCTATAGCTCGGAATCTGACATACATCCAAAAACATGAATGTATGTCAGCAAGGGTCTGCAAGTAGAGATTAGAACCCAAGGCAAGGAATACAAATTTTATGCTGAATTTAAGAGGCATTTAAAGAATTAAACGGGATAATGACAAAAAGTTTAAACATGCTGATTAAGAATAATGAAGTAAAGTAAAGTACATCCTAGCATGCAGTTCTAAGCAGTTTAACAAGTAAGGTGAGCAGTTATGGCATGGCAGTTATAACGAAGTAAAAAGTAACACTATAACATGACAATCCTGATATGCGAGCAAGTGCTAACGAATGTACAATTACAATGCAGTGCTTTCTATCATGCATAGGGTTCTCGCCTTTAGGACGTGATGAGTGGGTCGTTCTTCACACGGGGGCCTACCGTGTTTGGTGCTAACCCACCGCACATGGGTGGTGCCCTAGAAGAGAGTACCCCGTCATACGCCTAGTAGCCGCTCAACCCTAACCCCACCCAAGAATGTTGTGCTGGACACGAGCCAGGCGCTAAACCGACATATACTGGAACACTAGCCATACTAGTCATATGTGACCCTACTGGAACACGAGCCAGACTAGTCACACATGACTGACGGAGTAGCCATATTACAAGCACGAATTCACAAATTTGCCAACTCACATGACATCACGAAAATCACGATTTCGCCTTTGAGGCGCACGATTTCACGATGTCACACATTTGATAATCATTCTAAGACATGCAGAAATTAAATAATATGACTATTTATGTCACACAACAATTTCCATGGTTACAAGAGTATCGATGAATATTTACAAAAATTTAACAAAAGTGCGGAGTATGAGAATTTAACAAGTACGACATGAGAACTGATTTTCTGTGCTAATGTTCTAAAACAAGATATATCAAATTATATGTCGTTGGATCACATTTTTAGTCACGGTTGTCGTGGAAGTGATTTCACACTTCATTTCACGTGCAGGTTTTGAGTTATACAACTTTACATGCAATAGGCCAAATGAGCAACTACCTTCAAAAATTCAATATAAATTGCATACTTGCCTGTTTTCGGTGATTTTGGTGCTGTTGGGTTAGTCTTGACGGGTACTTCGTTACGGTGATAGTGGTTCTCTATTTTAGTTAAACAAATCACTGAATTAGAAATTTTACGAAATACGCGCAATATTAAAATAACACCCGAATTGGGTTCGCCTAATTTTATTGGGTTCTCTGGCTAGGGTGATGCCTATATTATGTTATACTAATATGATACGCCCCATCTCATGTAATATTATTAACCCAAACATTAATTACAACTAATAATTTGCTAAAATATCTTAACGAATTATCATTAAAATTAAACTAACACTAATCAGCACTAACAACATATTAGTTAAATTACTAAGCTAATTGCAAGGTTAACATCTCAATCAATATCTCCCACCTACTCTATACCTGCCTCTTACACCATTTAAATTATTATAATTCTTACATACACCTTCTCTCTCCATTCTTTTACTATAACCTGCCATCCCTTTTAATTTAAACTTACTTTCTAATCACTATCTCTTTCTTCTCTTTAAACCCCACATGGGATGTCTCCTCTCTTGTCTTTCTACTTCTGTCTTTGTTCCTTTCTTTATTATATCAAACTCCCTCTTCTTTCATTCTCTCAGTTCTGTGTCTCTTGTTTTCTTTTCTTTTTTATGTGTTCAAAGCTTTCAGCAAAACTCACGAAGGGAGGAGCCGAGACTCGAGCACGCACCAAGGGGGGAAGCTCATACGCATGCGCGGAGGAGGGACGTGGCTGTCGGCGACCCAGGCGGCTCCGACGGTCACCTCCGGCGGTTGTGGCAGCCTCCTGGCAACGCTCGGTGCAGCAGGCACCAGCAGCAGTGGTGGGCAGGGGGAGGGGGCAGTTTTCGGTAGTTTGGGGCGTCGCACGGGGCACGGTGAAGGTGGAGGTCGGCCATGGTGGGGGGAGGAGGAAGGATGAAGAAGAAGAGTGAGGGTTTGGATTTGGATCTATTTTTGGTTTGATGTTTCTGAAATTTTTTTGGGTTTCAAGATCTGATTTTTGTTTCAGATTTGATCTCTCTCTTTTTGTTTGATTTCTGAAATTTGTTTGTTGGAGGCTAAAATGATTTTTGGGGGCTAATTTGTATAATTTGGTTCTCTGAAATTTGGGTTTGGTTTAGGTGGTGGCCCACGCAGGTCCGTCTCTTTGCATTTGTGAATTCAGAACAATGAGAATATTTTCATCGGCCAAACATCTAGAAAGATCACATATGCGATTTTAACTCAGGCTTTTCTTATCTCAGAATGGCTGGGAGACGAAACACCCGAAAAGGACCCAGAGCTGCTGGAGGCGGAGAGGACGACATCTGCCAGATGCTTGGTGTTATGAGAGAAATGTTGGAGGTTCAGCAACATTTGGTCCAAGAGGGACTTCAGGCTGCACCAGTTGCTTCACCACCTCGCCATGAGCCTGGAGCCAAGCAGTTCCGAGAGATGCATCTTACGAGCTTCTCTGGACGAGAGGGCCGACTAGCGGCCGAGGAATGGCTTCGCAACACTGCAGATAACTTGGGTCTTGCCCGAGTCAATCCAAACGATTGGGTGGATCTCGCTAAGAAGCAGCTGACAGACAATGCCCATCACTGGTGGGATACTGAAGAGGCTAGGCTGATCAAGACGATTCCATGGGCAACTTTCCATCAGAGGTTTGACACCCTGTACTTTCCGAAGGCTGCAAAGAGGGAAATGCAAAAGCACTTCATTAACTTGGAGCATGACACCAGGACAGTAGACGAGTATGAGGCCGAATTTACCATGCTGAGTCGATTTGCCCCTACACTGCTAGCAGACGAGGAGAACTGTGCTCACCGCTTTCTACAAGGCTTAGACCTGGACATACAGGGGGTGTTGTCCGGGCACACCTTTACTACTCATGAGCAAGTCCTAGTAGCTGCGAAAATGCACGAGCAGGTAGCTCAACAGAAGAAAGCACGCCAGGCAGGCAAGCACCCGATGGAGCCACAGAGGAGTGCACCTAGGGTCGATTTTCGTCCTATTCAGACCACACAGTTCAAAAGGCCACCTGCACATGTCCACAGCCGAGCTGAGTTGGTTTTCCATTTTTGCGGCAAGCTTGGTCAAGAGAAGAAGGACTGTAGGAGGATGCTGAATCAGTGTTTGATCTGTGGATCGCCTGCTCATGCTGCAAAGGACCCGCCCAGAGGACCGTACCGGCACCTGGACAGCGTGGACCACCTCTAGTTCCACAGGATCAGGCCTTTCAGCTGGCCAATCCGTCGAAGCGTCGAGCTTTCATTATGACAGCCGTTGTGGATGAAGCTGAGGATGACGTGATTGCAGGTAACCTCTAGACTAGTCTTCCTTATTTATGCGTTTATGTTTGATTAGTTAGATCCATGTTTAATCTAGTTGCATGTTTAGGTGTCATCTTAGTTTCATCTCACCCGGCCTTGACCCTGTTCAATTCTGGAGCTTCCATGTGCATCATATCCCGGAAGTTTGTATGTGAACATTAGATTCCCACCTTCACTCTCCCCAAGTGTTGGAATATCACCACTGGGAATGGTATAGTGAAAGTTGCTCTGGGATGTAGACCCTGTCCGTTGGTGGTTAGTGGACACGAACTATATGCTGATTTCATTGTCCACGATCTACCCAACTTTGATGCTATTCTCGGCATTGACTGGTTAGGAGCTTTTTATGCCATGATCGACTGTCGCAGGAAGAAAGTGGTATTCGAAATTCCTGACCACCCAGTGTTCGAGTTTGTCATTGGAGGACATTCGCTTGGACCTGTCAAATTCCGAGCCCAGCCGTACAGACTTACTATTGCATCCATGATAGCTGAGCCAAAGAAGCCTGCAGTAGTGAGAGATGTCGAAAACGTCTTCCTTGAAGACATTTCTGGCTTGCCGCCTGACCGAGCATTGGAGTTCAGCATTGATCTTATGCCTGGAGCTGAACCAATTTCCAAAGCGCCATACCGCATGGCCCCTGCAGAGTTAGAAGAGCTGAGGAAGTAGCTGTATGAGCTCATGCAGAAGGGTTTCATTCATCCCAGCGTATCTCTCTGGGATGCACCCGTCTTGCTAGTGAAGAAGAAGGATAGATCGAGGAGGATGTGCATTGATTATCGGGAGCTGAATCAGATCACAGTGAAGAACAAGTACCCGCTGCCCCGTATTGATGATATTTTTGATCAGCTTGGTGGATCGAGAGTATTTTCAAAGTTGGACCTCTAGAGCGGATATCATCCAGTCAGAGTCAATAAGGAAGATGTTCCCAAGACCGCTTTTCGTACTAAGTACGGGCACTATGAGTTTGTTGTCATGCCGTTCGGTGTGACCAACGCTCCTGCTGTGTTCATGAATCTCATGAACCTTATCTTTTAAGACTTCCTCAACAAGTTCGTGGTGATCTTTATAGATGATATCCTGGTGTACCCGAGGCACGAGGAGGAGCATGCAAAGCACTTGAAGAGGGTATTAGAGACGCTCCGTCATCATAGACTATTTGCCAAGTACAACAAATGCGAATTCTGGCTGGACAGAGTTGTATTTCTTGGGCATGTGGTATCAGGAGCTGGTATATCAGTGGATCCAGAGAAGGTCAAGGCAGTCAGTGAATGGCCCACACCTCGATCAGCATCTGATATTAGAAGTTTCCTTGTATTGGCTGGATAATACCGCAGATTTATCAAGGATTTCTCGAGGATAGCTGAGCCGATGACAAGATTGACGAGGAAGGATGTTAAGTTCAGTTGGTCAGTCTCTTGTGAGCATGCCTTTTCTACCTTGAAGGAGAGACTGACTACTGCACCAGTCTTAGCTATTCCGGACAGAAGCGGAGGCTTCGAGATCTTCTACGACACATCAGGCAAAGGACTTGGATGTGTTCTGCACCAACACGGTCATGTAGTCGCTTATGCTTCTCTGCAGTTGAAGATCCACGAGAAGAATTATCCGACTCATGACCTGGAGTTAGCTGCCGTCATCTTTGCTTTGAAGATTTGGAGGCATTTCTTACTGAGTGAGAAAGTGAAAATTTTCACTGATCACAAAAGTTTGAAATATATATTCACTTAGAAGGAGCTGAATATGAGACAGCGCAGATGGTTGGAATTAATGGCAGACTACGACATCGATCTTCAGTATCATCCAGGGAAGGTGGATGTCATACCGGATGCTTTGAGTCGACTGCCCGAAGTGATGATTCTCACAGCTCAGTGGAGATTGCAGCAGGATCTACGAGAGATGGATGTTGAAGTTTTCCTACTTGGAGTCACATCATCGTTGATGAGCATGCAGATTCAATCGACGATTGTGGATCGGATCAAGACTGCACGGTCTGGAGATACTAAGTTGAAGAAGATCAGAGAACAGGTTGAAGCAGGACTTCGAACAGATTTTCTGATTCACAAGGATGGATCTTTGAGATATGGTAGTAGGATCTGCGTGCCTGCAGGAGATATCAGAGAATAATTGATGATTGAGGCTCACAGTTCGCCTTATTCTATTCATCCTGGAGGTACGAAGATGTACAAGGATTCGTCAGAATTTCTGGTGGTATGGGATGAAGAGAAGTGTGGCACGGAGCATTGCCAAGTGTCTTGTATGTCAGCAAGTGAAGGCTGAACATCATCGCACTGCTGGATTATTACAACACCTATCGATTCCAGAGTGGAAGTGGCAGCATATCACGATGGACTTCGTGACTGGCTTGCCTCGGAGCACCAGGCAGAACTGCATGATCTGGGTCATTGTTGATCGATTGACCAAGTCTGTGCACTTTATACCTTTCCGAGTTGGGCAATCCACGGAGGCATTGGCAAGGAAGTATATGGAGGTAATGACCTAACTCATACCTTAATAATTTCCTTCTATTACTAGTCGTAATGTGGATTATGTCGTGTAGGAGATCGTGCGCTTGCATGGAGTCCCTGTGAGCATTGTATCAGATCGTGATACAAGATTCATATCTCAGTTCTGGAAGAGTCTGCAGACTAATCTGGGTACCAGTCTGAAATTCAGTACTGCGTATCACCCACAGACGGACGGCCAATCAGAGCGAACTATTAAGATATTGGAGGATATGTTGAGAGCTTGCATGTTGTATCTCAAGGGTTCATGGGAGGATCTTCTGCACCTGGTGGAGTTCTCCTACAACAACAGCTATCAGGCGAGCATTGGCATGGCACCATTTGCTGCTCTCTACGGAAGGAAATGTCGATCGCCACTGAGTTGGGATGATGTAGGTGATAGAGAGCTCTTGGGGCCAGAGATGATAGTGGAAGCAGTTGATGTTGTGCGTACTATCAGAGACAAGCTTCGAATCTCTCAGGACCGTTATAAGCATTGGGTAGATGCAAAACGGCATCCTCTGGAGTTTCAACTGGGAGATCATGTGTTCCTGAAGATCTCTCCGAATCGAGGAGTGATTCGATTTGGGAAGAGAGGCAAGCTTAGTCCTAGATATATTGGACCTTTCGATGTACTGGAGCGAGTTGGAGAAGTAGCATATCGCTTAGCTTTACCGTCATCCTTAGAGGGAGTTCATGACGTCTTCCATTATATCAGCGATCCTTCTCATGTTGTGGACTACTCTGAGATTACGGTTCGACCGGATCTGACTTATGAACAGCAATCAGTGGAGATCCTAAATCGATGTCAGAAAGTCTTCAGGAACAGGACTGTTGATCTAGTCAGAGTGATGTGGCGTCGCGACTCGCCAGGAGAGTTGTAACGACTGGTTTTTGTCTATGTATTGTCTATTATATATATATTATGGTTGTTCTCTTCCTTGTGTGTTTTTCCCCTGTTGGACGTTTTCGTTCAGTTCTTTCTGATCTTCTACCTTTCGTTGCATATCATGATGGGCTTGGAGTAAGTATTTTTACGATGAGCTTCATAGCATCCATATCTTAGAGCTAGGTTGATCTTACAAGCCATAGGAATCTTTCCGAGGATTTGCGTTTCAATTCGAGACTTTTTCATTAATCTTAGTTGGTTCAAGAAGGAGAACCAACCGACTAGATTGCAATCTAGTCGGTCGACAAATCTTCAGGAACTGACTAGTTCATCTTGATTATTTCAGCTGAGTTACTGTTTACCCTTAGTCGGTCTAATCACATCCATCGACCGACTAGTTGTGAAACTAGTCGGTTAGAACTTGTTCTCAGACCGACTAATTCAGAGTTCTTTCTGACAACCGAGTTACTGTTTACAGTTAGTCGGTCAAAGAACGACTATCGACCGACTAGTTGAGAAACTAGTCGGTTAGAGTTTCTTCTCAGACCGACTAACTCTCAGTACTTATTGTCTATCATATTCAACCCTTAGTCGGTCTATGAACATTCACCGACCGACTAATTGCCAAACTAGTCGGTTGACGAGCCTTCACAGACCGACTAAATCTGTCTACCCTATATTGACCCTGTTCTCTGTTTGCCTTTTAGTCGGTCACAGTTGGACGACCGACCGACTAGTTCCCAAACTAATCGGTCGACCACTCTTCACTGACCGACTAATCTACCTAGAAACCCTAGGTTAAGTTGCAGTCGCCGATTGTTCTTTCTATTTAAAACCCTATATTCTTTCACTTCTTCTCTGACTTTTCCTAGCCGACCTTCTTCCCCAATCATCTCCCATCTTCCTCTTGCCTTTCCACCTCCTCCCGTGCTCCCTCTCACCCCCCTTTACACCGGCAACCACCCTACAAGCCGTCGGCCGACTCTAAAACCCTCCAATTCTCCTTTTGCTCCAGTTTTTCCCCTTCATTCTCCCATCTCCCGATCCGTTATATCTCAGCCGCCAGCAAATCTCTTCAGCCGTAGTTTACCCTGGATCGTTCTTCCGTTGCCGTGCTAGATCAGATTTGGCGACGGCAATCTGGATACGTCGAGATCCTCTCCTACCTACAGATTCGTAGGCGTCTTTGATCGTCGTTTCTTCCGCTTCATATATGGTTAGTGAGCTACCCTTAATCTTTCCATAACCCACACTATAAATTTAGAAAACCTAATAAAAATAGATTACTAGACGTTGTAGGATTCCACTACAAATCCGGATTAGATCATCCAATTCTGATTTTCTGTTTTGCCATAACAGTGACCCATCCCCGTAGAATAGCGATTTTTGAGACGACTCTCGTCGATCAACAACCTCGGTACCAGGCAAGTGAAACTTGCCAACCTTGTTTTAGGCCATGCTTTAGGCCATTTCCCTTGCTTTTAGCGTAAAAGAGACTAGACCGTGAAATGATAGCGGTCTAGGCGCAATTTCAAGTTCTAGCTTGACAACGAAGCTAGAACTGCCTGTTGTCATGTCATTTCATGCATTTGCATTTTTACATGTCATCTGATTTGCATGTTGCATCGTAGCACACGCTATAAAATACTTGTACAATCCTTGTTTCCGGCTAGGCACCTACTATGCGGGCATAACCATCGCCATACTTGTTAAAAACACTTCCTGGCTCGTGATCCAGAAGCGGGCCACATGTGTTGGTTAAAAACCAAAGCCCGATACACGTGGAGGGGTAGGGATAAGCGATCACTTGAGCGTAAGAGTTGGCCCGTACAGCCTCTCTAGCCAAAAGGCGTAATCTCTGTGCACGACGTGCTACTAGACTAGGACATTCCTTGTGAATGTTTACTTGTTTCCATGTCATGTTATTTGTTTCCATGCCATGTTCTTATCTGCCATGCTATCATATATGCCATGTCATAACTGCTGTTTACTTTACTTGCTGCACTCATTATATAAATGTCATGTCATACCATACTTTAGAATTGCCAGGTTGCTTTTACTTTTCTACTTGTTTCCTTGCACAAAGTCTTGTAGACTTTGCTGACATGTGCCCCTTCTCTTTGGGTGTCGTATGTTAGTTGCTGAGCCTGAGTCCGTAGTTGAGGGCGACGAGTTCGTGGAGTTCGTGCCTGATTCCACAGTTGACGTTGAGTACGAGGACACTGGTGACCAGTCTTAGTTTCCTCCGCAGTTCTTGTTAGTTTTTGGTAGCTTGTCGGTGAGTAGCACCATCTTGTTAGTTTCTTTCCTTGTTGGCCATGATGGGCCTCTTTAGACTTTTTGTGCCTGGTGTCTTTTCTGGTGGTTGTTGAACTTTTTTTGGACTTTTGAGATTAATAATTTATTATTTGTCTCTTTCTATTATTCTTGTCTTTGTTCCGTTTCACATTACAGTGATCTGTGTGGTATTTCTTGACGCTTTACAGGCTGGAGCCTCACAGCTCCCAGCCTGAGCGGGCCTCGTCACGCCTCACGTCCATTTTAGGGAAGCGGGTCGTGACAGGTTTTGTTGGTGGCCCATGCAGGTCCATCCCACTCTGTAACTGTGACTTAATCGGAATAAAGATAAGAATTATAGAATTGCCGATAAATAATTTTGACACCCGATTCATAGGCTAAAAGTCTGATTATTTCGTTTTCTATGTCATTAGATGGCAGGAAGACGGAATACCCGAGCTGCTAGTGGTGTGCCCCCTCGTGTCGAGGAGCCGGACCGAGAGACCACCAACGGGGAGATTATGCGGATGATGCATCAGATGATGCAGGTGCAGCATGGCATGCTTTAGAATGCCCGGAATGTTTCGACTGCTCGAGCAGCGCAGCCAGTCCAAAATGTCCCTCGCTCCGAGCCAGGAGCGAAGCAATTTCGGGAGCTGGGCCCCACTTACTTTGATGGGACCGAAGGACCTCTAGCTGCTGATGAGTGGATCAGGAATATGGAGGACAACCTGAAGATGTCGAAGGTCGACCCGGCTGGATGGGTTGACTTGGCGAAGAGGAAGCTTAGACATAATGCTCGGAACTGGTGGGATGCTGAGGATGAGATGCTGGAGGAGCCGATATCTTGGGCTACTTTCAAGTCCATATTCGAGGAGGAGTACTTTCCGAAGGCTGCCAGGAGGGAGATGGCGCAGCGCTTCATCGACCTGAAGCAGGGGAGCATGACGGTGGACCAGTACCACCAGGAGTTCACCAGGCTGAGCCGTTTCGCACCGAAGATGGTGCAGGATGCTGATGAGAGGGCCCAGTGGTTTCTACAGGGGCTCTCTTTGGATCTTCAGAGCCTTGTGTCTTCTTCTGATTTGGAGTCCTATCAGAAGGTTCTGATTGCAGCGAGGAGGCAGGAGCAGATTATGAACCAGAAGAGAGGATGCGCTTCTGGAGCTGGGAAGAGGACTGTGGAGCAGGCCAGGGCAGTGATGAGACCAGGGTTCAGGCCCAATCAGCCGGTACAGTTCAAAAGGCCAGGAGGACCTCCTACTCCGAAGACTTGCCTTTTCTGTGGCAAGATTGTGCATGTCAAGGATCAATGCCGGAAGATGTTGGGATAGTGCTTGGTTTGTGGTGATCCAGCGCATGTTATGAGGGACTGCCCGAAGTCCAAGCAGCCTTGGAAGGGACCAGTTGCAGCTCAGCGATTGCAGCAGAGGGCACCTGTACATGCTGGACGTGGAGCGCCTCTCGTTCCACAGAAGCAGGCCTTTCAGCAGGCCATGCAACTGAGGAGGCAGGCTTTCCTGATGACCGCAGTTGAGACTGAGGCTGTGGATGAGGTTATTGCAGGTAACCCTCGGTCTAGTTGTTTCTTTTCTTAGTTAGTCTTGTTTGTTGGAATTTGTTGGGCTGCTTGTTATGTTTGCTAGAATAGGATTTGATTGTTAGATTGCTTGTTAGGTGTGATTTTGGTTTGCACATTTCCTGCACGAGTCCTCTTCGACTCTGGTGCATCGATGTGCATTATTTTCCGGAGCTTCGTGGACAAGCATTCCTTGTCGACTTCCCCTCATCCCATGAGTTGGGATATCGTTACAGGAAATGGCGTGATCTCAGTGCATCGTAGTTGCAATTCTTGCCCTTTGGTGGTCTGTGGACATGAGCTTTACGCTGATTTCATCGTCCACGACATCATCAATTATGATGCCATCCTTGGGATGGACTGGCTTGGGAGTTTATACTCCACGATCGATTTTCGAAGGAAGAAGGTGGTGTTCGAGATTCCAGGCCATCCGGTATTCGAGTTCAGCCGTGGCAGCAGTTCGCTTGGTCCGGTCAGGTTTCGGGCCAAGTCGGTGGAGATCGTTGCTATGCAGATGGAGCAGTGTAGACCAGCCGTGGTGCAAGAATTCGACGACGTCTTCCCCGAGTAGATGTCTGGACTTCCGCCCGATCGAGCTCTCGAGTTTTCGATCGATCTTATTCCGGGAGCGCAGCCTATCTCGAAGGCACCCTATCGCATGGCACCAGCAGAATTGGAAGAATTGCAGAAGCAGCTAGATGAACTTCTTCAGAAGGGTTACATTCATCCCAGTGTGTCTCCGTGGGGAGCACCGGTCTTACTGGTGAAGAAGAAGGACGGTTCGTGTCGCATGTGTGTGGACTACCGGGAGTTGAATGCGGTGACCGTCAAGAATCGATATCCGTTGCCCCGTATAGATGACCTCTTTGATCAGCTTGGAGGATCGAGGGTATTCTCTAAGTTGGATCTGAGGAGTGGTTATCATCAGTTGAAGGTGAGGAAGGAAGATGTTCCGAAGACAGCATTCAGGACGAGGTATGGACACTACGAGTTCGTGGTTATGCCCTTCGGTGTAATCAATGCGCCCGCAGTTTTTATGAACCTGATGAATCTGATCTTCTATGACTTTTTAGACAAATTTGTCGTTATTTTCATTGATGACATTCTGATCTACTCAAAGTCAGAGGAGGATCATGCATCGCACTTGAGGGCAGTGTTGGAGATCTTGAGGAAGCATCGGTTGTATGCTAAGTATTCCAAGTGCGAGTTTTGGCTGGACAGAGTTGCTTTTCTCGGGCATGTGGTGTCAGGAGATGGTATTTCAGTGGACCCCGAGAAGATCAAGGCTATCAGGGAGTGGCCTGTTCCGCAGTCAGCATCTGAGATCAGGAGTTTCCTTGGATTGGCTGGTTATTACTGGCGGTTCATTAAGGACTTCTCCCGTATTGCCGAGCCGATGACCAGACTGACGTGGAAGGATGTACCATTTGTTTGGTCTGATGGCTGTGAGGAGGCTTTTGGTGTTCTGAAGGAGAGACTGACGACTGCCCATGTTCTTGTTGTGCCTGACTGGAGTGGAGGATTCGAGATCTTTTGCGATGCTTCCGCTAAGGGTCTCGGTTGTGTATTGCATCAGCATGGGCACGTGGTAGCGTATGCTTCTCGTCAGCTTAAGACCCATGAGAAGAATTAATCGACGCACGACTTGGAGTTGGCAGCAGTCGTGTTTGCGCTGAAGATTTGGAGGCACTACCTGCTGAGTGAGAAGGTGAAGATCTTCACCGATCACAAAAGCTTGAAGTACATTTTTACTCAGAAGGAGCTCAACATGCGACAGCGTCGGTGGTTGGAGCTCATGGCAGATTATGAGATCGATCTGCAGTATCACCCTGGCAAGGTGAATGTGGTTCCGGATGCGCTGAGTAGTCTTCCGGCAGTGATGTTGTTGACTTTGCAGTGGAGATTGCAGCAAGATTTTTGCGAGTCTGATATTGAGATTATTCTTCCTGGAGAGGCCTCTTCGTTGATGTGTATGCAGATACAGTCGACGATCGTGGATAGGATCAAGGCTGGACAGGCTGGAGACCCGAAGTTGGTGAAGATACGGGAGCATGTGGAAGCCGGTCTGCGGACTGACTTCTTGATTCATGAGGATGGCTCGCTAAGGTATGGAGCCAGGTTGTGTGTGCCAGCTGGAGACATCAGAGAGGAGTTGTTGGTTGAGGCACACAGTTCGCCGTATTCTGTGCATCCTGGTGGTACCAAGATGTATAAGGATCTTCGCTTGAACTATTGGTGGCATGGTATGAAGAGGAGTGTGGCTCGGAGTGTAGCCAAGTGTCTGGTTTGCCAGTAGGTAAAGGCGGAGCATCAGCGTACGGCAGGGTTGCTACAACCGCTTCCGATTCCGGAGTGGAAGTGGCAACACATCACTATGGACTTTGTGACTGGACTGCCTCGGAGTCTGAAGCAGAATGACGTGATTTGGGTGATCGTGGACCGATTAACCAAATCCGCGCACTTTATACCTTTCTGAGTATGACAGTCCACTGAGACGCTAGCGAGGAGATATATGGAGGTAAACCCCTTTTACTTTCCATTTCCATTTCCTTTCCCTAGTTTAGATAGTGATGTAACATGAATCGTGCAGGAGATCGTGCAACTTCACGGAGTCCCTGTGAGTATCGTGTCGGACAGAGACACGAGGTTCACGTCTCAGTTCTGGCAGAGTCTGCAGAAGAGTTTGGGTACGAGTCTGAGTTTCAGCACGGTGTACCATCCGCAGACAGATGGCCAGTCTGAGAGGATGATTCAGATCTTGGAGGACATGCTGAGGGCGTGCATGTTGGACTTCAAGGGATCTTGGGAAGATCATCTCCACCATGTTGAGTTTGCCTACAATAACAGCTACCAGGCGAGTATTGGCATGGCACCTTTCGCCGTGCTATATGGGAAGAAATGTCGATCGCCACTGAGCTGGGATGACATTGGAGACAGGGAGCTGTTAGGACCTGAGATGATCGTGGAGGCAGTGGATGTTGTGAGGAACATCCGGGAGAAGCTGTAATGACCGCTTTTCGATCATATCTTCTTCGTGCACGTGCTTTTGACCGTGCACGTATTTATTTTAGACCTTGTTTGTGTTTGAACACTATGGTGTGATATGTCGTTGTGACTCTCTCGGAGAGTATTAAATTGTAGCCCTAATTGGGAACGTCATTTCATGAGTTGTTCTCCCACGATTTGATCTTGTTTGATGAGATGTCGCGATTTTCACTTTTGTCGTGAGGCCTTGTTATTTTTAGTTTCGCCTCTCGTCGCCAAACTGGTGATCAGTCTTCTTAGTCTCGGTTCTCTCGTCGACACGATCATTCCGGCATTTTCATTATAATTTTCCGACGCCGTTTAGTTGGCCTTCCTCTCGAATCACTTTCAATTTGTTATTACCCTAGAAAATCCCCAACTCAATCCCTAATTAATTTAACCCATTAATTATCAATACTATCAAATAAGAATTCAAATTTATTATTCCTCTTAATCACTAGCCCTTACTTAACTTAGACCCCACATCTACTGCCATCTTCAAACCGTTGGGCTAGCTAATATGTAACTCTAGGTTAGGATTCTACAGTGGCCTATATGAAAATATCTTTGAATCTATAGTGATTCACGTGTTGCTCCTCTATTTTTCCGCATACAACTCATTTTGTGTGATGCTGGGCCCTTGGGCCTACTCACCTGCCAATTTTTGAACCCCACACAAAAAGATATTTGAATTAAAAACCTTTGGACCCCGCACCTCATCTTTTAAGAAACCTAGGTTACGTTTTCTCAGCAACACAAAATCGCCGTCGCCCACGTTTTCTTCCTGCACGCGACGAAACCCCACGGTGCTGCATGTCATCCCTTCGCGCAAACGCCAAGCCCTCATCTTCGACTTCTTTCCGACCTCCGGCCATCCCCGCGTCGTCGACCTCCCCTGGCGACTCCGTGCCTAAGCTCTGCCGGTTCTCCCGCCGCGCAGCGGGCTGCAGCTCCTTGTAGCAGCCGTCAGCGCCGACAAGCCCAGCTGTGATGCCCTAGCCCCGCCATGATCTCCGCCCCTTGCCGCTGAATCTCGCAGCAACCCACGATCACCCCCAAACAAACCGTTTCCGGCGTTCTCCGGCCAAGCGCCGCCACCGACGAGCCTCTCTCACCCCCTGACCTTGCCGTCGGTGCCCCCTCGCTCTCCCACCTGCAACCAACGAGGAAGGCAGAGCTGTTTAAGGTTAGTTGTTTATTTGTTTAGGATAGCCCTCATTAGTTAGGGCTATAGATATTATGATTGTTATACTAGTGGTCGTTATATGTTATGATCAATGAGAGTTAACTGTGCATCACATTAATTGTTAAGGTAGAGGCTATAGAAATATATATTAGGAATTAGACTTGTATATATATATAGTTACTTGTATTGGGTTTTAGTAAACTGTGTGTATATGTGAAAACCATGCTCAAGATCAATTAGTCTTTTAATGTTACATGTTAAGTTAGATATTTATGGCAGAACTTATATTTTTAAGTATTGGTATAAGTTATTAATGATATCGGTGGATGTTTAACCTGGTGTTACTTGTGGTATATCCTTGTACTAGCATCTTAGCACTATTAGCAGGTCTCTAACATTATGAGTGATGTGTCACCCATCTTAGGATAGCAAACTTAATTAAATTAGCCAATAGACGTTCTAAGGCTATTTAAGAATGCTAGTCTGTAATTACGAACTCATCTGTGCACGTATCTTTTGCCAGAGAACCCGTCATTCTGTACCAATCGTGAAACCGGAATCCTACCCCTGACGTCGCTACCCGACGTCAGAATAGCTCTCGCGTCGTGTTGAGGTAAGATCTGCACCGTAGGAACCCCAACCATCGCATGTTAATTCAAGATTAAAATCAATTATTTTTACTATTTTGTAACTCACTAATCCAACTTAATAATACGGGACTGTAGGCTGGTTGTTGGACTGAGCGTGGGAGCTCTGGTCGTTGTGAATCTGTGATTGGACTTTGAGAATTGGGTTTCCAGCACGTATGTCAGGCAAGTGAAACTTGCCACTTAGTGTTTTTAGGCCATGCCTTAGGCCATTTGCTTGTTGTAGCGTAAAAGAGACTAGACAGTGAAATGATAGCTGCCTAGACGCCTATTTGATCTAGTTTGACAACGAAACTAGATCTGTCACCTCAATTGATCTAGCTTGACAACGAAGCTAGATCCAACCCCTTTAATTTGTTGTTCATGCATATTAAACTGCCATGTTTAATTCCTTGTCTGTACGCCTTACTACATGCCATCCATGTTGAATGTCGCATTCGTAGCACATGCTATAATACTTGTGTTTCCTGGCTCGTGTTCCAGAAGCGGGCCACGTGTGTTGGTTGATAGCCAATGCCCGATCTACTTTTTTCCGGCTAGGCACCTGCGTTGCTGGCATAACCCTACGCCATACGTGTTAAAAACACTTCCTGGCTCGTGATCCAGAAGCGAGCATTCCGTGTTCGGGGGTAATGCCCTGGCTCGATACACGTGGAGGGGTAGGGATAAGCGGTCACCTGAGCTTACGAGTTGGCTCGATCAGCCACTCTAGCCAGAAGACGAAATCTCTGTGCACAACTTGTTTACTTGACGTGTTTACTTGACGTGACTTACTTGACTTGTACTTGTCCGTGTTTATGCTTGTAAAACTTGTCATCTGTGCCATACTTGTTACTTGCACTTTACCTTACTTGTTGCTTCCATACTATACTTGCCATGCTATGCATCATACTATAACTGCTAGGTTGTTAGTTTACTTTCCCTTTGGTTTCCTTGCCCAAGTCTTTTTAGACTTGTTGACATGTGCCCCTTGCTCTTTTGGGTGTCACATGTTAGACCTTGAGCCAGAGACTGTTGCTGAGTACGTGGTAGTTGCTGACGCTGAGCCTGAGTCCATGTCTGCCCAGGAGGAGTTTTGCGGACATCGGTGACCCTTGCTGAGCTCCCTTTTGTTTTAGGATTTCTGTTAGTTGTCGGTGCGTAGCACCTTTACTTTGTACGTTGTACTTTTGTTGGCCATGTTTGGGCCTTTAGACTCTTTTTCCTTTTAGCCTGGTGGCTTTTCTGCGATGTTGGAGTTTATTATCATGGATATTCTGACATTTTCCCTTTTGTCTCATTTCCTTATTATTATCTTGTTTCGTTTCGTGTTGCAAGGACCTGCAGTTTAAAGTTGATTGACGCTTATCGGACTTGCAGCTTTGCAGCTTCAAGTCTGAGCGGACCTTCTCACACCTCGCCTCCACATTTTTGGGAAGCGGGGCGTGACAGGTTTTATTGGTGGCCCATGCAGGTCCGTCTTGCAATTGTGAATTATCATAACAACGATAATAACTATGGAATGTCCATTAAATAAATTGCGACATCCGAGTCAATAGCCTTGAGTCTAGTCGTTTTCCTATGTCACTAGGTGGTAGGAAGACTTAGTTAGACGTCCGTGCTTGCTAGTTAGAGGCCCCTGATTGTTAGTTAGACTCCCTGCTAGGAATTGATTTAGTCGTCGTAGGATTTACCTTAGTGGTCCCTGTCTAATTTTGACTAAAATAGACTTCTAGAATTCTTTGGTCGTTCGCTTGGGTTCATCGATTCGGACCAAGCTGAACGCATTTCATTGCTGTCTAGCCCCTTAGAAAGTCTTAGTGCTTAGTTCCCTAATCTTTAGTGGTTGACCGTAGGAGTTTCCCCGTAGGTTTCCTGGGCCATATCCTAGGCGTATGTGTGTTTTGATCATCCGACCATTTTCCTTGCCTCGATTCACGAGATCGCCTCATGACGATCGTCGTCAATTTTCGAATCCCTACGTTACAAATCTTGAATCTCCTGAAAGTGTTTTTCGATCACCTCTTTCCCTAAGTTTAAATTTGTTCAAAAATTTTAATGTATATATACTTATTATACCTCATACTCTTTAGTTGACTTAAATTTCTAAAACTTGTGTCGAAATTTTTGAATACCAGCTTATGATATTTCCCTGCCTATACTTTTCGTACCTATGTAAATACCTTGTCCCTTCATATACTAATTTTATTCTGAACCGTACTTTTATTTTGCCCAATTTGATTTATAACTTTCTTTTCTTATTTTATGTCATTCAAATGACACATAGTGTTTACTTCTAATATACTTTTCAAGTCACTTGGGACTTCAGCTTTCAGCAAGTCGACTTTATGCTCACCGTTTTCCCTATTTCAGATTTTTGTAAAACTTTTATGTTGTGACCACTTCCCGATCCAGACCCTCCAAAATGTGGTTTTAAAGCTTTATTAGGAATTTTGATAAATCTACTACGAAGATATTATTATCTTTCCGTTCACCCTACACACTTTTAGAAAAATTTCTAAACTAATTAGAATTTCAATTATTTTTATATCCGTACCATGCTCGTTGTGCTCGTATGTTAAGCACCTTGTGCAAATCAGTTTCTCTTTTTGGCAAATCCCGATTCCTCTAAAAGTAGTTTCAATATTGATTATTTTAAAAAATTTCCCTAGCTTAAAGATTTGAAAGCATTTAGCATGAGTTTAAATTCTTCAGTTAATTTAATTCCATTCTTTGAATTTCAAACTTTTGACAGCATTATACTACATTACTGCAGTATAATATTTTCCGACCTATGTCCTTAATGTTCGTGTTAATGTTTTACTCCTCCTTATAATGATTTTTCCATAAGCTAATAAACCATTTTTCTTATTATGTATATCCGACTCAAACTTATTTCAAACAACTCATTTTATCGACCGGTTTCGTACTCTTCGTTTTAACTTATATCTTTTACACACTATTTTCCTGTATCCTATGAGAGTATCATTACATCTTTCTTTTTCCCACCTAAATAATCACAATTATACCCCTGGTTCACCCAGCCAAGCTGTCTTCTTATCTTCGCCCTATCTGAACCCGTGCTTATCGATTCTTCCATCGTTACGCTATCGATCTCGGTCCCCTTTATTGCTTAGACTTTAGTGCTCGTCAATGACTGTGTCAACTCTAATTTGTTAGTAGGCCTTTGGACCTTTGTGAGGTGTCGTGGTGCATGTACCTGAGTTGAGTGTGTGGGATTGAATGAGTGTACTCCCATGTAGTATGATAATGTTTGCCTATTGTGTGATATGTACATATTCTAGTTATTCGTAATGATATGAAGTTGTATGTGTGTTAGTATTTATAGATATGTGTGAGGATAGCTATACCACTCTAGGAATGTCTGAGTATGTATGAATCAGCGTTGAAATATCTAATGGGGTGTATGTAGTTGGAGATACTTATAATGGTTGAAATAATATGTTGGTAAAGATATGTGTATGCTAGGTGTGATAATAATAGGTGTACGTATAGTTAAGTGAGTAGGCCTATTATATGACCTGTATGTTAGTACGTGTGAGTATGTGCTCGTACGTAGATATGAATTGTGCTTAAATGTAAGCAGTTATGTATTTGCTGCATAAGTATATAGGTGATATACTTATGATAGTAGGATTATAGCTTTGATTGGTATTACTTGCTTTTACGGATGTTGTATGAGTGTATACCAAGGGTATACACGACTAATGCGTATCTTAACTATGTACGAAGTAGATGTATTGGCATACTAGTTACAGGTAGATGGCTATGGTGTGAATTTATGTTCTACATGTGTGTGACTATACCGTGAATGTTTGTATTGGGGAGGGTATTATAATTATATGTGTGCTGATGTCTGTAATATTATTAGTATGGTATATTAAGTAATTGAACTATGTGGGTGTTACCTGACTAAATATTAAGTGTGATTGACATATTATATGTATGTAGTTATATTGGTAGATGTGTATATATTAGAGTGTGGTATTGGTATAGGTATAAATACCGTGTTACGTATATAGAGTTTTCCGATATGTGTTTCGAGTCTCACTCAAGATTGAGTGGGTATACTCTAAAGTATATTGTTATGTATGTCTGTAGTCTGCGTATAGCGAAGTTGATGTATGTATAGTGATAGGAGTGTTTGTGTCTGGTTGTGTTACGCACATGATTGTGGGTCGCTATACCAGTATATAGTTATAGGTGTTGGTCTTGTGGTATAGTTATTACTAAGGACTTGCCTGTGTGAACGTATGTGTGCTAGCTAAACTAAGTGTGTAAATGTACGGAGTTTATAATGGTATGATTGGTGTATATGAATGAAATGTTAGCATGTGTTGGTGTGCACCATGCACGGGTAAGTATGTGCCTAGTTATAAGTTTTGGTAACTATGGTATATGTTGCGTGTCGTAAATACAGTTATAGGACCGTATGTGATGTGAATATACGGTGAAATATTTGCATGCATTGGAATGACTAAAATTGTGAAATTATAGTAGTGATGAATGTATAATAGATATAGTAAGACTTGGTTTGAATAATGGTATGGTGTGACTACATGTGTTGATGTGATTGATATTGGATGTATGCTAGTAAATATTAGGGAATAATATACACATTATTGTTTGTGCATATGTAGCTATCTATACGTAGAGCAATGATTGTATTTACTAGTGTGAGACTAATCTTATGTAAGTATCTGAACTATTGTTTGTGCTAGGCTGGTAGTAGTTATATAAGAGATGTATATATAAATGATTGAAATACGTGCATGGATGAATATATACATGTTAGCAGAATTATTGTTTGACTACCTGGTGTATGTATAAGCCTTTGTAATGACTATACCTGGTTGAATTATAATGTGATGTGATCAAGATACCTGCTAGTCTATCTAGAGTTAAATTCATAGTTAGAAAGTCCGAGGACGGACTTTATTTTAAGGTGGGGAGGATGTAACGACCGCTTTTCGATCATATCTTCTTCGTGCACGTGCTTTTGACCGTGCACGTATTTATTTTAGACCTTGTTTGTGTTTGAACACTATGGTGTGATATGTCATTGTGACTCTCTCGGAGAGTATTAAATTGTGGCACTAATTGGGAACGTCATTTCACGGGTTGTTCTCCCACGATTTGATCCTGTTTGATGAGATGTTGCGATTTTCACTTTTGTCGTGAGGCCTGGTTATTTTTAGTTTCACCTCTCGTCGCCAAACTGGTGATCAGTCTTCTTAGTCCCGGTTCTCTCGTCGACACGATCATTCTGGCATTTTCATTATAATTTTCGGACGCCGTTTAGTTGGCCTTCCTCTTGAATCACTTTCAATTTGTTATTACCCTAGCTAATCCCCAACTCAATCCCTAATTAATTTAACCCATTAATTATCAATACTATCAAATAAGAATTCAAATTTATTATTCCTCTTAATCACTAGCCCTTACTTAACTTAGACCCCACATCTACTGCCATCTTCAAACCGTTGGGCTAGCTAATATGTAACTCTAGGTTAGGATTCTACATTGGCCTATATGAAAATATCTTTGAATCTATAGTGATTCACGTGATGCTGCTCTATTTTTCCGCATACAACTCATTTTGTGTGATGCTGGGCCCTTGGGCCTACTCACCTGCCAATTTTTGAACCCCACACAAAAAGATATATGAATTAAAACCCTTTGGACCCCGCACCTCATCTTTTAAGAAACCTAGGTTACGTTCTCTCAGCAACACAAAATCGCCGCCGCCCACGTTTTCTTCCCGCACGCGATGAAACCCCACGGCACCGCATGTCATCCCTTCGCGCAAACGCCGAGCCCTCATCTTCGACTTCTTTCAGACCTCCGACCATCCCCGCGTCATCGACCTCCCCCGGCGACTCCGTGCCTGAGCTCTGCCGGTTCTCCTGCCGCGCAGCAGGCTGCAGCTCCTCGTAGCAGCCGTCAGCGTCGCCAAACCCAGATGCGACGCCCTAGCCCCGCCGTGATCTCCGCCCCTTGCCGCTGAATCTCGCAGCAACCCACGATCACCCCAAACAAACCGTTTCCGGCGTTCTCCGGCCAAGCGCCGCCGCCGACGAGCCTCTCTCACCCCCTGACCTTGCCGCCGGCGCCCCCTCGCTCTCCCACCTGCAACCAACGAGGAAGGCAGAGCTGTTTAAGGTTAGTTGTTTATTTGTTTTGGATAGCCCTCATTAGTTAGGGCTATAGATATTATGATTGTTATACTAGTGGTCGTTATATGTTATGATCAATGAGAGTTAACTGTGCATCACATTAATTGTTAGGGTAGAGGCTATAGAAATATATATTAGGAATTAGACTTGTATATATATATATAGTTACTTGTATTGGGTTTTAGTAAACTGTGTGTATATGTGTAAACCATGCTCAAGATTAATTAGTCTTTTAATGTTACATTTTAAGTTAGATATTTATGGCAGAACTTATATTTTTAAGTATTGGTATAAGTTATTAATGATATCGGTGGATGTTTAACCTGGTGTTACTTGTGGTATATCCTTGTACTAGCATCTTAGCACTATTAGCAGGTCTCTAACATTATGAGTGATGTGTCACCCATCTTAGGATAGCAAACTTAATTAAATTAGCCAATAGACGTTCTAAGGCTATTTAAGAATGCTAGTCCGTAATTACGAACTCATCTGTGCACGTATCTTTTGCCAGAGAACCCGTCATTCCGTACCAATCGCGAAACCGGAATCCTACCCCTGACGTCGCTACCCGACGTCAGAATAGCTCTCGCGTCGTGTTGAGGTAAGATCTGCACCGTAGGAACCCCAACCATCGCATATTAATTCAAGATTAAAATCAATTATTTTTACTATTTTGTAACTCACTAATCCAACTTAATAATACGGGACTGTAGGCTGGTTGTTGGACTGAGCGTGGGAGCTCTGGTCGTTGTGAATCTGTGATTGGACTTTGAGAATTGGGTTTCCAGCAGATGGCAGGGTAGAGAGAAATTCTTGTGTTCCTGGAATTTTATGATCGACCCGGACTCCCAAACAAGTGTAGAGAGAAATTCGAGGGTGAGTGCCGGGTAGGATATGGCAGATGCATTAAGGAAGGCCAACCAGCCTAAGTTAGCGAAAAGAGATTCGACTTCGGTGTAGACACTGAGATCGACCAGTGTCTGTGTGTGCGGGAACTTAGTTGATAGATGCCCCCGAGCATCGAGCCTACGATAAAAATCCTTGTGTTCCTGGTTCCTAAAGATATACCCATGAGGGCCCAACATTGGGTCCACAGGGGGGATAACAGGCGGGGGAGGGCCAAGTGTAAGTGCTCGTGTGTGGGAAGGGGGACGTGTTTGTTTTCGTCTCTTTCGAGACGGTTCCTCCTCCCGCATAATCCCCTTCCCCTTGTCTTTATCCTTAGCCATGCGTGAGTGTGCGTGTATGAATGAGTTCAAAAGCAATGAATGCACACTAACACAAGCAAAATGAGCAAGCACAATTTATAGGGCAAAAATAGAAATATGAGCGTAGGAGCGAGTGTACCCAAGATAAATGGCGAAGCTTGCTCGTAGATGTCCCCACACTGTGTAATGAGAGTAGCGTGGAGCCGCGGCGACCTCTTTCAGCAAGAATTTTTGAAATGGGCGTTGTTTGGGGGGAATTAGGTCAGAAACCCGAAATGAAAGGAGAGAGGGAGTGTAAATGATGGAGAGATTGATGGAGGAGGTGGGGAGAGGGAGTATTGGAGGAGTGGAGGACGTGGGGGAGTGAATCGGGCTGTTGGGGAGGAGAGGCAGGCGAAACGACGACGGAAATGGCGATCGGGCGAGGGTGAATGCGAACGGGTGGTCGGGGGTTTTTATAGGGTTTTAAGTCGAACCGATCGGGTGACTTGTCACCTGATCAGTTGACGGTTAGGTCAAAAATTCTTGCCGAAGAAGTGCTACAGGCGAACCGGTCGGTTGACTTGTCAACCGATCGGTTGGCCGCTCCACTCACTTTCCCGAGAATTGAGGGTTGCTCACCCGGTCGCCTCAACCGATCGCGCTCTAACTCAACCGATCGGGTGATATTCCCCAAAAATTTCCTGAGAATTCTCCCCAGATCACCCAGTCTGTCACCTGGTCTCTCCATTCTTCAACCGATCGGTTCCTTGTGGGGACAGTTGCGGCTTGTATCTGATACATCCCAACCGATCGGTTGAGTTATCAACCGATCGGTTGGGGCTTTGTTTCCTGCAAAAACCAACAGATTTTCTAAGTCCCTGAACGGATGTTCTTGCGGCTGATTTTATTTATAAAAATAGAAAAAATAAAGTAAAAAATAACACTAAAAAGTGGGGAAAAAGTGTCACGCCCCGCTTCCCAAAAACATGGAGGCGAAGCGTGAAAAGGTCCGCACGGACTTGAAGCTGCAAAGCCGCAAGTCCGATAAGCGTCAAACAAAACGAAGTAGCAGGTCCCTGTAATGTGACTCAGAACAACAATAATAATAATAGCAAAAGAGGCGAATAATATAGCATTCATCCAACTCATAGTCCAACAAAAGTCCACAACCAGAAATGCCACCAGGCAACAAAAGAGTCAAAAGTACAAGGCACAGCACGGCCAAAAGAAACTAACAAAACGGTGCTACTCACCGACAACCACAGCTAACAAAGAAAAGTACGGAAGATCTCTAAGATTGATCACCGGTATCTTCGTACTCCACGTCACCAACAGGTTCGGGCACGAACTCCACGAACTTGTCACCCTCCGCAACTGTCTCTGGCTCAGCAACTAACATGCGTCACCCAAAGAGAAGGGACACATGTCAGCAAGTCTAAAAAGACTTGTGCAAGGAAACTATAAAAAGGAAGCAACCTAACAGTTCTAAAGTAAAGTATGACATGGTATAGCATGGCAAATAGCATGGCATGGCAAGTAACATGGCATGGCAAGTAAACAAGTAAAAGACAAGTACTGGAATTGTAATCACGTCGTGCACAGAGATTCCGCCCTTTGGCTAGAGTGGTTATACGGGCCAACTCTTACGCTCAAGTGATCGTTTATCCCTACCCCTCCACGTGTGTCGAGCCAGGGCATTACCCCCGAACACGGAATGCTCGCTTCTGGATCACGAGCCAGGAAGTGTTTTTAACACGGATGGCGTAGGGTTATGCCCGTATAACGGGTGCCTAGCCGGTAACACGGAAACATGGATTTTGTACATGTAGTGTAGCGTGTGCTACGATGCAAGTTTAACTAGGATGACATGTAAGATGCAATGCATGGCAGTTAACAATTCAAGTGCGTACAGTTAAAGGAATTTAAACATGGCAATTATCAATGCATGAATGATATATCAAGGTGTCGGATCTAGCTTCGTTGTCAAGCTAGATCTCAAAGTTGCGCCTAGATCGCTATCATTTCACGATCTAGTCTCTTTCACGCTAGTACAAAGAATTGGCCTAAAACATGGCCCTAAGAAGTGTTGGCAAGTTTCACTTGCCTGGTACCGAATTGTTGATCGACGTGAGTAACGAGAACGATGTCCTACGGTAGATGAATTCGCTGTTTATGGTAAAAATAAAGATTAGACGGAAATTCTAATTCATTTTGCATTGAAATCCTATGTCTAATAATCCATTTTTAATTAGGGTTTCTAGTTTACGGTGTGGGTTAATAGAGGTTACAAGATTAGGATTACTAACCGTAGAGTAGCAGATGGAAGACACCAAAACGGATCTTGATTTGGTGACGAAGAACGATCCCGGGAAACTATGGCCGAAAACGGGATCTCGGTGACCTAGTTCGGTATCCGGCGCAAGATACGGTGAGAAATAACCTCCGAGGATGATAGAAATGTTTTGGGGAAGATTAGGGATGATCTGCGAATGATCTTAGCTCAGAAAGGATGAATGAAGAATGAAGGAAACGACGAATTAAATAGAAATAGGAACGGCGGCTAAAAATAGATCTAGGGTTTCGAGGTCAACTAGTCGGTCAAAGAAGAGTGGTCGACCGACTAGTTTAAGAACTAGTCGGTCGGTCACCTATCGCAGACCGACTAAAAGGCAAACCGAGAATAGGGTTGGTACAGGTCGACTACTTTAGTCGGTCAAAGCGCAACTGGTGACCGACTAGTTTAAGAACTAGTCGATCGGTCGACCAACGTTGACCGACTAAAAGGCAACCAAAAGCTAAATGATAAGAATTAGAACTAGTCGGTTGAAGAGCAACTCTTAACCGACTAAAAATATACAGTAACTACTGTAGAAAAGACTGTACAAGGATTAGTCGGTTGAAGAACAACAGCTGACCGACTAGTTTGCAACCTAGTCGGTCGGAAATCGTTCTTAGACCGACTAACGACAAACAGTAACTCTACTGTTCAGTGAAACTCAGAATTAGTCGGTCTGAGTACAATGCTTGACCGACTAGTTTGAGAACTAGTCGGTCGAAGGTTGAACTTAGACCGACTAACGACAAACAGTAACTCAGCTATTTTTAATACGTTGAACTAGTCGGTCTATGAAGGATTGCCGACCGACTAGATCTCATTCTAGTCGGTTGGTTCTCCTTCGTGAACCAACTAAGATGCACCAGAAGTGCCGAAACGAAGCGCGAAGCTTCGGGAAAGTTTCCATGGCTTCTAGGATCGTCCTAACTCTAGAATTACGGCGTTATTAAGCTAAAATGTGAGGATTTAATCGAGAAAACATACAAGGAGGAGAAATTCAATATTAATCAGTTAAAATATATTTATTACAAACACCGGTCGTTACAAAAAGTTTAGAACATGGGTTGCCTCCCATGAAGCGCACCTGTTTAACGTCGTTGGCTCGACGCCCGCAAGAGATGTTCACGGTGGTTTATACGGGTGATGCCCGAAGTTTGGCATCTCTTCTTCATTGGAGCTTACGGCCTTTGGAGTAGTCAGCGGCTGGAGAAAGATTTGCTCGACTACCCTCTCCTTGTTTTTGGGATCCGGGGGCTTCTCTTTCGTATTGGCGCTTACCGCCATCTTCTTAAGGATCCGGACCTCGTCTTTGGTGAGGCCCATGGGTTCTTTCCCCGTTCTCCTCGTAGGAGGAGCCTTGGGGAACCCGGGAGGGGTCGTTCGTGCTGCACTCGCTTTCCCAGCAGCATCATTGTTCTTGGGGCCGTCTTGGTCTTCTGAATCCCCCAAGTCATCGGGGGGGTTTCTTAAGAGAATATCCCAGGAGCACTCTTCAACAGCTTTATCTTCTTCCACCTCCAGCAAATTACACCGAGGGTCATCTGGGGGATCGGGACACTTCGTGGACAACCCCAGATCAAATTCAACCTTTTCTCCGCTGACGTTTAGCGAAAGTTTTTCGTTCTTCACATCAATCAAAACGCCAGCAGTGGCCATGAAAGGCCGTCCCAGGATGATGGGGGTGTGTGCGTCCTCAGGCATGTCCATGACAACGAAGTCCACTGGCACATGCACCCCTTTTACATTGACGGGGAGGTCATCCACAATCCCCACCGGATATTTAACCGACAGGTCAGCAAGTTGTAGGGTCATACCTGTGGGCTCCAGATCACCCATTCCTATCCTTTTATACATCGACAAGGGCATCAAACTTACACTCGCTCCGAGATCGACGAGCGCACGATGAATCTTTACTGTCCCGATCATGCAAGGAATTGAGAAGCTCCTCGGGTCTTTAAGTTTCGGCAGATTTGCCCTCTGGATGAGAGCGCTACACTCCGCCGTCAACACTACTTTCTCCTTTCTAGACCCTCTCGTCACCAAATCTTTCAGGAATTTTACATAGGAGGGGATTGTTTCGATTGCTTCCAGGAAGGGGATTTGCAAGCTCAGGTCCTTGACCATGGCGAAGAACTTGCCATATTTCTCATCGATTCTGGCCTGAGCTAACCGTTGTGGAAAAGGCACACGGGTTTGAACACTTTCGGGCTCCCATCCTCGTTCTTCTTCTTCTCTTCTTCAGAGACTCCCTCCGGAGTCGTAGGATTTGATGACGAAGCACCGGCGTCGTTTGATTTTTCGATCGGTCGCTCGACGACCAACGGTGCTTTCGGTGTGTTAGGGGGCACTCTAGTAGGGATTTGTGTCCCGCTTCTCAGAACGATAGCGGACACATTTGCGTGCTCGTGCACGAGTGCCGACGTTTGGGTTGCTCCCCTCGGGTTCACCTCCGGTTGTGGCGGCAATTGGTTTTGTGACCTTGAAAGGTTCGCCACTTGTAACCCCAGCTGGGTTACTTGGTCCGTGAGGGCCCGTTGACCCATTTCCAGCTTCTGATTGATCTTCTCTTGGTTGGTTATATATTGAGTCAAGAGAGACTCAACCGGAGAGACGGCCCTCTGTTGGCCATACTGCTGCTGCTGCTGGATTGGCTGCTGATTCCTGGGGGCGTAAAATTGTTGCTGAGGTTGCTGCTGATATTGTTGCTGCTGAATCTGGCTCTGCTGTGGCCTAGTCGGGTGATATGTTTGTTGCTGCGGCTGCTGAGGCGGCGAGGGCTGAAATGGTGCCCGGTAACCAAAGTTAGGGTGGTTCTGGTTGTTTGGAGAGTAGGCCGGGTTGGAATTGGTTCTTGGTGGATACGGCGCATTTCCCGTGGGGTTGTAAAATAGTGCGCTCGCCTGATCCAACGGTGGTGAGACGTCACCACCGTCGAATTCCCCAAAGAATTCGGATTCTACCGCTGAAATCTACTGTGTACCGGCCCCACCGGCTCCTACCATTAGTGCGGAGATCTGGGTCGAAAGAAAGTCAAACTTGCTTGAAAGTTTGTCGACGTCCTCGACTCTGTGTATACCCCCAGACCTGGGTGTGGCTCTCTCGTCACACCACCGCTCATTGTTGGATGCCATATTTTCCAGAATATGTCCGGCATCTTCCTCGCTCCTTGACATGAAGGAACCCCCAGCCGCGGCGTCCATAGAAGATTTTAGGTCATCCCTCAACCCATTGTAGAACAGATTAATAATCTGCCACTTCGGAAGCTCATGGTGAGGGCATCTTCTCTGCATCTCATTGTATCTCGTCCAAGCTTCATGCAAGGACTCGTGGCTGGCCTGGGAGAAGGAGGAGATCTCAATCCTCAACTTCATGGTCTTCCCCGGAGGAAAGAACTTCGTTAGAAAAGCGTTGGAGAGCTTCTCCCAGGTATTGAAAGTGTTGGGGTCCTTCCCCCTAAGCCATTGCTTGGCTTTGTCTCGCAACGAGAAGGGGAACAGCTTCAGACGGATCGCCTCAGTCGTGACACCATTAATCTGGAAGGTGTCACATTTCTCCAAGAAGGAGTCTAGATGCTCGATCGGGCTCTCCATGGGTGCACCCGCAAACTGATCCTGATGGATCCATGTCACCAAAGACGGCTTTAGCTCGAAGCTTTGGGCCGTAATAGCTGGAGGACGGATGGCGGAAGTGGACTCGATAGATGGCATCGAGTATTCCAACAGGGATTTGGGCGGGGTGTTCTCCTCCATTGCTTCAGGATCCTCTCTTCTTCGCTTCTCGACGGCCAAACGCCTAAGGGTGGCGTTAATCTCTGGATCAACGGGAATCAAGTCGTCGAGACTTCTTGAACTCCTGCGCATGAAAAACAACAAACATCCGTGAAGCGACAAGTGGGAAAGAAACAGATAAGATAAGAAATAAAAAGGAAGAAAATAAAAAGGAAAAAGGAGAATGCGAAAATTATCGCGAGGTCGGGATAAGAGCTAGACACTAGGGTTCAAAAGATCCTAAAATAACAAGCACGTTGCCTCCCGGCAACGGCACCATAAACTTGACGTGTGCCCCGGCTTGCTAGCTGCAAATGGCCGGGGGACCCGCGTGGGGGTTTAGATATTTGTAACCGCAAGCGCACGGTGTTGTAGTGTGGCTTGGGGATCGAACACAGGGAGGCTAGGATGTGCTTGTGTCAAGGAGGACCAAAATCACCCAGTGGGCGAGCTAGCCCGAATCGGTTGATGGGTTGTCACGATATTGGAATGCAAGGTATGAACAATAAGAAAATAAACCCGAGACTTTGGTTTCCACTCCAACGAGCGACTCTCGCCGATACGGCCTACGGGTAGAATGGCGATCGGAATTAGGGTCTAATGGTGAGACGTTGCCTCTGAAAGTGGTACCGGCATCCCATGGGCCCGATATTCCGGTCGGTGCCCAGGATGATACACCGGACTTCCCGGATTCGATCAGTGGGCACTCACGTGTCCATTAACACTGATCGATTCCAGGAGCACTAAGCTCGCAACGATAACTCCCAACGTCTCATCCTGCCACTCCCGCAGGCTAGGATTCGGCGTCTACGCTAAGGGCGTGAGCTATGGCTAGGGAGTCAACCGCCAAGTTTATTCCCCCTTGGCCCAACGGTCAAAGGCGGTCTTTTTCCTGCCGATGACAATGTAACACCCCGCGTAACCGTTAGATTCCTAATCCCTATCGATTTCCTAACCCTATGGATGCATCGGGAAGAGCCCCCGAAGGGGTTTCTGCCAAAATCCCAGATTTGGGAACTACTCACAAATATTCATTAAAAAGCGATCTAAATGAAAATGAACCGTTGGAATCATAATCAGACGATTGGAATGCGGAAGTAATAGAGTAATTAAGAAAATACTAAAGTTTAAGAAAGATCCGAAAACTTACAAAAGAACAGTAATTACAGCCGTCACAATATGAGAAAACAGTAAAAACTAACAGCTCCCCGTTTCTGGAACCCTAGGGGTTCTATTTATTGGTTCTCGTATCACCCGATCGGTTGACAAGTCAACCGATCGGGTGATCCGTTACAGATAGTAAACAGAAAACGGCGAACTTTCACCCGGTCATATGAACCGGTCGGGTGAGTTCTTGGAGTGACCGGTTGGATCTTGGCGCCATCGGGTGAAGGGATCGGTTGGGTGCCCGTGTCTTCGGCTCCTCAGCATCAGCTACAGATGAACCGATCGGGTGAGAGTCACCCGATCGGTTGGAATTTGGCTCGAGAAGACAGAGAGTTGGCCCCCGTTGAACCGGCCTGTGAACCGGTCGGGTGACTTCCACTTGAGCTCCGGCTGAGACTGGGTGGTGCACGCGTGCATCACCCGATCGGTTGGAGATGACCAACCGACCGGGTGAGGGGCTGAAAGATGAAATCTTCGTCGTTTGGCCCCCTGGATCACGCGTGACTCCTCCCGTTGCTCCGGGGACTTTAGATATCGTCGTTAAATGTCCCCTACGTGGTCAATCTCCTGCAAACATGGAGAAACAAAGAAAAGTGAAAGAAAACGAGAGAATACGAGAAAACAAATGAAAGACAGCGGAAAATACGGAAAAACACGAAAGAAAACGTGCGTGAATATATGAAATATAAATGCACGTCTTGCACCTAGGGGCGCATGTCCACCACTTGATTCATGCCTCACTGACGCATGCTTGCCAGCGGTGGAGTATGAGGTTGCTGGTTTGAGGCATGACTTTCACACCCTCATCCGCTCCGTCGCCACCTACCACGAGTTAGTGAGCCGGGACATTTGGGACATTCTGGATACTCTGAGGACGTAGCGTGCATCGCCGGTTATACTCGCACCTGCTTTCCGGTCACAGCTGCACCCGCTCCTCCAGTCACACTTACACCACTCTCCAAGCCAGGCTTTTGCCGGGCCTGCCACACTTTTTGATGAGCCGGTTGCACCTTTTGTTGACCTGCCAGCTAGCCTACATGTTGATCCACCAATTGTCCCATCTTCTAGTCCTCAGCAGCGGGACCAATCACCACCTCGCAGAGGGCGGTCCCCCTGCTTGATCTTTATTTTTGCTCATGTTCTCCCTATCCATATTTTTGTGCACATCTGTCTTTTCGGGGCCTTGCATGTAGTTAGCTTGGGGGAGGACATATCATATTCCTTTTGCATATATCCATCATTTGCATCATCTGCATGCTTGCACATATTATAGGCCTTAGGACATGCATCTGAATTTTTCTTTTAATTTGTATTGTTTTTTTTTCATTTTTTATTTTGCCTTTCTTTTCACCCACCCACCCCACCTAGCATTATTTCCCATCTTGCACGCGTGTTCTCAGCAGTTAGGACACTTCTGTGTTTAGCTTAGGGGATGAGCACTATCCCTTTTTATTTTTTATTTTTTATTTTTCCTATCCATTTTTCATCTACTTTTTTTTATTTTTCACCCATCTTCCACCATTTTATTGTTTCCTTTTAGCATCATATTTTCCGTCTTTCGGTATGCTTACATGCTTGTTTCTATTTTACTATCCGGCTTTTATTTTTTCCTTTTATGCTAGATATATTCTCTGTGATGATATCTCTTATAGCTTTAGCAGCTATCACGATGATATTATCATTACCAAGCTAGTTAGAGTATTTCAGTTCTTGCTATCCATATGCTTGCAATTATATTTCTTTTGATGATATCTCTAATTGAATGCATGACATTTATTGAAGCTGAATGTATGGATTAGTGCTTAGTATGATTTTGTTGGAAATGCACCAAGATTCATGCATCATTTGTATATCTAAAGCATCTGTTTTATTGTCTTATTCACCTTCTGTTGCATGCCTGATACGATTGTATGCTTTACCGCTTGACCTCACTATTTATAGAAATGATTGAGAATATCCATGCTTACATATGAGTTTTAGTTGATGTATTATCTTATTGAACCATTCCTGCACATCATAGAGTGAACCAAGTGTTACATTATATTTCTTTCTCCAAATCTCTTTATTCTCTACTTGTCACTTGAGTTCACCCCTTGCAGCTACTTATACCGTATCTATTCCCAAAATCCATTGCAAAGAAGAGGTTAGCTCCAAAAAGTACAAAAAGCCAAAAAGAAAAACGAGAACCAAAAAGTTCAAAAAGAAAAAAGAGAGAGCAAAAAAATGTTTATATATCTCATTATTGGAGCTACAAAAATACTTGGGAAAACCAAGGCAAAAATCACATTTTCTCCTATCATTTTCATTTAGATGCAAAGCCTCAAGCTAAGCTGGGGGGTGGGTGAATTCATTTGACAATATGAGTGAGTTCGACATTAGAGTGGAGTAGTGCATGATTGGGGATATTTGAAAATGCTGAAACTTTCAGCATTTTATGATCGACCCGGACTGTGATCGACCCGGAATTTTATGATCGACCCGGACTCCCAAACAAGTGTAGAGAGAAATTCGAGGGTGAGTGCCGGGTAGGATATGGCAGATGCATTAAGGAAGGCCAACCAGCCTAAGTTAGCAAAAAGAGATTCGACTTCGGTGTAGACACTGAGATCGACCAGTGTCTGTGTGTGCGGGAACTTAGTCGATAGATGCCCCCAAGCATCGAGCCTACGATAAAAATCCTTGTGTTCCTGGTTCCTAAAGATATACCCATGCGGGCCCAACATTGGGTCCACAGGGGGGATAACAGGCGGGGGAGGGCCAAGTGTAAGTGCTCGTGTGTGGGAAGGGGGACGTGTTTGTTTTCGTCTCTTTCGAGACGGTTCCTCCTCCCGCATAATCCCCTTCCCCTTGTCTTTATCCTTAGCCATGCGTGAGTGTGCGTGTATGAATGAGTTCAAAAGCAATGAATGCACACTAACACAAGCAAAATGAGCAAGCACAATTTATAGGGCAAAAATAGAAATATGAGCGTAGGAGCGAGTGTACCCAAGCGAAATGGCGAAGCTTGCTCGTAGATGTCCCCACACTGTGTAATGAGAGTAGCGTGGAGCCGCGGCGACCTCTTTCAGCAAGAATTTTTGAAATGGGCGTTGTTTGGAGGGAATTAGGTCAGAAACCCGAAATGAAAGGAGAGAGGGAGTGTAAATGATGGAGAGATTGATGGAGGAGGTGGGGAGAGGGAGTATTGGAGGAGTGGAGGACGTGGGGGAGTGGGGATATTTGTCAATCATATCATGGTTAACACTGTGTACACATTCAAGACACAAAAGGCAATTTATCAGGATCCTAAAGAACACACACTCATACAGGTCTACGCACTCTACCTATACTCATGCACCACGACGACATCACCTACCAAAAGGACTACTCTTAAACCGGAGATAACATAGACAACTACAAGGACTAATGTCTAGATAATAGAAAGAAAAGAATACTAGATCAAGAGCGAAATGAAATAAGATCGGAAAGAACGAGTTCCAACAAGGCGGGGTAAGGAGATAGTTGGTTGGATGAGACAAAATATTTCTCAGAGTAATTAGATAGATGAAGGAGATTTACGTGTAAAATATGATATCGTATACTTTATACTTTTTAAATAAATATGTAGGGAAAAATGAGCAGACGGTAAAAATTATTATAATTTGGAGAAAGAGTTGGATGAAGGAGATAAAAGTAGGGTGAGCTAGCGGTTGTTTTGCAAATGAAAATAATTTTAACAAAGATTTTGAAATGTGGTCACGAAGAACATAGAACTGGTATAATAATAATAATAAAATAATTGGAGTTCCCTCTAGTTTTTAGAAAATATTTTAAAAAGTATGTACGTTAAGTGGTTAGAAATTCTGGTAGTTTTTATAAAAAAATAATATTGAATTTTCAAAATAGTAACAAGTTTTAAAACCGAAATACGAAAGATAATGATTCGAAAACGAGTACGAGGTATTGACAAAAAAATTACGACCAATAAGGTTTCAAAGTCAATGAAAGAATTTTAACTCAACCAACAACAAGAAATTTTAAATATATAATATAGGGGTTTTCAAAGAAATTTAGCTGAGCGATAAACTTATTAGTAATTTCGAAAATACTTTTAGAGGAAGCAGAATTGGTCAAGGAAGGGATTCGAAGGATCGACGATAATCGCCAGGAAACGATCACGTGGGTCGGGAGACAGGAAAATGATCGCTTGAAGAATATGTGTAGGATACGAACCGTGAAGAGCTACGATGGAACATCACGGTCGATAACACGAAAATGGTAATGATCAGGAAGACGCTAGGAGTCAGGGATTCTACTTTTTTTTGGGTCGCCTAAGATCAGGAGAGCTCGGCACTAATATTTCCTACTGAGCTAGACTGTAACCAAGATCTAATGAGAAGGTTCCTAAGAAAATCAAGGTTACGCTCTGCTGGGCCCGAAGTCGATGGACCCGAGCAAACGACTAAGAAGAAGGGCTCCATAAATCTAACACGGTCAGAGTCAAGTGCGGGCTACTAAGGTATCCTAGGACGAGGATGACTAATTCTTAACCAAGGCATCAGACTATCAAACCTGGGTGTCTATCTAAGTCTTCCTACCATCTAAGACTGGGAAAACCTAATTTAGACTTGTACATGGATATTAAATGAATGCGGTACTCTTATTGTTCCAAACTTTTGCAAGACCTGCATGGGCCACCACTAAAACCTGTCACGCCCCGCTTCCCAAAAATACGGAGGCGAAGCGTGACTAAGGCCCGCTTAGGCCGGAGCTGTGAAGCTCGGGCCCAATAAGCGTCTGTAGGGGTGCCATTTTAAAATTTCAGGTTCTTGCATTTAATAAGGTTCGAAACAATAGGAAGTACAGAAAGAAAGTGGCATTCATTAAATATAGAGAAATAATATCCAGCGAGTACAAAGTCTAAGAAGAAGCCTAAGCATGGCAACAAACTATCTAAAAGCAAACTAAAAGCAGTAACCTCTGAAAGTGACGACTAAAAAGACCTCAAGGTCTGGTCCTCGTTAGGCACGTTCTCTGGGTCGACGTCCTCGACTCCTCGTACTCTAGTAAGTCTGCCTCGTCCACGAACTCTGGCTGAACACCTGACGTACAACACCCAAGAGAAAGGAACTGTATGTCAGGTAAAGTCTACAAGAAGGGTTAGACTTTACTGCAAGTGCACCGAACTTTAAACAACGGTTTACTGGTTGATTAGCATGCTGAGGTTCTATTACACTACAGTTTACTGGTTGATTAGCATGCTGTGGTTATAACAGAGTAACACAACAGGAAGTAACGCAGCAGGAAAGTAAAACGGGACAGGAAGTAGTCGTAGCGTGTGCTACCAACTACGGGACTAACCTACAGGTGTCAAGACAGATCGGGACGTGATGGGACAAGACAAGACAAGACAAGTGAGACACGAAAGGGTTCACGCCTTACGGTTCGAGGGGGATCAGACCCTCTTGCCGTGTGCACGCTCAACCCAACCCCAAACCCCAAGTATGATAAGACAAGACAATCCGTACAAGGGATCACTCGCTCTAGCTTGGCGAGTGCCATATTGCCCAGCGGGCTGTGTATCCGTACAAGGGATCACTCTCTCTAGCTTGGAGAGTGCCCTATTGCCCGCAGGCTGTGAATCTGTACAAGGGATCACTCGAAGAGTGCCCTCTTGCCCAGCAGGCTGTGCGAGAAGGGACGGGACGTGACAAGACGGGAATGGTTATTCTAGGGTGTCCACACACATGCACACACATGATAGCCCTACGATATCAAAAGTTGTTATTGTCGGGCTCAGACTTCGTCGTCAAGTCTGAGCCGTCAGGAGTCGTCCCGGACGCTATCATATCACGTCCGGTTCTATTTGTTCACAGTTATCAGTTCTAACCAACTAAGGCCTAAGCACGGCCAAAAGTGCAAGTGGGATACACTTGCCTGCGGTGGCGAGTGTGTCGTCCGTCCGGGGCGTCTCGTCCAGTCATCACGTCCACGGTAGTCTGTCTGAAACAGTGCCACGGCGACGGTGTCAGGTCGTGTTTCAATAAATCCTATTTAGGTTCGTTTCTAGGTTATTGAGACTACCCTATTTGTCAAAGTCACAAATTCGTGTTCTTGTTCAGCCTAAACCGACCACTACCCTATATGCACAGAAGAATTGTCCGATGGTCGATTTCTACAGTGAGCAGCGTTTTACTGATGCGAAAAGTAAATTTAATTGTAATTGTCCAGTTTTAGTTAGGTTTTCGGTTCCGCTACGGTGTGGGTTGTGATACGAGTTAGGGGGGACCAACCGTTGACGTAACGAATGTGAGTAGCGACGACGTGTACATCCCCAAACGGCGACACGTGCCTTGGTGTTTACTGTCACCACCTTAAGAACTCTGGCGTGGTCGTACGGGAAGCGTGACCATCTCTGCATCATAAGATATATATCAAGCTTAGAGAGTTCTAACTTAACATAATAACCTAACATCCTAGCATGAAAGTACACTGTTAGTTAATAATACTAACATTAGATATAGACTTAAGTTCTACGAATATCTTACTGGCTAACATTAAAACATACTAACACCAAACTAACAAGCTGCCTACATACATCTGGTATTAAGCTAACCCATTTCGTACTAACTTAATAAGTTATTGCTTTTTATAGGTTAACTGATACACTAACATATATAAAAAAACACTACATAGTTACATATATTTATTCACTACAACTAAATTATAATGTTACTACCTAATAAAAATGAATTAGCTATAAGTGCTTCCTCTTATTGATGTCTAACACTGATAATGACAACCTAGGTGTTTAAACCTAACAAGTAATCTAATATCAAGGGT